>CM060937.1:424718071-425968071 GCA_030765085.1 Allium cepa
TACAAAGAAGTCCTTGCAATCCGGATATTCACTAATCACGTCCGGACATCCCGTCACTAAAGGTGATAAAACCTCTGTACCGGAGATCAGCCGATGCAGAGTAACTCGACGGTAATCCATCCGTTTTCACAAATATCTGGTCTTCAACACCGGTCTTCAAATGCAATTCATAACGACGTATCACATATTCGGAGTGGGTTATACGACCCCATGGTCTTTTCCCCGTTAACCCGAATAGTGAGCGCTTATTTTAAAAAAATAAGTGTGGCATTCAATTCAAGCAATCACAACAAATACCTATTTAAAGGTAATTATTGATAGTCGGTTATTTAACTATCAATAAAAATGCGCAACATCACCAGATTCCAAATAATTTCTCAAATTATTTAATTTCCCAAAATATCTTTACAAGATATATAATTTTCCACACTTTAAAAATAAACAACGTTTATTTTGAAACCAATTTTCCTTTTCCATTTATAAATTCCATAGTGAATTTATATTTCAAAATATCTACTGATCCACAGTTTCAATAGATTTCAAATATTCAATTCCAATTTATCTTCAAAAAGATAAATTCTTAAAAACATTCCATTTCATATTAGAAAAGCAATTCCATACTTATTTAAAAGTAAGTGATTCACAAATATTATTTATTTTCACAATTTGAAAATATTCGATATACTTAAACCATAGTTAAGTATATATTTCATTCTTTAAGGAAAACATTCTCTTATTCACATTTATTTGGGTCAAAACGAATGTTGCGTAAAACATTGTTACGACAACCCAAAAACACTAGTATAGGGATTCAAAATTTAAAATAGATGTATAAATCCCAATACTAGATAAAACATTTCCTTTCGAAAATCATTTACTATAACAACAGTGTTATAGTCCACCATTTCCTTATTTTTCTCGAAAACGTCTATTTCAACAATGAACGTTGAAATCTATGTATTCGATACTTAATGCATTTTAAAACACCTTTAATCGTTTTTAAATTCCATTTAAAAAAAATTCCTTCCCCAAAATGTATCCATTTTCTTTAATAATATATTCACCGTTCAAAATAGTGAATGTAACTCCTTTAACAAATTCTATATTCAATTTATCAAATTCCATTTATTTCCGAATTTATAACAATGTTTATAAATTCCATCTCTATTTATAAACTTCAATTTACTAATCTCTTTTATTAAATCCAATTCAATTTATATAACCCAATTATAAACCAAAATCTATATTATAAGTTGAATACTTAAAATATTATTTATTTACCAAATCGTTCCTTTGAACTTCACAAATTTTTAAATCTTATTACTTATAAGATTTCTTTATATATTTTCTTTCAATTTCAACTTATAAAAATTTCTTTTATTAACTGTTTCTATCAGTATCTATTTAAATGCCCAAAAGCCAGTTTATAAGTTAATTTCCTATAAAACTTTTATTTTCAACATCTATTCATTTGATAACTTTCACAACTTATAAATCTATAAATTTTAATGAAATTCATTTTATACATCAACTCAACACTTAATAGACTCGTTTCATAATTCCAATAAATTTAATTTATAAATATCAATTTATAAAATCTCTCATATAACTATTTATGATAATTATTCAAAACCCAAATTTAACTATTTTATAAATCTATTTATTTTAAAATTTTCCTTTTGGGTTATATTTTATAAAAGTATTAATTTTTATAACATAAAAACTTATATGTTTATTTATTTTAAAGTGAATCAACTCAAAAATTAAATAAAACATATACTTTGGAAGAATCACTTTAAAATCCTTTTAAAAAATAAGAATCATTATTTTTAACTTTAAAAAATGAATCTGATGATGCAACAGCATCCAACAGTCAATCACATGAACAACATCATATATCGATATGATAGTCAACAATCATCACAATATTTATAAACAAATAAATATTTGTGAGGAATCCAGTTGGATCCCTCCAACCTGTTTCCCTGCAACCACAGACGTTAGCACAATACCAATCCCGTTTCAAGACGGGATATCGCGGTATATTGGATTTTATAAAATATTATCCGCTTAATAGGCGGCGCAATAGGGTCTCATCCGCTATACGAGGCGGGAAATCAATCAACTGCAATATATACATATGCCAATATATATATATATATATATTGCTATATATAGTATATCCTACTATATCTACTATCACAATCAAGCAAACAATCAATCAACAAATTTTAAATATAACTATTTAAAATTTAACAAACCCTTTTGAGTGAGAAGTTCTCACCTTTGCTTTTATTTTTCCATCCAATCCATCTTGACTTGATTTTTCTTGATTTATACCTTGTATAAACAATTTTATATAATTCGTTAATATTCGGATAAAATCGAACTATTAATTTTCACTTGATAATTTAATTAACCCGTGATTTTATTTTGACTAACAATTTCCTTTTAACAATTTGATTTAACAAAAATTTAAATTCCTTTTCATCCAATTAAATTTCTAACAAATCTTCTTTTACAAAAAATATTTTTCTTTACTGTAACTATTTTTTTTCTGTATATATTCAATTTAATTATACTTACTCCTTACTGTAAAAAAATAACTGATATCTTAAATTAAAAATTTAAACCACCTTAAAATAAATTTTTAAACATATCAATGTTTTGGATTACCTGAAATATACAGGAACTCCAAAATCGCAAGTTCAACCCTCGAACGAAACTGCTGCCCACTCGTGAGCTTCCCCAGATCTGGCCCCCCTTTCGACAACGCGAACCCAAGCTATTCTGCCTTCAACGCGAGCACGAGCGTGCATCATCGTGAGTTTCCCCTCCCCCATGTTCTCCGCCTTTGCTCGATTTAGCCTCCAACAGCAGTGGCGACTCACGAGCCATGAATACCTCTAGCCGTCCCCCACGCGATTCCACCTCGCATTTGCCCAAAGTCGCCGCACGCCCATCACCCCTTCTGACCTCGCGACGCCCCTTTGTTTTTTTTTTCGAACGAAAGAATTAGGGGAGCGGCCATTGTTTTTCGATTTTGAACTGAGGAAATATGAATTGAAGCTGCGTGATAATTTAAAATGATGGGCAAGTATCGGCATTATAAAATAGAACGACATGATTTTTGAAGTACGTGATTTAACTATTGGTAGGGCAGCGGCTGCAGGAGTAGGGTGGCTGATGTTGACAATTTATATGTTTAAATTCAAATTGAATTTGATTCAAATCCCATTGCATTTACACGTCATGTGCTCACATAACAGCTCCGAAACATACGAAACTTGAATCTGGTAATAATACAATATTACGGACCCAATGGAACTGGTTTCGTCGAATTCCGAGACTGTATGAAAAATGACTATTTTTAAATATCGATTTAAACGATATAAATTCAAAACTGAACAATTCACTATTAATTTCAAATCTGAAGCTTCTATTATCTTCAATATTATCAATATGAATTTTACAAGCCTTTGAAATATTTTTAATCAGCTTAAAATTGAAGATTCAAATTTTCATTCAACTTTCAATAGATTAAATTTTATAATTTAATCGTCAAATTCAAAGATATATTGAAAATTCAATCCAAACTATTATTCAAATATTTAAAATTAATTAAATATTTTCAATTTAAATTGTTCAAAATTCTGGGTCGTCACAGTTTTGCTCATTTCCCTTTACTGTATATTTTTGTTTGAGAAGAAGATAAGGAAAAGAGTACGTACTGTTAATTTTTTTCTCATACAAGAAGTTTCAAAATATTGGGTTTTGGATTTAAAATCCTATCCTATAAGCCTAACTTAAAATAATTAGTGAAATATTAAGATATGAATACTATTTATCCTATATTATCACTATATTCACATATTTCTTCATTTTAAGGCCAAACAAAAATATTTACAACAAATGTATGCACATAATATTGTTATCTTAGCAAAATAAAATTTATATTAGTAATAAAAAGTTATTTTCAACAATAAAACCTTATTTTTGACAATATTACACAATTACACTATTTTACCACAAAAACACCTTTTTAATGTAATAATCACTACAAAATTATTTTTTGGCCAAATAAATTATAACAATCATTTTAACTTTATTAAAACAAAACAATATTATTTTTAAACAATATTTCATCTTTTAATTTAATAAAATACATAATTTCTTCATATTTCTCCTTTTTAAATCAATAAAAGATTAATATTGACTATGTTTTTCAATATTGTTGTATTTACCCAAATAAAATTGCAATTTGATTATTTTCTACTCAAGTTCTCAAAATAAAGTTTTTAAAACTTTATTTTCATTACTTTAGATTTATTTCAACAATTTAAGGTTGAAATACATCATCTAATTAATTTATTAGCTCCAAACTAATAAATACCCAATATTTCAGTTTATTTAAACAAAATACTTACCCAATCAATATTTAGTTCCGTATTTATATCCAAATAAACAAATTAAAGTTCCAAAATTTATTTTTCCCATTTTATTTACAAAATTCATTGTTTATTCCAAATAAACAATTTATGATCATAGAAGTTATCCTTGTCTATTCCACTTTTCATTGTTTATGGTCATAGAAGATGTTTTTGAAAAGAAAAATATATATTTATAACTGGATGAAATCAAATGATGATAATTAATAAATGAGTTGGTACAATTTTGCGAATGTCATAAGGAAAAGAATTTATGTAAGAAGAGAATTTTATATATTTATTTTTTATTTGGAATTGGTTTTTTAAATGGTAATGAAAGAGAAATAAATTGGGATTGATAAGAAAATGATTGCGAAAGATTATAGGAGTTTAAATAAGATTTAAACAAAGTAATAAAAAGTGTTTAGTTAGGTGATAATATGTTTTGAGTAATAAAGTAATAGATGTTAATGCATATCTTTGGGATAATATAATAACCTGAAATTAGGATTTTGACATGCATGTAGAATGATTGTCTTGTAATTAGAAATATATTTGAAATTATAAATGTTTAATATAAAACCTATTGTTTTGAAATGCTATTGAAGTTATAATCTTTGTAATAGAATGGAAAGGAGTTAAAATTAGAGAATAATAATAATATATTCTTAAAATGGTAGGCAGTGAACTTTTCATAAGTATAAGCCATAATTCCATAGAGTAATAAATGCTGATTTTGAATTTAATGTAATAAGTTTATCGATATGAAAATAATTTATTGAAATTTATTTTGTATCGTTTAAGGTTTTTGAGAAGGGAAATTATTTTGCTCCTTAATGGAATAAAGCAATTTTTGTTTAATAAACGAGTTTTAAATGTTCTGAAAAGTCCAACTTTTAAAGAAATAAATCTCTGTTGTAGAAAGACCTTAAAATGGAAGAGGTGACTAGGAAAAGGAAAACTTTTCATTGCCCTATTTGACAAAGAGTTTCCAAGTTTATATTTTTAAAAGATAAAGGTTTCAAATAAGGTGCTTTATAATTGTGAAACTTTAGTTTTAAATAATGATGAGAAGTAAATCAAATATTTATATGGGAAAGATAAGGATCACTATCTAGGTAAGGCAATGTAAATATTTTAAGAAATGAATATAATAGGAATATTATGTATAACCTGATCTGGAAATTTTAAATAGGTCCTAAATATTTAATTATAGAATGTTGGTAAAGGTTTTAAGATATTCCAAATTTGTAATTGGGTTATAAGTTAGGTTGCTCTAGTTGACTTTATATGTAAATTTCTATATTTAGATTCACTTGGAGCAGCATCCGCGTAACTTAAATAAATTTTCCAATTTCAAAATATGTATAAAAGTGCGGCGTTTGAATTAATGAGGAATATACCAAAGAGGAAAAGTGATGTGTAAGATATGGGTATTATTTTCCATAGTTTTTTGATAACCCGGATTTTGAACAACTATTAATTAGATAATTAACTAATTATAAACTATTGGAATACTGATTTTATTTGGATTAAACGGATAAATTAGATAGTTAAAGATGTCTGGATGTATATAAGTGAATTTGAAAACTGTAATAATAGTTGAATTAAAAGAATGAATCTAATAGTAAATCATTAAATGTATAAATAGATATGCGTAAACTCTATAATTATTATTTTCGAAATTTTAAATGTGCCCATATACATATATACAAGTATGTATTGTGATTAGAGAGCAATTGTTTGAGTTCAATATGATAATTTGCAAAAGCTATTTAAAGAAAACTCTATATTTTCAAAACATGAGATGAACATTTAAGTATATGATAAGGTTTTTTTTTTTAAAAAGAGACTTAATAAAAAGGTTTAAATTCTTCTTTTAAGTTCATATGTGATAAATAAGGATTGTAAGTATATTTATTAAGATAAAAGCACATTAAAATAAATATAATAATAATTAAATATATAATACAAACTAAATGATAATTAGAATATAAATATTTATGAAAAAAGGCATAAAATATACATATTTACAAGTGTAAGTAAATCTTGTCATCAATTTAACATTTGTAAGAATATTATTATGCATAACAAACAAGTGTCAATTGTATCTTATTTTCAAAAGTAATAATTAAAATTAAAACAAAGTTTTAAATATACATCACCATTTCTTCTATTCTCTTTTCCTTAGATTCAAACTTAACAAAGTAAAATGCAAACCATAAATCAGAAAAGAGGTCGGATTTGTAAGCAAAAGTAAAATCCTAGAAACTGTAATTTCTGCTAAAGCTTCATAGTTGATTTAAAGGCAAAGCAAATTCAAGATCAGTCCAAATTCAACTCAAACTAAATCAAACATGGATCAGATATGCAAGCAAATCAAAGTGCCAGAGGAAAAAACGGGTTTCAAAGTCCAAGTTTTCAAAGTTTAAACTGCCACAAACCTGCTCTGTTCAAATCAAAATAGGTGAGTAAACAAATTGTTTTGCAAAGTTTAAATCTGGTATTAGTTTTGACATGCAGGATGAAATTTTACAGTGAGATAGTATAGTTGTTGCATGAATGATGGCTGTGATTAGTAAATAGAATATACATGTGAATATTTTTTCTGAAGTAAGTATATCCTGTGTTTAGAAATAGGAACTTAATCCGTTTACAAATTCATATCTTCTAAATTAAATAATTTCAGAACTTGATCTTTAAAGTGGAGATGATTATAACTATGTAAACAAATTTTTAAAAATAGTTTCAGAAGAAATTATGGAGTAAATAGTTTGAAAGTGTTTTTCAGTCGAGATTAAGTTGATCAGTAAAATCAAATGTCTTAAAATCATGAATTGAATCCATAATTGGATTTGTGATAGTAAATGTTGAATTTAGGGATTTAAAACAGAATTTTTAGGGAATTATTCAGTGAGTGAACTCGAGATGAACGATCGAGACATTTTGGGAAAGTGCCGATGATCGGTGGTGTCTGGAGGGTGGACGTTCGGGCCGAAGCTGGACTGGTGAGTGATGATTGCAAGAAAAATACTCTGGTATTTTATTAATGGCCATGGTGGCCAGGAAGGGGCGTAGTAGGGTTTACTTTGGGTTTTGATTGGTCGTTGTTGAAGAGACGATTATGCCATCAGTGGTGCATCGGGGATGATCGCGACATGGGGAAAGTGCCATCGGTGGTGCCTCGGGGATGATCGCGACATGGGGAAAGGTGGCTGGAGTTTGAGGAGATGCTGGGGAGAGTTTGTCGTGGTGCATCGCTGATAGGTTCGTAAGTGGCGAGGGGATTGTGTTGATCTAAAGTGGTTCCTGTTTCGTATGAGATGCATCGTTTTTATCTCGAGGGTTTTTCGTAAGAATTGGGAGATCGTTGGTGGTCATGTGGGTTCGTAGGATTGTCGAAGGTGGCTGCGGTGACCCCCGGTGGTCAGAGTAGCTGGTGCACGTGCACGAGGTCGCTTCTGGTGTCAGGCGAAGTTTGGATTTGGGGATGAAGGACGAGCTCGGGTTTACTTCATTTTTTTACGCGATGGTCTCGAAGCTTTTGTGTGGGGGGTTTGTCTCGTAGAAAAGCTCGGGTTTGTTGAAGGGTTAGCTCGGGTATGATTTTTTGTATATCTGAGCTGAGTAATGCAAGATTTTTAGAAAGATAATCAAGCCTACAGATTTTTAAATCGGGTCCTGTAAGAAGGAAATAAAGGGTTAAGTTGTAAACAAGTTTTTCAAACAAGTGGAAATCAAATATTAAGGGTACTTAATTTAATATAATTTCAAATTCAAATTATAGGTTGTTGATTTTAAAGTGGTTAGCTAAATTGATTTTGACTTTTTAATTCAATATATTTTCATTCAAAATATTTGATCAAGATTTAAGAAACTCAAATGAGATTGAGACATGAATGTAACTTTAACTAGTAACATTTTAAATGAATAAGTTTAAAGAATATGACATTTGGATTTCAAGGTTAAATGTTTTTTTAATCAAATATGTTTGAAAAGATATTATATATATATATATATATAAAATTATGAAGTGTTCGAATTGTTTAATTTTAAGATGAAATTAGACTTCAAGATGGTTTCTAAAGGGGTCTTAATGAAGATATTTAAAATAATTGCAAGTTATTCTTAAAAATTGGTAAGTTGAGACTAATTAAGAGTAATTATATTAATCGAGTAAATTAAAGGCTAATTACTTATTTGTAATTAAGGATAATTACCTAATGAAGTAATTAGTAATGGTAATGACAGAGTGTAATTAATTGAAGATTGATAGTAGTTTTGGGTTAAATACCTGGTGCGATTAATATGAAGAATAATTGCTTAGCTGAAGTAATTAATTACTTAGTGTAATTAATTTAAGAATTAACTAATAAAAGTCGTGGGAAGTTAATTAATAGATGTAATTAATTAAAGATCAAGTATAAATACTTAAGGTAATTAATGAGGTGTAATTACTTAGTGAAGCAATGAGAGGATAATTACTGGATGTAATTAAATTAAAAGAAATTACTTGATGGGAAGTAATTTAGGATAATTACTTGGTAGAAGGAATTAAGTGATAAATTGCTTAGAGTAATTAAAGATTTATTAATATAATTAATCAAGGAGTAGGTTTAATCGATGGAGTAATTTAAGAAAGTAATTTTTGATTTTGATTAATCAAGGGTGATTAATGATTTAATTAAGTCAAAGGTTAACCACTAAATGAAATTAATGAAAGAAATTAGAGGAACATTAAGTAATGTAATTAATGAAGCAATAAATCTTGCTTATGAATAATGGAATGATGGTGAGTGCTTGAATTAGTAGATATTCCTGATATGAATTGCTTCGTGAAATGATATGTTGGGTGGTCAATGATAATGTAATTTTCTATCAATTAGGAATTTCTATATCCGGTAATTAAAGTTGAATTGTATTTGAATTGAATAAACTGGGTTTGATGACATTGAATTCGAAGGGACCGGAGTCGGGTATTAGTGAATACCCAAAATCACTTCGATTCAAGCTAAAATTGACATACGGAATTAATAGGCTGGAATAGAATGATTTAAGTAAATTGGACCCTTTAATCTAAGTTTTTGGTACTTAGAATTAATATGTGATACTAATGTTGACTATAACAAGTTGTGGACTTGTAGAATGAACGGGTTACCCCGGGTTTTAAATAACTTCGTTACATTGGAATTTCTTGTTAGATGAGTTTACTCACGCTGGTTTCCAGCCTGACCCGGGTGTTACTTTGATGTAATGCTCGGGTCAGACCAAGTATTACAGATTTTCAGGTAAGGACATTCTGGAGCTCAGGGGGCGAGCTGGATGGCTGGAACGTATGGAGAGTATTCCGCTGTGTATATATTGTAGATTGTCTGGGACATATGATACTAACTGTCCAGTGTTTGTGTAAATATTGAAACTCTGATGTATTAAATGTAAATTTACTGATACAGTGTTCTTCGTATAAATGATATTATTTGATATTATATTTTGATCCGCTGCGAATTTGATAATTTGTGTTTTGTTTTTCTGTTTCTTCTTCTGTCTCTTTTCTTCTTTCCTAACTATCTGGAATTTTCGGGTTCGGAAATTCCGTGTCATTACTAGTTTACACTGTCTATTTTAATAAAAGAAAAGGAAATAATTCCATGTAATTTCGAATGAAGCAAAATCTTACTTTGGTTAGTTTATAGGAAATTATAATGCGATCTTTCTTACAAGTATAGATTTGATAAATTAAAATGTGGGAAGGAATATCTAGTTTGGAAACTAATATATAGACACATGTACAATCGCGCTTGATGTATAAAACAAAGAAATATATAAAGAGCATAATTACAATAATATTCATTATCAATTATTATAGGACTAGGATTTATGGACATTAATTACCGATTTAATGGGCAATAAATTTGTAGTTAATAGAAAATTAAAAGGAATTAAATAGGGACTTATTAAGCGATTTAATATAGCATTGAAGGAGGAATTGAATCGACATAATTAATGGATTTTTGAAATTGGTAAATGGATAATGGGATTTAAATGAGGATTGATTAAAGATGGTCCAACTTTAACATTAATGATCAGTTATTACAGATATATTAATGGAAGTAATGGATGGACTGCATTTATTAGAAACCAAGAAGGAGAATTAAGTGGAATGGCATACTAAGAATTTTCATCTTAACTAGGTAGGGAGTATTAGAGCTCCAACATCATTAACATCCATTAATGAAAAATAGCAAAGTTTTCTTCTAGAGTTTTTGGGATTGTTATTTCTAGTTGTCTCCCTTATGAGAAAAGCGTATGATATGGTGTAAGATATGTTCTTGTTTTATCATTGGGTTGGTTTTATAGATGGGATTAGACCACCAGATATATATATATATATATATATATGTATGTATGTATGTATGTATGTATATATATGGAGGAACAACGTAAATAAGGAAATTTCATAAGGACACTTAACTACAATAAACTATAGGTAAGACTGGAAGTTAAATAGGAAATTAGGTTAGTAAGCAGAAATAAAAGAATGCTTTATTCCTAAAAATTTAAGATTTCAAGAAAAATAAATTTTAGCTTACTAAGAGACACCATTCAAGGATGACCATTCATCTGGAGGAGATAAGATGAATATGGATATGAAGAGAATTTTCTATTGGACAGGGAAGAAGAAGAAGGTGGTAGAATTTGCCAACAAGTGTTTGACGTGCCAAAATAAAAAAGATAGAATTGATTAGGCAACGAATGAAGGCCGCATAAGATCATTAGAACTCTTATGTGGACAAGCATAGAAAAGTGATAGAATTAGAAATAAAGGATATGGTGTTTACCAAAGTTTTCCCTCTTAGATAGGTCATAAAATTTTGGAAAGTCGAGAAAGTTGGCACCAAGATTTGTTGGGCCTTTCCCAATTTTGTGCAAAACTGAAAAACATGCCGAGTTACCGGATAAGTTGGCAGGAGTCCATGATGTTTTTACATTTCACATTTGAGAAAATACCTTCATAGTACAGCCACCGTGGTAGGGCCTGATATATTGGGGGATATTTAGATGGAGCCAATAGCGTCCCGTGACACCACAAGCATTGCGGAGCATGGAACTAGAAAGTTCCATAACAAAGAAATTAGACTTGTTCGAGTATAATAGGGAGAAAATCGACGGAAAGCATAAGGACTTCTCATCCTAAATTTTTCCCTAGTAAACTTTTCACCATCACTTGGCACTCATATATAAATTTATATGCATGTTTAGGGTGTTCGCATACATATTTAAATGTCACAATCATACACTCGCGCTAGGATTGAGCTTACTTATAGTATGTTTGCAGTACATAATCACATTGCACTTTTGGTTGACCAAATAGTTGTGTAGATAACTTGGTTATAGAACATTGATGTTTATTGCGTGTTACGCTGTTTGCACTTAGGATATATTTTGAAATATTTTAGGGACAAAATTCTTTTAATGGTGAGAGAAATGTAACACCCAGTCAAATCAACCACAAACAAATAAAATGGCTAAATTAACTTAAATAAGATAGGGTTTAAAATGGAAATTTTTCAAAAACGACCATTAAAGTTATGCCATTGCATTCATGATGAAATTCTGATTAATTTTCATATATAATATGTTTAAAACGGAGCTCAAACGGAAAAATTATGGACGTCTGAAGTTTTAAAATTCAAAATAATTCTAATAAAATTTGAATTCAAATTATTAAATAATTTTTAAATTTGAAATTTGAAAGTTAACAGTAATTAAACATGGGGTTAAGTAATAATTAAAATTAACGTTAACATGAAAAAGTAATTAAGGAATGAAATAAATAAAACAACGGTACAAAATAAATGGTCCCAAAATAAATGGACCGGTCAACCGCCTAGTATGGACCGGTTAAGAAGAGTGGCAGCTAGAGTTTTGTGTATATGAGCGACGTAGATTTTATTATTTTAAACCGACTTAAATGTGACGGTTCTGGAGCATTTCAACCACTATAAATAAAAGCCTGGCCCCTTCTCTTTTATTCACAAATTATTTTGGGAACCTAACAAACTTCTGGTAGTTCATTTCTTCTAATATTCAAAAAAAAATCCATGAGGGTTTCAACTAAGAAATCCTACATATCTATTTTGTTTTCTATTTATTTTCTCAACCTATACTTCTCCAACTCTCTAATTTTCTGAATATAGTGTATATACAAATCTATTGTTGTATACATCAAAAGAAGAAATCTGGTAAAGATTATTAAAGGGGTGTCAAATTCAAAGGTGGTAAAGCTAAGGATATACTATAAGTTTCTATTTTAGTAATTGATTAGTATAGTATGGGTTTAAATATGCCTTAGGGAGTTTTGATTTGCGAAAACATCATATTGTAAACCCTCAAAACTCCTTCAATGCAAAATGTCAACTCTAGGTTAGAATATCAATTGTTTATGAAAAAATATAGGAAATTGTGTAGATTCATAGTTTTGATAATTTTACCCTCTGTTCCACTCCTTATACTTCTTCTTTGAATCTGATTAAATAGTTGATTAAGGATAATGTGTAAGGTATGAATTTATTCGTAGTTTGCACCGCTTATTCCCACGAATTAAATAGAAATTCCTTTGTTTATTTTATCTGAAAAAGGAGTTGGATAGAGCGTAAAATTGGAACTATAAATTTCTATTATTAATATTCCATTATTTTGATGTAATAAGTTGAGTTTAAATTTTAATTGTATACAAGTCTATTTACTAGAAATTTTTGATGTGAATATATGAATTTTGGTATTGTTGATAAAATGAGACGAGACTTGTATAATTTTTGAAAGAATTAACATTTAAACGCTGGTTTAGAGCTTATATTCCACACGCTTAGAAATTACTAAGCACATGTGTGTGTATATATAGACACACACATATGCGTAATTAATGTATAATTATAACATATAATTGCGTAGTTATAAATGTTATTGATTATATTAGATCCCCTTTAGGAAGGTAATTAAAGTCAAAGGCATAAAAAGAAGATTTCTTATAAGGCCTTGATTATGGAAATAGTGAGATATACGATAATATGTGCAACAACCCACTTTTTCGAATAGCTTAAGAAGACAATTAACCACACATGATCCACTCAAATTGAACGGAAAAGCAGATAGTTAGGCAAAAGGAAGAAAGAAAAAAGAAGAAAGAAAGTAGAAGATAAGAAGAAGAAAAAACTAAACAACATAGAATCTCATTGCGGAATAATAATCTATAATATAAAACAAACCTTCACATAATACAAACTGTAATATATGTATATACAGACATTAATCAGAGCGTGCTAACCACTTTCAGCTCAGACGGTTATAACTGTCTGTCCTTACAATCGTTGATAATTACAACAATGAATGCAGCGGAAAATAACCATATACGTGAATACGTCTCTGGGCTTCCAGTTAGTCTCCTAAAGCTCCAAGGCATTTAACTAAATTCTATAAATATGCTCTGTCTAACCCGAGCATTATAATAAAATAACACTCGAATCAGTCTAGGAAAATAATGTGAGAAAATACACCCAACTGGATTTTAAAGTTATAGAAACCTTTGAAATCAAAAGTATCTTGTAAGACCACGTCGCACATAAACACAGATGGGTTTTTACCTTACGATAACCAAAACATTTTATAGAAAAATCCTACGATATTATAATAATGTCTAAGGGTGAAAATAATAATAATCAAGTAGTTGTGATGCTCGTGAGTGTACATCATACAATACAAAGTATATAATCAAAAACCGATAAGGCGCATTTGCTGATTGTGTAGGATTGCATGGAGGCGCGCTCAATACTTCGAGAATGGTCCTCCTGCACATGGATCAGTGATATCCTTCCAAAGAAACATACATCCCTAGTGATGTACCAAAGGAAAAACATAACTGGTCTCGGAAAGACCGAGTGCATCGCCCTATGCGTGCATAAAAATTGTAAGTAATGTCTAGGTAGAGCCGACGCCGACTACACCCTATAGGTTTGCCGACCCTACTGGCCATGCCTCCTATCTCTGATTTTTGTCATTACCGCTGATGAGGCTACGTTCGGCATTCTAGCTCATGCACAACCATCAAAACAGATCATGGAATCCCAAATGGATTCCAATATCTCAAATAGATCTTGGAATCATACGTGTATTCCCATACCCCAATGGGTCTCGAAACCGCACATGGATTCCAACATATCAATGTATCACGAAACTCCTTCATAGAACCGTATATGGTTTTGGAGTGGTTACCATTTCCAAGTCAACTCTTATGAGTACACTCTTCCCCTTCCCTGGCACTCCAAAATCCAATCACCAATTTTTTGGAATGCTTAATACCGGTTCTTTAGGAAATAATTAGATGATACATAAGAGCTGGGATCACCCCCTGACCATTTAAGTAGGCGGATCTCCTCATCATTTGTCCTAGAAGAATAAAACAAGTTTATACATACAATATAGCACCACCGATGGTAACTATACCATATAATTCTTGTGTTTCTCCTAAATATTTCCAGAGTTAAAATCCTTCGGGGTTAAGAAGAGAATATTTCCGTACCACCAAAATTAAGGAGGATTACATATTTAGGCAAGATTTGAAGCAGGTTATTAACTATCAACAAACACACATCCAGTTAGGGATTATTTTCATAGGGAAACCACACATTAGTTAATCTTTTCATTAATTAAAGCAACTTTGTAAATACTTATATAAAAATACTTTTACAAAGGTACATCCATAGATCTGTGTATTTCGATACTTAGAAAATATTCATATACTTATCTCAATGGAATAAGTATATTCACACACATTACACCTGACAACTTTAGAAAATGCATTCACATACCCATCTCAATGGTATTGGTATATTTTCAATTGAGAAAGATTTTTTTCTTCGATTTTAAAATCGTTTATAAACTCCTTATAATTCTCTAAAACCATTTATAAACCATTTAATAAATTTCTAAAAATCTTTTATAATCTCTTTTATAAAATTTAACTTACTTATAAATCCTTATGTACGTTTCTAAAATCATTTATAAATCCTTTATAAATCCATAAAACCATTTATAAAATTCCGTTTATAAATCTATAAACCCATTTCTTAAACTAGTTTATAAATATCTAACCATTTATAAAACTCTTCCACCTTGTAAATAATCTTCCCTTGCGTCTTTAAACCATGTTATAAAACTCCTCTTATAAAACCCAAGTCTATTTATAAACCTTATTTATAAATATCGAAAACATTTATAACCAAATGAAATTATTTACTTTAAACACTATTATATAATAATAATTTTGAGCAAAAACATTTTAAATAAATAATAACTTCAAAACATCTTAAAAATAATAATTAATAATTTCAAAACAATATTCATATATAATAAAATTTAAACATTATTATAAATAAAAATAATTAATTTCTAAAACAGCATCAACAAATCATTATTAAACATTTCGAACCATATTAATTAATTAAAGAAAATTAAAAATATTGATAAATAACCCTTTAAAAAAAACTAATTATAAACAAAACTTTTAAAAAGATTCTAAATATAATAAATAATCTTTTAAACAATATTAATTAAAAGTAATCTTTGAAACAAATTAAGTATAAACAAATAACTTAGGAAAAGATAGACAAAAAGGTTGGAATAAAATAGATATTAAAAACCTTTAGAACAAAATATTTCCGAAACCTAATTTCGGTTTAAATCATTTCCTAGCTTAAAACAAATTTCAATTCAAGTTGCAACCTATATTATTTTAAAAATACCAATTTGAGGCCAATAACTACCAAACGCTTTACTAATACTGTTATTGGTTTTTTTATCTCCACTGGGTTTCAGTTTTGAATATGACAAGGTTATAACCAATAATGTCCAAAAATTAGGTTCCATATCCAATAATTCATGTAACATGAATTTTATTGAAAATAAATCAACAATAACGAGGAATCCTGTTGGATCCCACAAACCACTCTCCCTGTGTCGCAGCTCATATATAACACACACACAGATATATATATATATATATATATATATATATATATATAAATAAAACCAACAGTGATGGTCCTATTGGATTCCTCCAACGTGTTCCCCTGCATCACATACAGTATGTAATCAAATAATATAAATCAACCGCTTTGAGGCGGGATTGTATATAAGCATCATCCGCTCTTACATGGAAATGTAATAGGGCCTCATCTGCTCCAGTGGTTGGACTATATCCAAACCAACTAATAAATATAGTAGATCATCCAAATAATTATTCAACAATTTTTATCAACTATAATACAAGTTAACCACAAAGGTGAGTTTAACTCACCTTTATTCCAATTGTCACCGAGGCATTCCAGTTTGGAACAAAATCAATTCAGTAGTCTCCAAATTCATCCAAACCAGTTACATCGCGAAGCTTTCGTCGGTACGAGCACAATGCAAAAATCTGCGCCTCGATTGGACCTCATATAAGAGAGTTATTAAAATTTTAGGTTATCAATATTTTTTAATTAAAATATAATAACTAACTACATAATTAAATTAAATTACAACAATACCCTTCTTCCTCCCCAAACTCTCTTCTCTTGCTCCTGTACGTGCACATTATACACAACATGCACACTTCCACTGACATGGAAAATGGATTGCGAAAACATAAAACGAGGCTGCTAATAAACTTCTCTCATTGAACTCGACTTGCTTGGCACCTCGACTTCCCCTCTGAGCAACCCTTTTCATCGCGATCGAGCAGCTGAGCCCTCCTACTCTATTACGATACGCCCCTCAATCCACGACTGAAACCCATGAAATTTTGTGCCTAGGTGTCATTCGCTTCCCCAAACTCAAATATGGTATTCAATTCCCACATCGAGCACTAAATCATCCAATTTCCCAAACCCTGGCTCCAAAAACCCATTTGATATTACTATCGAGTTCCACGAACCATTGCTGCACCTCCTAAAAACCCATCTACAAGAAGATCTTGTCGAATCGAGATTTTCAAAGCTTATTTCTTGATTTTTAGTTTGGTAATCCATTTAAAGTTTTTTTGCAATTTTTTCTTTCCTCTGATTTTTAGCTTGCGGTAAAAAAAGGAAGAGAACAGTATGATATAAACATGGAGGTATAGGGGTATAGCTTGGGACGTGTAGAGGCATAGGTAGAGTATAGGAATTTACATACATACATACATACATACATACATACATACATACATATATATATTCTAAAATATTCGATATTGTACATCCAAAAATATTGAACTCCGATCGAGGCGTGCCACTTGGCATTCTATATGTGATATCCATATTTTGAACACAATGGGACAAGTCTCAAGGCCTAACAACCGTACGCAGAAGATAGCTTTTCAAATCCAGTTATATTAAATAAATTCTATAATTAATTTATAAGCGTTTCGAACTCTCACGACCAAACGATTCGTCCGATCGCCAAGAAATTCGATATTCCAGAATAACTAACTCTTATGGGTCCAATGAAATTGGTTTCATCGAAATCCGAGACAGTACCCCGGAAGGCTATTTTTTTTTTGGCAAGGCCGACGGGGTTGGATGGACCCCGACCATTTTATTGCAGCACCAATAAGAATACAACACAAACTATAGAGAGCAAGCTCTAAGAAAACTGAGGAAAACAAAGCGCTACAAACAACATGCACATAAGGAGAAAAAACAGGAACAAAATTAAAAAACAGAAGAACAAGTGAGAGAGCACCCGTTAAAAGGAGTGAAGTATTCCTGGATCAATGTAGAATGATAGCATACTCAGCGCATTCTTGATCTCGTGCATCACCCATAGCTTAAAAGCCGCTTCAGATTTAGCATTGTTTGGCTCAAACACCCTGGTGTTTCGTTCCTTCCAGACCACGGCTGTAAAACTTTTCAAAACATGAAGAAGAACTCTCTTCTCTTTACTTTTGAACCCTGTTCTCGCATGTAGTTTATTCCACTCATTCCAGTTACCATTAAAAGCTTTAACCCAGCAGAGCTTGGCCTTGACAAGCTGCCAAACATTATTAATGACAGAACACTCAAAAAACAAGTGTTCAACAGTTTCTTCTTGATCATTACAGAAGGTGCAGAGAATATTGACATCCAACCCCATGCACACAAGTTTCGTTTTAGTAAGAATTGCGCGGTTTAGCACTTTCTAGAGAAGAAAGTTGTTTCTCATACTACTATCTTTATACCATGTTCGCTTGGACCTTTTCCACATCGGCCGAACTTTGTTCTTCATAAGATGTTCATATACAGAGCCAATTTTGAATTTGGTTCTATTAACATCCCAAACCAGCCTCTCATTTGATGCTAACAGTGTAGTTTTGCTTCTAATCAAGTACCAAATACGCTGAATTCTTTGGTTGGATGAAAAGGAGTTAGTGCTTTGAATGTTGCTAAGGACATCACTTACCTTAGCTGCAAGGTGTGCGCCAGTTTGCATTATTTCATTGTAAGTTAAGAGCCTGCTAAGTATCATCCCTGAAACAAGCCATGGGTCATCCCAAAAACTAACGCTGTACATATTGTTGATGCTCATTTGACAGAGAGGAAGGACTTCCTCCTTCATCTTGAAAAGACATTGCCAAGTCCAGCTCAGATTCTGGGGTTTATTCATTTTCCAAAAGTTTCTACTCTTAACAACATTGTTTCGAGACCACTCAGCCCATACACTGTCAGCACTGTTGAAGTAAGTATCCCGGAAGGCTATTTTTATATGCTAATTAAAATGAATTACTATAAAAACCCGAATTAATCACTTTTAATTCTAAATTAAAGTTTATTATCTTCATTCTTATACAAATAGAATTTAAACCAACTTCCAAAATCATTTTTATCCAAATTAAAACCCAAGATTCAATTTTTTTTAAAACCATTTCAATTATTAAATTCAACAATTTAATTATCAAATAAATCGCTATATTTAAAATTCAACTTATTTAACTTATAAAATATTAACTATTCAATATTTCAAATTAATTATATATTTCAAATTCAAATGACTAAAATTCTAGGTCGTTACAATATATGTAGAGTGTGATATAGATTATGACTAAGTTATAGGGATGCGAGATTAGTCAATAGCACACGGAAGTCTACCCAACTAATCTGGCTACTAGCTGTATGACTTTGGGGCTGATGTAAGACATCACCTACAATAAGTGACTATGATGATGCAAGACTAGTCCCAAATTCTGTAGGTTAAATCTGTTCAGCTAATCTAGCTACCAATACCTACGAATAGTCCGAATAATATGAGACGTCACCATGGGATATAAGTCATAATACGAAGGATTTGCTTCAAAGATTAAAGCTATTAAGTAGTTGTATGATGGTCCACCTCTTCTCTATATAGAAAGTAGTAAATGGCCAGGCTTATAGGTTAGGCACGGTAGAGGATATCTCGAGAAAGGGCCTACTTCGATAAGAAGAAGTAATTGGCTGGAGACATTCTGTGCAATGTAAGCTTGATAGTTGCTAATGAGAAGTTCGCCTTGGGATATGTAGTAAATGACGCGGAACGAGCTTAAATAAGGTATTAAATGGTCAGGGTCTCACTAATTCCTATTAAAATGTATCGAGTGACCTGATTATTATCTCTTCCACCGATATAACATTATGGACGATAGATATGGATTATTGAGTTATAGAAAATTGGCTATGAGCTTATATTTGAAAAGATGTTTTATTTATGTCTAAGAAAAGCCTTTGGGCTTATATTTGAAAAGACATATAATGTAGGTAGAATACTTATGACATATTCATATTTAAATTATACTATCTAAGTACTAATATAATAAGGTTCGAGATTTTTATTCACCACACATGTAACGACCCGGAATTTACTACTTTAATTTGTGAATATTTAATTAATTTTGGATATTCAAAATAGTAGATTTTATGACATATATAAAACTCTTTTAAATTACAAATAGTGATGAAGGAATGGATTCTAAAATTTAATTATAAATATATTTAGTTCGAAGAAAAATAAAAAATGCGATTGGAATTCGTTTTTCGAATTTTCGGCTTTTCGTCGAGTAAAAGTTGTCGAAAATATCTTGAACATATTCGAAAAAAAACATATATAGACATTTATAAGTGAATTAATGATATGGCTTAGTGTGTGTGTGTGTTTTAGGAAATTTATTTAAATTTTATTTAGATATGAATAAAGATTGTTAACGTTTAAAATTGGATTTAAAAGTGAATAAATTGAATTTGGAAATTTTTTTCTTTAGTTAACGTGAAAAATTAGCCATGACCACTGTCTCGGATTTCGACGAAATTGGTTTCATCGAATCCGTAATAGTGAATTATTATACGATTTCAAGTTTCATAGCAATCAGACTTATCGTTTGGCCATGCAAGCTTGAAACACATGGAAATTAATTAAAGGAATTTAATTAAAATAAATTGATGTTGAAAAGCTATCTTCAGCATACGATCGAATTAGGCCTCGAGACTAGTTCCATTGTGTTCGAAATAGGGGTTAAACTTGTAGAACGCTAGGTAGCACGCTTCGTTTGGAGTTCGGAAAATTTACGTGTGAATAACATCAGATATTTATATATTAGGCCTCGTTCATTTCGTCAAACCCTAGAACAAAATCGCACAGCCCTCTCTTAAAACTTTTAATGGCCAATATTTGTTATGCTTCTTCCTTCGATTTCTCCAAATCTACACATCGAAATCGAAAACTTCCAAAAGGAAAACCCCGCTATTTTAAATTTCTGTAAAATCAGAAAGTTCAATTATTGTAATAAAATGAAATCTTGACTATATTAATAATTGGAAACTTCTAAAATGAAAAATAAGAAATTTAGAGTTAAGTGATTAATGAAATATAAAGAAATTGAAGGTTGTCATTTATAAATTAAAGAGTAATGAAAATTAAGAAGATGTAATTATCGAATATTTTGTTAACTAAAATGAATAAGATAAACTTATATGACATTCAGTTTCATTCTATAAAACATGTATAACTTACCAAAATATTAAAAGTTTAAATGTTAATAGGTGTATGTAATAGAATATTATACAAGTAAAACTTAAGTAATGAAAGGGTTCAATGGAACTATGTTTATGAATGAAAAATAAAGATGTATAAGAATATTATAAACTTAAGTAAATGCTTGAAGTTATTTATAATTAAAGTGAATAGTAAAAGTGAATTATTATATTAAGTAAATGATTTTAACTTCAGAAAATGTTGAAATGAAAATAAAAGATTTAATACTTAATGATACTATATATGAAAGAAATAAATGTGAAAAAGAATAAATAATAATGGTGAATTAAATTTGTAAAGGGACTTGCATAATCTTTTAAGAATTAATTTTGGATTATCTAAATAATTGAATGGAAATAATTTATGTAAGTAAACGAATGTAAATTAATGGAAAAATTACATTGTATGAATGAATGGAAATGAATTTTTGTAAGTCATGAAAGCAAATTTACAAAATATATCCATCGTATAAACAAATGAAGGTAAATAAAGAGTGAATAATGAGGTAAAGAGAAACCAATTTGATAAACTTGAATAATATCTAAAAATTCCTTGTTGTTTTGGCTTATGGGGTGTTTGGGAAATGATACATCGATTGTTTAAGGATGTATAAATAATCTATTAAGTTATTATCTAAGGCTATTAAGCGTAGGGTACACTTGATAGTTACTTATCACCCTTTTACCATGCAGAGTTTCTGAACTTGAAAAAATCAGCAGTTTTGGTTGCTATAGATGTGTGATTGGTTACTTTGATTGCATATGACAATTGTACTTTTTTCTTTGCAAGTGACTATTGTTATGCTGTGTTGATTTGTTTGTTATTAGTTGAAACAACTTAAATATTTCTCTTGTGCATAATTCTCACCATTTTGAATTATATAAGTGAAGTACAAGTTATGAAAGCAATAGTTACTGTTTTGGTTTCATAAAATTAGCGTTGTTTGCCCGAAAAATAGGTACATTTTCGGATTTCGATTCTCTAGCGATATTTTATTGTTTTTACCGTGGTTTGGGATATATTATTATTGAAATATGATATATATATATATATATATATTGTTATTATTGATATTATTATTTCTCTCGGACCTCTCCGTACAAAGGAGACTCTGCCGAAATTTTCCTTAATTTTTGACTTAGAAATTTTTATGGAAGTGAGATATTTTCATACTTTTATTTAGTTGAATATAAAGATTTAATTGTTTATTAATTGGTATATTTTATTTAATATTAAACTATGTAATTGTTTATAGATTGAATACTTTGATAAAATATATTAATTCCTTCTTTTCCCTTTTCGAGGTCGAAAAGTTTTGTGTGGGGGAAAGTTTAACGACCATTATTTTTTCGATAATTAAAATTTGTTAATTAAATAAGTTTTGCAATTTAATTTTGTATTAAATGGTGAAATTGTATGTAATTAATTGAAATTGGTTAATATAGAATAATTAATCGGTATGTGAATTTATTAGTTTTGTTTGTTCACAGTAAACATAGAAATGTGTTTGAAATTGTAAGTTCTAATAATTGGTTAATTATCATTTCATTGTTTAATCCACTGAAATTAAATTGCAATTAAATGTAATTAACTATAACGTTAATATGAGTTAAGATAATAACCGTAAAATGTTACTGTGATAAAATGTATAGTAATGTCAATCATATTCATAAGGCATGATTTAATAATTAGAGTGAAAATCAAGATAAATGAATTTATTGGTTTTTATATTATAATTAATGAATTTATTTCAATCGAAATTTGAACGCTGTAATTAGCGTAATATTAATAATTGAATTTGACATCAAAAATTTATTTTAAAAGATTATAAATTACTTGGTAATCAAAAATGATGAAAAATGGTTAACCATTAAATTTGAATTGAAAGGTGATTATATTGATATAATAATAATTTTTTTAATTAACGTGAAAATAGCCATTTTGGCCACTTTCTCGGATTTCGAAGAAACGAGTTTCATCGGATACGCAATAGTAAATTATTGTAGGATTTCAAGTTCGTAGCGATCGGACTTGCGTTCGATCGAGCGGGCCCGAAATGCATAAAAATCAATTTAATGAATTCAATTGCAATTAAGCTGATTTCAAAAGCTAACTTCTTCATACATTGGAATTAGGACTTGAAATCTGTTCCCTTGAATTTCAAAATATCAAAAATATCTATTTTGATATATGGGATGACACAGTTTCGTTTTGGAAGCGGAACGGGCTTTTCGAGTCGTTATTGTCGTTTCGAACCAATTCAATGTGTTCATTCTTTCTTATCGGGTCTTGTTCATATAAATAGCGTTTTTCTCAAACCCTAGCATTTTTTCAGTTTCTACTATACATACATCAACTTCTTCATGTTCCTTTCATAAATGGCAGAAACCAAAATCCAATTACAAAACCCTAAATCCAATTTATAAACCAACTTGAAAATTCAAACTCTCAAAACTATGTCATACTATATATCGTTGGAAAGCTCTCGATGAGCGCAACACAAATATGTTGTTCGTTTTTGCAATCTAATTTTGGTTTGTCTGGGATTGGCCAAAACATTCCCAGGCCGTTCATTGGGTGTTTGATCGACAGCGATGGATCGTCGGATCGAGGGTATGGTCGCATGGAGAGGGACACATGGAGTCATCTGTGCTGTTCGTTTCCAATTATGATGGTCAGATTGGAACAAAAATTCGATTAGGGTTTCATTTTGACATGGCCACAGCTGTAATTTTTGGTCCTCGATGGTGATCTGAGGTGTAGTCTCGGAGTTCATGGAGGGCTGCGCTAGGAGGGGAGCTCGTGTAGGGTGGTCGCGACGTGCCAGAGCTGGTCGCGGCGTCGATGATGTAGCATGATTCATGGTGGATGGGTAAGGTTTCAGGGGGGTACAAATGTGAAATCAATGAAGAAGGTTAGCTGACATGGTTGTTTGATTATTTCATTTATTTATTTCGTGATATAAATTGCATAACTTCAAAACTTAATATCTTTTGCATACGAGGTCGGATTCATGCGCGGTATTCTTCACTGCGATCGTAGTGAAATTGCCGACATTATGGAACTGGTTTTGGGTGCATTCTAAGACTGTTGAAATTTGGGCCTTTATTTGGATTTCAAATCGATTAGAAATCAAAGGTGAGTGTTCTAACCCACTCACAACTACTAAATTATCTTACGTTAGTTAAATTTAATTTATGATGCGTTTGGAATTTGATTGGTTGATGTTTGGTATATTTAGATTATCATTTCATTTAAATCTGACCTTTATTGAATATAGTCGTTATTTAATTTAATATTAAATTTTTAATTGCCAGTTAATAATTCTTTTTGGTAATCGGTCAATTGTTGTTATTTATTGGTTGATTCGAATGATGATTGTGATGGATGTTTAATTTTGACATTGGATGACCGGGTGTTATGTTTATATATTGTTATCACACTGCAAGTTCCCTTAGATTATTGCTAGGAAATCACTATGGGTTGAACTGATGCACATCCGAATGACCGGTAGATTAAGGAAAATCGTTATGGGTTGAAATGATAGACTCGAGCGATTTTATGAATTTTAACTCGGGATTGCGGGTTGAAACGATATATACCCATAAATTTTAAATTATTGCGGGTTGAAATGACAGATATCCGTATCACTTGACCATAGGGTAGAAAATTATATACGGATACAGGATTGGTTAAATTAAATGATTTTAATTCCTTAAATTTTAAATCCTGTTAAATAATATTTCGAAATAAAATTTGACTTGTATAAAATGAATTATTTTCAAAATCTAAGCTTTAAAGTGTTAAAATGGAAATTTGTTTAAAGGAATTGTTAAAAGAATTTAAATTGGAATTTCAAAGCTGAATTTTGAAATATAAATGAAATTTATCGAAATCGGGTTATTGAAATGTTTGAATATTTCAACTTTGAAATCTATGAAATTGAAGTGCTTTAAAATTGTAGTTCGAACATGAATTTGAAATCGATATAAACTGAAATGATTTTTGTGGGAATTTGAATTGAAAGAAAATTTGGGTTTTGTTAATTTGAAAGTTGGACATGGTCCAGATTTGTTGAAATAAAAGAAATTGTTTAATTTGATACTAATTTAGAATTAATTATTTTTATAAACTGTTTAAAAATATATTATTTTAAATTTCTGATTTATTAAGATTTTCAAACTATTTACTATATAAACGATTTTCAATAATCAATCCATTTTATATTAAACTATTTGTAACGTTTTCGATTTTTCGTTGCCGAAAAACCGAATAGTTATGGGTTTTTAAAAAGAGAATTTAAGAAAAGAGAAAGAAAGAAGAAGAGAGAAGAAGACAGAAAATAGAGAATTTGAAAATAGAAGAGAAGAAAGATAGAGAAGAGATAGAAAATGGAGGGGAAAGAAAAAATAGAAAAATAATTTTAAAATAGAACGGAACAGAAAACAACAGAACAACATCAGAATCTCACAATTCGCAGCGGAACAACATATAATAATAAATGAATAATCTTTAAACAAAGAACTATATCAGTTATTACATTACATCACATTTCATTACATCATATCATCAGAGTGTACAACAACAACAAACAGTGCAGCGGAAAAAGAAATACTATATAAGTAATACGCCATGCCATCCAGCTTGCCTCCAGCAACTCCAGAATATCCAGAATATCCTGATAAACCTAACTCTTAACTGCCCGTGTAGAAATTGCTGGGCACCTAGAGTTTTGGAAGGAAAACAATAAACTCCGAGTCAGTCATGTGACTGGTGTGAGAACTCAAAACAGTTTATTTATCTTTAAAATCAATAGAGAGATATTTTTATTTCAATTCGCAATGCTTTTAAAAATGAGACTACCATAAGGCCTCCCGCACACACACACAATGCAAATGCAGAATCGGAGGAGATTTCTCCTTATGATAGTCAAAGATGCTTGATACGCATTTAAAATAACATTTGATATTATTATTAGTGTATAGTGTAGGAAAATATTTTGAAAGTAGAATATAAATCTTAGCCAACATACGACCATTATCGTATGCCTACTATAGCTAACTATGTTCAATAGCAGGTTACCGCCACATTCCATAGCAGGTTATACAACTAAAACCGTACAAGTTACGTATTGTTTCTTTGGATTTCCAACAAATGGTCAGGCCAAGGAACTTCCCATTGCCACATGGAAACGCCTCTGGCTGGACGTCCCCGAGAACTTAACCAGCTCTCTGCCAACACAAGGCCGGGTTACCTTTATCACTAGGTAACTACTACACGAATATGGCATCCCCCGGTCCCATTGGACCTTTAACCGAGCGCTCGTCACCATCAACACCACACAGTAATAAATATAGTGTTTCAACATGAGTAAGTATCTGGGCTCCATACCATGATACCACCCTTTCCAGAAGGAAATGCACATACCCTAAAGGGAGCTACCCCTCATAACCTTGTCGCATCTTTCCTGTTTTGACCATTCCGGGATGTGAGGCTCGACGAAGTTTCGTCCACAAAAACACACTTTGTACAAAAAGTCGTGCTTTGGGTCAACAAATGATCAACACAATGATCACAAGGATAGACGATCAAATAAACGATCCTATCACAAAAAAATCAACACAATGATCATTTCAGCAACACTCAGCATGTCACATTACCAAATTGGGAATATATCGCTGATAACTTCAACTATATAACCTCTGAGCTCGTACGTCTCAGAGAAGGGTGTTAAGCTAAAGAATAAATTCTTCGCCACCAACAGAAATATATTTGAAAGAAATCGGCTTTATATCTCAACTTGTAATGTCAGACACACAATCCATACAAGTCTGTTTCGGGATCGAACAAAACCGAAGGCACTTACAAAGAAGTCCTTGCAATCCGGATATTCACAATCCTGATCGGATTCACCATCACATATGGAGAACTCTATACCGGAGCAACTCGGTGCAGAGTAAATCGACAGGTCATCCTATCGCTCTCGCAAATACCGGGTCTTCAACACCGATCTTCAATGCAATTATAACGACGTATCACATATTCGGAATGGGTTATACGACCCCATGGTCCTTTCCCGGTTAACCCGAATAGTGAGCGCTTATTCAAAAATAAGTGTGGTATTCACATTCAAACAAATCACATCAATTACCCATTCAAAGGGAAATATCGATAGTCGGTTATTGAACTATCAATGGATATGCACACATCACCAGTTTCCAAATAATTTTCCAAATTATTTATTTTCCAAAATATCTTCACTAGATATATATTTTCATACTTCAAAAATAAATCAATATTTATTTTTTTAAACAACTTCCACTTCCTTTATAAATTCCTTAGTGAATTTATAATTCCAAAATATCAATGAATATTCGATTTCGATCATTCATTTCAATTTATCTTCAAAAAGATCAATTCTAAATATCACTTCATATTGGAAAACATTTCCATACTTATTAAATAAGTAATTCACGAATTTTATTTATTTTCAACACTTAGAAAATATTCACTATACTTCAATCGAAATTAAGTATATATTTCATTCTTTTAAGGAAATCATTCTCATAAACATATTTATTTGGGCCAAAACGAATGTTGCGTAGAACATCGTTACGACAACCCAAATTCACTAGTATAGGGATTCGAATTTAAAATAGATATATAAATCCCAATACTATACAAAACATTTCCTTTCGGAAATCATTTACTATAACAACAGTGTTATAGTCCATCATTTCCTTTTATTTCTCGAAAACGTCTATTTCAACAATAAATGTTGAAATCTATGGTTTCGAATTTCAACATCTTTTAAAACATCGTTAGATCGTTTTAATTCTATTTAAAACATTCACATTCAAACCATTTTATTTAACGTGTTATTCACTATTCAAAAATGTGAATAAACTTCATTAAGAAATCTCATCCTTTTATTCGTTTTAATTCAAAGGATTATTCACTATTCAAAAATGTGAATATAACTCCTTTAATAGGTTCCAACAATTTTCTTATCAAAATAAGTCATTTGCGAATTTATAAAACATCGTTTATAAATTCCATTTTTATTTATTTATAAAAACTTCTTTTTTTATAAATTCTTTTATTAACCTATTCCAGTTTATAACTTAATTATAAACTAAAAGTTCATATTATAAGTTAAATACTTATAAAACGATTATTTTACAAAATCGTTCTTTTTTAAAGACTTTCCAATTTATAAATCTTATAACTTATAAGATCCATTTATTTAACCAATCTATTCTTCAAATAATTTCACCAAATTTATAAATCTTACTATTTATAAATTTCTTTTATAACTTCACAGTTTATAATTCCATAAATTTCATTCATTTATGAAATTCATTTCCACTTCATTCAAACACTTATAAAAACTCGTTTTATAATGTCAACATTTCAATTTATAAATATCCATTTATAAATCTCTTAATATAAATCAATTTATATTATTCTTTAAAACGTCTTTAATCTCCTTTATTATTTCACCATTTTGATTCATAAAATAATTAAATTTCATGAATTCTATATTTAAACTTTTCACAATAATTCTAAAATTCCGATTAAACTATTTTATAAAATCATTAATCCATATTTCTCAAAAATCAATCTTTTAACTATATTTCTCAAAAACATAATTTTATAACTTTTAAAAGTATAACGTTTATTTATTTAAAATGAATCAATTCCAAAATTATTTTATAAAACGTATACTTTCTAAAATCACTTTAAAATCATTTTAAAATCCCAAATTTGGTCCAATGATGCTACACACCAAATAGTCAATCACGACAACAACGATATCACATATCGTATATGATAATCAACGAATATCAAAATATCCATAATCAAATAAATACTGTTGAGGAATCCAGTTGGATCCCTCCAACCTGTTTTCCTGCATCCAAAAACATTAGCACAATACCAATTTCGCTCCAGTACGAAATTATCGCGGTATATGTTCTTATTAAATATTATCCGCTTAATAACGGCGTAATAGGGTCTCATCCGCTAAACAAATAAATGCGGGAAATCAACAACTCCAATATATACATATGCCAATATATATATATTGCTACTATATATAATACCAATTTCACTGTTTATGAAATATTCGCGGTATATGTTTTTAATAAATAACATCCGCTTACTAACGGCGTATAATGTCTATTTTAACAATCAATAGATATCAATCAACATTCAAACATGCATTCAAATATTTTAAATCTAACTATTTAAAATAAAATCGAAACTGATTCGATTGAGTGAGAAGTTCTCACCTTGATTTTATTTCCGTTTTAGCGATTTATTTCGAATAAAATTAAACGGACGTTTAATTTTACCCAAAATTCTCACTAACTCCAAACGACTCCAAACCAACTCCATCGCGTAGTGCTCGTCCATACGATTCCAACGCAACTGGTTTCGCGTGTTTTCGACCTCGTATGAAAAAGTTATGAATTATTGAAGTTACACGTATTTTATAAACATAAATTACAATATAAACTTTCTAATTTAAACCTTCCACAACTACAGGCCACTGGATCTAGAACCCCTCCATCACAACCGTAGAACGCATCTCCATCTTCCTCACGTTCTCCTTCACGCACGCACAGTATACGGCCGAACCCATATATAGATATTAGGGTTTGAATTCGCTCCCCTCAAACAACAACTAAACTCGATCACGTCTCCGCCATGTCGAAGCCCTTCGCGAGCTCGACCACCACCACCAACATCATGAAGCTCGGCTGCCCCTCTAGCCTAGGGTTGCGTGCGCAGGCCCTAACTGTCGGCCCCCCATTTCTCCCCCTCCGATGCTCCAAACACGATCAACTCCGTATGGATCTGAAGCCCTCTCCATCCTCTACAACCTTGCAGTTGAACACTTCGCCTAATTGTCGATGGATTGTGAGTGATTGAGGAATGAAATTGGGACAATTCTGGCCGTTCAGGGGGGGTGGCGGCTGTGCAGTTTTGATTAGGGTTAGGGTTATTTTTTTTATCAAATTATGAAGAGGTGGGTCTATTTATAGAGTTTCGTTCGACACTATTCATCCGGAAATTCTGAACTCCGATTTACGCGCCGTAACCAGCGTTTCTAGGGTTTACCCCGCGTTCCGGACACAATGGAACAGGTTTCGGAAGCTAATTCGGAAGTATGTGCGAGTTATGGCTGTAAACGCTCAATTTGAATTAAACCGATTTAAGTCGATTTCTAGGCGTTTTAATTTGTACAGGACAAACGGTAAATCCAATTGACTTGAAATTTGAAACCTTACAATAATATCACATTACGGATCCGATGAAACTGGTTTCGTCGAAATCCGAGACTTTTTGAAAAATGGCTATTTTGACTCGCCAAATTTAAATTAAAAATAATTCGATGCGTTTCGAGCTGCCACGCTCAAACGATAACTCCGATTGACACGAAAATTGAAATCCAATAATAACTAACTATTACGGATCCAATGGAACTGGTTTCGTTCAATTCTGAGACTGTTCAAAAATTGACTATTTTCACTAGTCGATTTTAATATTAAAATATTCAATTTTCACAAATTAACTTTTAATTCGATTTTAAAAGTTCTAAAATATCATTCTAACTTCCATATGATAAAATAAAATTTCACAAATCATTTTCAATCATATTTAACTCTATTTTCAATTATTTTCATAATTTAACACATTAAATTATCGATTTAATTATTCAATTAAATCCAAAAATTCAAATAAAAATTTATTTGACTTAAAAATTCACTTATTAATATTTTAAAATTAATTAAATATTCAAATTTTAATTAATAAAAATTCTGGGTCGTTACAATCTTCCCCCCTTAAAAGAATTTCGTCCTCGAAATTACCAAGTAAGAAAAATTACAGAAGCTATTAATTTTCCCAAAATTCATAGTTAAACTTCTTATAACACTTACTAAGTTTTCAAATCATACTTAGTTATCTTTTCAAAAACAACTTCTATTGTTTAACTTTCAACTTCAAAACAAAGTTAAGTTTTCAAAATTTTCCAAATTTCTCAAATTTTTTCTAACGCCTTAAATTTTCGGAAAAATTCGCCATAGTCTCCTTTGCGCGGCTCGATCCGAAAAAAAAATGACAGTATATATATCACAAATATACATCTCATCAAGTAATGAGGCATCCCGAAGGGAAAAAAGTGTAAAAGTACGGTATGTAATCCGAGATATGTACCTTATATTTTATTAGCAAGCATATACGGCTAATATAGCGCAAAAGCGAGCTCCAAATGCGAAGCAAACGCGATCCGCACCTACTAATTACTCAACAAACAACATGAGAATCATGCATATAGATAATAATCTCAATATACAACATATAGCAACATAATAACTATATATGTCAACATAGCAAATGCAACTAAAGCAACAAATGCAAACATCAACCAACTATCATCCAACAAATTCATAATCAATATATTCATTTATATTCTCATTAATATTAATGAATTGGTTTTTCAATTTTAATCATATTTGATTCATATACAGTGGATGTTCTTACTAACATTCATTCTCAATTAGTTTATATTCACTAATTCATATTCAAGTTGGTTCACTTCCAATCAAATTCAATTCTATTCAAGTTTATTTACTTCTAATTTGAATTCAATTACTTTAGCTTTCAATTTTATTAAATCAATTTCATTAACACTTAATGAATTATATACAATCAACTAACAATCATATAACAACCAAAGTATATCTATCACAACCAAATTCCTTTGCTTACATTCATCTTGGTTTAATTTAATTGATTTTTATTCAATTATTCAACTTTCTAATAACATTAGATTTTAATGAATTAACACTTATATCCATTATTTCATCTCAACTTTATTAATTTACTTTGATACTAATATCAACTTCATTCAACATCTCTTAAGTTATACTTCTCTTTAACTTTAAATTCATTTTTATTTATAACTCATATTCATAAATATATTCATATAGTTTCACTTCTCATATATAAGTTTATTTCACAATTGTAAATCACTTTAATTATAATTCAATTCTTATAATTCTTTTTACTTATACAATTATTCTTTTATTTAGATTATTCAAACATCTAAACAATCAACTTATATACACTTTAATAATTCTGAAAAATTATTTCTTTATATACAAAAATATAATCAAGGTAAAATTATTTCATTTACCCAATTTTAAAACAATATCGTGTCGAATTGTTCTGTAAAAGTGTTTAGAAACCCCTTCGATTCAGTTTCGAGGCTGCGCCGACGAAGGTTCATATACCACTCAACAAACTAATCATCACAATATAAAACAATTTTATTCACTAACAAATACGCTCTCATAGCTATTATTACACTCAAATTCATTCTAGAGTACTGCTGACTCTATCTCTAATGAACAATACCCAACAGAACCGTGGTTGTCGCTTAACCATAAGCTCTGATACCAAATGTAACGTTTCCGATTTTTCGTTGCCGAAAAACCGAATAGTTATGGGTTTTTAAAAAGAGAATTTAAGAAAAGAGAAAGAAAGAAGAAGAGAGAAGAAGACAGAAAATAGAGAATTTGAAAATAGAAGAGAAGAAAGATAGAGAAGAGATAGAAAATGGAGGGGAAAGAAAAAATAGAAAAATAATTTTAAAATAGAACGGAACAGAAAACAACAGAACAACATCAGAATCTCACAATTCGCAGCGGAACAACATATAATAATAAATGAATAATCTTTAAACAAAGAACTATATCAGTTATTACATTACATCACATTTCATTACATCATATCATCAGAGTGTACAACAACAACAAACAGTGCAGCGGAAAAAGAAATACTATATAAGTAATACGCCATGCCATCCAGCTTGCCTCCAGCAACTCCAGAATATCCAGAATATCCTGATAAACCTAACTCTTAACTGCCCGTGTAGAAATTGGTGGGCACCCAGAGTTTAGGAAGGAAAACAATAAACTCCGAGTCAGTCATGTGACTGGTGTGAGAACTCAAAACAGTTTATTTATCTTTAAAATCAATAGAGAGATATTTTTATTTCAATTCGCAATGCTTTTAAAAATGAGACTACCATAAGGCCTCCCGCACACACACACAATGCAAACGCAGAATCGGAGGAGATTTATCCTTATGATAGTCAAAGATGCTTGATACGCATTTAAAATAACATTTGATATTATTATTAGTGTATAGTGTAGGAAAATATTTCGAAAGTAGAATATAAATCTTAGCCAACATACGACCATTATCGTATGCCTACTATAGCTAACTATGTTCAATAGCAGGTTACCGCCACATTCCATAGCAGGTTATACAACTAAAACCGTACAAGTTACGTATTGTTTCTTTGGATTTCCAACAAATGGTCAGGCCAAGGAACTTCCCATTGCCACATGGAAACGCCTCTGGCTGGACGTCCCCGAGAACTTAACCAGCTCTCTGCCAACACAAGGCCGGGTTACCTTTATCACTAGGTAACTACTACACGAATATGGCATCCCCCGGTCCCATTGGACCTTTAACCGAGCGCTCGTCACCATCAACACCACACAGTAATAAATATAGTGTTTCAACATGAGTAAGTATCTGGGCTCCATACCATGATACCACCCTTTCCAGAAGGAAATGCACATACCCTAAAGGGAGCTACCCCTCATAACCTTGTCGCATCTTTCCTGTTTTGACCATTCCGGGATGTGAGGCTCGACGAAGTTTCGTCCACAAAAACACACTTTGTACAAAAAGTCGTGCTTTGGGTCAACAAATGATCAACACAATGATCACAAGGATAGACGATCAAATAAACGATCCTATCACAAAAAAATCAACACAATGATCATTTCAGCAACACTCAGCATGTCACATTACCAAATTGGGAATATATCGCTGATAACTTCAACTATATAACCTCTGAGCTCGTACGTCTCAGAGAAGGGTGTTAAGCTAAAGAATAAATTCTTCGCCACCAACAGAAATATATTTGAAAGAAATCGGCTTTATATCTCAACTTGTAATGTCAGACACACAATCCATACAAGTCTGTTTCGGGATCGAACAAAACCGAAGGCACTTACAAAGAAGTCCTTGCAATCCGGATATTCACAATCCTGATCGGATTCACCATCACATATGGAGAACTCTATACCGGAGCAACTCGGTGCAGAGTAAATCGACAGGTCATCCTATCGCTCTCGCAAATACCGGGTCTTCAACACCGATCTTCAATGCAATTATAACGACGTATCACATATTCGGAATGGGTTATACGACCCCATGGTCCTTTCCCGGTTAACCCGAATAGTGAGCGCTTATTCAAAAATAAGTGTGGTATTCACATTCAAACAAATCACATCAATTACCCATTCAAAGGGAAATATCGATAGTCGGTTATTGAACTATCAATGGATATGCACACATCACCAGTTTCCAAATAATTTTCCAAATTATTTATTTTCCAAAATATCTTCACTAGATATATATTTTCATACTTCAAAAATAAATCAATATTTATTTTTTTAAACAACTTCCACTTCCTTTATAAATTCCTTAGTGAATTTATAATTCCAAAATATCAATGAATATTCGATTTCGATCATTCATTTCAATTTATCTTCAAAAAGATCAATTCTAAATATCACTTCATATTGGAAAACATTTCCATACTTATTAAATAAGTAATTCACGAATTTTATTTATTTTCAACACTTAGAAAATATTCACTATACTTCAATCGAAATTAAGTATATATTTCATTCTTTTAAGGAAATCATTCTCATAAACATATTTATTTGGGCCAAAACGAATGTTGCGTAGAACATCGTTACGACAACCCAAATTCACTAGTATAGGGATTCGAATTTAAAATAGATATATAAATCCCAATACTATACAAAACATTTCCTTTCGGAAATCATTTACTATAACAACAGTGTTATAGTCCATCATTTCCTTTTATTTCTCGAAAACGTCTATTTCAACAATAAATGTTGAAATCTATGGTTTCGAATCTCAACATCTTTTAAAACATCGTTAGATCGTTTTAATTCTATTTAAAACATTCACATTCAAACCATTTTCTTTAACGTGTTATTCACTATTCAAAAATGTGAATAAACTTCATTAAGAAATCTCATCCTTTTATTCGTTTTAATTTAAAGGATTATTCACTATTCAAAAATGTGAATATAACTCCTTTAATAGGTTCCAACAATTTTCTTATCAAAATAAGTCATTTGCGAATTTATAAAACATCGTTTATAAATTCCATTTTTATTTATTTATAAAAACTTCTTTTTTTATAAATTCTTTTATTAACCTATTCCAGTTTATAACTTAATTATAAACTAAAAGTTCATATTATAAGTTAAATACTTATAAAACGATTATTTTACAAAATCGTTCTTTTTTAAAGACTTTCCAATTTATAAATCTTATAACTTATAAGATCCATTTATTTAACCAATCTATTCTTCAAATAATTTCACCAAATTTATAAATCTTACTATTTATAAATTTCTTTTATAACTTCACAGTTTATAATTCCATAAATTTCATTCATTTATGAAATTCATTTCCACTTCATTCAAACACTTATAAAAACTCGTTTTATAATGTCAACATTTCAATTTATAAATATCCATTTATAAATCTCTTAATATAAATCAATTTATATTATTCTTTAAAACGTCTTTAATCTCCTTTATTATTTCACCATTTTGATTCATAAAATAATTAAATTTCATGAATTCTATATTTAAACTTTTCACAATAATTCTAAAATTCCGATTAAACTATTTTATAAAATCATTAATCCATATTTCTCAAAAATCAATCTTTTAACTATATTTCTCAAAAACATAATTTTATAACTTTTAAAAGTATAATGTTTATTTATTTAAAATGAATCAATTCCAAAATTATTTTATAAAACGTATACTTTCTAAAATCACTTTAAAATCATTTTAAAATCCCAAATTTGGTCCAATGATGCTACACACCAAATAGTCAATCACGACAACAACGATATCACATATCGTATATGATAATCAACGAATATCAAAATATCCATAATCAAATAAATACTGTTGAGGAATCCAGTTGGATCCCTCCAACCTGTTTTTCTGCATCCAAAAACATTAGCACAATACCAATTTTGCTCCAGTACGAAATTATCGCGGTATATGTTCTTATTAAATATTATCCGCTTAATAACGGCGTAATAGGGTCTCATCCGCTAAACAAATAAATGGGGAAATCAACAACTCCAATATATACATATGCCAATATATATATATTGCTACTATATATAATACCAATTTCACTGTTTATGAAATATTCGCGGTATATGTTTTTAATAAATAACATCAGCTTACTAACGGCGTATAATGTCTATTTTAACAATCAATAGATATCAATCAACATTCAAACATGCATTCAAATATTTTAAATCTAACTATTTAAAATAAAATCGAAACTGATTCGATTGAGTGAGAAGTTCTCACCTTGATTTTATTTCCGTTTTAGCGATTTATTTCGAATAAAATTAAACGGACGTTTAATTTTACCCAAAATTCTCACTAACTCCAAACGACTCCAAACGAACTCCATCGCGTAGTGCTCGTCCATACGATTCCAACGCAACTGGTTTCGCGCGTTTTCGACCTCGTATGAAAAAGTTATGAATTATTGAAGTTACACGTATTTTATAAACATAAATTACAATATAAACTTTCTAATTTAAACCTTCCACAACTACAGGCCACTGGATCTAGAACCCCTCCATCACAACCGTAGAACGCATCTCCATCTTCCTCACGTTCTCCTTCACGCACGCACAGTATACGGCCGAACCCATATATAGATATTAGGGTTTGAATTCGCTCCCCTCAAACAACAACTAAACTCGATCACGTCTCCGCCATGTCGAAGCCCTTCGCGAGCTCGACCACCACCACCAACATCATGAAGCTCGGCTGCCCCTCTAGCCTAGGGTTGCGTGCGCAGGCCCTAACTGTCGGCCCCCCATTTCTCCCCTTCCGATGCTCCAAACACGATCAACTCCGTATGGATCTGAAGCCCTCTCCATCCTCTACAACCTTGCAGTTGAACACTTCGCCTAATTGTCGATGGATTTTGAATGATTGAGGAATGAAATTGGGACAATTCTGGCCGTTCAGGGGGGGTGGCGGCTGTGCAGTTTTGATTAGGGTTAGGGTTATTTTTTTTATCAAATTATGAAGAGGTGGGTCTATTTATAGAGTTTCGTTCGACACTATTCATCCGGAAATTCCGAACTCCGATTTACGCGCCGTAACCAGCGTTTCTAGGGTTTACCCCGCGTTCCGGACACAATGGAACAGGTTTCGGAAGCTAATTCGGAAGTATGTGCGAGTTATGGCTGTAAACGCTCAATTTGAATTAAACCGATTTAAGTCGATTTCTAGGCGTTTTAATTTGTACAGGACAAACGGTAAATCCAATTGACTTGAAATTTGAAACCTTACAATAATATCACATTACGGATCCGATGAAACTGGTTTCGTCGAAATCCGAGACTTTTTGAAAAATGGCTATTTTGACTCGCCAAATTTAAATTAAAAATAATTCGATGCGTTTCGAGCTGCCACGCTCAAACGATAACTCCGATTGACACGAAAATTGAAATCCGATAATAACTAACTATTATGGATCCAATGGAACTGGTTTCGTTCAATTCTGAGACTGTTCAAAAATTGACTATTTTCACTAGTTGATTTTAATATTAAAATATTCAATTTTCACAAATTAACTTTTAATTCGATTTTAAAAGTTCTAAAATATCATTCTAACTTCCATATGATAAAATAAAATTTCACAAATCATTTTCAATCATATTTAACTCTATTTTCAATTATTTTCAGAATTTAACACATTAAATTATCGATTTAATTATTCAATTAAATCCAAAAATTCAAATAAAAATTTATTTGACTTAAAAATTCACTTATTAATATTTTAAAATTAATTAAATATTCAAATTTTAATTAATAAAAATTCTGGGTCGTTACACTATTACTATATTTAATCTATATTTTAAACTATTTTAAACTATTTTAAACAATTTTAATACATTTTAAACCATTTTAATAAGTTTTAAACTAGTGAATCTATTTTAATCTATTTTAATCTATTTTGGTCTATTCTAAACTATTTTAATCTGTATTAAACTATTTAAACCATTTAAACTATTTTAAAGTATTTTGAACTACTTTAAACTATTTAAATTATTTTCTAAAAATAAAACGGTGCAAGGTTGGACTATTATATTTAAATCCTTGATTTGAAAGTGAAATGTTTAAATGAATGTTGTAACATATGTTGGAATCTGAAATGATATTTTCTAGTGAAATGACATATTTAAGTAAATATGATGACCTTGAAATGAGGGTTTAATTTATTTTGTGGATGTGATTTCAAAAGTGAAAATGATTTTTAAAATAATATGATTTTAAGTGGGTATGTAATTTTGATATCAATCATGAATTGATTTTGAAAATGTAAAAGAATCATACGGTGTGAATTAAGCGTTTGGTTGTAAAAGAGACCGGGATCGGATATTGTCATTCTCTCCACCAATACCGAAAACCACTTTAACAACCGTGCACGCAGTGAAGATTCGAAAATGAAGTAGGATTGCTTGGTGAACGATTCTGTATGAGGTATTAACGTAGCACTGTCTCCCACGAGTCAGCTTGATGTGACTAAAATAAGAGCCATTGCGGGCCAAATAAGGTTGCACCTCCAATCGAACATGCTTCTTCGATACCATATTGTGACTTTGTGATTAATTTGGTGGCCACCCCTCGATTTGATTTGGAAGTGAGTTCTAAGGTGGGCGGTAGTAGCTGCTATGCGTTACCACTAGTCCGGATCAGCAAAATGGTAGTATCCTACCCTGGGCATTTCCTGACATGGTTGGCTCACATAGGACCACTGTTGGGAGTAGAACATGATAGACTACCCGGGCTAGTCTGCTTCCCATATGGAAGACCAATTCTTAGCGAGTCAGTAAACTCAGTTTGCTTGTGGTGCATAGCGAAATACAGGCATGGTTGAACAATGCCTTGTCACATGCCTTATCGTGCCCATTACGAGTTTGGTTTATGTCGTACCTATGGAGTGCTCCCTAATAGCCCACCAGTTTACGGTGTAGTTTACGGTACTTTATAGATAACGATATTATATAACATGTGTTAAGGGGGATATGGGTAACGCCTTAATGCTATATTAATACTTTGCTTTACTGTAGACATATTATAATTGCGTATTGTACTATGTATGTAGATAGTTTAACGGATCCTTAGAAGACGGAATCCCTAACATCTCTTAAGTTATTGCACGCACGTTAGACACTGTATAGGAGATGTCAACCCCGTAAACATCTATGACGTTACACTCATATTTATTTATTATGTATTTAACTTACATAAGATCTTTTAGTACTGACTCGAGTGTTTTGTCTTTCATTTCGCTCGGGTCAATCTGAGCTTTTCAGTGTATTGAAGACTCTATTTCTGGAGGACGAAGACGGAGATTTGTATACTTATATGTTCTACTGCATCGTGTTGTTCCAGCATATCATGTCATTCCGCTGTATTATTTATTTATTTCTGCTGTATATGCAACTCTGATCTGTATTATAAAAGTGTAATCAAATGTTATTTGTAAACGGCTTCATGAACTGTTTATTTGATTATTATATTTTTCCATTCCGCTACGAGATTCTATGTTTGGTTTTTCTTTCTTTCTTTGCTTTTTCTTATTTACCCCATAACAATTCTCCCATTTGAATGGTTCAAGTCTGACATATGTTGTTTATTGTCAATTTAAACCGTCCAAAAATGTGGGTCATTACATTTGGTATCAGAGCTTTGGTTTACCGATAACCTTAGCATTATGGGGTCAGACACATTAAAAATAGGGTAGTAATACCCTAGAATGAGTTTTTTGAGCGTATATAGAACAGAGAGCATACTTGTTAGTGTTATAAAATGCTTTTATATTGTGTTAATTTGTTCTGTTTAGTATTTATAAATTTTGGTCGGTAAATGCGATGCTATGGCATCGACAGGAATTTTTAAATGCTTAATAGGGCAGAATAACACAATATTGTTTTTGAAATATGGGTAAATGAAATAATTTTACCTAGTATTATATTTTGTATACAAAAAAATAATTTTTATGAATGATATAGTTGGATGTGATATGTTGTTTGTTAGGTAGAGAAATTTTATAAATATTGAATTGTAGAATATGATTTACAGGTAAAGTAAATAGAACTAAAATTTTGAGAACTTAAGTTTCGGGCCTTGAAATTTGTTTTCAAAGAATTTGGAATATAATACTAGTATTATTTGAAATTATTTTCGGATATAAATATTTCAATGTGATTTGAAAGAAACGTTTTAAAAGAATTTTAAAAGAAATAAATTCTGTACTCCTCTCTCAGTTGTCGGAAAATAATTTCGGTGATGGGTGCACGCATCATTGACGTTCATTTTTTAGTTTCAAAGTGGGAAGATGCTGTAGTAATTTTACTTCACATTTTTTTTGATAAACAAATATCAATTTTAATTTATAAATATGACTGATATATAAAAGATATGAGTATCTACGTTATTTTAAATGATTTGAAAGGAAACCCAGTATTTTTTTCATAGGTCTCTGTAAAATTAGAAATTTCAATTGTTGTAATAAAATGAAATCTTGACTATATTAATAAGTAGAAACTTCTAAAATGAAAAATAAGAAATTAAGAGTTAAATGATTAATGAAATATAAAGAAGTTGAAGGTTGTCATTTATAAATTAAAGAGTAATGAAAATTTAGAAGATGTAATTATTGAATATTTTGTTAACTAAATTGAATAAGATAATCTTATATAACATTCAGTTGCATTCTATAAAACATGCATAACTTACCAAAATATTAAAAGTTGAAATGCTAATAGGATTATGTAATAGAATATTATACAAGTACAACTTGAGTAATGAAAGGTTTCAATGGAATTATGTTTATGAATGAAAAATTAAGATGTACAAGAATATTATAAATTTAAGTTAATGCCTGAAGTTATTTATAATTAAAGAGAATAGTAAAGTGAATTACTATATTAAGTACATGATTTTATCTTCAGAAAATACTGAAATGAAAAAAATAAGATTTAGTACTCAATAATACTATATATGAAAGAAACAAATGTGAAAAAGAAGTAAATAATAATGGTGAATTAAATTCGTAACGAGACTTACAAAATATTTTAAGAATTAATTATGGATGACCTAAATAATTGAATGGAAATAACTTATGTAAGTAAACGAATGTAAATTAATGGAAAAATTGCATTGTATGAATGAATGGAAATGATTTTTTGTAAGTAATGAAAGAAAATTTATAAAAGATAATCATTGTATAAATAAATGATGATAAAGAGTGAATAATGTGGTAAAGAGAAACCAATTTGATAAACTTGAATAATATCTGAAAATTCCTTATTGATTCAGCTTATGGGATGTTTAGGAAATGATACTTCGATTGTTTAAGGATGTATAAATAATCTATTAAGTTATTATCTAAGGCTGTTAAGTGTAGAGTACACTTGATAGTTATTTATCACCCTTTACGATGCGAAGTTTTTGAACCTGAACAAATCATCAGGTTTGGTTGCTATGGATGTGTGATTGATTACTTTGATTGCATGTGATGATTGTATTGTTTTGTTTGCAAGTGACTATTATTATGTTGTGTTGATTTGTTTGTTATTAATTGAAACAACTTAAATGTTTCTCTTGTACACAATTCTCACTATTTTGAATTATAAGTGAAATACATATTATGAAAGTAACAGCTACTACTTTTGGTTTCATAAAATAAGCGTTGTTTGCCCGACAAATAGGTACATTTTTGGATTTCGATTTTCTAGCGATATTTTAATGTTTTTCCTGTGGTTTGGGATATATTATTATTGAAATATGATATATGTATTGTTATCATTGATATTATTATTTCTCCTAGACCTCTTCGTACAATGGAGACCCTATCGAAATTTTCCCTTAATTTTTGATTTATAAATTTTTGTGAAAATGAGATATTTTCAAAATTTTATTTGCTTGAATATGAAGATTTAATTTTTTATTAATTGGTATATTTTATTTAAAGTATTAAACTATGTAAATTAATTGTTAATATATTGAATACTTTGAATAAAATATATTAACTCCTTCTCTTAGCTTTTCGAGGATGAAAAGTTTTGAATGGAGGAGAGTGTAACGACCCGTATTTTTCCAATAATTAAAATTTATTAATTAAACAAGATTTGGAATTTATTGTTGTATTAAATGGTGAAATTGTATGTAATTAATTGAAATTGGTTAATATAGAATAATTAATCAGTATGTGAACTTATTAGTTTTATTTGTTAACAGTAAACATAGAAATGTGTTTGAAATTGTAAGTTGTAATAATTGGTTAATTATCGTTTCATTATTCAATCCATTGAAATTAAATTGCAAACCAATTGCATTTAAATGTAATCAAATTTTTAGTTAATATGAGTTAAGATGATAACTGTAAAATGTGAATGTAATAAATGTATAGTAATGTCAAGCATATTCATAAGGTAATAATTGATTTAATAATAAGAGTGAAAATCAAGATAAATTAATTTATTTGATTTTAAATTCTAATTAATGAATTTATGTCAATTGAAATTTGAGTACTGTAATTAGTAATATCAATAACTGAATTTGAAATTGAAAATTTGTTTTAAAAGATTATAAATTACTTGGTAATCAGAAATGATGAAAAATGGTTAACCATTAAATTTGAAATGAAAGGTGATTAAATTAATATAATAATAATTTATTTAATTAACGTGAAAATAGCCATTTTGGCCACGTTCTCGGATTTCGTTGAAACCAGTTTCATCGGATCTGTAACAGTGAAATTTTGTAGGATTTCAAGTTTTGTAGAGATCGGACTTGTCGTTTGATCGTGCGGGCTAGAAACGTGTAGAAATCAATTTAATGAATTTAATTGAAATTAAGCTGATTTAAAAAGATAACTTCTTCATGCAATGGAATTAGGACTTGAAACCCATTCCATTAAATTTTAAAATATCGAAAACATTTATTTTGATATATGGGATGACCCAGTTTCATTTCGGAAGCAGAACAGGCTTTTCCGGTCGTTATTATCGTTTCGAGCCAATTCAATATGTTCATTCTTTCTTATCAGGCTTTATTTATATAAATAGCTTTATTTCTCAAACCCTAGCAGTTTTTCAGTTCTACTATATGTACATACACTTCTGTCTGTTCCTTTCTTCAAAGGCAAAAGCCAAAATCCAATTACAAAACCCTAAATCCAATTTCAAAACCAATTTCAAAATTCAAACTCTCAAAACTATGTCATATCATATATCGTTGGAAACCTCTTGACGAGCACAACCTAAATCTGCTGTTAGTTTTTGCAATCGAGTTTTGGTTTGTCTGGGATTGGCCAAAACAATCTTGGCCGTTCATTGGGGGTTTGATCAGCAACGATGGATCGTCGAACCGAGGGTATGGTTGCATGGAGAGAGACGCGCGGAGTTCATCTGTGTTGTTCGTTTCTAGTTATGATGGTCAAATTGGCATAGAAATTCGATTAGGGTTTCGTTTTGATACGGTAGCGGCTGTAATTTTTGGTCGTCGATAGTGATCTGAAGGGGAGTCTCGTGTAGTGTTGTCGCGGCGTGCCAGAGCAGGCCAAGGCATCGACGATGTAGCATGATTCATGGCGGCTGGGTAGGGTTTCGGGGGGTTCGAATGCGAAATCAAGGTTAGCTGACATGTTTGTTTAATTATTTTATTAATTTATTTCATGATATAAATTGTATTACTTCAGAACTTTATATCCTTTGCGTACGAGGTCGAGATCACATGCGGTTTTCTCTACTGCGATCGTAGAGAAATTCCGGACATTATGGAACTATTTTGGCTCTATTTTGAGACAACTGAAATTTGGGTCTTTATTCGGATTTCAAATCGATTTGATATCAAATGTGACCGTTTGGACCCGCTTACAACTACTAAATTATCTTATGTTAGTTAAATTGAATTTATGGTGCGTTTAGAAATTGAGTGGGTGATGTTTGGTATATTAAAATTGTTAGTTCAGTTAAATCTAACATTTTTGAATATAATCATCATTTAATTTAATATCTAATTTTTAGTTTCCAGTTAATACCTGTTACTGATAATCAGTCAATTGTTGTTATTTATTGGTTGATTTGAATGATAATTGTGATGGATGTTTAATTTTGATATTGGATGACTAGGTGTTATATTTATATATTGTTATCACACTGCAAGTTCCCTTGGTTTATTGCTAGGAAATCACTATAGGTTGAAATGATACATATCCGAATGATCTATAGATTAGGGAAAATCGTTATGGGTTGAATTATAGACTCGAACGATTTTAAGGATTTTTGAATTTTAACTTAGGATTGCGGGTTGAAATAATATATACCTGTAAATTTTAAATTATTGCGGGTTGAAATGATAGATATCTGTACCACTTGACCATAGGTTAAAAAATTATACACGGATTCCGAATTGTTTAAATTAAATGATTTTAATTCCTTAAATTTTGAATCCAGTTAAATGATATTTTAGAATAAAATTTGACTTATATAAAATGAATTATTTTCAAAATCTAAGCTTTAAAGTGTCAAAATGGAAATTTGTTCAAAGAAATTGTTAACAGAATTTAAATTGGAATTTCAAAGCTGAATTTTGAAATATAAATGAAATTTATCAAAATTGATTTATTGAAATATTCGAATATTTCAGCTTTGAAATCTATGAAATTGAAGTGCTTTAAAATTGTAGTTCGAACATGAATTAGAAATCGATATAAATTGAAATGATTTTTGTGGGAATTAGAATTGAAAGAAAATTTGAGTTTTGTTAATTTGAAAGCTGGATACGGTCTAGATTTGTTGAAATGAAAGAAATTGTTTAATTTGATATTAATTTCAAATTAATTATTTTTATAAACTACTTAAAAATATATTATTTTAAATTTTTGATTTATTAAGATTTTCAAACTATTTACTATATAAACTATTTTCATTAACCAAACCATTTTATATTAAATTGTTAAAACTATATTTAATCTATATTTTAAACTATTTTAAACCATTTTAATACATTTTAAACTATTTTAGACTATTTTAATAAATTTTGAACTATTAAATCAATTTTAATCAATTTTATACTATTTTAATCTATTCTAAACTATTTTAATCTATTTTAAACTATTTAAACCATTTAAACTATTTTAAACTATTTGAAAGTATTTCAAACTATTTTATGGCTATATAAACTATTTTCTAAAGATAAAACGATGCAAGGTTGGACTGTTATATTTAAATCCTTGAGTTGGAAGCGAAATGGTTAAATGAATGTTATAACTTACGTTGGAATTTGAAATGATCTTTTCTAGTGAAATGGCATATTTGAGTAAATACGACGATTTTGAAATGAGGGTTTAACTTATTTTGTAGATATGATTTCGAAAGGAATATGATTTCGAAAGTGAATATGATTTTGAAAGTAATATGATTTTAAGTGGACATGATATTTTGATATCAATCATGAATTGATTTTGAAAATGTAAAAGAATCATCTGGTGTGAAATAAGCATTTGGTGGTTAAAGCGACCGGGATCAGATATTGTCATACTATCCGCTAATATCAAAAACCACTTGAACAACTGTGCATGTGGTGGAGATTCCAAAACAAAGTAGGATGGTTTGGAGAACGATTCTGTATGAGGTATTAACATAGCTCTGACTCCTTCAAGTCAACTTGATGTGACTAAAATAGGATCCACGTAGGTCCAAGTGAGGCCGCACCTCCGACCGGACATGCTTCTTCGGTACCATATTATGACTTTAAGAATGATTAGGTGGCAAACCCTCGATTTGATTTAAAAACGTGTTCCGAGGTGGGTGGTAGTAGCTGCTACTCATTACCACCAGTCCGGATCCGCAAAATGGTAGATCCTACCCTGGGCATTGCCCTGCGTGCCCTGTCACATGCCTTATCGTGTATATTTCGAGTTTGGTTTGTGTCGTAACTATGGAGTGCTCCTTAATAGCTCACCAGTTTACGGTGGATTTTACGGTACTGTGTAGACTATGGCATTATATAAAATGTGTTAAAGGGGATATGAGTAACGTCTTAACACTATTTCAATACTTTACTTTATTATAGACATATTATAATAGCGTATTGTACTATGTATGTAGATAGATTAAGGGAACCTTAGAAGATGAAATCCCGAACATCTCTTAAATTATTGCACGCACGTTACACACTAGATAGGAGATATCAAACTCCATAAACATCTCTGACGCCGTTACACTCATATTTATTTATTGTTGATTTAACTTACATAAGATCTTTTACTTCTGACTCGAGTGTTTTGTCTTTTCATTTTGCTTGGATCAGTCTGAGCTTTTCAGTGTATTGAAGACTCTATTTCTGGAGGGCGAAGACAGAGATTTGTGTACTATATTATTTCTATATGTTCCACTTCGTCATGTTGTTCGACTACACTATTTATTTATTTCTGTTGTATGTGTAACTATGATTTGTATTGTAAAAGTGTAATCAAATGTTATTTGTAAACAGCTTCATGAACTGTTTATTTGATTATTATATTTTATCATTCCACTGTGAGATTCTTTATTTTGTTTTTCTTCCTTTCTCCGCTTTTTCTTATTTACCCCATAACAATCCTCCCTTTTAAATGGTTCGAGTCTAACATGTGTGGTCAATTATCAATTTAAACCATCCAAAAAGGTGGGTCGTTACAAAAAATATAATGTAGTAAAAAATGTTTAAATGAAATATTCCTTAAGAAACATGTTCAAACATAAGGTACAAATGCATTTATGTCATGTTGGCTCAATTTTTCATGAGAGGGACAAGGAAATTTCAAAATTTATGGTGGGGGACAAGGGTGTAGTGTCATGGTGTGGTGGTACAATATTGTGGAGGGTAAAGTACATAGGAGTAGTCTGTTAATTTGTTAATCAATCCTTTATATATACCAAATTACTAACATTTTTTCTTATTTGATCATCTTATTCCACTTTCTAAATCTTCCTCCAAGCTTCGTAAAACATTTTAACGGCTTTCACTCTTATTTCCAAATTTTAAAAACCTTGGTATTTGTAATGATTCGTATTTTTAATTATTTTAAATTAATAAATTTGATATGATTATTGAAAAAATGGTTTGAAATAAAAATTTAATCGATTATAAATGTAATTTATTAGATATGAACTTGTATAAAATTTTGAATAACAAAATTTAAGAAGATAAGAGAATGTAACTTATATTAGAAAATAAATTAAATAATATTGAATTGTAAGTAACTGCATTAATGTTGAACTATTGTAAAATGAAAATAATTGTTTTGTTATTTGAATTCATTTAAAAGTTAAATTTTATAAGTTAGATAACTTGTATTTCAATTATAGCGTTTTATTGGATAATTAAATTGTTTAGATTATTATTGGAAATTATTTAAATAATTGAATCTTGAACTTAATATGAATGAAAATGATATCAGAATATTTAAATTTTATTTAAATATGAATGAAGATTGTTAATTTTGGATAAAAGTGAGTAAATTGAATTTAGAAATTTCTTGTTTTAATTGACGTGTAAAAATAACCATTTTGGTCACTATCTCGGATTTCGATGAAACTAGTTTCATCGGATCCATAATAGTGAATTATTATAGGATTTCAAGTTTCGTTGCGATCAGACTTATCGTTTGACCGTGCGAGCTTAAAACGCGTAGAATTTAATTAAAGGAATTTAATTAAAATAAATTGATTTTGAAAATCTATCTTCTGCATACGATCGAATTAGACCTCGAGACTAGTTCCATTGTGTTCGAAATAGGGATAAATCATATAGACGCTAGGTGCCATGCTTTGTTTGGAGTTCGTAAAATTTATGTGTGAATAACATCAGATATTTATATATTAGTCCTCGTTCATTTCACCAACCCCTAGAACAAAATCGCGCAGCCCTCTCTTAAAACCTTTAATGGCCGATATTTCCTAAGCTTCTTCCTTCGATTTTTCCAAATCTACACATCGAAATCAAAAACTTCCAAAAGGAAAAACGTAGATCGCGATGAGCTTTACGATTTTTTGCGGTTGGATCATGTAATATGCTTCGGATTCGCCAAGATCACTGCTTGAAGTCGGAGTAGTTTTGGATTTTTTCTCGATGACGGAGGCGGCGGAGGGTCTAGGGCTTTAGGCGTTGGTGAAGGAAAGGGTGGCGCATCTCGTGGGGTGATTGGATCGACGTTAGACAATTTGAGGCAGCGCGTGTGCATTAGGGTTAGGTCATGATAGTGGGTTTTGGCCTGGAGTTTGTTCACGGTGAAGAAGATATGTTGTTTGTTTTATTTATTATTATTTATGTTATTATTATATTAATTTTATCTATTTTTTAAAAACTCATAACTTTTTCGTACGAGGTCGGATTCGAGTGGAACGAGCTACGTTGGATTCGTATCGACGTCGTCTACGATATCGGATTGAAGTGGGATTTATTTGAAGTTGAAATATTTTCAATTTCAAATAAAAGGTGAGTTTTTTGCAATGCTCATGAATGGTTAAAATAATTTTTATGTCAGTTAAATTGATATCATGAAAGTAGCTTAATTTTATTGACTGTTGTTGATAAGTTATATGACATTTAAATTGCCAGTTCAATTCAAAATTGAAATTAAATTGCCAGTTAGACATCCGGAGTTGATAACAAGTAAATTGTTATGATATTTGACAAATTTGGATGTTGATTGAGATGGCTGCTATTGGTTGATAGTTTGGATGTTTATTTGTTTACATATATATCCTGTTATTACCTTGTTGTTAGCACCAGAATTGGTCACTCACACCCTTAAGGGAGATTGTGTAGAGAGATTAATGAAGAAATAAATTTAAACAAAGAATAATATGCTAAATTAAGTGCAGGAAACAAGAACACCGGATTTATAGTGATTCGGCGTAACTTCCTACGTCCATTTTGAGGTTAATCTTTATTGCTTTTCTCAATAATCGATTATAGATGCAATTTGTACACCAACTATTTGATTACAATTGTTAAGCAAAGAAGATAAGTCTTGAATGAGTCTTAAATGCGGTAGAGTCTCCCCGATGTTCTCCTAAAAAAGGTCCCTTTCACTGTGCTCCTGCCTCTCTATTTATAGACAAAGATGGGTTGGACTTCCCTGATGGGCCTAGTAGCAAGATACCTCGGCCTAATATGAATGACTTCTGTGTGCCAAGCCACAAATGCCGAGCGGCAAATGCCGAGCCGTGTCTCTAAACCGAACGAGGCAGTATGTTGAGTGAATCGTGTAGGGCGAACGAGATCTAATGCCGATCGAGGGGAGAATGCTGAACGAGGAATAATGCCAGACGAGACCTGAATGCTGAGCGAGGCTGAATGCCGAGCGGGGCTGGATGCCGAGCGACCCAGTTGTGCCGAACGAGGCTGAATGTCGGTTGAGGTTTGAATGTCGATCGAGGCTGAATGCCGAGCGAGGCTTGTATGCCGATCGAGGCTGAATGCCGAGCGAGGCTTGTATGATGATCATTGTTGAATGGCGAGCGAGGCCTGTATGCCGATCGAGGCTGAATGCCGAACGAGGCTTGTATGCCGATCGAGGTTTGAATGCCGAGCGAGGCTTGTATGCCGATCAGTTTTGTATGCCGACTGGGGTCATGTGCCGAGTGACCTTGCTATTCCAAACGGGGTTTTATGCCAAACGGTACTGGACGCTAAACGGTGTACTAATGCCGAGCGACCTCTAGTTACTTGGTCAAAATCTCCAAGTAACACTTGCCTCCCAAAGTGCATCGTGTGGACGAACATAATGCACTTTGAATCATGAGTCCTTCGTGCTTTGCTTCGAGCCTTGGCCTTGTCTTCTCGATAGTGTCTTCTTCTTTACCGAACGAGGCATCATATGCTAAACGAGGCTGAATGTCGAACGAGATCAATGCCGAGCGAGGGAGGTGTTTTGACCGGTTCCACCGGTCATTGTCCCTTCGACTTCCTTTCTTCCCCCTATAAAGGTCGGCACTTTATTTCTTTTTCTCTTTTCTACTTTTACCTCCGCCCTGTAGAACCTACGGACTTTCCTCCTACCTTTGCGAATTACCTACCCTTTCCTTCTCTTCTCAAACTTGATACATTGTTTCACCCCCTTCCCAAATCAACGAGTTGAATAGAGTCGTGCTTCCTACCCCAGAACATCCCAAGCTTCGATTCGTTTCTTAGGTAAAGGTTCTCCTTTTTAACACCTTAATCCCGAATAAGGAACATAACACAAGATTTGCACTCATGAATTTCTGTAAGACTAAGGATGGTAGGAATCGTGTGGTTAGAGGACAATGAATTCGAGGTCAAACGCGTCTTAGGGATAGGCGGAGTGATGAAAAGAAGGAGGTGTTAGAGGCGTTCAAAGGAAGGTGTTGGTGAAAGGAGCTCTGATGTGGCTTGGTAGGGCTCCCCTATGCCGAGCAAGGAGAAAATGTTCAGAAGTGAATTGGAGTTAAGGCTCAGCGTGCCGAGAGATGCGGCTCGGCACGGCCATGGCTCGGCATGACTCTCTCATGCCGAACGAGGTAGGATGGAAAGTAGGAGCGAAGTTGGATCCTGGTTAAATGCTGAACAACTTGGCTCGGCATAAGTGTGGTTCGGCATGACTCTCTTATGCCAAACGATGAAAAGGACAATTAGGAGAGTGGTGTATCGAACGGCTTAGCTCGGTATGTTTGTGGTTCAGCATGTCATGCCGCATGCCGAACGATGAAAATGAGTGGTAGGTGAGTGCTGGTGCTGAGGTTAGAATGCCAAGCGAGGTGGCTCGGCATGATTGTGGTTCGGCATGACTAGTTGAATGCCGAACGAGGAAGAGATTAGGTAGGAGGGTTGTGTACAACAACAACATCGGTCGAACCTAATGCATAATTGACTCAACACACATCTTATGCCTGAACACATGATAGCGAACAAGGACAAACGTAAACAACAAAGCATATCGGACAATCCGGACTAACTAATCCCTTGTTCAAACAACTGAAAATTTGGACTTTAACTTGCCTAACAGTTAATATCCTTTCGAATGCAGTGACGATGCCGAGTTCAAAACATAAACCGTCTTATGACAAGCTTTCGTAGACAGTCAGCGATGACGGTCTTCGACGACAACAATTCAAAGCTTAGACTTATTTAATCAATCCAGTGTCTTTTCACTGCCCGGCACTTACATTTGAATGATCGCACTAGTTCACACACCACACGGGGGGAATATTTATGTCGTTAAGTCTAATGTCGATTGTTTTTTAAGTATAGTTCAAACAGGTGCCTTGTCAGATTCAATCTTCACTAGAGATGTCTAGGAAATCAAGCTCTGTTACGATCTCTGATAGACCTGGGCCATCCTCTCGACAAGAAGTTGTAGGAACTTCAAATCCATCAACTACCCCTGCTCAAGACTTACCGAGCCCCGCGACTACATCTGTCGACTTGGCTCCCGATGCTTTGGAGGAAGCTATTTTCTTAGATGACCCAATCGATTCACTGGCCTCAAAGATTAATGAAAGTACACTTCGTAGGATATGCTCCGTCCATGGGATCCCTTTGATGATGTGTTAGTTCCATCGGGGCACAATCGTCCGCACTTGCCCCCAGTTGGATATACAGCTTGCAACAAATTTATGTGCTGGGTTGGCAGCGTGCACCCATTCAACTCTTTCCTCCGAGACGTGCTGCAGTATATCGAGATTTCCCCCTCGCAACTGCATCCGAACAGCCATGCATTCATATACGGGACTTGCATCCTCTTCATGAGTGTTCTCTTCAGGCTTCCGATTCCGGGCGATATCCGATACATATATCACATCAAGAGACGGACGGATAGCCCATCTTTTATATTTCTTGAGCGGCACAGCAAATGTCAAATCTTAACCGGGGCATGGAGCAAGTTTGCCCAGTACAAACAAGAGTGGTTCTATGTGCGTTTGCCCTCCTGGTTTCACCAGAAGATGGGTAGAAGGAAGTAAGTTCTTTTTCCGGATCGATACTTGAATTTACCACGATTTACATCTTTTCTAACTCTTCATTCATTTTTTCAGGTATCAACCCACGTCCCGAAGGCTCCGGGTACTCTGAGGCTATCGAAGCTATTCGAACCATCCCCTCGGAAGACCGAGACATCGGATCACTCATTTCAAATGATTCGCTTTAAAAGTTTGGGTTGCTGGCGGAAGGTCACTGGATAAGTCTCCCCCACGGTGTCTCCATACCTAAGCCTGCTTTGGGAAAAGGAAAAAAGAAGACCGAATCCTCAGCACATGATGCCCCTGACATGCCAAAGGAGGGGGATATTGAAGAAACCAAAATGCCACCCGAAGTATAGGGCGAAAATATCAGTCCATCTCGGGATCCAATAGTCGAGGTTCATGACATAGAAACAACACTTTCCCTTCAAAGGGGAAGAAGAAACTAACATACAAGCTGAAGAATAAAACAGTCAGCGGAACTTCTAAATTTACCCTTACTCCGACGGAGAAAGAAGCTTCCTCTCAGCACTTAGAGAGTACTCTGAAGGGCCCGTCGAACCTTACCATACCGAAAGATCTTCTCAACTATGGCTTCGACGATCCAGAGGCCCTCAAGCTTAATTCGCTCGCGAGAGGCGATGCGAGCGTTCAAGCCCAAAACCATAGAGAAAAAACTCCTATTAGTAAAGAAACTGGTCCGTCGGGGGGAAACACTAGGACACACACAAACACATGCACTTCACCTGGCATTTAAATTTCTGTTGTCACCCTACTCCTTGCTAACTCGTCGCTATTTGAATTTTGTGTAGGTGACATGGGGTGCACACATGGTCTTGACCGCCTTCGTGGGTCATCGATTTTCTACCAATCTGGCCGGGATTCGGGCTTCAGCATGCGTCGAGACAGGGATGAATCTGGCAATCGAGACTACCACTGCCGAGAGTCATCACATCGAAGAAAAACATATAACCAGCCCTCATATCCTCGTGATCCTCCTTCTCAACCGGAGCATAGAAAAGAGAAATCTGGACATAAGGGGTCTCATCTTGAAGCACATCGGGATTAACACTCTAGTTCATTAAGTACCAGGCAATCTCGAGATCCCCACAAAACGCATGCGGTCTCCAAGCAGACTCCTCTTACTCCTGTTACTGATCCCCCATCGCTGAACGACTTGCTGAACTTAAAGCCTCATTTCTGAAGATATGCTTTGATGGCTTAAAGTTTCTTCCGACGATCCACTATATTCCAAGGCATGTCAAGCAAAGTGCCATTGCTTGCACCAATGATGTCTATGTACAGCATGATGCGTTCGTGCACTTAGCCAAAAAAGTTTCAGAAGTTTTCATAGAGCGTCAGCATGAGATAGATCGCCTGAAGCTTGAGGCTATCCACGATAAAGACATTATTAAAGCTCAGGAGGAAGAGCTTGCTTCTTATAATTCTTAGCTTAAAGTTGCCCAGGATAGCGCTAAAGACACTGCCGAGGCCGTTACTCGTCTAGAGTCAACCCGTAAAAAAGAAATCGACGAGGAGGTCCAATGATGTGGGGCCCTAGCTTTAGAAAAGGAATCAGTGAGAAAGAGAGGGATGCATTTTCCCTCCGAGTTAAGGAGCTGGAGGAGAAACTCCGCAAAGAAAAAGAGGAGAAGAACGCTGCCCAAGAAGAGTCGCAACGATATTGCGACGAGATCGTTGCCACACGACTTCTGAAGGTGAAGCTTGATGATGAACTTTCTAAAGTCAGGATGATAGTAGATGAAGCCCGTGAAGAGGGAAAGAAAATAGCATCTGCGGAGGTTGACTCCCGCCTTGAGGCGGCTAAAGAAGCTGGTAGGGAGGAGGTCAAAAGCATGTTCGACCCACTGATTGCAGAATTCAATGCTCGTGTCCTTATGCACCGAGACTTAACTTTTCTGGGTGAGGGCTACCTCGAAGCCTTAGTTGAGGCGTTGGAGACTTTAATAAAAATCAGGAAGGTCGAACTTGCCATCGAGGAGGTCGATGAAGATGTTTTGATAAAAGAATTTCTTAAGGGAAACAAGCCTTCAGGCCTGTCTGCGGTGAAATCTCTTTACTGCAAAGGCTTCCCCTTGACGAAAGGGAAAGATGTTATTGCCGGTCAGGATCGAGCCTCAAGCTCATGCGCCTACTCAGTCGGCCGATCGACCGATACTTGATCCATTTAAGCAGTATATCGGTTACGACCCGGAGGACCCCGGCCTTGACGTTCACATTCTGTCTCCCATTCCAGAGGGTAAGACCCCTCGGACGGCTGAGAGCCAGCCGGAACCTAGTAGATAACCCTTCACTTTAATATTCCAAAAGTCATCTTCTTCACGAGGGGCTATTATATTCTAATGCTTGGTTTTCATGATTTTGTGTAGGCCTTTCTGATCCCGAGCCCACTCCGAGGAGCGACGTCACCAAGGAGGTGAAGGAAAAGGCAAGTGAGGAACGTAGGGGAGGCTCCCGGTCCAGATGCTCTGGTAATCGGAGCGCTCGATGAGGATAAGTCCTAGACTTCCTCTCCAATCGATGGGAGTTGTGAAATCGAAACTACAGGTGCCTCTGAACACACATCTAAAATGAGCATGAAGGAGCAGCTTGAGAAGGAGAAGAAAAAGACGGTCGAGATCAAAGTCGAGCCTCAAGTTGTGGACCTGGTTGATCCTCTGAATAAGCCATTGAAAGTCATCCTCCCTGGCGGGTCTAGGCCAGTGGAAGTTCCCTGTACTTCTTCAGTTGTTACCTCCCCATCAAAGAAAATTATCAAGGGCATGCACGGGAGAGGAGTCGTCTGGAAAAAAGTCGAAGAAGTCGAAGAAGTAGCCGTCGCTCTCATTCAACGAGAGTTAGTTTATATTATGTAATTATTTTTATTTATTTTCGTAGCCCATGTAAATGAAATTTTGACTTCGAATTTTGGAGGAGTTGTAGCAGGAACTCATTTTTGAATAAATAAAGCCTAGTTCTTTTGTCTTTCGAAAGACTTTTATCCTTCAGCTTTCTGTATGATTGTGGTCGAAAACTAAGCTATTGTGAGTTACATGAACTTCCCAATTCAACTTTATATATCTCTGAAATTCTTTGAAGTTGCTCATCCTATGTTCCATGCTTCAAACAGTTAGAGTATTTTTTAGTCCGTACGCCGGGGACTTGATGACTTTAAGTCATTCGTGTCTCGGTCTGCAGTCTAGGGACTTACAGATTTTTAGTCGTTTATACTCCGATCCGCATTCTGGAGACTCAGAGTAAGTCCGCACTCTGGGGACTTGGAGATTTTGAGTCTTTTACACTCTAGTCCGCACTCTGGGGACTCAGAGTACTTCAGTCCGCACTCCGGGGACTTGGAGATTTTGAGTCGTTTATACTCTTGTCTGCACATTGGGGACTCTGAGTACCCCAGTCCGCACTTTAGGGACTTGGAGATTTTGAGTCGTTTATACTGGTCCGCACTCTAAGGGCTCAGAGTACTCCAGTCTGCACTTCGAGGACTTGGAGATTTTGAGTCGTTTATACTCTGGTCCGCACACTGGGGACTCAGAGTACCCAGTCCGCACTCCGGGGACTTGGAGATTTTGAGACGTTTCTACTCTAGTCCACACTCTAGGGACTCAGAGTATTCCAGTCCGCACTACAGGGACTTGGAGATTTTGAGTCGTTTATACTCTGGTCAGCATCTGAGGACTCAGAGTACTCCAGTCCGCACTCTGGGGACTTGGAGATTTTGAGTCATTTATACTCTAGTCCACACTTTGGGGACTCAAAGTACTCCGGTTTTCACTCCGAGGACTTGGAGATTTTGAGTCATTTATAATCTAGTCCGCACTCTGGGGACTCAGAGTACCCCAGTCTACACGCCGGGGACTTGGAGATTTTGAGTCGTTTGTACTCTGAGTCCCCTCTGGTCCACACTCTGGGGACTCAGAGTACTCTAGTCCGCACTAAGGGGACTTGGAGATTTCGAGTCGTTTATACTCTGGTCCGCACTCTAGGGACTCAGAGTACTCCAGTCCGCACTCTGGGGACTTGAAGATTTTGAGTCGTTTATACTCTAGTCCGCACTCTGGGGACTCAGAGTACTCCAGTCCACACTCCGAGGACTTGGAGATTTTGAGTGCTCGTGTGCGTTCGTACGTCAGACAGAATAATGTATCTCTTAGTTATTCATCACAGCGTTATCATACACAAAACATCGACAATTCATGGAAAAAATGTCTTCAAGCCTTTATTAATGCAAACAAGCTAAATTGTCTTATTACATGCCGTAAACTAGGAATAAAAACTTGCTAGAAATTATTGCAACTAAATATGAAAGAAATGAACTAAGTATAATAATGCCGCAAATGCTCACTATTCCAGGCTCAGGGGAGTCTCGCACCATCAACGGTCGCTAGCTTGAAAGTTCCTTCTCCAAGCTTCCGTTCAATAACGTATGGACCTTCCCATGCGGGGCTCATATGTGATGGAACTGAGAAAACTCATTTCAAAACGAGATCACCCACACCAAAGATTCTCCGTCGGACTTTTTCATTATAATACCGAGCGACTCGGTGTCTATATGCGGCCGCTCTTAAATCAGCTTCTTCGCGCTTTTCATCAATAAAGTCCAGTTATACCAGCAAAATATCATGATTTAACTCAGGGTCATAATAAGTTACCCGATGTGATGGAACTTCAAGTTCTACGGGTATAACAGCTTCCATGCCATATGCCAATGCGAATGGAGTGTGGCCAGTCGCGGACTTGTGGGTGGTTCTGTAAGCCCAAAGCGCTGTTGGAAGCTCATCCACCCACTTGCCTCTAGCCTTTTCCAAACGCTTTTTCAATATGGATTTGATTATTTTGTTCGCAGCTTCCACTTGTCCATTGACTTTCGGGTGAGCAACTGCTGTAAACTTTTTCTCAATACCATATTTTTGGCAAAATTCCTTGAACTCTTTGCTTTCGAATTGAGTTCCATTGTCTGTAATGATGGTTTGTGGAAGGCCAAAACGACATATACCATTTCGTACAACGAAATTAATGACCTTTTTGCTGGTGATAGTGGCCAAAGGCTCTGCTTCTACGCACTTGGTAAAGTAATCGACCGCAACAATCGCGTATTTCTCACCACCTTTGGATAGGGGTAAGGAACTGACTATACCGATCCCCCACATTGAAAATGGCCAGGGACTAACCATTTGTGTGAGTTCCGTTGGTGCAGCTCTCGGGATTTTTGCATATTTCTGACATTTTTCACATCTTCTCACATAGTTTGCGGCATCCCATTTACAGTCGGCCAATAGTATCCATAGCGGAGAATTTTCTTCGCTAACGTCTGCCCTCCGGTATGGTCACCACATTCCCCTTCATGGACTTCCTTCAGGACTCGTTTTATCTCATCATGGGGAATGCACCGGAGTAAGGGGGTCGAGAATCCCCTTCGATACATTACACCATCTCGCATTACATAACGCGAAGCCTTACGAATAACTTATCATCTTTCGCTCCTTCTTTCGAGCATGACCCTGTGTAACAAGTACTGCTTGAATGGGTCATCCATGATTCCTTCTCGATATCTATTTCTCACATGAAATCTACCTCCACAATATTATGCTCGAAACATGTAAGGTTTCAGCGGGAAACAACCCCATCTGTTGCGCATCACCAGTGCTTGCAAATTTTGCCAATGAATCGGCTGCTCTGTTTTGCTCATGCGAGACATGTGAAATATCATTATACTCGAGACTCGCTAGCAGCTCTTGAACCCGGACCATATACGGGGAAAGTCTCTGCCTCTTTGCTTGATAGTCTCCCCGCACTTGGTACACCACCAGTTGCGAGTCACAAAATATTTCAGCCGATTTTACTCCTAGCTCTTTGATAAGTCTCAAGTCGGCAATCAATTCTTCATACTCGGCCTCGTTATTTGTTGTTGTTAATTCGAGCTTCAAAGTATAGCAAACTGATCGGTTTTCAGGAGTCACAAGAACTATGCCAACCCCCGAACAACAGTCGTTAGATGCCCCATCGGTGTACATCTTCCATCGAACGAGAGGTATGACATTGTGGCCATTTGATTCGTCTGTCATGGTGAATTCAGCAATGAAATCTGCTAGCGCTTGCCCCTGTATGGGCCTTCGTGGAAGGTAGGTAATATCGAACTGACTCAACTCAATATTCCATTTTAACATCCTTTTAGAAGTTATCGGTCGTCGGAGTACCTGTCGCAAGGGTTGATCGGTGTAAACACTGATTGAGTATGCCTGGAAGTATGGGTGAAGCTTGCGTGATGCAATCACCAAGCAATAAGCTAGTTTCTCGATCCTGGGGTAATTTCTTTCTACCCCCGTCAAACGGTTACTGACATAATATACTGGCTTTTGAACTCGGTCCTCCTCGCGAATCAAAGCTATACTGATAGCATGCAGAGATACAGCCAGGTATACATACACCATTTCATGGTTAATTGGTTTTGATAGCACCAGGGGACTCTCTAGACGTCTAACCAGAGCTCGAAATGCTTTCTCGCAGTCAGACGTCCACTCGAAATTCCTCTTTCCTTTCTTTATCACATCAAAGAAGGGAATGCACTTATCCGTAGCTCTAGATATGAATCGACTCAGTGCAGCCACTTTTCCGTTCAAACTTTGTACTTGCTTTATAGTTCTGGGCACTTGTATGTCCCGAATAGCCTGGATCTCTTTCGGGTTAGCTTCTATTCCACGTGCATTCACAATGAAACCCAAGAATTTTTCTGATGCAACGCCAAAAGAACATTTCAAAGGGTTGATTTTCATCCCATAATGCATGAGTATATCAAACATCTCTGTTAAGTCTCGAATGTGGTTGTTTGATCGTCGTGATTTCACGAGCATGTCATCCTCATAGACTTCCATTGTTTTGCCGATCTGATCTTCAAACATATGGTTCACTAAATGCTGATAAGTTCCCCCAGTATTTTTCAATTCGAAGGGCATCACTACGTAGCAATAAAACCCAACGTCTGTGATGAAACTGGTGTGTTCTCGGTCTGGAATGTGCATCAAGATTTGATTGTATCCTGAGTATGCATCCATAAATGACAGTAGCTCATGTCCAACCATTGAATCGACCAGCTGGTCGATCCTAGGTAAGGGGAAACCATCCTTCGGGAATGCTTTGCTCAAATCAGAATAATCAACGTAAGTTCTCCAATTCCCATTCGCTTTTCTTACCAGCACAGGGTTGGATACCCATTCGGGGTAGAGGGCATCACGGACGAACCCATTGGCTTTGAGTTTGTCCACCTCCTCTTCGAGAGCAGCGGACCTCTCCGGGTCCATGCCTCTCCATTTCTGTTTTAGTGGGACGTACTTCAGGTCTATGTTCAACATATGACTTGCAATGGCAGGGGAAATCCCGCATATATCAGAGTGTGTCCAAGCGAAAACGTCCAGATTCGCTCGGAGGAAATCAGTAAGATCCTCAGCCAATGGCGGGTCGAGTTGCGATCCAATCTTAAGAACTCATGACGGGTCATTCCGGCTGACTGAAATGTCAATCGTCAACTTAGTCGGTGCTACATTCAGTTCCTTGTATCCCCCATCATCATCCCTCGGATCTATGTCTCTATAGATCCGAAAATGTTGCCCGAGCCAGGGCTCGGGCACTACTTGTCAATTGTCAGTGTTTTGGATGCAGACGGAGCTGTCCGCAACCTTCCCCTTTTCTTTCCTCTGAGCTTCTCTCAGCTCTGCCACATAACATGCACGATCGATCGCCTGATCGCCATGTACTACGCCGACTCCTTTGTATGTTAGGAAATTTTAATGTCAAACATCATGGGGCCAAAGCTACCCTAAACTCTGCCAGGGCCGGACGACCCAGAAATACATTGTATGGAGAGTCAACATCCATTACTATGAATGGGAGGATTCACACTCTCCTACGCTCACCTTCTCCCAGTTCAACTGGTAACTCAATATACCCCACCCAATCGGTTGCGGCACCATTATGGAAACGGGCTTTGCATGGTTTTAAATCTTCTGTCTCCATCTTCATTTGGTCATAAGCCTTCTTGAAGATGATGTTGACAGAGCTTCCACAATCAATCAAAATCCTTTTGACATAAGCTGGCCCAATCGTTGTAGATATGACCATCGGGTCGATAGTAGGAGCCTCTACCTTGTCTGCACCTCGATTCCTAAACATTAAATCGTCTATCATCATGCGTTGTTGTTTTGTGGGGGTTCCATCTTCCACATTCGAACAACATTCATAGTTTGCATGCCTCAAGGAGGTAGCATATCGTTCCATCTCCTGCCAATTCTTGTCTGCATGATGAGGTCCTTAGACTATAGTGTTTATGATCAACCTACCCACGGTCTGTGGAGGTTCCTCTGGGCGGCGTGGAGCAGTCCCACATCCGGGGTCTGACGTTCCTTGCCTACCCTCTGGTGGGTTCTTTACAAACTCCTGCAGCTTTTTCTGCCTGATTAACCTTTCTATAGCGTCATGGAGGTGTCTACACTCCTCAGTATTGTGCTCGTGGGTCTCATGGAAGCGATAGTACTTCCCGTCCATTTCTGTTCCTCTGTGGACTCCTTTGGGTGTGGCTTTCTGTATTGAAAGGTGTTACAGGTAGATAGATAAATATTTTCAAGAGGTGTATTCAGTGGGGTGTATTCGTTGTAGGTTGGAATCCTCGACTTTCGCTTCCCTGTCTCTCTTTTCTTTCCGAGATTTCCACCTCCAGATCCTTTAGACTACCCAGGCTTGTTCTGGACGTTGACTTGAACTTTTCCCGAACTGTCGTCGGATTGCTTCACGGCGATGTTACTTTTCACAGTCTTCTGAACAGGCCCTAATGCCTTATCTCATCTTATCTATCGAGCTTCTTCCCTCCTTATGAATTGATGAGCTTTCGAATAGAAACACTCCAACATAGTTGGGTGCTTTCCCGCTAACCATTCTCCAAACTCCGTATCTGGATCTACACCTCGCATTACTGCCATCAAAATTGCATGGTCGTTGGGGTTGCTAACTTCAGTGGCGGCAACATGAAACCTCTGCAAGTATGCTTTCAAGGATTCTCTCAGATCCTGGATTACGCTTGATAAGCACATCACATCCTTTGGACGAGTAGCACATATCCTGTATTGTTCAACAAACTTCATTGCCAACTCGTCGAAGCTGGATATAGACTGCAGAGGAAGTCGAGTAAACCACATGGTGGCGATTCCGGACAAAGTGATTGGGAAGTAACTACACTTGGTCGCATCATTCTCCCTTGCAAAATCCATCAACTATTCGCACCTCATCACGTGTTTCCTAGGGTCATTCTTCCCTTCATAGGCTAGGATAGTCGACATACTGAACTTCCTGGGATACTCAGCCTGCAGGATAATATCTGTGAAGGGGGTATGACTCTTGGACACTCCCCAATCTTCATTGGTCAACCCTTAGTTCTCTCTTATTAACCGCCTGAGCATGGCCGATGAATGTGGAGTTTGTATGGAGGATGGAAGGTTGGGTTCCATTCCATGGGACCGTGCGGGTTGATGACCCCCTTGCTGGCAATCAGCCAAACGTGCCTCCTGAAGGCCAGCTTCATTAAGGTCTTGATGAGCTGGGCATCCGGCCTCCTCACGTGCCTAATCCTTGGCGGATCGATCAGTGGCACCTGTCTGTGCAGCTTCAATCTTTTAGCATCTACGCCTACGAGGTTCATCAGCTGAGGTCGAGCTATCAGATGAAAAATAAGGAGCAGGGCTACCTTCAGCATTCTGATGCTACTGCTGGGTAAGCTGAGTCATGAGATTAGCGTTGGCTTGAATCTGCTCAACAAGTTGCCTTCTACTAGGCCCAACTTTTTGCACACTAGCAGTCTCGTGGACGTCCGCATTGTGAGAGGCTAATCGGGTACGTGGTCTTCCCATAGTAGAGTCGTCGGTCGGAACTCTGAATAGATTCAACGGGCATCCTATGAATAAGTCGGATCTCCTTCGGGAGATTTTTCAATCCAGTAGCTACAAAATAGATCCTATCGGTCCTGAGAATTTGACTCTCAGTGAAAGCACCAAAATGTTAGCACCAGAATTGGTCACTAACACCCTTAAGAGAGATTGTTAGAGAGATTAATGAAGAAAGTAAATTTAAATAGAGAATAATATGCTAAATTAAACGCGGGAAACATGAACACCAGATTTATAGTGGTTCGGTGTAACTGCCTACGTCCACTTTGAGGTTAGTCTTTATTGTTTTTCTCAATAATAGATTATAGATACAATCTGTACACCAACTATTTGATTACAATTGTTAAGCAAAGAAGATAAGTCTTGAATGAGTCTTGAATGAGTCTTGAATGTGGCAGAGTCTCCCCGATGTTCTCCTAAAAAAGGTCCCTTTCACTGTGCCGTTGCCTCTCTATTTGTAGACGAAGATAGGTTGGACTTCCCTGATGAGCCTAGTAGCAAGATACCTCACCCCAATATGAATGACTTCTGTGTGCTGAGCCACAAATGCCGAGCGGAAAATGCCGAGCCATGTCTCTAAACCGAACGAGGCAGTATGTTGAGTGAATCGTGTAGGCCGAACGAGATCTAATGCCGATCGAGGGGAGCATGTCGAACGAGGCTGAAATGCCGAAAGAGGCATAATGCCGGACGAGACCTGAATGCCGAGCGAGACTGAATGCCGAGCGGGGCTGAATGCCGAGCGACCCAGTTGTGCCGAATGAGGCTGAATACCGATCGAGGTTTGAATGCCGATCGAGGCTGAATGCCGAGCGAGGCTTGTATGCCGATCGAGGCTGAATGCCGAGCGAGGCTTGTATGCCGATCCAGGCTGAATGCCGGGCGAGGTTTGTATGCCGATCGAGGTTTGTATGTCGAGCGAGGCTTGTATGCCGATCGAGGTTTGTATGCCGACCGAGGTCATGTGTCGAGCGACCCTGCTATGCCAAACGCTGTTTTATGCTGAACGGTACTGGACGCTGAATGGTGCACTAATGCCGACGACCTTTAGTTACTTGGTCAAAATCTCCAGGTAACACCTGTAAATTATCTGACAGCATATAAACTATTATTTGAATTGTTTCAAATAAATTAAGAAATAGGTTGGAATGATATATACCTATGAAACTGTGATTTGGATTGAAATAATAAATATCCATCCCTTCAATTAAAATTGAAATAATTGATCACTTGGCCATAGGGTATAAAATTATATACATATACTGGATTGGTCAAATAAATATTTTTAAATTTTTGGATTTTAATTTATTCAAATGATTTCATTTTATAAAATAAAATTAAACTAAAATATGGAAATTGAATTAATCTCAAATTAGAGTTTTTGAAATGTTGAAATTAAAATTAGTTAAACAAAATGGTTTAAAGAATTGAAATTGAAATTGAAATTAAAAATTATAATTGGAATATGATTTAAATTATGGAAATTGATTTGTTTAAAAGATTTGAACTTTTATTCGAACTGTTAAATAAATCCAAGAAAAGTAATTCAAATGGATATTTCAAATTTGGGCTCGGAATTAAATTATTTTAAAGATATGAATTTAAAATTTGAATACTGAAGTTTAATGTGATTTAATGATTTAAATCGATATTCGTAAATTGTACTCGGACTTTATATAAATTGAAATTGTTTAAAATTGAGAATTGAATTAAAATTGGAACTGAAATTGAAATTAATTCGAATTGAAAGTGAAATTGAATTAATTTGAAATCAAGATTGAAATATATTTGAATTGGAACTAAAATCGATGTTAATTCAAATTGAAATCGAAATTGAGTCGATTTGAATCAAATTGAAATTGAAGGTGTTTTGAATTGAAAATTTTGCAATTGACTCAGTTTGACTTTGAACTTATTTTAAATAGATAATTTTAATATAATTGTTTTAAATCTATCTTTTGAAATATTTAGATTATTTTGGTTTTTCAAACTATTTCACTATAAAAACCATTTTAATACTCAAAACATTTTATACCAAACTATTTTAACCTTTTAAACTATTTAAAAGTATTCAAACTATTTCTAAAAATTCAAACTAGTCAAGGCTGGAATGTTTATATTTAAATCATGGATTTAAATGCAAATGAAGTTATAACCTAAATTGAAATCCGAAATGATTTTGAAAGTAAAATGGAGATATTGAGGCGAAATCACTTTCCAATGAATTTGTCATATTTTGAGTAAATAAGATATTTTAAAATGAAATTGATTTTGAAGCGAATATTGTATTTTGATATCAACTATAAATCGATTTTGAAATGTAAAAGTTCCAGCCAGTGTGTAAAACGACGTTTGGTTGTTATAGAGACCGAGGCCTCTCATTGGTATACTCTCTGTCAATATTGGAATCACTTTAATAACTGTGTACATGGAGGAGACTCCAGAATGAAGTGATTGGATTTGGCGTCATTTGCTAGATTTAAAGAAAGAGAATGTTGATAGATAGATCTTGGTACTTGTGCTAATTTGAAATGACTAAAACAGGATGGCTCGACAGGGCCAAGTGAGCTGATACCCCCTAGTGGACATCCATTCTTCGATTTTCTTTGGACTTGGCCCATACTATTTCATTTTTGTTGGTTTCGATTGGTGTACCTTGATTCTGGGATAACCTCCCTTTGACCCGAAATAAGATGGATGTACACGGTGGGTGGTCGTGGCTACAGTGCGTTACCACCAGCCGTGCGATCTGAACTGGTAGTATCCTACCTTGGGCATTGCCTGATATGCCTTGTCATACTTTTATCCCTATACAAGACCACTACGACTTTTTGTTTAGTGTTGTCGTACCATGGCGCATCCCTGTCCCCTGACATGCCACTGGGGCATTATATGAAAAATGTACGACAATGCTTAAAACACGTTAAGAGGGATTACTGTAAAGCCTTAACGCTAAGAAAATATTTATTTTACCAATTAGACATTATATATGTAGCATATTCTACTATACATAAATAATTTGACGGATCCTTAAGAGATGGAAAATCCCGTAACATCTCTGAGTCATTACATGCACATTATACACTGGATAGGAGATGTTCTATCCGTTAAACATCTCTGACGCTATTACACTCATGTTATGTACCGATTTGACTCACATAAGGATATTTTAGTCCTGAATTAAGTGTTTTATCTTTTCATTACGCTCGGGCCAGCCTTGAGTATTTCAGCGCATTGAAGTTTTTTTTTGGAGGACGAAGATGAATATTTGGGTATATTACTATTACTAGTATTATTTCCCCAATTTTTGTTCCACTACATTGTTCTACTATTCTGATGTACATTTAACTCTGATAAATGTTGTATAAATTATAAACAAATGTATGGTATAAACAACTACATGAACTGTTTATATGATTATTATATTTTATCATTCCGCTGAGAGATTCTATGTTTGTTTTCTTCTTCTTCTTTTATTTTTCTTAATTAATCCCATTGATTATCTATGTTTCGAATTATTTGAATTGGACATGTGTGGATTATTGTCGATTTAAACCTTCTGAAATGTTGTTCGTCACAGTTGGTATTGAAACTTTGGTTTAGCGATAACCTTAGCTTTATGGAGTTTGACTCATTAGAGATAGGGTTGTAATACCCTAGAATGAGTTATTTAAGCGTATATACGTATGAGAGCGCGTACTTGCTAGTGTTATAAAATGTTTATATTGTGTTTACTTATCCGTTGAGTTGTTTATAAATTCTGGTCGGTGTATGGGAAACCATGTTATCGATAGGGGTTTCTAAACACTTAAACGAGGCAAGTCAACATAGTATTGTTTTAAAATTAGGTAAATAAAATAATTTTACTTTAGTCATATATTATATATAAAAAGAAATTGAATGAGAATAAACGTGTAAGTAAAATTTATATGAGTAATCGAATTTGATTTAAATTAAGTGTAAATAAATTGAATGAAAAGGGAACGAGTCTTAATAAATTGAATGTTAACTAATTGAATATGAAATAAGTGAACGTTAAATAAAGAAATGTTGATACACTTAAGTATAAGAGGTAAGAAATATAAGTTTAAATTATGAAATGGATAGATCGATAAATAAATTGAATATGAAGTAAATAGGTTGTAAAATCAAGTTTGGAAATACTAACTTAACTAATTTGAGTTATGGATATTTATAAACTTAAGTAATGAGTTATGAAATAAAAGTATAATCTTTGTCTAAGTTAAAAGAATGAATTAAAACTGAGAATTTGAATTCATGCGCTTTTGAAATTGTTTCTAAGATTTTGATATAATATTAGTATTATTTAAAAATATTTATGAATAGAAATTGTTTCAAAAGGAATTAAAAGGAAATAACCCTGTACTTCACTCATCTGTCGCTGGAAAATAATTTCAGTGATGACGGCCACATCATCGACATCCATTTTCGAGTCTCAAAGTGGGGGAGGCCACTTAGTAGCTTTACTACGTATTTGATTCAACAAATAGATTTTGATTTAAAATTTCTAAATATAACTTCATGTATGTGTGTGTGTATTATTCCAAAATGATTTGAAATGAATCCTATATTTGAATTCTTAAGTTCTGACAATTAATTATTTTTAGTTGTAGAAATAAATTGAATTATTTTGAATAATTGGAAACTTCTAAAATGGAAGATAATAAATTGAAGCTAATTGTTTAAATCAAATATGAGAATTTAAATTGTAACTCTCAAATTTCAAGATAATAGAAATTTATGTATAAATTATTGAATATTCTTGTTAACTAAAATAAATAAGATAAATTTTTATAATACTCAACTAAATTCTAAAATATATAACTTACCAGAATGTCTAAAAAGTTGAAATATTAAATACGAATATGTAATAGAATATTATACAAGTTTGAACCTAAGTAATAAAAATGTTCAATTTGAAATTGTATTTAAAGAAATATTTATAAAAATTAAATTAAGTTGTTATAAAAAAATGTAATACATTTAGTTAATATTCTAAGAAATGTTAAATAAATAATTTGAGTAGTAAAAAGAAAATACCGTTTAGATATGAACGTAAGATAAGGTAAACAAATAATAAATTAAATCATATCTTTGTAAATTATAGTAAAATAAATAAATTTGCAAAGGATGTTTTAGATTTAGTTGTAGCTTTCTGAGATAATTAGAAATTGAATAATATTGTGTAAAATAAGATATAGCTGTATAAAATGATTATAAACTTAAGAAATGATCAATGAATAAGAAAGTTGAAGATTGAATTATGAAATAATTTTTTTACTTAAGTCAAGTTGAATGAAATTAATTGTGATTAAAATAAAAATTTATTAATATGAATCTGAGTTATAAAATAAAATTTACTTAAGTAATATTATTAATATGAGTTTGAATTAGTGAAGTGAACATATGAAATGATTTATAAAATGAATTGATATAAGATGTTATTAAACATAAAATGAAACAAATGAAATTTAACAAATTGAATTGAATAAAATGAAATTGATGTGAATAAATTAGAGGTAAATCATTTAACTGTTAATAAAAATTGGATGTTAATAAGAATGAAGTGTATAATTTAATATTGGCATTGGAAATGTAAATTATGATAGTTTGGATTGATTAGATGAATACTAATGATTGTTGAATAGTTGTTTCTTTTGTTACAAATCATTGTTATAATAGTTTTGATTGCATATGATTGTTATGTATTGTGCTATTGTTTATGATTTGGATTCAAAATGCATGTTTTATAGTTTATTAAACACATACATGTGCTATATCTCTTAACTAATATTCTAGTTTGAGTTGAAATAGGTACATACGAAAATCGTTTGGACGTATATGCGGATTTGATTTGCTTTTGCATGCTTAATATGAGCAAACTGTGGGAGAATTTGAGAAGTTAGTAAGAATGATATGGGGCCTTTTATAAAAGATAGTTGGTAGAATATTGAACTGTGAGTTTAGGGAAAAAGTAAACGAGTATAGTACCATTCTCCCTAACTAGTAATTTCGGGGACAAAATTCTTTAAGGATGGAGGAATGTGACGACCCAGAATTTCTAACAATTTAAAATGGTATAATTAAATTGATTTTAAACATTTAAAACTTAATTTTAACATGAATTCAAGATATCAATATTTACTTGATAATAAAATCATTGAATTATATAGTTTAAATATTGAATTTAATAATTGAAATCGGGTAAATTGTTGAATCTGAAATTTCTATGCCTGTTTAAATAATTTGAAGGCTTATTAAATTTATAACGATGATATTGAAGATAATAGAATGGTTGAACTTTAATTTAAAAGTGATTTGTTCAGTTTTGAAATTATATCGTTTTAATTGAATTTAAAAATAGCCTTCCGAGACACAGTCTTGGAATTCGACGAAACAAGTTCCATTGGATCCGTAATAGTTAGTTATTATCAGATTTCAATTTTCATAGCAATCAGAGTTGTCGTTTGACCCTGGCAGCTCAAAACGCTTAGAACTATTTTAATCGATTTAATTTAAAATTGATCGTTTATTCCCGTAACTCGTGCATATGATCGAGTTAGCCTCCGAAACACGTTACATTGCGTTCAGGACGTGGGTAAAACCTTATAAACGCCTGTCGGCATGTCTGATTCGGGGTTCGAAATTCCACGATGCGACACGAGATATTTTCGATATTTAATTATATAAACAATCGTACGCAAGAAGCTTTCCCCAGATCGTTATATTATCTCGTTCCCCTCTCTATTCTGAAAGGAGATATCGAAAAAAAATATGAAATCCGAAATCAAATCAATGCCGTAATCAAATAGGAAAAAATTTGTTCGAATGAAAGCCCTCATTCAAATCGCGTCCATTACTCCTGGAGATCTCGTTCGAAAATTGGCGAAGCGAGCCATATTCGAATCTCTGATCTGGTTCTCGTCGTCGTCGCGTGAATTGGGTAGTCGATCGAGCCGTGTTCAGGGAGCATGCATGGGTCGCGATCGAACACAAGGAGAAGGAGGTTTCGAACGAGGGTTCGGCTTGTGTCTTGTCGCGATTTGGTGCTGCCGTGATCGCAGGTGATCTCGAGATCGTTTTGGGTAATATAAATGGATGGGCGGTGATGCCTGATCGATGAGGGCAACAGGGCAGTGGTGTGTATGATGTTGAGCTGGTCACTGGTGATCTTGGAAGGGCGTGCGCGTGACGGCGAGGTTCGTGGCTTCGGTATGCACGGGAAAGACGAGCTAGGGTTTGCAGCGATGGTGATTCGCGAGCATAGGGAAGCATGCGTGCGATCTGGAGGTGGCAATCGCGTGGATCTAGGGTTGGGAGCCGTGACGACTCGCGGCCTAATTTTCTGTGAGTAATTTCATTTTATTTTCCCTTTAAGAGTTTTAAAAGTTGGATAATTTCTTGGTTCATCTGAGTAACTCGAAGGAGTGTTCGAGTAAATGAATCTGTTGATTTATTTGTAAATTTTGAAATTTATTAAATCTATTTAATTTGAAGTCAGTAATAGAAAAGAAAATGAATTTGCAGTAAATCAAAGTATGATATAAATAGAAATATAAATACATATTTACAGTTAAGGTTTTGGAAATAAAAGGGCAGGAATTTTAAATGTACGAGGTTTGTATGAAAATGGATTTGAAATCTATATGGATTATTTTATTAGTATATATGTAGTTTCAAAAGGGATTAAAGATTTTATATAGAAAGGATTTTGAAAGAAATGTATAGGAATTTCAAATAATTGAAAAGTTTACATAAAATTAGACTCTTGCATTGGTATAATTTAAGTTTTAAAATATATGTAATTTTAAAGAAAGTAAAATAAAATAAATATACATTTACACATTTTTATTCACTGGTTATTTTAAATAGTATTTGGGAGATTAACCTTTTCAATTTATTTTTGGAACTTAAAATTTATTTATTAAAAGAAAATTGGGTTAAATAAATTTTTGGGTTAATTAAATTTATTTAAGGGAAATTAATTGTTTGGTTAATTTAAATATTAATAAATTGTATGATGTTTATTCAAGGTTTAAAATCATGGAAACAAGCCGGTTTGGGAGGGTTTTCAAACGACAGAATTTAAGGTGAGTAAATCTCACTCTGTTTGATTTTTATTTAGATTTAAGTAGTTAAATTTAAATAATTGGTTGATTGATTGAATGTGTGCTGATGATCTGGTGACTTGGGTTTTGTTTGGTTCTCGAGTTAATTATTGTTTGACTCGAATCACGGTTTTAAATGGTTTTAAACTTAAATCATAAATAAGAGAATGGTTCAGTTTAAAATCAATAAAGGTATAATGATTGGTGATTCATTAACTAAGTAAGATAATTTAAATGAATAATTAATTTATAAATTAATTAATGATTTGGGCTAATTAATGAAGTTTAATTTAATTTAGAATGATCATTGGGTGGTATAGTAAGTAATTACTTAATGCAATTAATAAAATTACTTTATGTAATTAATCAAGAGATAAATTAAATATAATTAATTAAGGAGAATTAATTTATTTATTGAAGTAAATAAAAAGGTAGATAATTTCAGGTGGAGATAATCAAGCATGATTAATACTGTGGTTTAATTCATGTAATTAATTTAGATTCTAAAAAAATAAAAAATAAAAAAAATACAACTGGAAATCATTAATTTATATAGTTAATGATGTAATTAGAGATTGATAAATTTAGAATTGATTAATCCATAATAAGTGACTTATGAGAAATTAATTAATATAAGTAATTAAGGATTAATGTATAGTTAATTTATTTATGAAGTAAATAAGATTACATATTGATATTGGTTAAAAATAATTAATATCGTGTAATTAAAGAAGGATAATTACTTAAATATAATTGAAGAATATTTAATCCAGGATAATTAATTATGATAAATAATGAAGAGTTGACTAATTAATTGATTTGGAATTAATTTAACGTTAAATGAAGGAATCTAAGTGATTGAGGTTAGAAATTCAATTAGAATCAATTGAATTAATTTGGAAGTGATCAAATTTGTTTATGAATGATTGAATGGTATTGGATGCTTGAATGAGTTGATATTCTTGATATGAAATGTTGTGTATTTTATTTTGATAACTTGGGTTAGGATGACACGAGTCTCGAAGAGGCCGGGGTCGGGTATTAGGAAATACCCGAAACCACTTTGAATATTTTTATAGATTGATATGTGAAATCTATATGGTGGAGTGAAGTGATTTAAAGGAATTGGATTATTTAAATCTAAGCCTTGGTACTTAGGAAATGGATGTGTGGAATAAATGATGTATATAACTAATTGTGGCTTTGTGAATTGAATCGAGTTACCCCGGGTTTTATATAAGTTGTTTGCTTTGGTATTCTATGTTAGATGGGTTTACTCACGCTGGTTTCCAGCCTGACCTGGGTGTTACTTTGGTGTAATGCTCGGATTAGACCGAGTATTACAGATTTTTAGGTTAAGACATTCTGGAGCTCATGAGGCGAGATGGATGGCAGGAATGTGTAGAGTATTTCCGCTGTATTATAATATTGTAAATCTGAGACATGTTTATTTGTATATGTCCAGTGTTGAATACGTGTAACTTTGATGTATTTAAATGTAATCGACAGAACATTATTCTTTGTTAACTGTTATCATTTATTATTATATTTTATCGCTGCGAATGTGAGATGTTGTTTCTGATCTTCTTCTTCCTCTTCTTTTTTTATCTCTTTCTTCCTATTTCATAACTATCTGAAATTTTCGGGATAGAAAATTTCGGGTCGTTACAATATCGAAAATTTATTTAAATTTTATTTCAATATGAATGAAGATTGTTAACTTTTAAAATTGGATTTAAAAGTGAATAAATTGAATTCAGAAATTTCTTATTTTAGTTAATGTGTAAAATAGCCATTTTTCCCACTATCTTGGATTTCGACGAAACCAGTTTCATCGGATCCATAATAGACTATTATAGGATTTCAAGTTGTGTAGCGATCGGACTTATTGTTTGGTCATGCGAGCTTGTAACGCATAGAAATTATTTAAAGGAATTTAATTAAAATAAATTGATTTTGAAAAACTATCTTATGCATACGATCGAAATAGGCCTTGAGACTAGTTCTATTGTGTTTAGAATAGAGGTAAAACATATAGAACGTCAGGCGGCACGCTTCATTTGGAGTTCGGAAAATTTACGTATAAATAGCGTCAGATATTTATATATTATGCCTCATTCATTTGGTTAAACCCTAGGAAAAAATCGTGCAGCCTTCTCTTAAAACCTTTAATGGACGATATTTCCTATGCTTCTTCCTTCGATTTCTCCAAATATACACATCGAAATCAAAAACTTCCAAAAGGAAAAACGTAGAACGCGATGAGCTCTATGATTATTGTAGTTGGATCGTGCTAATACGCTTCGGATTCGCTAAGGTCGCTGCGTGAAATCGACGTAGTTTTGGGCTTTCTTCTCGATGACGGAGGAGCGGAGGGGCTAAGGGTTTAAGTGTTGGTGGAGGAGAGGGTGGCGCATCTTCTGGGGCGGTTGGATAGGCGTCAGGCGATCAGAGGCAGCGCACGTATATTAGGGTTAGATCGCAATGGTGGGTTTCGGCCTAGAGTTTATTCGCAATGAGGAAGATACATTGTTTGTTTTTTTATGTTTATTATTGTATTAATTTTATCGAATGTTTAAAAGCTCATAATTTTTTAACACGAGGTCGGATTCGAGCGAAACGAGCTCCGTTGGATTCGTATTAACGTCATCTACGATATGGGATCGATGTGGGATTTATTTAAATCTAAAATATTTTCAGTTTCAAATAAAAAGGGAGTGTTTTATAATGCTCATGAATGGTTAAAATAATTTTTATGTTAGTTAAATTGATATCATGAAGTAATTAAATTTTATCAACTGTTATTGATAAGTTAACTGATATTTAAATTGACAGTTCAATTTGAAATTGAAATTAAATTGCCAGTTAGACACTCGATGTTGTTAACAAGTAAATTGGTGTGATATTTGACTAATTTGGATGTTGATTATGATGGCTACTATTGGATGACAATTTGGATGATTTGGATGTTTGTTTATTTATATATACCTGTTATCACCCTATAAATTATCTGACAGTATATAAACTGTTATTTGAATTATTTAGGATAAATTAAGAAAAGGTTGAAATGATATATACCTATGAAACTGTGATTTGGATTGAAATGATATATATCCATCCTTGCAATTAAAATTAAAATATTGATCACTTGGCCATACGGTAGAAAATTATATACGGACACCAGATTGGTTAAATTGAATGGTTTTAAATTCTTGGATTTGAATTTATTCAAATGATTTCATATTATAAAATAAAATTGAATTGAATTATGGAAATTGAATTAATATCGAATTAGAGTTTTTGAAATGTTGAAGTTAAAATTAGTTAAAGGAAATGGTTTAAAGAATTGAATTTGAAAGTAAAAATTATAATTGGAATATATTTAAATTATGGAAATTGATTTGATTAAATAATTTGAACTTTTATTCGAAGTGTGAAATAAATCCAAGCAAAAGTAATTTAAATGGAAATTTCAAATTAAGGCTCGGAATTGAATTATTTTAAAGATTTGAATTAATTGAAAATAAATTTGAAATAAATTGGAATTGAAAGCGAAATTGGATTAGTTTGAAATCGATATTGAAAACTATTTAAATTGGAATTGAAATCGAAGTTAATTCGAATTGAAATCGAAATTGAGTCGGTTTGAATCGAACTAAAATTGAAGATGATTTGAATTGGGATTTTTTGAAATTGGATCAATTTGACTTTGAAACTATTTTAAATAGATTATTTTAATATACTTTTATAATATTTAGATTATTTTGATTTTTCAAACTATTTTACTATAAAAACCACTTTAATACTCAAACATTTTATATCAAAGTATTTTAACTTTTTAAACTACTTTAAACCATTCAAACTGGTTATGGCTAGAATCTTTATGTTTAAATCATGGATTTGAATGCGGATTAGGCTAAAATGAGTTATAACCAAAATTGAAATCCGAAAAGATTTTGGACGTAAAATCGAGATATTGAGGTGAAATGATTTTCCAATGAATTTTTCATATTTTGAGCAAATATGATATTTTAAAATTAAAATGATTTTGAAGCGAATATGATATTTTGATATCAAGTATAAATCGATTTTGAAATGTAAAAGTACCAACCGGTGTGTAAAACGACGTTTGGTAGTTAAAGACATAGGGGCCTCTCATTAGCATACTCTTTGTCAATATTGAAACCACTTTAACAATTGTGTATGCGGAGGAGACTCCAGAATGAAGTGGTTGGATTTGACGTCATTTGTTAGGTTTGAAGAAAGAGAACGATGATGGATAGACTCTGGCACTTGTGCCAATTTGAAATGACTAACACATGACGGCTTGACAGGGCCAAGTGGGCTTGCTACCCCTAGGGGACATCCGTTCTTCGATTATCATTGGACTTGGTCCATAATATTTATTGTCATTGGTTTCGACTGGTGCACCTTGATTTTGGAAAAACCTCCATTTGACTCGGTATGGGATGGTTGTACGCGGTGGACGGTCGAGATTCAATGCGTTACCACCAGCCCTATGACCCGAACTGTTTGTATCATACCTTGGGCATTGCCTCACGTGTCTTGTCATACTTTTATCCCTTTACAAAACCACTACGATTTTGATTTAGTGTTTTTGTAGCACGGTGCATCCCTGTCCCCCAACATTCTATAGGGGCGCTATATGCAAACTGTACGACAATGCATAAAACGCGTTAATGGGGATAAATGTAAAGCCTTAACGCTAAGAAAAATATTTATTTTACTGATTAGACATTATATGTGTAGCATATTCTACATATATAAATATTTTGACGGATCCTTAAGAGATAGAAAATCCCGTAACATCTCTTGAGGTATTGCAAGCACGTTATACACTGGATGGAAGATGTGAAATCCTGTAAATATCTCTGACGCTATTACACTCATGTTATGTGATATCGATTTGACTCGCATAAGGATATTTTAGTCTTGACTCGAGTGTTTTTCCTTTTCATTATGCTCGGGTCAGTCCTGAGTATTTCAACGCATTGAAGATTTTTATGGAGGACGAAGATTTTGGTATATTACAATTACTAGTATTATTTCACCATTGTTTGTTCCACTGCATTATTCTATTGTTCTGATGTATATATAACTATGATAAATATCGTATAAGTTATAATCAAATGTATTGTATAAACATCTTCATGAACTGTTTATTTGATTATTATATTTTGTCATTCTGCTGTGAGATTCTGTTTTTGTTTCAATTGGAAATCTGTGGATTATTGTTGATTTAAACCTTTCGAAATGTGGGTCGTCACAGTATCGTTCACTTTTAAAACTCTTAAGCCTTGTTTGAAAGCATTCCATCCACTTATACAACTCCTCACTGTCAAAACAACTCCACACACACCTCATCAACTCTTGGTCGTACACCACCTTTATAGGCCAAACTCTTTTGCTCAGATAAGCCCTCCAAAATTTTACTTTTCCTAAGGAAAAGAAAAGATCTAGGTTGTTTCCAAGTTCTAGTAGAAGCTACCTTGAATTAATCTAGGTCGTACACCACACCTGTATCGGCACTTTCGGAAAATCCCATCTCTTCGACATCTTTTGTTTTACTTACGAGATTGGATTTCACTTTATAAAATTAATTAAGTTTATGAATAAGGATGGATTAAAATTGATTTTCTAAATTAATAATGAATTTAAAATTAATTAGTTAATTTAATTAATATGGATTAAGGTTAATTAATTATCTTAATAACGATGTGTTTTAAATTAATTAATTAATTACTTTGTTGATGATGTTTAAAATTAATTAACCATTTTATATAATGATGGTTAACTTTAATTAATCTCTTAAATAATGATATATTAAAGTTAATTAACAATTTTAGTTAATGGTGTTTAAAATTAATAAATCATTTTTAAATTAATGCTAATTAATTAGTTTCAATTTAATTTATCTTTTCCATTAATGATATTTTAAATTCCTCAATCCCTTTTAAAAAATTGTGTTTTAAATTTTATTAATCAACTTAATTAATGATATTTGAAGCTAATTAATTAATTTAATTAATAATGTTTTCAAGTGATTGACCCTTTTAATTATGGGTATTTAAAGTTAATTAATCAAATTAACTAACGAAGTCTAATGATAATTAATCACTCTAATTAATGACATTTAAAGAGGATTAATCAATTTAATAATAATGTTTTAGGTTAGTAAATCCTTTTTGTAATGGCGTTTTAAAGTTAGTAAACCATTTTTACAAAGGATTGTAGTGTTAAAAAACATGTAATGAGAAGCCCAAGCACGAATTTGGTTTTAAAAGTAAAATTTCAATTCAGTTGTGGAAAATAAGTTTCCGTAAACAACATCGCTTATATGGAAAAAATTTAATCATATCCTTGACACAAAATGTCGAGGTATGGAAACTTGTCAGTATCTCGAAAGTTAAGATTATTGTCAAGGCAATTGCCCAGAGATAACACTACCTTCACTTGCCGACTTCATTTTTAACAAAGAAATAGTGCAAGTTTGAAATCGATGAGTAGTGGTAGGAATATGAGATTTACTATCCACATACGATCATTTTTTTTATCTTCGATGGTCGGTTTGTTAACTATCGATTACCTCAACCTTGTTTTTCGTCATTCTAAGATGATGTATTGCTCACTTGAGCTTTGTTATCCTTTGTCGAAAATGACTAAACCCAAAGAGCAAGTGAAAGCCAAGCTATGTGGGGTTGCTCCCATTAGGTACTATCGCATCTACTCTAGATTTGATTTGGATATTTATGCACCAAGATATGAATTACTCTGATTCTTAGTAACCGTTGGCGGGGTCTGGCTTGGACATGTTCGAGAGCCATCGGAGTTCTCAAGTATATATTCTAAAGGTATACTTTCACTAAAGTTGGTGCATCCTCCTAGTCATTATTGGTAAATTTCTTTAACTTATTGGTTCAAACCTCCAAATTCGTTTTACGTAATTGCATTAGGAAGAGTATAGCACTCTTCGCGATGTTAATTATTTGTATCCATTCTTTACATTTGGATGTTTCTCTTGTGAGAGGAAACCCCATTCACATTTGGTGACATGGTCTCGCCTGTTGTTATTTAATTATACTTATTGTTCAGATTTTTACTCATACCATACATATTGTCTGACCCGAGTTGTTTTTTTACCCTAAACTCTTAGGTGCTCATTTATATTTGAGTAGTCCTAAAGTACCAGGTCTTTATGGGATCTTTGAAAGACGGAGCTTTTATCTACTAAGCTATATATTCTGCTGCTTATTTAGTTTGTGTATGTGTATTTTGTTTCAGCATGCATAAAGGCAAATTGTTATAACTGCCTAAGTTGATTATAGTACTTTTATGTAACTCTGATAACTCTAATTTAAGGAGTAATCTTATGTACTATATTACTGTTATATTCTATTAAACAACTTTCATTGTGAGATGTTCTGTTCTGTTCTTTATTTTTACCCCACACAATTCATCTTTCGGATGTTTAGGCAACGACACACAAATATCGTGGATGTATTAATGTCGTTCGCAAAGGTCAAAATGGTGGGTCGTTCCAGTTGATATTAGAGCTTCTGATGAGTGGACACCCTAGCTTGATTTGGTTGCAACATATTAGAGATAGGGTGAGAAGAGCCCTAGAATGAGTTAACCATGGGAGAGCGGTTTTATCACCCATCCTAAAGATTCATTTTAGTTCCTTTAGTGTTGTTTCCCGTAAACCATTTTGGTCCTATCTTTGTATTCTAATAACACATGTCATTGTTCAGGTAATTGAAAATTAGTACAAGAGGAAGAAGAAGGAGAGGATCTGGAACCAGCATGTCTACAAATGGCAGAGCTCCTAGAAATAGGCTAGTTATATGGCTGGTAGAAGAAACGGTAGTGCAAGTTCAACTGCCTCAGAACTTTGCTACTCTGTGCAAAAATTATACTGCTTTGGGAGGTAAACAATTCTTTGGGACTGAAGATATTCTGGGAGTTCAGACATGGCTCTGCTCTTGTGAAAGGATATTTGGGGATCTTCAGTTGGAGGATGCAGGGAAGGGATCGTTAGCATCGTGATAGCTCTAAAAGTCAGTAATGGATTAGTGGGATTCAGTGACAGTTAATACCCCAGAGGAAGATTTTACCTTGGGTTCAATTTAAGGAAGTCTTCGAAGCTCAGTTCATTCCGAAGGCGGGGTGGACTTAGTTGCTCAAGAGTTTCATGGATTCAAAGCATGGAGATACAACAGTGGCATAGTATGAGTATCGATTCAATGCATTGTCTCACTTTGGACCAAGATTGATAGACACGCCACTTATAAAGAATGAGACGTTGTGGAAGGACTGATGCTAGAATTCTATGTGAGATGACCAATCATTTTAATGATACCTTTACCAAACTTATCAACATTGTCTTGAGGTTTGAAGCTTTGGATATTAATCAAGAAGTTTAAGAAGGAGTAGTGCCGGTAGTTAGTGCCTAATCTTTATGGGTTATCCTAGTTGCAAACAAGTCGAATTTCAAATGCAAAGGAAAGAAGCAGTGCTCGGGAAAGAAATCTGAAGGTGGAACTCCAATTTAGAAGAAGCAGCCCAACTTGGCCAATGTTCTTTCTTTCAATTGCAACAAGATGGGCCACTTTGCAAATCAGTGTCTTAGTGTCTCCTGTTACAACTGCGTCCAACTCGGACACATGAACAATTAGTGCCACTTATCAAAGAAGAGGTTACAAGGTCAAGCTTTTGCTATCGAGGAAATCCCATCTACTTCTACATATCATAAGGGAAAGAAGGTGTTGCAAGGTACCTTATCCATTTTTGATATTCCTATCCGAGTGTTGTTCGGTACCGTTGCATCTCATAGTTTTATTTAAATTGATCTTATTAGTAGGCTTAACCTTAAATCCATCCTTCTAAATAAACCTCTTTGTGTGTCCAACCCAGTTGGGGGTTAGACGAATCTTGACACTACTTTTCTAAGTATGCTTATTTCTTATCGATACCGACTCTTCTCTTCTGACTTACTCATTCTTGAGTTCATGGGTTTTGGGGTAATATTGGGTATGGATTGTTTATCTAAGTTTGAAGTCGTCTTAGATTGTGTTAGAAGAGTAGTCGTAGTAAAGGATGCAGTAAGTAGAAGCATTAATATATGTTGTGAGGGGCCTAATGAACTTTTGAGCAGTTTTCCCTATTCACTTGAAGTGGTTAAAGAGGAGATAAAAGATATACCAATTGTTTGGGAATTTAAGGATATTTTTGTTGCAGTGCAAGGTTTATGGAGTTCCGTATTGACTTGTTTCCAGGAACGACACTGATTGTACAACCTCCTCGAAGGTTGGCCCCAAAAGAGAGAAGGGAATTAGAGAAGCAGATGTCTGACTTATTGCAGAAAGGTTTGACCTGGCATTGCATAGCAAGTTGGGGATCACTAGTGGTTTTCATTACAAAGTCGGATGGTTCTCTTAGGTTATGTGTAGACTACTGAGAGTTAAATAAGAGAACTACCAAGAATAAGCATCCTTTACCCAGGATCAACGTTATGCTTGACCAGCTCTACGGGACTCGAGTATTTTCTCAACTGGATCTTGCCAATGGTTTTCATTTGTTAAGGGTAGCAGAGGAGAGTGTATCCTTAATAGCTTTTCATACCCCTGATAGTTTTTATGAGTGGTTAGTCATGCAGTTCAGACTGACTAACACACCCTCTTATTTCATGGACTTAATGAATCGGGTGTTCTAGGATTTTCTTAATAAATTTAACATCATCTTTATTGATGATATTCTTCCTTATTCTAAGATGGAGGAAGAGCACAAGTATCATCTCCGAGTTGTTCAAAATACTTTAAGAAGTCATGTGTTGAAAGCAATGCTTTCTAAGCGCCATTTCTGAAAATCCGAAGATAGGTTTCTGGGGCATGTAGTTTCGGGAAAAGACATATCCGTGGACCCAGCTAAAGTAGCTGGGTTCAAGATTGGAAGAAGCCCGAAAATGCGATAGAATTCAGAAATTATTTGGGATTGGCTGATTTTAATAGAAAATTCATCAAAGATTTCTCGAAGATTGCTTCTCATCTAACGAAGTTGATGAAGAAAGATGCTAAGTTTTTGTGAACACCTAAGTGCGATCAAGCATTCAATGAATTGAAGGAGAAATTGACTGATGCTCCTGTTCTAACTATTCCAAATGAAAGCAAAGGGTTAATTGTATACATGGATGCTTGGAGAACCAAATTGGGTGCAGTTCTGATGCAATATGGAAAAGTTATTGCATATGCAAGTCGATAGCTGAAACCACATGAGAAGAATCATGCTATGCACAATTTGGAACTCTTGGCAGTTGTCTTTGCATTAAAGATGTGGAGGCATTATCTTTTGGATGAAAAGTTCGAGTTATATACAGATCACAAACCTTTAAGGTATCTCTTTACTCAGAAGGACTTGAACTTAAGGCAACAACGTTAGCTAGAGTTTCTGATGGCTTATGATCTTGAGATTTTGTATACACCATGGAAAGCTAATGTTGTAGCTGATGAGTTGAGCAGGAATTATGCAGTTTTGTCTAATAGGGATGTACATCCGACTCTTATCCAATGCATTGAAAATAATCAACAGAGGGACGTTCATCTTTCTCAAATAGCTAGAGCTATTAGTGAAAATGTTTATCCAGAGAAGTGGCTAGGATTTATGGTAGGTGATCGTGGCGTTCTAAAGATGAATGGTTGGTTGTGTGTTTCGGATGTGGATGGAATTAGACAAGAAGTTCTGACAGAGTCTAATCATTCTAAACTAACGATACATCCAGGGGTCACTAAGATGTATGTAACGACCCGATATTTTCAACCATTCACATCCGCACATGTCGGCTTGAATTGCTCAAAATACCGCATTGTAAATAAAATTTGGCAAAAATCTCATAATATACAGTAAATAAATAATCACAGATCACAAACACAGAGTAGCAATAATGCAGCGTAAGTAAAAGAAACAGTAGTTCACGAAACTTCAGAGTTAAATAAGATACAACAGAAGTCTCAATGTGATAACCAAGTACAAGCTGATTACAACACTGGGATCAACAGGATAACTGGAAGTGAAATAGATAAAACTAGACAAGCAAATAATCTCCAGCAATTCCAATCTCCAAAAAGTGGAATCCAAATCTGTGAATACTCAGGCTGACCCGAGCGTAAATAAAAATAAAAACACTCAAGTTAGGACATACATACTTATACAATGTAAACTAACTCAAGTGAACTGTAGTAAAGGTACAAGTAACTTAAAGGATGCTTAGGACCGCCCACCCTCTAAGGATCCGTTAAACTATTTACTATGTAGTAATATTGCGCTATTATAATAATGTCTATTAGTAAAATAAACTTACTTTAAAATAGCGTTAAGGAGTGACCCAATATTCAAATAATGCCAATAGTCTATACAGTACATGCATATCTCCTGATCGGGGGACTATGAGAAGATACTGCATATGTACGACACAAATAGAAACACGTAGTAAAGGCTCGACATGGTAGGTGACATGGCACAACGAGGCAATGCCACGGTAGATATACCAATTACGCACACGGGCTGGTGGTAACGTAGCAGCCACATACGCCCACCTCGGAACACATTCCCAAATTGGAGGGGTGCACCCAATCAATCACAAAAGTAATAGAATGATATTGAAGAAATGCGTCCGACCAGAGGAGGCACCCCGCACCCCTTTTGTCCTGAGATCGCTCCTATTTTAGACACCTTAAGCCAACTCACGGGAGCCGGGTCCACGTTTTATACCACAAAAATATCGCCACCATCCTACTTCATTCTGGAATCTCCACCGCGTACACGGTTGTCAAAGTGGTTTTCGGTATCGACAAAGAGTATGTCCATATCTGATCCTGGTCTCCTTGCTAACCAATCGTTATTATAACCCGTGGTTATAATTTTTAAAAATAATATTTTATAATTCAAAATAAAATATCATTTCAAATCCAAATCTTTATCAAATTAAAGATCAACATTTAAATATCAAAATATCATATCCTTTCAATGTTTCCTTTTTAAATCATTATTTGAATTCAAATCCAAATATCCAATTTAAATACGCTTTTAAATTCAAAGATAACATTCCTTTATTTCAATTCAAATCACCTTTTAAAATGATTTATTTTCCAGTTAAATTTATTCATTTAACTCATTTAAAAGTGAAGTTATTATTCTTTCAAGTCAAGTATTCAATTTACAAAGTTTCAAACCATTCTGAGCTCATTTACTTAGTTAAAAACCATAAACATTTAAAATTTCAGCCTTTCACAGCATTTAAAAAAACTGTTATAAGTTATACTTGAAAACATTTTTATTCAGCAAAGACAACATTTAAAACTGCTGTTAAAATTCAGTTTTAGTTGAAATTTAGTTTAAATTCAGCAAAGACAGCATTTCTAGAAATGCTGTAATAGCTCACGTTTCAAGTTTAAGGCTTTTATTAATTTCAGCAAAGACAGCAGACCACTACAGCATTTACAGAACTACTGTAATAAGCCTTTATTAACTTTTAGCCTTTTAAAATTACTACAGCATTTCAGAACTGCTGTAATAGCCTCTTCAGTTTTTAGTTCATTCACAGAAACCATAGCATTTCTGAATGCTATAAAAGTATTTTACAGATTTTAGTGTATTTCCAGCAAATAATAAACTTCAATTTAAACCCTTTGAACATTATAAAAATCATATTTTAACATTTAAAAATGTTTAGTAAAAATACTCTTTCAACTTATGATTTTTATAAAGAAACATTTCATAATTAAATCAAATTTCAATAGTTTACTTAATAAATTCAAGTGTAAATTTTCTAGCCTTCACATTTTTAATAAATAAACTTAACACTTAAATTTTATTACCATTTTTACAAATATAACTTAATTTCCATTTTTATTTATTTATATAACTTAGATTTCCTTTTTAAACTAAAAATCCAAATTTCCAGACTTAAGTTATATTTCAATAATTCAACTTAACCATTTATTTATTTAACGTTTTCCATTTATAGAAAAATCATAAATCCTTTATTTAAAACACTTTAAAATCTATTTAAATAAAATTATCATAAATTTACATTTTAAATCACTGATAGTTTTATTTATATAACTTAAAGGTCCTTTTAAAAGCCAAAGTCCAAATTTTCAAATTTAAGTTATATTTCAAAAATTCAATTTAATCATTTAATTATTCAACATTTTTAACTTATAGAAAAATCAAAATTCCTTTATTTAAACATTAAAAATCCAATTTAAATCAAATTTTCATAAATTTACACCTTTAAGAATACATAAAAATATTCAAAATACTTTATAAAATAACCACGGACCTGTATATAGTTTCTTAACCAAGGTCAAGTGATACAGATATATATCATTTCAATCCGCAGTTTACAAAGAAAATCCGGGTTTTATCATTTCAAACCTGCATTTCCAAGTAAAATAAAATAAATAAAAACTGTTCAGGCCTATCATTTTAGCCCATAATGATTTTTCCCTATTCTAAAGTCCGTTCGGGTTTGTATCATTTCGACCCATAGTGATTTCTAAACTAACAGGGAACTGGCAGTGATGAATAGATATAAATGAATAGTTTAACAACAAATACAGTAACAAATGGCATGACAGATAAATAAACAGGTTTAACATCATATAATTTATAATCACAGACAAGTATAACATAATATAACATTCTACACATTCAATTTTTGTCAATTCACATTTGCATAAGTATAAATGTCAGGTGAGATTACTCACCTTTTTGTGCTGGGGTTATCAATCCAAATGACACAAACGGATTCCAGAAAGCATGATGACACAACAATAGATTCAAGTGGATGAGAACCAAACTAATTATCTTGTCACAACCCATAAACAAAACCAAATATTAATATAATTCAATACAACATTGAATTGAAATAACTTTGAATGAAAACAATATGAACACAATAGCTTTTGCCTTGCTTTCCACAAACACATGCTCGGTCTAGGGGATGATTTGGTCAGGTTTTGGCATGACTTTGGCTCAGGTTTGGGTCCTATAAGGCATGGCTACAAGGTGATGAAGTGGGTAGGAGGTTACAACATAGGAATATGAAGGGGCAAGCATAAAAGGAGGGTTTTGGTCAATGTTTTGGGTTCGGCTACATGGCTGTTTGGCTCGGCCCTTTCATGCTTCAGATCTGGACAGTGAGTGAGGTGATGTGTAGTGTTGGTATCAAGGTGGTGGTGACAGCTAGAGGTGGTGGCCAAGGTGATGGATGAAGGTATGTTGCAACTAGTGGTGACTATGCATGTTTTCAAGAGGATGTTGCCATGTTTTATGGAGTTTTTGTGGTGTTAACATCCAAAGCAAGTCATGGCCAGAAGAAAACAAGTGGAGGGGAGGGTGGTGAGGCCATGGATGATGGTGGTGCTGGTCGTGGAGGTGGTGGAGGAGCCATGGTCGATCAACACTATGAAGAAGCAAGGCAAAAATATTAATAAAACAAGAAGCAAAGTAGAAAAATACGAAGGAAGCCATTACCAAACTTCTTAGCCGTGAAAGAGAAACGAGAAGCATAATTTTTCATGTGAATTATGAATGAGAAACTCACAAATATGGTATTGAAGCGTACGACCAAACATGAGCAAGTGAAAAGACAAGAAAATGAAAGGACTAGCAAATGAAAGGTCTTAAGTTAAAAGCTTTTTAAACTCATCACATTTCCTTTTCTTTAATTCAATTAAAACAAAATAAAACCACAAATTTGACTTTAAAAACCAAAACAAAGTAATAAAATAAAAATAAATAATAAATTTTAAAGAAAATGGAATTTTTTTTAAAGAAATTGCTTAAAATTCAAAACAAGGTTCAAAAATTACAATTAAATCATCATTGGTTTTGGAAAAATATCTACTTCATTTTAAAATATTATAAAGCAAAATTTTAAGATAAAATAATTTTTTAAACATACTAAAAGTGAAATAAATAATTAAATTTAGAGAAAATAGAAAAAGAATTAAAGAAATTGTTTAAAAATTGGAAACAGGACATGAAAATTATAAATAAAATACCATTGGCTCTAGAAAAATTTCTATAAAATAAATGAGGAACAAAATAAAGTGGGAATGAGAATAAAATAAGATTTTGAGAAAATAGAAAAATAAATAAAGAATTCCTTAAATTAATTGAAGCTGGAAATTAGAAATTGTAAAAAAAATACAACTGACACTGGAAAATGTCAATTACACTTTCAAAAATGTTTTAAAACCATAAATTTATACAATGCATGTTATTTTACCCATATAAACATAAATTAGAACATTACATGACCAAATAAAATATTATTTATATAATTTAAAATAAACAATTTTGTTAAATACAGCAACTTTCACACAATAGTTAAAAAGGATAACTTACATTATAAATCAGATTTCAACGAAACGAAAAGAAATGTTCTTAAAATTTTATTTACTTTCATAATAAAGATAAAATTCAAATTTCCAAACTTTCAAATTTTAAATTTAAGAGTCAAAGTTTTACCATATTGACCAAAATTCACTTTTCTAGAAAATATTCTATCTATTTATGTTTGGAAATCCTAATTCACATAGAAATCAAAATTTATATTTAAAATAACAAAATTATTCACTTTAATAAATAAAATAAAGTCCTTAAATCAGGAAATTTAATTAAAATAATTAAAATATACAATTAAAAAAATCACAAAATACAGGGTTGTTACAATGTATTAGTACATGAATGTACTTTCTGGTGAGAATGGATGAAAAGAGACGTTGCTATATTTGTAAGTAGATGTGCCAGCAGGTAAAGGGAAGTCGCCTAACGACATCCGGACTGCTTCAGCCACTTGAGATATTGAAGTGGAAGTTGGAGTAGATTTCTATGGATTTCAACGATGGGTTACACAGATCAAGAAAAAGTAATGAAGGAGTTTGGGTTATCGTTGAAAGGTTAACCAAGAGCGCTCACTTCTTACCAGTCAAGGCAACAAGGATGGCTGCTAGTTTGGCTCAGTTATATGTTAAAGAGATTGTTAGGCTTCATGGCATTCCATGTGGTATTGTGAGTGATCGGGATCTGATCTTCACAAGTCGTTCTAGAAAGCTTTCTGTGATGCACTTGGGACAGAGCTGGGTTTGAGCACAGCTTATCACCCTCGAGCAGATGGGCAGACTAAAAGGATGGATCGTGTTCTTGAAGATTTACTTCGAGCTTTTGTGCTGGACTTTGGAGGTTCATGGAAGGATCCCTTGCATTAGTTGAGTTCATTTATAAAAATGGTTTTCGAGCAAGTATTGGGATGGTGCTTCTTGAGGCATTGTATGGAAGGCCTTGTAGATCACCATCTTATTGGATGAAACTAGGTGACTGCTTGGTATTTGGATCGGATATAATTCATGATGCCACAAATAAGGTTGATTGGATTAGGAAGCATTTAAAGACAGCTTAGAATCGGCAGAAGAACTATGCAGATATGAGACGTCGAGATTTGGAATTCACAGTTGGGGACTATGTATTCAAAAAAGTTTCTTTGATAAGATGCGTGATTTGGTTTAGGAAAGGAGGAAAGCTAGCTCCTCGTTTTATTGGACCTTTAAGATACTCAAGAGGATAGAAACTCTTGCATATAAAGTGGAGTTACCAACTAGATGTTCGAGTGTACATGATGTCTTTCACATATCCCATCTATGTAAATATGTACATGATCCTACTTTGATTATACAGCTATCTCAGTAGGAGGATGTGGAACTTGAGCCTGACTTGACCATTACAAGACAACCTATTGGAATTCTCGATCGGGATAAGAAACGATTAAGTACTAAGATTATGGACTTGGTCAAAGTACAGTGGAGTGAAGATCCTAGAGATTACACTTGGGAGACTATAGATAGTATGAGGGAAGCTTATCCTGAGTTGATGTTAGGATAGTGTTTGTTTGTATGAATTATGTATGCACTCTTTATGATATAGTTGCTTAGTTTGTATTGGTTGTATAGGTTTCTTGATATAATATATGCTATTTTTGTGTTATTGTGAGTTATCTTCTTAAGTGTTAATTTCGGGGACGAAATTCTTTCAAGGGAGGGAAGTGTAACAACCTGTAGTTTCACTACTTTAATTTGTGAATATTTAATTAATTTTAGATATTCAAAATAGTATATTTTATAACTCACACAAAACTCTCAAAAATAATAACTAGTGATGGTGGAATGGTGCAACGACCCGATTTTTTTGATTCCCGAAAGTCGACATTAATACGTTCACTGTATCAACTGCCGAACAATCGAATGCCGGAAAACTGAACCATTACGGTTAAAGAAGAAGAGGTAGAAGAAGAAGAAAGAAGAAACAGAAACAATAACAGAATCTCACATTTCGCAGCGGAACAAGTATAATAGATAAATAAATATCTTTAAACAAAATCACTATATCAGTTATTACATTACATTATCAGAGTATACAATAACAAACAGCGGAAAGAAATATTACATATATAAGTGATACGCTTCGCCATCTAGCTCCAACTCCTGATTCCCACAGCAACTTCTTGACTTTGCTCCCGAATAATGATAACCTGCTCTAGGCTGCCCGTGTGGAAAATTGTGGGCACCCAGAGTTTAGAAAGGGAACAATAAACTCCAGGTCAGTCGTGGGACTGGTGTGAGATCTTAAAAACAGTTATTTTCACAAAGAGAATAAAAAGAAATCTGCTATGCTTTTGGAAAATGAAACTACCATAAGGCCTCCCGTCGCACACACAATGCAAATGCAGAATTGGAGGAGATTTCTCCTTATCATAGTCAAACATGCTTAATATGCAAAATCCTTTCGATATTATTATTAGTGCATAGTGTAGAAAACATTTTGAAAGTATAATATAAATCTTAGCCAGCATAGACATTCCGAACTATGCCTACTATAGCTACCATCTAAACAGTGGTGACCACCATAAGTAAATGGCAGGTTATACAACTAAAACCGTACAAGGCGCGTATTGGAGTTTGGATTTCCAACAAATGGTCAGGCTAAGGAACTTCCTACTGCCACATGGGTACGCCTCTAGAGGGACGTCCCGAGAATCTACCCAGATCTTTGCCAAACACAAGACCGGGTTACCTCTATAACTAGGTAACTACTACTCGAGTATGCCTTCCCCCGGTCCTTTGGACCTTTATCCGAGGATCCTCTACACCAACAACCACAAAGAAAAGTATTTGCAGTAACCACAAAGGTTAAACATGAGGGCTCCATACCTGACACCACCCTTTTCCAGAAGAAAATGACATACCTAAAGGCCCGACCCTCATAACCTTGCCACATCTTCCCTGTTTCGACCATTTCCGGGGTGTGAGGTCCGATGAGGTCCTCGTCCACAAAGCTACATTTTTCACAAAGTCATGCTTTGATCAATAAATGATCAGCAGCACTTCGTGTGCCACATTACCAAATTGGGAATGTATCACTAGTAACCATCAATTACATAACCTCTGAGCTCGTACGTCTCAGAGAAGGGTGTTAAGCTAAGAGAATAAATTCTCCACCACCAACAGAAATGTATTCGATAGAAACCAACTTTACATCTCAAAGTGTAACGTCAGCCACACATCCATACAAGTCCGTTCCGGGATCGAACGGAACCGAAGGCACTTCATAAGAAGCCCTTGCAATCTGGATATTCACTAATCACGTCCGGAATCCCCATCACAAAGGTGATAAAGTCTCTATACCGGAGTAACCCGGTGCAAAGACATTCGACAGGTAATCCTTTCGTTTTCGAAAAATACTCGGTCTGCAACACCATCTTCAAATGCAATCTCATTTTGTCGTATCGTTATTCGGAATAGGTTTTATGACACAAGGTCCTCTCCCGGCTAATCCGAATAACGAGCGCTTATTTTTAAAAATAAGTGTTCATTCAGATTTCAAACAAATCACAATAATTTCCACTTCGATCTTTTAAGTAAAAGATTCATCACAATCACAAAGGTTCGATGTGGTTTGCGGATATCCACTTGGAATCCGATCCCCGGTCACATCGAAATTCAAATGCCATTTAAAGGCAAATATTGATAGTCGGTTATTTAACTATCAATAAATATTCACAACAACACCAAGATTTAAATAATTTTCCCAATTATTTATTTTCAAAAACATCTTTGCAAGATATAAAAATTTAACACTTTATCTATTTGAAAAAAAAAATTCAAATCACTTTTCACTCGCGGAATAAGATTCCCGATATTATTTATTTCCACTGAAAGTCTGCCGAGTTCAAATACCTTAAGATACTTTAAATCACTTATTCAAACTATATGTTTGGAAACATTTAGATAAAATTATTTTAAAACATTTATTTAAATATCAGTTATGGAAATATTATGTAAATATCTCGTATAAAATTCCAAGTCCAAACTATCTTTACAATAAAATTTGTAGATATGGTATAATTATTTTAAATACCCATTTTCTAAATCAAAATATCAATTCAATCTTTAAGTGATTACTTCTATAATTAATTAAATAAATTCTTACTTTAAAGACTTTCAAATAACTTAAGAAAATAATTTCTCCGAAATATTCTTCCAAATCAATTTCTAGAACTTTTAATTTATACTTTAAAAGCTACTTTAAATATACTCGGCTTTCCAGGGTAGAATTTTCTTTCCATTTATATCAATTAATAAATCTTCTCAATTTATTTTAATTTATATACCAAATCTATAACTTCCTTTCACACCTTAAAAAATAACCAAATATTTATTTTTAAAACAAATTTCCTTTTACCTTTATAAATTCCCATTGTGAATTTAAACTTCTAAATATTCATTGATATACGATTTTCAAAATGATTTCTAAATATTCACTTTCGGCACCGAATTAAATTCTGAATTGATTTCCAAATTTATTTACAAATACCAAGTCAATTTCCAAAATTGATTTCTAAATTTATTTCAACACCAAATTTATTATCTTTTGAAACAAATTCCTTCTTTTAAATTTATTCAATTTTCTAAAGTTAATTGACTATAAATTTTATACTAAATTTCAAAATCAAATTTTTATTTATTTCTGGTATCCTATGATACCTAAAATATATTTGGCTAAATTATAGCCTTCAACAGTCTTAATCATAAATAATTACACACAGATTATAAATAATCAACATAAAATATTGAAACAAATTCAATTATTTGAGGAATCCGGTTGGATCCCTCCAACCTTTTTTCCCTGCACCCACAGATGTTAGCACAACAATTAAATACCAATTCCACTTCGAGGTGAAATACCGCGGTATATAGGATTTATAAAATATTATCCGCTATTATGTGGCGCAATAGGGTCTCATCCGCTATATAATGCGGGAAAGCAACAACTCCTATATATACTATATACTACTATATATATAATATCATCCAGTAAATAATTATTATAATTCAATCACCCAAGCACACAGTCAATCAATTTGAATTTCACTATTTAAAATCAAACTGGAAATTTCAATTTGAACTTGAGTGAGAAGATCTCACCTTAGATTTTAATTTGCAGTCCATTTCCATTCCAGTTTGTTTTTCACGATTTATAGACCTTGCATAAACAATTATACGATTCAATTAATATTTGGAATCAACTGGATGATTTTAATTAACCAATGACTTTTATTTTTACTAGAGATTTAAATCTAAACAAATCTTCCTTCATAAAAATCTTTTAGTAACAAAAATAATAATTTTTTTAAATCGTTAATAAATAAATTAAACAATTAATCTCCCAAACCATTATTCTAAAATAATATTTAAAACATGTATGCTTATTTTATTTCTGAAACTACATACATATACAAATTGAAAACAGCTTATATATATATATAATTTTCACTGTATATATATAATTTCTGCTTGCATATAAAATTTTACTTTTGCATATACGTATGAATTTAAAAATAAAAAGAAATCACCTTAAAATCATTTTAGAATAATCTTGTAAGTTTATATATATATATATATATATATATATATTCTTTCTGTTTATATACATATTCATTTAGATAAAAATAAAAATAAAAAATTAAAATAAAATAAAATATATACCTTTGCTGCCTCCAATAGACGAAGCCCTAGCGCTCTCGATAATGCCTCGAGATTCTATTTGAGACGAACACGCGACCATCTTCCACCCATCCCGACCACTTATTGCATGGCCGTAAACCCCGCATCCACAGCCACACACGCCGCCGCTCATCAACGTCCACATCAAATCCTCACGCGAGCGCAAGAGCGCGCCTCTGCCACATGAACCTCGATTGAAATCCCAAAACCACCTCGCGACTCGATTCGAATGCGATGACCCTCCTGAGTATACTCGAAATCGCACCTCGCCTCCACCTCGCTTGCGAACCCCTATTATCAATCGCGCGCCTCCCTTTCTTTCGTTGATTTCAAATTTTAAATTAGGGCATCGGTAAACGTTTGGGGTTTTTCCATTTTGAACTGGGAGGCTCGGCATTTCAAAATGAAATGAAGTTTGATTTAAATTTTCGGAGGGAGGTAATGAATTATATCAATAATGAAATCGATTTGAGGGGAACGAAAGTATTGAAATGTTCGGCCATTATCACTTGAATGATTTTTTTTCCAGTTATCTGGAAAGAAGATAAGCCCTAGCGTTATAAAATTGAAGAGTTGAGCCTTCGAGAGGAAGATAGGCTGACTAGGAGATAATGACGTTTGACTTTGAATATATTATAATATTAAAAATATCTCGTATATGGCAACATAAAATCCCAAATCCCTACCTAGTTGTGTCGCCAGGCGTTTATAAAGTTTTATCCACATTCCGAATACAATGGAACGTGTTTTGGAGGCTAATTCGATCATATACGCAAGTTACGGAAGTAAACGATCAATTTTAAATTAAATCGATTAAAACAGTTTCTATGCGTTTTGAGCTGGCAGGATCAAACGAAAACTCCGATTGCTACAAAAATTGAAATCTGATAATAACTAACTATTACGGATCCAATGGATATGGTTTCGTCGAATTCCGAGACTGTGCCTCGGAAGGCTATTTTTAAATATCGATTTAAACTGTAAAAATTCAAAATTGAACAATTCACTTTCAAATTTAATTCTGAAGCTTCCATTATCTTCAGTATTATCAATATAAATTTTCAAACCTTTGAAAATATTTTTAATCGGCTTAAAACTAAAGATTCAAATTTTTATCCAACTTCAATAAATTAAATCCAATAATTCAATCGCTAAATTCATAGTTATATTTGAAATTCAATCTAAACCATCATCCAAATATTTAAAATCAATTAAATATTTCCAATTTCAAATGTTAAAAATTCTGGGTCGTCACAAATGGTTTTCAAAATTTATTTACAAATATATTTAGTTAGAAGAAAAATTGAAAATGTGAGCGGAATTCGTTTTCCAAATTTTCGGCTTTTTATGGAATAAACTTGTCGAAAATATTTTGAACGCATTAGAAAAAAAATGCATGTCAATACATAGGAAAAATATAATGTCATAAAAAAATGTTTAAACGGAAGAATCCTTAAGAGACATGTTTAAACATAAGGTACAAATGCATTTATGGCATGTTGGCTCAATTTTTCATGAGGGGGATAAGGAAATTTCGAAATTTATGATGGGGGGACAAGGGTGAGGTGGCATGGTGAGGTGGCACAATGTTTTGGAGGGTAAAGTACATAGGGATGGTTTGGTAATTTATTAATCTACCTTATATATATATACTAAATTCCTAACATTTTTTTTCATTTGATCATCTTATTCCACTTTCTAAATATTTATCCAAGCTTCATAAAACATTTTAATGGCTTCCACTCTTATTTTTAAAGTTTGAAAACCTTAGTACCGTTCACTTTTAAAACTCTTAAGCCTTGTTTGAAAGCCTTCCATCCACTTATACAACTCCTCATTGCCAAAACACCTCCACATACACCTCGTTAATTCTTGGTCGTACACCACACCTTTATAGGCCAAACTCTTTTTCTCACATATGCCCTCAAAAACTTCATTTTTCCTAAGGCAAATCGAAGATCTAGGTCGTTTCCAAGTTTTAATAGAAGCTACCTTGATTTAGTCAACTTTTTGTGAGTAATGCTCACTTTTTTAACTAAAGTTTTGAACTTTATTTCCTTCACATTATACTAACTATTTATGTCAATTAATTATGGACGTTTGGTTGTAATGTTTGTTGCTTGGTTTGCTTGTTAAAAAACCGATACCTTGAGTAGTTAGTAAGCAATCAAAACTAATTGTGTAGTTCATAGTAAATTTGTACAAGTAATGCATTCATTATGTTCATAAATATTGCTCACATTGTTTCCATGCCATATTTGTGTTATGTGATGCGAGGCTTGAATGAAAATCATTATGACATGAAAGTAGTTCTCGAAGTGTCCATATAGCGATTATCGCTGTATCGACACTTTCGAAAAATACCATCTCTTCGACACTTTTTGTTTTACTTTCGAGCTCGGATTTCACTTTACAAAATTAATTAAGTTTCTGAATAGGGATGGATATAAAATTAATTTACTAATTATTAATGATTTTAAATTTAATTAATTATTTAATTAATGAGGATTAAGGTTAATTAATTAACTTAATAACGATGTATTTAAAATTAATTAATTTCTTTGTTAATGATGTTTAAAGTTAATAAACCATTTTCTCTAATAATGATCAAGTTTAATTAATCTATTAAATCATGATAGATTAAAGTTACTTAATAATTTTAATTAATGTGTTTAAAAATTAATTAATCATTTTTAAATTAAAGTTAATTAATTAGTTTCAACTTAATTAATCTTTTCCATTAATGATATTTTAAATTAGTTAATCCTTTTTAATAAATGGTTTTTTAAAATTTATTAATTAAAATAATTGGTGAGATTTAAAATTAATTAATTAATTTAATTATTGATGTTTTAAAGTAATTAACCCTTTTTAATTATAGGTATTTAAAGTTAATTAATCAAATTAATTAACGAGGTCTAAAGATAATTAATCACTCTTATTAATGATAGTTAAAGATGATTAACTAATTTAATAATAATGTTTTAGATTAGTAAATCTTTTTTATAATGGCATTTTAAAGTTAGTAAACCATTTTTACAAAGACGTTTAAAGTAAAAACTTGTAATGAGAAGCCCAAGCACTAATTTGGTTTATTTGTAAAATTTCAATTTGGTTATGGAAACTAACTTTCCGTAAATAACGTCGCTTATATAGAAAGAATTTAATCATACTCTTGGCTCTAAACATCGAGGTATGGAAACTTATCACTATCTCGAAAGTTAAGATTGCCATCAAGGCAATGCCTAGAGGCAACACTACCTACACTTGTCCAACTTCATTTTTAACCAAGAAATAGTACAAGTTTGAAATCGATGAGTAGTGGTAGGAATATGAGTTTTACTGTCCATATACGATCATTTTGTTATCTTCGATGGTCTTTTTGTCGACTATCGATTACCTTTGCCTTCTTTGTTTTTCGTCATTCTAAGACGATATGTTGCTCACTTGAGCTTTATTATCCTTTGTCGAAAATGACTATACCCAAAGAGTGAGTGGAAGCTAAGCTATATGCGGTTGCTTCCATTAGGGTATTATCACATCTACGCTAGATTTGGTTCTGATATTTATGCACCAAGATGTGAATTACTCGGATTCTCGGTAATTATTGGCGGTGGCCGGCTTGGACGTGTCCGAAAGCCATCGAAGTTCTAGGTATATAATCTAGAGGTATACTTTTGGTAAGGGGGATGCACCCTCCTAGTCGTTGTTGGTAAGTTTTCTTTTCCTTATTAATTCGAACCTTCAAATTGGTTTTACTTAATTGCACCGGGAAGAGTATAGCACCTTTCCCGATGTTAATTATTTGTATCCATTCTTTACATTTGGATGTTGTTCTTGTAGGAGGAAAACCGATCCGCATTTGGCGGCGTGGTCTCACATGTTGTTGTTTAATTACACTTATTATTTAGAGTTTTACTCATACCAGACATATTGTCTGATCCGAGTTGTTTTTTCCCTAAACTCTCGGGTACTCATTTATATTTGAGTAGTCTGAGAGTAGTAGGTCTTTATGGGCTCTTTGAAAGACAGCGTCCGAGTAGGAGGGTTTTATCTACTAGGTGTTTATTCTGCTATTTATTTAGTTTGTGTACGTGTATTTTGTTTCAGCATGTGTAAAGGCGGATTGTTATAACTTCCTAAGATGATTGTAGTACTTTTGTGAAACTCTGATAACTCCAAGTTAGGCAGTAATCTTATTTACTATATTACTGTTATATTCTATTTTACAGCTTTCGTTATGGGATTTTCTGTTTTGTTCTTTATTTTTACCCTAAGATAATTCATCTTTCGCATGCTTGGGCAATGGCATATGAATATCGTGAATGTATTAAGTACCGTACCCAAAGGTCTGAAATATGGGTCATCACGAGACATATGTTGTTCTGAATCCCTCCTCGTTACAACATAGGTTAAGAAGCGCGATGATGAATGTGGGACGTTGATATTTGCAATATGTCTATTTAAACGTAGCAAGTGGTAAAAAAATGGAAAATATGAAAGTTTGTTTGGTTGTCAAAATTTCAATTTAAATTTAAAATCAGTAATATTTGATGAAAATAAAATATTTTTTAAAACCTAATATTTTTATAAAAGAAAAATGTAAATCATTTTTTGAGTGAGACGTCATATTTCGTTTCGCCAAATTTGGACTGCACTAGCCCCGTTTATCTTATTTTCGACAAATTAGTATACTTTTGGCAGTGAAATATCGAGCTTAGATAGGATGGTCATATATCCCATATCTGTGTACCATTCCATTCATCTCGTCGTACTGATCTCCACAGTATATTCATTTGTTTATTTTGGTATTCGGTACGTGGTGGAATCTGCGAAACAATTCGCTGTATCGATTTTGTATTTGGGCATTTTGAGATTCCTATGTCCTTTCATTATCTATCATGTAAAAAAATAGCCATCTACAGTTAATATTTTCAGCTTTTGACTTTGAATATTCCATGATTATTGTTATTCCACCATTACAATATAATATTTTGGTTAGTTCAGTAGCAATTTGTTCATTGCTCTAATATAAAAAAATAAAAATAAATAATAATATTTATGTATTTTCATAACCTTGTTCATATACCGTTATTATTATTTTTGCTCGACCGAAATGTGCTTCGTCCTGCCCGTTCCTCTTCATTTTTCCATCATCATCACCGCCACAACCTTTCTTTCCACCCACACCGAACAGGATGCCACCCTACCGCCATTCATCCTTCCTCCGACCACATCACCTCCTCAATCACAACCGCTCTAGTTTCCACCAACAAGCGAACATTCCCCTTCGAACTTGCTCGACCAACCCACCTCGCTCTGCAACGCCGCATGCCCATTGCTCCGACCATACCCAGGATTCTCCCTTTGACAGATCCGCCCCTACTTGAGCATCACACACCGATCGAACCTGACCCTGCCTCTTCATCACCTTCCCTCGCTCGTGCCTAGATTCGAACCCAAACAACTAACAACCTTCGCACGCCAAGACCTCCAGCCGAGATTAGCCATTATGCCCCTCCCTCTTCTTCTTTTTTCCACGATCACCATCTGTCGACAGCCCTGCAAACACCGCTTCCCTCTCAAACAGCCATAGCCATTTCATAGCCGTGACTTTCAGGCCAACAACCATGGCCATGCCTCGTCGACAAATCCTCCAGCCACCAAGCACCATCGTGCTTCCTCATTCACCACCACAGCACACATCCCTCTGCTTGGTAGCCCCTCCTTTCTTTTCTGCTATGGTTGCATTATTCAAAAAAATGGCAAAAGCATATATAGGGTTTGCTTATATATATTCATACTAGAAGCTTGCCTTCCTTCTTGGAACTTCCTTCATCCACCTCGCCTGTGCATGCCTCAATTCTTGAAAAAAATGGTGAATGCTATTCTGGTTTGTGTGTTATCACTACGTCAAGCAAACTGAGGGATGTATCCAAAAGTTAGGTAATAATATAATATTAAATTTGAACTTTGTGTTTTTCACAACAATTTAGTATTATTTAAGTCTCCATCTCTTATAATATATATATATATATATATATGTATATATATATATATGATTCTCAAGTTCGTTTAGCTCAGCTTTGCTTTGTCGTCGAAGTCGTGTACATCTTGTCTTTCTTTGGAATTCTCATTCGGATTGGTAGCGCTTGTAGAAGCTTGAGATTCCTATTCGTAGCTTGTTGTGTTGTATATTTTCTCTATCCTCGATAGGTGAGAAATCCATCACGATTAACATTCTTATGTTTAGTAAATTGATTTCGCATGAAAGGACGATTGAAATATATTGTTAACTTTGAATTGTTAAATTGTTAAGTACGATATGTTATTATCTGCAATTGTTTACCTATATTAATTGACATATGACACCATAACATGTTTTTTTTTAAATTGTTAATTATGATCATATATGCTTGTCATTGATATGTATGTCATTTTATGTTATTTATATACTCACACTACAAGTTCCCTAGATAGAAATTCCCCATTGGTTGAAATGATACATACTCGAATGATACTATAGATTAGGGAAAATCAATATGGGTTGAAATGATAAACCCAAGTGATTTTATTGATTTTTAAATTTTGGGATTGCGGGTTGAAATGATATATACCCGTAAATATTAAATTATTGCGGATTGAAATGATAAATACCCTTATCACTTGACAATAGGATAGAAAATTATATACGGACACTGTTGGTCTATTTTTGAAAAATGATTTTCAAAGTTTTGAAAGGAAATATATGGATTTTAATAAATATTAATTTTCAAATATAATATACACAATTTTAATTTTAATATATGTAAAAAATTTAGATTTTTTAAATTACATGTTTTGAAAATTTTAAGTTTATAAGTTAAATTTTAAAAATGTGAATTATAAAATTTTAGTTATAACTTTATTATTTTTAAAATATATAAAATAAGATTTAAAATCGATTTTATAATAATTAGATTTAATGTAATAATAATTAATATAATAAAATTTATCAAGGATTTAATTTAACTAATATATATAAAATATGTTTTAAATGTTTATTTAAAATTTACATTAATATTTTAAAGTAGATTTTGTAATAACTTTACTAAATAAAAGTGGGAAAAATAAATTAAAGTTAATTTGTAATTTAATTATTTAAGAATTGAATTTAAATAAAATTGATTTGAAAAATTATTGATTTAGATTTTAAAGATATGATTTTTATAACTTGATAACTTGATTTTGATTAAAGGTGATTAAATAGATATTTTCAAAATTTAATAAATTGAAGTTGAATATTTTATTTGATATAAATTTGAATATGAGATTTTATGTAAATTTTTAAATAAATGATTAAGTGAATATTTCAAATTTAAATAAAATTAAATGCCAGATTTTGAGATATAAATGAAATTTATCAAGTTGAGTTATTATAAATTGTTTGAATATTTAAACTGTGAAACCTATTGAATTGGAAGTGGAATAAATTTATAATTCGAACTTGGATTTGAAATCGATATAAATTAAAATAGGTTTTAATGAGAATTTGAATTGAACCTTTAACCTTTTAAATTGAAATTGTTGAACTAAGATTGATTTAAATTGAATTTTTGAACAAAAACTGATTTGAATTGATTTGTAAAATGGGAGGAAACAGTTTTAATTTATAACTATATTTCAGTATAAACTCTTTTAACATACAAACTATTTTATATATATTATTTTAAATTTATAAACAATTTTCAATCTATATGCTTTAAACTATTTTTATAAATAAATATTTTTATTCTATAAAATATTTTTTGATGTAAATTATTTTTAATTTATAACTATTTCAATATATAAACTACTTTCAATATTCAGACTGTTTAAGTCGGAACTATGATTACAAGTGAATATGATTTAAAGTATATTATGATTCGAAGTGAATAATGAGATCGGAAGTGATATGTTTCCAAAGTGATATGATTTCGAAGACATGATTTTCAAATGAATATGAAATTTTGATATGAAGTATGAACTGTTTGAAATGAAAATGAAAATGACCACGGTGTGAAAAAGCATTTGGTTATTAAAGAGACCAGGATCAGATATTTTCATACTCTCTGCCATACCGGAAACACTTTAAAATTATGCATGTGGTGGAGATCTGAATGAAGTAGGATGGTTTGGAGACGTCTATATGAGGTATGAACACAACCCTGTCTTCCGTGAGTCAGTTTGATGTGGCTAAAACAGGAGCTATACTGGGCCAAATAGGGTCACTCCCCCCATCGGACACATTTCTTCGATACCATTCTATTACTTTGTGATTTAATTGGGTGCATCTTTGATTTAGGGACGTGTCTCTAGGTGGGCGGTAGTAGATGCTATGCGTTACCACCAGTCTGGAGTGCAAACGGTAGAATCCTACCCTGGCATTGCCCCGCGTGCCTTGTCACATGCCTTATCGAGCCCATTACGAGTTTGGTTTGTGTCATACCTATGGAGTGCTCCCTGACAGCCCATCGGTTTGGTGGATTTTACAGTACTGTATAGACTACGACATTTATATAAAATATGTTAAGGGGGATACGGATAACGCATTAACGCTATTTTAATTTTTACTTTACGGTAGACATAATCTATGTAGATATTGTATTATGCATGTAGATAGTTTAACAGATCCTTAAAGGATGGGAATCCCAAACATCCTTTAAGTTATATTATATTTCACTTGGGCATTTCACTAGAGTTGATTTACTTGCATAAGAATGTTAATCCTGACTCGAGTGTTTTGTATTTTGCTTTATGCTCGGGTCAGACTGAGTTTCACGGCATTTAAGACTCACTTTTGGAGCTTGAAGCTTTGCTTGAAGATCTATCTCAAGTCTATTCAGCTTTCAGTTATCTCCAGTTTTATGTTCAAACTTGTCAGTTGCTTTTGTATCAGTGACCTCTATGTACTTTTGGTTTTCTATTATATCTGTTTCAAACTATGATGTTTATGTAATAGCTTCATGAACCACAATTTATCTATTCCGCTGCTTATTGTTGCAAAACTCTATGTCTGTGATTATGTGATTGATTTATTTACTGTATATGCTAAGTATTGCCAAATGTAAATTAATAATCTATTGTTTTGAGCAATTCAAGTCTGACATGTATGGATCATTGTCGATTTGAATGGTTAAAAATGTCAGGTCGTCACAGTTGGTGTTAGAGCTTTGGTTTAGGAAAAACGTAGCATATGGCGTAAAATCCCATTAGAGATAGGGTAGCAATACCCTAGAATGATTATAATTAATTACAGAATCATCTTCGTTCGAGCTTGAAATTCTTTGTTAGGATCCTCTTTAATTTGGATTTCTTTTGAATTTTGGAACTTTCCCTATATTCTGAAATACATTCATGTCTTTTCCTGTTCGTGTTCTTCTTGATACTGGAGCATCCCATAGCTCTATTTCTGTTGATTTCAGCAATAAATTTGAGCATGTCTTGCAACTTCAACTAGCAGCTTCATCCTTATGTGTGACTAATCCCATTGGCAGTCCCGCCAACCTTAGTGTGATTTGTGAAAGGGTGAACTCCTTTACAACAGGCATCGATTCACCAGAGATTTCTACGTCCTTGGTTTTGATGCTGTTATCTCTTGCAAGCCCGAACTGTTTCTTTAGTAGACGAGCATGGTAATTCTCAAATGATCGAATATCGATTGCCTTAGAATTATGCAGGCAGTTTTATCTTTCGCTTGATTCTCAACCTAGTGATCTTGAGTCCACCCCGATAGTCAGGGATTATCCTGATGTTTTGGTGAAGTCACTTCTCTACCTCCCATGCAGGAAATTGATTCCGCATCAATCTTATTTCTAGAGCTTGATCTTGCTACCAGTTTTCACTAGCTTCGTGTAGCCAAGGAGAGCATTCCCAAGATAGCTTTCCGAAGGAGAATGGTTTCTATGAATGGTTAGTCATGCCCATTGGATTAACCAATGCTCATGCCTTCTTCGTTGATTTTATGAATCGCATTTTCCATAATCTTCTCAACAAGTTCGTCCATTTTCTTTAATTATATTCTCGTCTTTCTGACTCTCGGTTTATCTGGTTAAGGTTATCGCGATTAATATAAGTCTATCCATTTTCCTCTTTGGTAATTTAATTATCTTGTCTTCCTTTCGAGCATATCCCCTTAGTTAGAATTCTCTTTGATTAGGGTCCCTCTAAATTTGAATCTCTATCCTTGTTCCATAATCCATTCTTGAATCATCCTGAAACGTATTTGTAATTAATACAAAATGTTTTATTTGTGTTGTTTGAGTTGTAAATTTTGAATTTTTGGTTTTGATTGATTCATCTGGCCAACGCTATCGATAAGAATTCCAAAACATTTGAACAGAACAAACTGACACAATATTGTTTTCGAAATTAGTAAATAAAATAATTTTAAGTATGATTATATTTTATATATAAAGTATAATTTTCTGAATTAGATAGTTAAATGAATTGGTTGTTAGAAATGATAATACTATATTATCATTTGTTATTTTGTCAACCTTCCTAAACCATTAACTATTGTTATATGTTATAATGAGATGAAATTTTGTAGATATGATTTATAAATCACAAATAAAATGGATTTAAATTAAGGATTGGAGAATTAAATTTTCGGTGCTTTTCTAAATTTGGATTTCAAAGTTTGAAAAATATATGTTATTTGAAAGTATTTTCGAATGGAAATTATTTTCAAAAAATTTTGAAAGAAATAAATCGGTACTCTACTCTTTTGTCGCTGGAAAATAATTTCGGTGATGAGAGCAACATCACCGGCATTCATTTTCAAATCTCAAAGTACGGAGATTATTTAGTAGCTTTGCTACACTTTTGTTTTGAAAAATGGATTTGATTTTAATTTCTTGAGTATGATTTGATGTATAAAATATGTATGTATGTATGTATTTCAGAATGGTTTGAAGTGAAACCGAAAATTTAACTCTTAAGTTTTATGTTAAGTGATGGTTTTACCTATTAAAATGAAGTAATTTTTTTGAATAATTGGAGTGCCTAAAATGAGAAATGAAATTAAAATAACTTGAAACGGTTGAACTAGGGAAATTTATTTGTATAATACTCAATTGCATTCTAAAACATATATAAAACTTACCTAAAATATGCAAAAAGTTAAAATGTTAATGTGAATATGTAATTGAAGGTTATACAAGAGAAAACTTAAGTAATAAAAATGTTCAAAGTAAATTTTTGCTTTATAGAAATGTTGTAAATAAAGGTGAATGTAAATCAATTGTGAATATTTATTGATTGAATAAAAATGGGTTGAAACCAAATTAGTTGAATATAAATAAATTTAAAACAAAATGAATTGAATAATTTGAATGCAAATATACTGGATGTGAACGTAAATTAATTGGAAGTGAGTTAATTAGAATAATAATAAATATATATTAATAAGTAATAAGATATCCAAAAATGCAAGTTATATGGTTTTAAATTAATAATTGTATCTGATACTATGCATTTCGAATCTATCTTTTCTTTCTGTTTGCTTCTATTCTCCTATCTCGTTCCTTTTTGGGGATGAAAAGTTTTGAGTGGGAGAAAGTGTAACAACCCGGAAATTTTAACGATTTTAAATAACGTAACTAACTATATTTTTCTTGAAAATAAACAATTGAATTTTTGCAATGAAATTTTGATATTTGCAATGTCTATTTAAATGTAGCAAGTGGCAATTTTTTTTTTGGAAAATATGAAAGTTTGTTTGGTAGTGAAATTTTCAACTTAACTTTGACATCGGTAATATTTGATGAAAATAAAATATTTTTGAAAACTGAATATTTTTATATAAGAAAAATGTAAATCATTTTCTGAGTGATACGTCATATTTCGTTTTGCCAAATTCGAACTGCTTTAGCCACGTTTATTTTATTTTCGATAAATTAGTAGTGGTTTGGCAGCGAAATATCGAGTTTTGATAGGATGGTCGTATCTCTCATATCTGTATACCATTATGTTTGTCTCATCGTGTTGATCTCCACAGTATATTCATTTGTTTATTTTAGCGTCTGGTATGCGGCGGAATTTGCGAAACAATTCGCCGTATCAACTCGTATTAGGGCCTTTTGAGTTTCCTATGTCCTTTCATTATCTATCATGTAAAAAAATAGCCATCTGCAGTTAATATTCTTAGCTTTTAACTTTTGTTACTCCATGACTATTACCATTCTACCATTTCAGTATAATATGTTGGTTACTTCATTAGCAATCTGCATATTACTTTGATATAAAAAAATAAAAATAAAAAATTATATTTATGCATTTTTGTAACCCTGTTCATACTCCATCATTATTATTTTTACTCGACCGAAATGTGCTTCGTCCTGCCCATTCCTCTTTATTTTGCCGACTTCATTACCACCACAACCTCGTTCCCGCCACCCATACCGAACAGCATGCCACCCAAGCGACATTCATCCTCCCACCGACCACATCGCCTCCTCATCCCACAACTTCTCCAGTTTCCACCAACAAGCGAACATTTCCCCTTCGACCTTGCTCGACCATCCCACATCCCACTGTAAAGTCGCACACCTATTGCTTCGACCAAATCCTGGCTTCTCCCTCTGACAGATCCTCCCTCACCTGATCATTACACACAATCGAATCTGACCCTGCCTCTTCATCACCTTCCTCACTCACGCCTAGATCCAAACCCAAATGACTAACAGCCTCTGCATGCTAAGACCTCTTGCCGAGATAAGCCACTCCGCCCCCTTCTTTTTTCCGCGAGCGCCACCTACCGACAGCCCTGAAAACGCTGCCTCCCTCTCAAACGACCATACCTATTTCATAGCCGTGACTTTCAGCCCAGCAACCATAGCCGTGCCTCGCTGACAAATCCTCCAGCCACCAAGCACTACCGTGCTTCCTCGTCCACCATCACAACACACATCCCTCCGCTTGGCAACCCCTCCTTTCTTTTCTGCTATGCATGCATTATTAAAAAAAATGGCCAAAGTATATATAGGGTTTGTTTATATATATTCATACTAGAAGCTTGCTCGCCTTCCTTCCTGGAACTTCCTTCATCCACCTCGCCTATGCATGCCTCAATTCTTGAAAAAATGGTGACTGCTATTCTAGTTTGTGTGTTATCACTACCATCAAGGGAACTGAGGGATGTATCTAAATGTTAGGTAATCATCTAATATTAACTTCTAGCTTTGTGTTTATCACAATAATTTATTTTTAGTTAAGTCTCCATCTCTTATAATATATATTTGATTCTCAAGTTCATCTAGCACAATTTTGCTTTGTCGTCGAAGTCGTGTCCATCTTGTTTTGCTTTGGAATTCTCGTTTCGATTGGTAGCGCTTGTAGAAGCTCGAGATTCCTATTCATAGCTTGTTATGTTATCTATGTTCTCTATCCTCGAAAGATGAGCAATCACTCACGATTAACATTGTTATATTTAGTAAATTGATTTCGCATGAAATGACGATTGAAATATGTTGTTAAATTTAAATTGTTAAATTGTTAAGTATGATATGTTATTATCTGCAATTGTTTACCTATATTAAGTGACATATAACACCATAAACTGTTATATATATTTATTTAAAATGTTAATTATGATCATATATGCTTATCATTGATATGTATGCCATTTTACGCTATTTATATTCTCACACTGCAAGTTCCCTATTGGTTAGGAATTCCCTATGGGTTGGAATGATACATACCCGAATGATATTATAGATTAGAGAAAATCGTTATGGGTTGAAATGATAAACCCAAGCGATTTTATTGATTTTTTAATTTTGGGATTGCGGGTTGAAATGATATATACCCATAAATATTAAATTATTGCAGATTGAAATGATAAATATATGTATCACTTGACCATAGGATAGAAAATTATATACAGACACCGTTGGTCTATTTTTGAAAAATGGTTTCCAATGTTTTGAGGGGAAATATATGGATTTTAATAAATATTAATTTTTAAATATAATATAAAGATATTTTAATTTTAATATATGTGAAAATTTTAGATTTTTAAAATATATGTTTTGGAAATTTTAAATTAATAAGTTAAGTTTTAAAAATGTATATTATAAAATTTTACTTATAACAACTTTATTATTTTCAAAATAAATAAAATAAGATTTAAAATAGATTTTATAATAATAATATTTAATTTAATAATAATTAATATAATAAAATTTAACAAGGATTTAATTTAACTGATATATATAATATGTTTTGAATATTTATTTACAATTTATATTAATATTTTATAATTGATTTTGTAATAACTTTATTAAGCAAAAGTGGGAAAAATAAATTAAAGTTAAATTGTAATTTAATTTATTTAAAAATTGAATTTAAATAAATTTTATTTGAAAACTTATTGATTTGAGATTTTAAAGATATGATTTTTATAACTAGATAACTTGATTTTGATTAAAGGTGATTAAATGGATATTTTCAAAATTTAATAAATTAAAGTTGAATATTTAATTTGGTTTTAATTTGAATTTGAGATTTTATGTAAGTGTTTAAAGAAAATGATTAAGTGCATATTTCATATTTAAATAAAATTAATTGTTTAATTTTGAGATATAAATGAAATTTATCAAGTTGAGTTATTGTAAACTGTTTGAATATTTAAACTGTGAAACCTATTGAATTGGAAGTGGAATAAATTTATAATTCAAACGTGGATTTGAAATCGATATAAATTAAAAATGGTTTTAATGAGAATTTGAATTGAACCTTTAACCTTTTAAATTGAAATTGTTGAACTGAGATTGATTTAAATTGAATTTTGGAAATATAGCTGATTTGAATTGATTTGTGAAATGGGAGGAAACAATTTTAATTTAAAACTATATTTCAGTATAAACTCTTTTAACATACAAACTATTTAATATATATTATTTTAAATTTATAAACAATTTTTAATATATATGTTTTATACTATTTTTATATATAAACTATTTTTATTCTATAACCTATTTTTAAATATAAACTATTTTTAATTTATAACTATTTCAATATATAAACTACGTTCAATATTCAAACTGTTTAAGTTGGAACTATGATTTGAAGTGAATATGATTTAAAGTAAATTATTAATTGAAGTGAATAATGATTTCGGAAGTGATATGATTTCAGAAGTGATATGATTTCGGAAGTGATATGATTTCGGAAGTGATATGATTTTGAAATGAATATGATATTTTGATATGAAGTATGAACTGTTTGAAATGATAATGAACACGGTGTGAAATAAGCATTTGGTTGTTAAAAATACCTGTATCGGATATTATCATACTCTCTGCCAATACCGAAAATCACTTTAACAACTGTTCATGTGGTGGAGATCCAGAATGAAGTAGGATGGTTTGGCGCGTCTATATGAGGTATAAACACATCCCTGACTCCCGTGAGTTAGCTTGATGTGGATGAAACAGGAGCTATACCGGGTCAAGTGGGGTCGCTCCCCCTATCGGGAACGTTTTCGATGCCATTCTATTACTTTTTAATTTGATCGGGTGCACCTTTGATTTGGGAGTGTGTCTCGAGGTGGGCGGTAGTAGCTGCTATTCATTACCACCACTCCGGGAGTGCAAACGGTAGAATCCTAACCTGGCATTGCCTCGTGTGCCTTGTCACATGCCTTATCGAGCCTATTACGAGTTTGGTTTGTGTTGTACCTATGGAGTGCTCCCTGATAGCTGACCTATTTGGTGGAGTTTACAGTACCGTATAGACTATGACATTTATATAAAATGAGTTAAAGGGGATATGGATAACGCATTAACGCTATTTTAATATTTTATTTTACTATAGACATTATCTATGTAGCGTATTATACTATGTATATAGATAGTTTAACGGATCCTTAAAGGATGGGAATCCCAAACATCCTTTAAGTTATATTGCATTTCAATTGGACATTTCACTCGAGTTGATTTACTTGCATGAGAATGTTAATCCTAAGTCAAGTGTTTTGTGTTTTGCATTATGCTCGGGTCAGACTGAGTGTCACGACGTTTGAGACTCACTTTTGGAGTTTGAAGCTTTGTTTGAAGACCTATCTTATGTCTATTCAGCTTTCAGTTATCTCTAGTTTTATGTTCAGGCTTGTTAGTTGCTTTTGTATCAGTGACCTCTATGTACTTTAGGTTTTCTATTGTATTTGTTTCAGACTCTGATGTTTATGTAATAGCTTCATGAATTTCTATTCATTTATCCCGCTGCTTATTATTCTAAAAATTGAAAACGACATCAGTTAAACATTAAATTAAAAAATCAAACACCAAAATCACAAAATCAAATCACGCAATTCTTGGAGCTCCGCCTCAAATCTTAGCTAAGGTGCGATACTTCTTTACAATCTCAACCAACTCACCGTGAAGTTACAATGTGCTCTTATCATGTCAAGATATTCCAACGAAACAAAGTAAAGAATAGGATATATGGAAGAAGAAACAAATATCAAAATGACTAGAGATTTTTTTAAAACAAATGATAACAAAGTTTAATTAACTGATAAAAAATGTGTAATTAAATAAATACTACTTAGACCAAGCCAACATGATTGGCAGTTTAGACTACAAAATTAGAGACCACGAGTTCGATCATCGAGATTGACACATGTGCATCAATGAACCATGTTAAAAAAATAATACTTAGACCATTTTTGATAATTAATTTATGCATTATTGCAAAAAACTTCAATTGTTTGTCTTTACCCTCCTACCAAAGAACATTAGGTCTAAAATTGCAAACTTAAAACCTGCTATCAAATATGAATGATTACAATAATAAAAGCTCAACAAAGGAAAAAAATATTCCCATTTATTCAATTCAAATGATTTCATATCTAAATCATTAATGCATTCAAAACTGCTTATAACGACAGTGGTAGGTAATGATCTCAAACACAGCACGGGGTTAGTAAAAAGTGGAAAAATTACTTTTGATTTACTAAAGGCTATTGACTTTTTCGGGTTAAATCTGCTTTGAATATAAAGGTCAAACTAGAAGCGAAAAATATTACCAGCGTGAGTGAGGCAATTAGTAAAATGGGCTTCGAAAAAAAAAATCCTATTGTGTAAATAGGCTTCATGTCAAACTATTTACAAAATAGGCTTTGTTTTTTTGGAAGCCTATTCTTCAGAAGCCCTATCAACGTTCGATTATATTGGACGAATACTTCTTTCTACGTGTTTTAGAAATTTCAATTTTTCCTCCGCATTACAGGTTTTTGTTGGCTATAAATATTTCCCAATAGCTTTCGCTTCTCGATCAACTATTTAATCACATGTCCAAAATTATTCCATTCAAATGATTTCATATCAAAAACATCAATGCATTCAAAACCGATTATAATAACAGCGGTTGGTAATGACCTCAAATACGATACAGACTTAGTAAAAGTAAAAAGAAAAATTAGCAGTGATTTGGCAGCGAAATATCGAGTTTTGATAGTATGGTCGTATTTCTCATATCTACATACCATTATGTTTGTCTCGTCGTGTTGATCTCCACAGTATATTCATTTGTTTATTTTAGCGTCCGGTATACGGCGAAATTTACAAAACAATTCGCCGTATCAACTCGTATTAGGGCCTTTTGAGTTTCCTATGTCCTTTCATTATCTATCGTGTAAACAAATAGCCATCTGAAGTTAATATTTTTAGCTTTTGACTTTTGTTATTCCATGATTATTACCATTCTACCATTTCAGTATAATATGTTGGTTAGTTCATTAGCAATCTACACATTACTTTGATATAAAAAAATAAAAATAAATAATAATATTTGTGCATTTTTGTAACCCTGTTCATACTCTGTCGTTATTTTTCACTCGACCGAAATGTGCTTCGTCCTGCCCATTCCTCTTTATTTTGTTGGCTTCATCATCACCACAACCTCATTCCCGCCACCCATACCGAACAGCATTCCACCCAGGCGACATTCATCCTCCCTCCGACCACATCGCCTCCTCATCCCATAACTTCTCCAGTTTCCACCAACAAGCGAACTTTCCCCCTTCGACCTTGCTCGACCAACCCACCTCCCTCTGCAAAGCCGCCCGCCCATCGCTTCGACCAAACCCTGGCTTCTCCCTTTGACAGATCCGCCCTCACCTGAGCATCACACACAATCGAACCTGACCCTACCTCTTCATCACCTTCCTCACTCGCTCCTAGATCCAAACCCAAACGACTAACAGCCTCTGCATGCTAAGACCTCTCGTCGAGATAAGCCACTTCGCCCCCTTCTTTTTTCCGCGAGCGCCACCTACCGACAGCCCTGAAAACACTGCCTCCCTCTCAAACGGCCATACCTATTTTATAGCCGTGACTTTCAGCTCAGCAACCATAGCCGTGCCTCGCTGACAAATCCTCCAGCCACCAAGCATTACCATGCTTCCTCGTCCACCATCGCAACACACATCCCTCCGCTTGGCAACCCCTCCTTTCTTTTCTGCTATGCGTGCATTATTAAGAAAAAGGCCAAAGTATATATAGGGTTTGTTTATATATATTCATACTAGAAGCTTGCTCGCCTTCCTTCCTAGATCTTCCTTTATCCACCTCACCTGTGCATGCCTCAATTCTTAAAAAAATGGTGACTGCTATTCTAGTTTGTGTGTTATCACTACCATCAAGGGAACTGAGGGATGTATCTAAATGTTAGGTAATCATTTAATATTAACTTCTAACTTTGTGTTTTTCACAACAATTTGTTGTTAGTTAAGTCTCCATCTCTTATAATATATATTTGATTCTCAAGTTCATCTAGCATAGTTTTGCTTTGTCATCGAAGTCGTGTCCATCTTATTTTGCTTTGGAATTCTCGTTTGGATTGGTAGCGCTTATAGAAGCTCGAGATTTCTATTCATAGCTTGTTGTGTTATCTATTTTCTCTATCCTAGAAAGATGAGCAATCACTCACGATTAACATTGTTATATTTAGGAAATTTATTTCACATGAAATGACGATTGAAATATGTTGTTAAATTTAAATTGTTAAATTGTTAAGTATGATATGTTATTATCTGCAATTGTTTACCTATATTAAGTGACATACAACACCATAACATGTTATATATATTTATTTAAAATGTTAATTATGATCATATATGCTTGTCATTGATATGTATGCCATTTTACGTTATTTATATTCTCACACTGCAAGTTCCCTATTGGTTAGGAATTCCCTATGGATGGGAATGATACATACCCGAATGATATTATAGATTAGAGAAAATCGTTATGGGTTGAAATGATAAACCCATGCGATTTTATTGATTTTTTAAATTTAGGATTGTGGGTTGAAATGATATATACCCGTAAATATTAAATTATTGCAGATTGAAATGATAAATATATATATATATCACTTGACCATAGGATAGAAAATTATATACAGACACCGTTGGTCTATTTTTGAAAAATGGTTTCCAATTTTTTGAAAGGAAATATATGGATTTTAATAAATATTAATTTTTAAATATAATATAAAGATATTTTAATTTTAATATATGTGAAAATTTTAGATTTTTAAAATTATATGTTTTAGAAATTTTAAATTTATAAGTTAAGTTTTAAAAATGTAAATTATAAAATTTTACTTATAATAACTTTATTATTTGCAAAATATATAAAATAAGATTTAAAATAGATTTCATAATAATAAGATTTAATTTAATAATAATTAATATAATAAAATTTAATAAGGATTTAATTTAATTAATATATATATATATATATATATATAATGTTTTGAATATTTATTTACAATTTAAATTAATATTTTAAAATTGATTTTGTAATAACTTTATTAAGCAAAAGTGGGAAAAATAAATTAAAGTTAATTTGTAATTTAATTTATTTAAGAATTGAATTTAAATAAATTTTATTTAAAAACTTATTGATTTGAGATTTTAAAGATATGATTTTTATAACTAGATAACTTGATTTTGATTAAAGGTGATTAAATGGATAGTTTCAAAATTTAATAAATTGAAGTTGAATATTTAATTTGATTTAAATTTGAGATTTTATGTAAATGTTTAAAGAAAATGATTAAGTGAATATTTCAAATTTAAATAAAATTAAATGTTGAATTTTGAGATATAAATGAAATTTATCAAGTTGAGTTATTGTAAATTGTTTGAATGTTTAAACTGTAAAACCTATTGAATTGGAAGTGGAATAAATTTATAATTCAAACGTGGATTTGAAATCGATATAAATTAAAAATGGTTTTAATGAGAATTTGAATTGAACCTTTAACCTTTTAAATTGAAATTGTTGAACTGAGATTGATTTAAATTGAATTCTGGAAATAAAGCTGATATGAATTGATTTGTGAAATGGGAGGAAACAATTTTAATTTAAAACTATATTTCAGTATAAACTCTTTTAACATACAAACTATTTAATTCATATTATTTTAAATTTATAAACAATTTTTAATATACATGTTTTAAACTATTTTTATATATAAACTATTTTTATTCTATAAATTATTTTTAAGTATAAACTATTTTTAATTTATAACTATTTCAATATTCAAACTATTTAAGTTGGAACTATGATTTGAAGTGAATATGATTTAAAGTAAATTATTAATTGAAGTGAATAATGATTTCGGAAGTGATATGATTTCGGAAGTGATATGATTTCGGAAGTGATATGATATTTTGATATGAAGTATGAACTGTTTGAAATGAAAATGACCACGGTGTGAAATAAGCGTTTGGTTGTTAAAAAGACATGTATCGGATATTGTCATACTCTCTGCCAATACCGAAACCACTTTAACAACTGTGCACGTGGTGGAGATCCAGAACGAAGTAGGATGGTTTGGCGACGTCTATATGAGGTATAAACACAGCGCTGACTCCCGTGAATTAGCTTGATGTGGCTAAAACAGGAGCTATACCAGGCCAAGTGGGGTCGCTCCCCCTATCGGGCACGTTTTCGATACCATTCTATTACTTTTTGATTTGATTGGGTGCACCTTTGATTTGGGAGTGTGTCTCGAGGTGGGCGGAAGTAGCTGCTATTCATTACCACCAGTCCGAGAGTGCAAACGGTAGAATCCTAACCTGGCATTGCCTCGTGTGCCTTGTCACACGCCTTATCGAGCCTATTACGAGTTTGGTTTGTGTTGTACATATGAAGTGCTCCCTGATAGCTGACCTATTTGGTGGAGTTTACAGTACCGTATAGACTACGACATTTACATAAAATGAGTTAAGGGGGATATGGATAACGCATTAATGCTATTTTAATTACTTTACTATAGACATTATATATGTAGCATATTATACTATGTATATAGATAGTTTAACGGATTCTTAAAGGATGGGAATCCCAAACATCCTTTAAGTTATACTGCATTTCAATTGGACATTTCACTTGAGTTGATTTACTTGTATAAGAATGTTAATCATAACTCGAGTGTTTTGTGTTTTGCATTATGCTCGGGTCAGTTTGAGTGTCACGACATTTGAGATTCACTTTTGGAGCTTGAAGCTTTGCTTGAAGATCTATCTTATGTCTATTTAGCTTTCACTTATCTCCAGTTTTATGTCCAGACTTGTCGGTTGCTTTTTTAACAGTGACCTCTATGTACTTTAGGTTTTCTATTGTATTTGTTTCAGATTTTGATGTTTATGTAATAGCTTCATGAACTTCTATTCATCTATCCCACTGCTTATTATTCTAACACTCTGTGTTTGTGATTCTGTGATTGATTTATTTACTGTATATGCTAAGTGTTGCCAAATATAAATTAACAATCTGTTGTTTTGAGCAATTCAAGTCTGACATGTGTGGATGATTGTCGATTTGAATGGTTCGAAATGCCATGTCGTTACATTAGGGCACATATAATATTAATGGAGTTAATTGCATGCGATCACCATATATTAATGATCTAACTCATTCATCAGACTTCTGTCTAACCCACGTTTTCCTTTCTTTTTCCCTCACCATTGGAGGACAAAGCAGTAGATAATAGATTCATAGATTAGTACATGGAGATGAGAGCTTGGCATTGGAGTTGCGTTGTTTATCGTATTTAGCATTTATCAGACTATATACTGTATTTTTTGTGTACTCTGGATTATGACTACGTACTATCTTGAGATTTTTTTTTTTTTTTTTGAGATATTTTTTGTGATGGTTATTTTCGGTATTAATAATTTACTACTTCTACTGTGAGATCTGAAAGTGTAAAATGTCTAACATTTTGTCCTTATACCTTTAGTCTCTGTAATGTTTAAAAACTCATAGCTCATACTTCTTGGCACCGATGCAAGTAGAAAGTCACCCTAGCTTTTGGATCGGAGCACAGGTAGTACGGGTTGTCAAAAAAACTTTAAAAAGGTAGAGCGGTTGTGGTGGAAGTTAGAGTTATGATTTCTGGTTATATCGAGATCTTCAATCTTTGTGAATTTTGGCACACAAGACTTTAAAATTTCACATTGAACCCTATATTCCAAAAATTGAAAACCATATCGGTTAAACATTAAATTAAAAAATCAAACACCAAAATCACAAAATCAAATCACGCAATTCTTGGAGCTCCGCCTCAAATCCTAGCTAAGGTGCGATACTTCTTTACAATCTCAATCAACTCACCGCGGAGTTAGAATGTGCTCTTATCATGTCAAGATATTCCAACGAAACAAAGTAAAGAATAGGATAAATAGAAGAAGAAACAAATATCAAATAGACTATAGATTTTTTAAAAACAAATGATAACAAAGTTTAATTAACTGATAAAAAAGGTGTAATTAAATAAATACTACTTAGACCAAGCCAACATGATTGGCAGTTTAGACTATGAAATTAGAGACCACGAGTTCGATCATCGAGATTGACACATGTGCATCAATGAACCATGTTAAAAAAATACTACCTAGACCATTTTTGATAATTAATTTATGCATTATTGCAAAAAACTTCAATTGTTTGTCTTTACCCTCCTACCAAAGAACATTTGGTCTAAAATTGAAAACTTAAAACCTGCTATTAAGTACGAATGATTACAATAATAAAAGCTCAACAAAGGAAAAAATATTCTCATTTATTCGATTCAAATGATTTCATATCTAAATCATTAATGCATTCAAAACTGCTTATAACAACAGTAGTTGGTAATGATCTCAAATACGACACGGGCTTAGTAAAATATGAAAATATTCCTTTTGATTTACTAAAGGCTATTGACTTTTTGGGTTAAATCTGCTTTGAATGTAAAGGTCAAACAGGAAGCGAAAAATATTACCAGCGTGAGGCAATTACTAAAATGGGCTTGGAGAAAAAATCCTATTGTGTAAATAGGCTTCATGTCAAACTATTTACAAAATATGCTTCGTTTTTTTGGTAGCCTATTTCTTCAAAAGCCCTATCAGCGTTCGATTGTATTGGGCGAATACTTCTTTCTACGCGTTTTAGAAATTTCAACTTTTCCCCCGCATTACAGGTTTTTGTTGGCTATAAATATTTTCCAATAGCTTTCGTTTCTCGATCAACAATTTATTCACATTTCCAAAATTATTCCATTCAAATGATTTCATATCAAAAACATCAATGCATTCAAAACCGATTATAATAACAGCGGTTGGTAATGATCTCAAATACGATACCGACTTAGTAAAAGTAAAAAGAAAAATTCCTTTTAATTTAATAAGAGCAATCGACTTTGGACTTTAAATCTGTTTTGGATGTAAATGTCAAAACTGGAACGAAAAATAATATTAGCATTCTGACGAATACTTCTACGCGTTTTTGAAATTTCAACTTTCCCCCACATTACATTGGTTTTCGTCGGATATAAATATTTTCCAATAGCATTACCGTCTATTCAAATTTCCCAATAGTTTTATTTCCCAATAGTTATGATTTCATATCAAAATCACTAATGCATTCAAAACCGATTAACAACAACTCAAATACGACACGGACTTAGTAAAAGTGAAAAAAATCCCTTTTAATTTACCAGGAGCAGATGACTTTTTGGGATTTAACTCTGTTTTGAATGCAAAGGTAAAATCTGGAAGCCAAAAATAATATGGGCGTTGGTTTACGTGGGACGAAAACTTCTCTCTGCGCATTCGAGAAATTTCAACTTTTCCCCCGCATTACACTGTATTTCGTCGGCTATAAATATTTCCGCTTTTGCTTCTCGATCAACAATCCATCCAAATTTCCCAATTACTTTATTTACCAATAGTTCTATTTCCCGATATTTCAGTAAGGTTAGATTTATTTCCTTAAATTATTTATTGAAATTCAACTACCACTTCTATTTTTTTTTGAAGTTCAAGCTTAGATATGAACGTTGATTAACTTTCAGGTTAGGGTTATGTTGATTTTTCTGTAATTAGTCATGAATTAGTGATTATTTGAGATATCAAAACACCTGCTTGACCATTGGTCCTGTTAAATAACCTAATCATCGGACTAGGAATCTTCGGATGGAGTTTAATCTATATTTATGATATAGGATTTCTTATTTTTACAGGTTTATGATGTATGATCAACGAATTAATGCGATGGGGATGATTCGCATCTGTAGAGTGTAGTTTTGCCTTTTATTTCGTCATGGTTGATTGATCACATCTTGATATTTTATCATGGTTGATGATTCGAATTTTCGTATTTTATCACAGTAGTTATCTAACTATGTACTGTAAACGAAAGTGAGTGAAGTTTAGTTTGAGCGAACTTATTCTCCTCTTCCTCCTTCCCCTCAAGTAAAACTGAACTTACATTTTTCTTAGTGGTCTTACCTGCTCATAAGTTCCCTTGGTAATTACACAGGTCTGTTATGGATAGATCATAGATTTAATTTTAAAAGAAAAAGGCAATGTGGTAGTTCAAATTTGTAATATTCTGATATTTCTGCACGATAAATTGATCGAATCTTCAAAAATTTCTTCTTTAATCATCCAAGAAAAATCAAGTTTTGTCTGACTGAACATGTTATCTTCCTCCCCTTAAGTCAAATTGAGAAGTTTTACCTGCCCATATATTCTCATTAACCTTTTTTGTCATATTCGCGTATAAGTATATCCTTCAGAATAAACGGAACATAGCAATCCTTAATTTAAATAAGAAGAAAGTATTTTTGATGGCCTCTTCCTAGTTTAAAATGGAGACCTAGTTTTTCTGACATGCTTGCCATCTTAACACAGATGCAGATCTTCGTCAAGACACTTACAGGCAAGACCATCACTCTTGAGGTCGAGAGCTCAGATACCATCGACAATGTCAAGGCCAAGATACAAGACAAGGAAGGAATCCTCCCTGACCAACAGCGCCTTATCTTCGCCGGCAAACAACTTGAAGATGGAAGAACATTAGCCGACTACAACATTCAGAAGGAATCGACCCTCCACTTGGTTCTGAGACTTAGAGGGGGTATGCAAATATTTGTGAAGACGTTGACAGGGAAGACCATAACACTGGAGGTCGAGAGCTCCGACACAATCGACAATGTAAAGGCCAAGATTCAGGACAAAGAAGGCATTCTTCCGGATCAACAAAGGCTGATTTTTGCAGGGAAACAGCTGGAGGATGGGCGTACCCTTGCCGACTACAACATACAGAAGGAGTCGACCCTTCACCTTGTGCTTAGACTTAGGGGCGGTATGCAGATTTTCGTGAAAACCCTGACTGGGAAAACGATTACATTGGAAGTGGAGAACTCTGACACCATTGATAATGTGAAGGCCAAGATTCAGGACAAGGAGGGCATTTCTCCAGATCAGCAGAGGTTGATATTTGCAGGGAAGCAGCTTGAAGATGGAAGGACCCTTGCTGACTATAACATTCAGAAGGAGTCTACCCTTCATCTCGTCCTTCGTCTGCGTGGTGGCATTTGATTGCAGTTTTTTCCTAGTTTATGATCTCTGATAGATAATTAGTACTTTTACTAGCTATGTGATGTGTATTGTTTTGGTAGCGTGGTTTGTGGCACGTAACATGTTAATGTGGTCGGTGTGGCTTGTGGTTGGTGTTGCTGTTTCTTTAGTCACGTTTTTGAAAACTTTTTAAATGTTGGATTATATTGTTCGCAAGCGTTTCTTGAACTGAAATGTTTTTTATCTTTGAAATTTGATGCTTAAAAAGATTTCGTGAGATTATGATTCACTGAGTAAACATGCCTTTAGGATAGCCTTACAATGATCTATTGGTTATATATATATATATATATATATATATATATATATATATATATATATATATAGACACACACAAACTAGTTGCTCCTAAGTTATTATGCAATTAACGGATCTGTTCATGCTATATCAGGCAATAAACTTTGAGAGCAGCCTTGCAACATAGAGCAATTCAATTCTAATAATTTTACTGACCGAAAGCTGCAAAGACCATTATTTTACTTCAAGTATCATGCTAGATGTAGTCAATAGTTAAAAATGTAAGCTGTTCTTGCATGATAACCCACCATTATACATACTCCTACGTCAATATTATAAGAACACCCTCAATAAGTAAGGATATGAAAAGGCAAAGGTTAGGGATGCAAAACAGGCTATGCATCAAATATCAATAGAAACAAATAGGCATGTACGCACGGATCTTGATATCACAAGTACAAACAGTGAACAGGCGGTGCTATGCAAACAAGCAATGCTCTATATCACTAAATACAAACAGCATAGGTAGTATGTCTAAAAAAACAGGCACGTACAATCTAGTATTCGATATCTCATTCACGTTAGACAACCTTTCCCTTAATAACTCACATAACAACCTGTAAAGCATGTATAAATAAGAAAAGGCAGTGCTATGCTTTTAACTAGAATATGCAAACTCAAATTTGATTACTACTGGTTGTGTCATTGTGCACTAGATATAAGGTTGATGATCTTGATAGTTAGTATAAATTCATAGATGAAAGCAATGTTATATCCAGTTGCACACTGAGCTTTGGTTTCTTATTTATTGGTATCAGAAGGAAGAAGCTCAATAATAGTGCTGGTATTTACCTGATCAACTGTCACAACTGATCTAGTTCTATTGAACCAGTATGATTCCCTTCTTTCACCAGTAAAATTAATAACATTTAAATATTACTGATGTCTAAAATAAATCACATATATTCCTTGCATTATGCTATTTAAAAATTAATTTGGAAACCAATGTTTTTGTTTTTTTATGAAATAATCATAGGCTGCTTGTATAATGAGCAAACATTCTCATCACTTCACTTTGTTCTTTGCTTTCTCTTTAGCTTTCTGTTATCAAAGAGTCCAAGTTTTGTGAATATGGCCCTCTGATAACATATATTTTCCCATACGATTTTGTACATAATTATAGAGCTTTTCACTCCTTCAAAATCATAAATCCAGTTATATAAAGTATTTATTTTAAGCATTGAAATATATTTTTGAATGCTTAGAAGTCTGAAAAACATCCAATACTTAATAAGGTGATACTTTTGATGTAAATAAGCCGAAGGGGATGTCATATATCGGCGTTTTATAAATCCTTTGAAAATAAAGAGTATCTCATAAGACCACGCCCACACATAAACACGGACGAGTTTTTACCTTATGATAACTAAATCACTTTTATATCAAAACATTTTGATATTATTCTTAATGACATCTCTTTGAAAAGATTTGCAAATAAACTTATTAATCTTATCCGAAATGGTTACCCATATAGCATTTCGAGGTTATTCATTACGCCAATACAAACAAAAACCGTAGGTTCTTATTGGAGAATGGATTTCCATACAAACGACTAGGCACAGGATCTACCTTCCGAAGGGGTACATGTAACGACCCGTTGAAATTAATAATATTTAATAAATTAAATTAATATAATTTCTAATTTGTTTAAGAATAAATGTAGAGATTTGGTATAGTAGTTGTAACCTAGTGTAACAATAAAAATTTATGACAATAGATTTGGATAATGTAATTTGTCACTTTTTGTTAAAAGTAAATTTTAAGAAATCAATAAATGTTGAATTGAGAATATTAATAAAAAAATATTAACTAAAATAAGATTCATTAATATAAAATCAGTAGTGAAGATGTCACCTTTGGTTGTAATAAAGGTGAATGCTATTAGTGGATGTCAACACTTAATAAAATTTATTTAGAATAAAAAGAATTTAAATGCATGTTTGAATAGAGTATTAAATTGATAGATTAAGCGTAAGTAATTAGAATTTAACTCTATAAGATATGGAACTGAATGTATGAATATAATTTTGTAGAAATAGTTAATTAACAACTTATTTGTGCATACCCAATTTAATATAAATAACAAAAGGGCTAGCACTTGATGTGCCTAAGTATTAATATATTGGAACTATAATAAAATAGAGAGTTTGGTAGTAAATAGAAATAAAAAGACCGTTATTAACTAGTAAATTAATAAATAGATTCTAACAATATGTAGTAATTAATGCGTGTATATTGGGCATTTGCGGATTACCAATTTTTCTACCTATTCATATAATTTATTTATGTAAATCTAAACCTATGGCAACATTTTGTTAATAAATGTTGAAAGTGAATTTGAATATATCAAAGGATAACAAGTGTTTAGGTTAACCATTTATTTTATTTAGTTAAGAAGGGAAATAGATTGAAATAAAGCTAATTTAATTTTTTTTGGTTGTTAATGGGTATAGTTAAATAAGGAGAAGTTATAGGAAATAAAACGCGCACTAATGAGATGTAATATAATTCCAAAGTTATTTATACCCACAAATAGGTTAATTACTGTATAGAAAGAGTCTAAATCAATAAATGAATTTATTAAGATTACATTTATAATTTTATAACCTTTATGCTGATTTAAGTTCAATTAATTTATTTGATTAAATAGTGCAGTAGCGTAGTTTTGTGCGGTAGTTGAAATAGCTAATTCTTTTAGGTGAAGTTAAGGCTAATTCTATGTATATATTTGACCTATTGTTGATATAGATTCTAGGAAGCAGGATCTATTAATTAAATGGAGTATTAGATTCAATAATTGCATTTATCGCATAAATAAAGAGAATATAACGGTTAAAATTGGCGTTGTTGAAATTAAAAAGGAATGGGGGAATAATAATTTGAAATCATTGCAATAGATATTAATTTAAGGTTACCTTAAATAAATTAAGGTAATAAATGGAGGATAGTGTAAATATCTTTATAATACGATGATTTGTGTAGTTAGGGTAGTTTTGATTTGTCACTTACGATGGAGGATTTTTATAAAATGTAATAAATGCAGTTTAAATTAAGGCATTGACGTTTGGGTATTTAAGAAGTGATAAACTAAAATTTATTTATTTATTTGAAAATTTGAAATCCAATTTGTGGATTTATTGCAAATAAGTGAAATTTGTGTTTAACCATTACATCGATAGGAATAAATTAAATTAAAGGTTATATTAATAAAATTTGGACTAGAGAAATGATATGAATCGGTTTTAGAAGCCTTAAATATAAAATGGGAAGTAGACGAGATTTCACGTTACAACCATTTTTAAAAAATCCTGATGTATGTAGAAATATTTATGAAATATAACGTAAACCAATGTTGAATCAAAAGAATAGAGTCAACACTTATTTATTCATTTAATGTGATATAACTACGAGTATGATTTATTGCAAATTACATGGAAATCTAATATATAGGACATTACCTAAAAAGGAAGAGTAGATAAAATTTATGATAAACATATTTGTATATGAAGGTTATTGATTCAAGGAGAAATTGGGCAAGTTTTATGTATTTGGGTTAAGTGCAACCTTTAATAGATAAATTTAGTGCAATTAAAGAAATTGACAATTAATATTTCGATAACCTAAAATTTGATGGGATAAGAACATTTGGGTAATGAAGGGATGAAAAATATTAGCTATGATTCTAGAAGGAATTAAATAGATAATGGGAAGATTAAAATCAGGTTCTAAGCAATAATTATTAAATAACAGAAGTTTAGGAGTAAAGTGAGATAATTGAAAATTTTAATCATTCATATAAGTCATTTGTTTATTAATATGAGTTAGCTAATAAATTTAATTTGGGCAATACCTATATATTGGAAACACATTTGTAAAGTGTAATTAATTGAATTTGGTGAATTGGGAATGAATCCAAGGTTATAGGAATTGATGTAATACTACGCAAATAAAAGGTAACTGCATAAAATCAATGTTTCGTAATAAATTGTAATTGATAATTAAGTAGGAATGGGTTTGAATTTGACAAAAAGAAAAATTTATTATTTTCTTACCCATCTATTCAATCTATTAAATTTGATCAGATCCATTTGCAATTAAACGAATTTATTTACAAGTTAGTATGTATTTAGCTGATAACTATAAACCAATTAGGGCAATTGGGTATATATATATTACCAGTTAAGTTATATAAGATAATGGTTGACTTAATTAAGGGAGTTTATGTAATAATTTCATTTATTTTGTAAGTGGAAATAAAACGTTAATGATAACAAGTATTCAAAATTTACCATCTATTTAGTATATTAAGTATAATTGATAATCAACTGCAGCAAGTAATAAATAATAAATACGTAACGTTAAATGAAGTAATATTTGAAATTTAATATTTAGAAACTATGTAAATATAAGTGCAGATGAAATTGGGGATATTTACATATTGAAATATGAATCCAATGATAAATCAATCTAATTGACAATAAATAATGGAAAGTAAATTTAATTAAATTTTGGAAATTTAATATATATATACAGTTATAAACCCTAGCTCCATCCTATTGTCATTTGCTGTATATTCATTTCTTCATCTCCTTCTCCTCCTCAAATGGTTGCAAAACCTAGATCTACTTCAATCCAAATTTCAATGAAAATGCAAACACTTCAGAAAAATTCCAAAAAAAAATATATGTTAATGTTCTCGAGGCACGTAATCTACTGGTGCAATTCGTTTTCTGTTTTGAACATTCGTTTGACCAGAATTAATTCAAACAGTCCGTGACCATTCATCGTCGTCGTCGCAAACTTCGTCGGATCGTCAAACCTTTTCTGGGTTTTGTAGAGTGGACGATGGGGATCGCATCTATATGGTTTGTGTGTCGTTTTATTTATTCTCAATTTTGAATTCGATCATCATTTTTCGCCATAACTTTCTCATACGAAGTCGGATTCACACGAAATTTCTTTTGTTAGGATCGTAATTTAATTCCGGATTTGATGACGCTGGTTTGGATGAATTCCGAGAAGGGCGAATTTTTGGGTTTATATCGAATTTAAATTCGATTTAAATTCCAAATGTGAGTGTTTTAACCCACTCACAACTACTAGAAGCTTTTATGTTTGTTTAAATTAATTTTAGAAATGAATAGAAATTTATTTATGAGTATTTGGCATGTTTATTTTATTCATATCTGTTGAATTGCATTTATTTAATTTAACTGTTAATTTAATTAATTTATTGCGTATAAATTTACAGTTAAAATTTATTTGTTTGTATATGAACTGCTAGTTAACAGTTATATAATTTATTACTGAATATAGACTGTAGATTAATAGCTGTTAAATTTAATTTGAATAAAATTGCCAGTATTACCTGTTATGTAGTACCAAAAATAATATTGTTATTGATTGATATTGATTGATGATTGCGATTTGGATGATGGATGATGTTGATGAATGGATGTTTATTGTATAACATTAAATTGCAAATTATCATACATATTTCATTTCATTCGGGATTGTGCTTTGAAATGATATATAACCGCAAAAATTTATATCTTTTAAATTGCGGATTGAAATGATAAATATCTGTATCACTTGACCATAGGATAGAAAATTATATACAGGCACCGCGGTCTATATATAACTATTTTTATGTGATTTCTATGGTTTGGATGGAATACGGTTTATAATAATCTTAAATTTTATATTGTATAAATATTTTTCTTCCATATATATATATACATATGAAGTTGAAAATTTTGAAATTAAAAGGTGTATAAAAATCTTTATTAAAAATGAAAGAAAATAAGAAAATGGAGTTTAATAATTTATATCATATGTTTAAATGTTAAGTTTGGAAATTTTAAGATATGATATTTATAATTGGATTTTCCCCAAAATAAATTGAAATGAATATTCTAGTATAATTTGAATTGGGAAAATATATATATTTTATTACTAGAAACTGAAGTCTTATTATTTATGGATTTTATGTGGATATTCAAGACTAATTTATAGAACAATTGATCTGTTGAAAGAATAAAATCCATTTTTAGTTTGAAATATTGTTACTCAAAATGGATATACGTATATATATATATATATATATATATATATATATAAATTGAAGTGGTTTTGGAACTTGAGAGAGATAATACAAATTTTGGTTTAGACTTTAATAAAGAAATGTATTTGTAAAGCCATGAGAACTATTTTCTTTACAAAGTAACATTTAAGTTAAACCTTTTAATTCATATACCGTTGAATATCCAAACCATTCAAGTTTTAAAAGTTATGGTTTTTAAATTATGAATTTCGAAATATTATGCTTTGAAAGGATATTTGGCTTTCAGACGTTATAAATTTTAAAGCATTTGGATTTTTGAAAAGGTTTATATTTGGGATAAAGGATATCATATTTTTGGGTTTTAAAATGATATCGTATTCAAAATTTTAAAATGGAAATGTTTATTCTGGTTTTAAAGTATGAGCTATTTTTAAATGACCGCGGTGTTATAATAACGATGGGTTGGCAAAGAGACCGGGATCGGATATGGACATACTCTCTGTCGATACCGAAAACCACTTTGACTAACCGTGTACGCGGTGGAGATTCCAGAATGAAGTAGGTGGTGGCGACGTTTCCTGTAAGGTAAATACGTGGACCCGACTCCCGTGAGTTGGCATAAGGTGGCTAAAACAGGAGCGATTCTCAGGCCAATGAGGTCATTCCTCTGATCGGACCCTCCTCTTCGATATTATACTTTGATTTTGGATTGATTCAGTGGCCACTTCTATATTTTGATTTTGGGGAGTTAGTCCAAGGTGGGCGGTAACTGCGGCTACGCGTTTCCACCAGCCTGGATAGCAATTGGTATATCTACCCTGGCATTGCCTAGTTGTGCCATGTCACCTACCATACCGAGCCTTTACTACGACTTTCTATTTGTGTCGTACCTATGGAGTATCCTCTGGTAGCTTCCCGATCAGGAGGTATTATGGTACTGTATAGACTATTGGCATTATTTGTGTTAAGGGCTATATGGGTAACCCCTTAACGCTATTAAAAAGTAAGTTTACTTTATAAATAGACACTATTATAATAGCGCAATATACTACATAGTAAATAGTTTAACGGATCCTTAGGAGATGTAAATCCCGAGCATCTCTTGAGTTACTACACTCATATTTATTTCTGTTAATTTAACTCACATAAGATCTTTTAGTTCTGACTCGAGTGTTTTTGTCTTTTCAAATTCGCTCGGGTCAGTCCGAGCGTTTCAGGATCGAAGACTTTAGCTTTGGAGGACGAAGACGAAGAATCCGTATTATTATTATTTATAGTATGCACCACACTCTTTCTATTCCGCTGCATTGTGTGTATTGGTATGTGTAACTCTGATATTTATTGTATAAAGAAGAATTAACTGTTTTGTAACCATTTATGAACTGTATATTTATTATTATATTTTATCCTTCCGCTGTGAGATTCTATTTTGTTTTATTTCTTCTCTGTTTTTTTTCTTATTTACCCCATAACAATCCGCCCTTGCGTATGCTTTTAATTGGCACGTGTGTCGGTTTAAAGTGTGCGAAAAAGGCGGGATGTTACAGTACACCTCTAGATGGATGTCCCAAGAACCATCACAAAAGATCATCCACCAACACAAGACCGGCCGACCTCTTCAACTAGATGATACCGAATATATCATCCCCAGTCGTTACCGACCTTTATTCGAGGGGCCCTCATAGTATACACCACATTAATTTACATACCGATGTCATAGCGGAAAAAAATATATCTAAAAGGGGATGATCATGCCGTAATTGGAATGACTCACTTAGTCTTGCCGCATCAAATCCTGTTTCGGTCATTTCCGGTTTGATGAGGCTTAAGGCTAACGGTTACCTTTGCACATAGCACATATCACATCTTTGAATGCCACGTTGCCATTTATGTTGACTACTAATTGCCTTTCATAAAAATACAACCATTGAGCTTGTATGTCTCAAGGAGAGTGGTAAACTAAGAGAAGTTGCCTTCTCCGCCACCACTGATGTACGTTTGTAAAAATCAATGTACGTAATCTTTAGAAATGCAATGTCAGACAAAAGTCCATACAAGTTGTCCAGAAACATGACAAACCGAAGGAACTCTCCTACTACCACTAGTAACGAGTTGTCCTTGCAATCCGAAAAATCTCCACAACGAGGAGACCATTGCTATATATAACTCGGGAGCTACCCAGAGCAAGTCAACAAGCAGTCCTCACACTATGAAGATCCACGGTCTTCAATAATCATCATCTTTAACACGTCTTCACATTCGAACGTATACATTGGTTCGAAGTAGTTTTCAGATGTGATTTACCCAAATCCGACCCCGGTTCCTTCGAAATCCAATATCGATAGAAAGTGAATATGAGTATACATGATTTATTAAGTCTCTTTTCACTTTAATTCTTTTTCGAAATCTTTTTCTTTTGACGTAGTATAATTTCTAAGAAATTTATTCTTTTGCTTTGGAAAATATCTCAAATTTCCATACTTAATTCTTGATCCAAATTTCTTTACTTTTTAGTCGAGTCAAAAACAATGTTATTTAAGACATCGTTTACAATAAACCCTAAATCAATCTTAACAAACATTTTGAAGTAAATTAGATCATAGAAATCATTCATTTTTGGAGATTGCTTAACTTTTGGATAATACCAAACTTCTTTTAGTTTGGAAAACTTAACAGAATCTTTTTATTTAAGAGCATCCGGGCTTTCCTTTCCATCCGTTCCACCCCTCACCTTAGAAAAGAAAACATAGGCCAGGTAAATTCAGGGCACTGGTTGCTGCATCCCTAACCTTTATTAAACACCTTATTTTATCTTTCCAGATCTCACAGGCGGGACAAATGTACTAGTCGTTTCCGCATATTCGAATTTCTAACTTTATTTTGGAATTGCTTATAAATATTCCAAATTATCTTTCAAAACGTTGAATTATCCTTTTTAAAACATTCACAATTGATTCTGAAAAACGTTGTTACATTTAAACTCATATTCCAAAAATTATAAAATTCGCAGCATAAAAGTGCTGCGGAAAGTGCTATATAAGCTTATTTGAATTAAACAACTTTTAAATATTTGAAAATTCATATTTTTCGATCCAAATTTCTTTTAAATCATTTAAATAGATTATAACATTTATTTCATATTTTTTCATAATTAGAAACATTCATTCCTATTATGGTCACTTAACTGCACTAGCGCGATTTTACTAAAAAATTGTTTTAGACTTATTTCAAAACCTACTTATCGGAACTTTGATTTTCTTTCTTCATTTAGAAGATATGGATATAATAGTCTGGAATTTTCTTATCTCGAAGAATTCCGAGCTATATTCCACTCTAGACATTCATTTGAACTTTTCGGCGCGAAATCGCGAACTACCGTTGCGCGACGCGTCTAGTTTTAACTTATTTTTCAATATTTGAAATAATTTATTCAAATTGGATTTTGACACTTATAAAATAATTACAAATCATTTTAAATCAATATTTCCAGATTTTAAAGTATTCGAAATGCATTTTCACTATTAACATATTATAATATTATTTTATTCCTATTATTAAATTTTAAATTTCAATTTCAACTTAATTTCAATTCTAATCTCAAATTAAACACATTTAAAACTTAGCTGTCAAATCTAGTTTCAATTTAAACTTCAATTTTCAAAATCGATTTCAATTTCAATTTCACTATTTATCTTAATTTCAATTTCAAATTAGCTATCCTTTTCAAATCTGTTTCACTTCAAATTTCAAATTCTCTTTTATTTTAGCTTTAATTTCACTTCTAAATAAAAAGAGACTTTTTTTTCCGCAATATCTCATATTACTAAAATATGGTCTTATTAAACAAAGGGATTACTTAATTAATAGAAATTTGATATCCAAATTATCATCACAACCATACAACAATCATAAAACACTAACATATTCAATACGGTAAATGTCATAACATTATTATGGATTATCCAACATATTCAAACAATCAATCAAACATCCATATCATCAAATGGTGATTATCTAACATAACAATTAAGCATGATAATCAATATAATTCAAAAAGCGTTGAGAATTTCTCACCTTCATACCCACTCCGTCAAACTTTTACGTAAGATTTCCGTCTCTCGCTAACGTGTTATTTCCAACGTCTCGCCTTTTGCCGTTTCCTTTCCTTCCCTCTTTTCTTTTCTTTTCTCTTCTCGTTTTCTCTCTTCTTCTTTTTTCTCTTTTTATTTTTTTAGAGAGGAGGGTGTACGACCTTGGTGTGGAGGGGCTTGGTCGTGTGGTGTAGGAGGGGTGTGGGGCTCTGCTTTGGGGTTTTGGAAGGGTAGGTGGGTTTGGTCTTGAGTTTTGAGGGTGTAAGATGATGGTATGGTGATGTGAAGGTGATAGCTTGAAGGTAGAAGGAAGAATGGAGGTGGAAGAGAGGTTGGATGCCATGGAATGGAGGTGAAGAAGAAGGAGGAAGTGAAGAAAAAGGTAGAGAATGAAGTGTGAAAAATGAAAGGTATGGATGCATATTTATACTTGAGCTTTGAATGACAAATGACTAAAATATCCTTCTCTACTTTTTGACTTTTAATTTACCTTTCTACCCTTGATTTAACCCTTAAGGACATGCATTTATGAAAGGAAATGATGGCTCATTAATGTGATTTGAATTTGTGAAATGATTACTCCGTTTTTTCTTAAAGTTTGTATTTTAAAAAGAAAAGTTTTGCTTGACTTGATATGCATTAAATGGATTTGTAAGTATGCATTAACGGTGAGCATATGTGTCATTAATTCCTTTAGTTACTTATCTTTTCACACTTTATTTTGTTTGAATTCAAGGTGTTTAGTTCACATCATGTATAAGAGAAAAGAAAGATATGTAATGATGTTGTTTTATTTGTTTACTTTTACACTCTTTTGTCAAATCGTAACTTTTAATTTTTTTATTTATGTAAACTATTTTCAAAAGTAAACTTTTTTGTCTTTTAGTGCTAAATGTAAAGTTTTTAAATAGTTTGTAAATTTGTATTTATAAGTTAGAAAATGTATCAAGTTGCAACAACTTGTCGACAACTTGTTTTGATTGAAAACGGTATTTTTGTCGACAAATTTTACAGTCAATTTGACATTTTTATTAAGCTATATATTGAAGTAAAGAAAACTTTCAAATGAACTTTTTACCTCTTTAAATAAATTAAAACATGTCTTTTTATATTTTAAAATTATCTTTAACTAATATCAAAATCTCAAATTTTACAGTGTATGTAAAACTAACAAAATGCGACAAATTTTGATTATTTTTGTAAAACCATTATTATTATACTTTTAAATCTTTTAATATACTTTTATTATCTTTATTAGATGTTTAAAATAAGATTTTCCTTTTTAAATAAATATTTAAATCCATTTATTTAAACCTTTATTTATTATTAACAAAACTTAACTTTTGTCGATTTGTTCAAAAATCCACATTTATACTTTTTTTATTTATTAACTATAAGAATAGATAATTTATTTACTATATAAAACATATTTATTTTAAGATTTAAACTCCATTTTAAATTTAAAAATAAGTAAAGTCTCTAATTTTCGAAGTAGCGAAGTTATGGGTCGTTACATTCTCCCCTACTTAAAAGCATTTCGTCCTCGAAATGAAAGTTAGATAAAAGATCTATCTCATACTCATATCCTCAAATAATTTGACTTATTTCTACTGATGATAGAAAAGAAGAAGGCTGATATCATAACAACACTAAAAGCAAATGATGTCAAACATACATACAGAGATTCCCCACACTAACCTGAGTACATATCACGTACTTATGATTATATACATACACATCAAGTCAAACTTCTATTGTACTCATCCTAGTGCATACTGCACATTTAAGATAGAATATACAACAACCAAACAAGATTATAAAAAAACAACCACACGGATACTATATCAAGATACACGAATACAACCACATAACTCATTCCTTGTCCTGAGCATGTACTATATCTGAGGTCTATATATATGCATACCAAAACATCAGTCCAACCACTATATCTTAGTGCCTACTATTTGAGATAACTATTCAACTACTAAGTAGACAGACCCAACACATCATACTATATGTGATATTTAATTCGATCTATTATTCGAATCCACAACTTTTCTTTCGAACTAGTATCGATCCCCCGATTTTTTAGTGCGGACTTTGATCAGACTTCTTTATCACAAACCCTTGCTTTCCTTGCATAGCTATCAACTATGATAGAAAACTTGTATACATAATCAGTTTATTATAATCGGGTCGGTATGAGAACTACCGAACTAATTTTTGCTGTTCCACGCCTCTCTATGGAAATCATTTTAAAATAAAACAAAAACATTCTTTTCACTGAAACCAAAAAAAAAAAATTAAAATTTTCATTTGCTCGCTGATTTATAATGATTTATTTTATGTTTATAGACACATACGTACGTTGATGACATAAAATGTACGTACAATCGGTGATACAATGGATCTTGACCATTGATTTGCTCCCTTAATCTCAGATTCCATATAAAGACCAAAATAAAATTCAATGGTTCTAATCTTTTGTATTATGAATTGTATTTTATTTGTGTCCAAAAAGTCTGTCTCTATACACATATACATGACACCGACTGTAACCTTCAAATTTGCACATCACATTTCGATTTAAACAATAGTATAAGTTAGAAGAGAGCGAAAGTGTTATCTATATATAATAGGAATACATCAAAATGAAGCTTTTGAAGTTACACAAATACCCTTTTTACCCCTTTGCATAATGAATGATAACTTGAGGACAAAACAATAAATAACCAAGTACAAATATCAACACGTTTTAGTCAGTTCCATCTGCCACGTTTTTGTCCTCATTCACCGTAACTTCTCCAACTCTATTACCCCTCCCAATGATTCCAGTGCCTTTCCTCTCACGTTCTAATTACTCTCCTCATCAGAAGATTAAAAAGAGTTAACAAGAAAAAACGATAAAAGTGAAATAACCTCACTGCTACCCTCCCGACCATCGTGAAGCTTTAGCGGTAAGCCACAGCTATCATCGACATGCTCTTCAATCAGCGGAGATGGTGAAAACCTTTAAGGAGCGAGGTGGAAGTAACATTTTTACTGCTCTAGGTTCGAAAATCCTGCAAACTGCTGCTTTGTTATGTGTCTCTTCACTAATGGCTTTGTTATTGAATACCATTTGATAGCAATATATCCTTATCACCTTATTTTCACAGATATGCCACCAGAGGCAGTGCGGTTTTGTTTCCATTCTAATCTGGGATGTTATTGTGCAGCTCTATGATCATATTATACATTTTGATACAAGTCTTAACACTATTTAATTTAAGTTATTTAAGCCTTTATTTACTTTTCATTTGATTTATTAACTGACATACTTGCTTTCATCATTTTTTTCATATTTAACAAAAAACAATGAGTGCAAGTGAACTATGTAAGATATCAAACTACACGATCCCTATTATGCTTCCTAACTGGGAATTATATACTTTGATGTGAGGCACCTACATTCATTTGGATCACCTAATAATTTATAATCTCTTCATTTTCAAGCCTTAGGCATGGTTATAGACATATACGAGGTTTTCAATGCAGTCATATTTTGCAGGATATAAAAAACCAGAAAACTATGTAACCTTCTTTGCATATTCTTTGATTTTATTTTAAAATATTTTCCTTTTTCTATAATTTAGAATTACATGCAATTTTACTTCATTTGTACATTAGCGTTCTTTTTGTTAAGCTAATATAATTTCAAATCCAGTCAATATTGGGGAAGATCATACCTTTTTGACAGTGCATTTCAGTGGTATATTTGAAAAATGATAAGTTGGGTAAAAAATGACTAAAAAAAAATTCAACTTGCTTACTATGCAATGAAGGAACGAATTTGTTTCATTTTTGATAGTTTATATAGCTTATTTTGTCCTGTAATATAGAAGTTACATCATTGCTTAAGATACACAAAGTCAAATGTGGTGGAATTAGTATTAATTAAATTTGCCCTATAATCTACCAAGATGTTTAGAATTTTTAAGTTTATGCTTCATAGCAAGGACACAATTGTTCTTTATATGTGCCCCACAATTACGCGTCTTTCCAAAAGCTTCTTCTCATCAAGCATGAGGCGAGAACTCAAGCTTTTCTCGAAAATAAGGATGCTTCAAATTTTGTGTATAAGGCTACCAATTTCTTTGCAACTTTTTACTACTTCTAAGGCATTCTATCGTTTTCTTAAATTTTGAAGTTATATTCCGATCTGTCCTTCTTTGGTTCAAAAAATTAACATTAACTTCAATAAAGATTGAACACGCGGCTGAAGTAGAGAAGGAATTAAGGAAATGGAGGTCGGTGTCATGTTTCTTTTCATTCTCTCATATGTGAGTTATCTTTCCTCTATTCCTTTAAAGAAGGTAGAAAATTGTCTCTAATCAATTTGTACGATCATTTTTCACAAGTTGATTTACGAAAATTTATATCAACATTTCATTTTTATATTATTAATCAGTATAATTCTGATTGTTTGTTTGTCTGGATTCAAATATAATACTAGCTATCCTTTTGCATTTTCTCAGCAGTACATGCTCACCACGATCTAATTGTATGGGCTCCGCATGGGTACTATTTTAGTCCTTAGTACGGTATCATTGTTTTTTGGTGTCTTTACTTTATTCGTTGCATAATTTGAAAAAGTACAAGTACGGATTGAGTGACATAGTCTATTTGGTGCATATGTTGATTTTTGAGTTTACGGTTATTTGGACACACAGATATGCAAATTTAACGTTAATGGTATGTTGAGAAGATATTAATCTTCTTTTATCATTTGATTTTCAATGATCGAGAAACGGTTTGGGAGATATGTAGATCTGTCATTGAGAACGGGCTAGCAGTAATGCATTCGAAATTAGTAAACATTGACATTGAATTTATTTTGTAAAATCATAATAGTGGGTGAAGTTCTAATACGGTGCTGCAAGGGTGTATATTGAGTACATTTATAGAATATTCCATACCATTTATTATCCATTACCGAAGAGAATTCAAGGATGTCTTCTCAGAGCTTGAGCGTTGAATGGTAACATCCTTGGACTGTTGAAGCTGAAAGTTTGTATGATTAATAATTTTCATAAAACCGAAGTACTAACTGTTTAGATTAAGTTTTTGATATATGAACTGTGGCTATGGCTTGGGTAGTCAACACGTACATAGTCCCTTGGTCTCACCAAAGCCATGTTTTACTCTCTGCGGACTAGCATGCATAAAAATGAAACAATAAGGTTCTGATTTTAGAGAATTCTTTTATCAAGCAAAGGTTATCATGATCAATTTAAGTTGCAACATATTTATTGCACGTCTGTTATTTAGCATGTTTTCAAAATAAAACATATATTAAATAGAGCATGTCCCACTAAAAAATATCAAATCATAATAGAACATGAAAAGTTGGGCATGATTAATCATCTTTTTTACATGGCATCACTTTTTTTCAGTATCATATTAGATTAGATGTGGACATATATAATGTTGAATCAATGTATAATATTAATTACTGCTTACAAATGAAACACGTGGTATTGATAACTCAAAGTGTTGATTTGAGTATAACATTGGGCAACGAAATAAGCAAACTAAGAAATAACGTGAGCATAAAGTGTTAATAATTCTTAAACCTAAATCATAAATAAGCTTAAATTATGAAAAGTTGAAAGCAATGTGCTAAATAGACTAAGTGTGAACATGTGATGCGTGTCTTCAGTTTTTTTATATATTGTGTGGGAATATAGAATGCACCATTTTCAAAATAATATTATCAAAAAGAACATAATTTTCAAAGGAACTGTTATTATTACATCATAAAGAAAAAAAGGCATTGTTGGTGGAAGAAATTCAGCTTCTATATATTGTTTTAGAAAGCTGAGATGTTAAAATATAATTATAAATTTGCTTTTACTTCCTTTTTGTTTGTACATGCAGCATGTTAAAATATGTAAATGTGTTCAATGGTTTAGCTTTTGATATAAAAAAAAGTATAGATGAAAATTCATTATATACTGAGTTTTGTGTACACTAATATGTACTATTTTGAACTGAACAGAAGTTAATGCACATTGTTTTTTATACACGTCCGACGGACGTGCCATACATACTGGTTATTTAAATAGGAACGTGTGATGGAAAATCAGAAGGTTATGGGATGTTGCAAAATAGAGTTGTCACTGAATGCTCCTTTCACACAGAGACATATGTTAATTTATATCAAAATGAATTTACAGATACACACATATTTTAATGCATATATATGTTATCATTTACATATATAATCTTAATATTTTTATATTCATATATAAATATGTACATTTATAAAGTAAATAAAAAATTCTGTGTGTCTATAAAATGTATATGTTTTACAATCATCTTTTACAATAAATAATTATATATAAACATCTACACATTTATACAATTACACATTAGACGGGAAGTATGTGTACGGAGGGGCAAATATATCCATTACAGTGTAAATCTTATCATCCATACACGGGCATGTTAAACCGTGTACACATTTTATGTTGCATGTACACACATATGTATATATGATACGCATATTATATCATGTACTGATCAAAATTCCTCTTTTCTTATCGTTTCTATGCACTCTTCGCTCCACCCATTCATTATTTGGTGGTAAGCTTATTAAGGGATCTTTGATCATCTAAACACTCTTGACGTTTTTTTCGCATCCAACGTGTCGTGGGTGTAAACACCTACATCACCCGCCGTCCAAAGCATACATTTGTGAATCCAAATGTGCCTTGTTCCTTCCAAGAAGAATCTCATCCTTAGTATTGGTCACCTCGAACCTTGAGCAGCTACCTTATAGCCTAGTTATATTAAGTAATGTTCCAACTGCTAGTTTGTGGCGTAGTCTTGCATCTTCGCAAAAAGTTCATAAAAACATTTGAAATCTAAAAGTCCGGTATCCAAACGTATAAGCATCGTGATACTCAGGAAATAAAAAGTATAACAAAGCCATTCTGTCCGACAATTTTGAATGGAGCTTATGATTGGTTCTGTTTTATCCAGAATCGAACATAATTCATACCCATAGGCTTAGTGGACTCAAAAACTTTTCCAACTCCAACCTTTACCAAAACTGTTTGTTTCTGTTCCTCTACGCATCTAGATTTAGCTTAGTCTTACCAAACTCGTTCAGATCCTTTAATATTCATTAGGCAACCATCCTTTCTTTAATTTTATGATTAATTTCACATATTATTTAAGTAATTTTCGATCAGAGCAGCCTAGATCCAAACCAACCACTTAAGGTTTGACATGAAATTTTGGGTATTTAGGGATTTAGTTGATTTTGAGAATGCATACAAATTTTGATTAGGGTTGCCATTCTGTTTATGTTAGATTAGGTGCATTGGACGGTAGGGTAAAAGAGATAAATTTCAAAAAAGAATCATTTTAATTCATTATACACTAGGTATTTAATAGAATTATCATGAATAACTAGTGTGTAACCCGTGAGTTGAGCATAACAATATTGTAAAATATTTTACAGGTAAAATTAGAACTTTGTTATGCGACGTATAACAAATTCAATGAAATAAATCAAATATAAATTAAATTGTTATTTTTTGTATGATTTATTTTGTATAGCTTATATATCAATATATTGAGTTAGAAAATAGTTTTTTCATTTCTGTTAGTATGAATATGGTATGTACGTTGAAATTGACATATTTTAATTTTTTGTTAAACGATAAAAAATATATTATTTAACTAGTTTTTTAAATATGTTAAATTTAAAATTACATAATTAGTTGAAAAATATGGACTTAAAGGTAAATAATAAGAAAGAATTGAGAAGGATTTTATAAAAAAATAAAGAAATATATTAATGCGGAGTTATTTGAAGTGAAAATAGATTTGTAATGAAGCTTGTGATAACTCTTTGAAATAAATTATTATAATTTTTTTGCAAATTAACTTTGTCATCATTATTTGTGTACATAATTTAATATATGCGATTTATATATCTTTATAGTTGAATGAATTTTTTAGTACAAATATATGTATGTATGTATGTATGTCGTGTTTATTAGAAGAATAGACTAACTAAATACTAAGATTGTTTAGATAGTTTAATCTGGGATTTTGCAAGTACTTTAAATATATGAATTTAAGTAAAATATTAGGAAAGATTTTAAAGGGACGGTAAGTAATTATAGAAGAGGGTACCTTAAGCAATTACAAGAAGTATGTTTGTTTATATTCCTGGTATAGTCAATGCTACCACACATACAATCATACTCCATTCGACGGAATTGTTTGACCTTAAGGAAGATTTTTTATAGTTTCGCGCGTGAGTGTTTATTTCTTCGTTTTGTCCGGTCATTAATAACTTGATTATTTTCAGATAATAGTAGATGGAAACAACGCTCATGAAGAGTCTTACTGAAACAAAAAATATAGTCATGCAAGTCATGCATAATATTAAAATGTATGTATTTGAAGCGAAAAATAGAATTTTACAATGCAATGAATGATAAATTTATAGAGATAAATGAATAATAAATCAAATTTGTTAATATTGTTTATGTATATTATTTATGTTATGCCATTATATATCTTTATATTTAATGGAAAAAATATATCACTGATTTTGATATGAACATTGTATACGTATTGAAACATTATATTTTAGGATTTACTAGATAAATTATCGAATATTTGTTAATGTTATCGACAGATTTACCACGGTCTTGGAATAGACTTAAAATAAAGAAACTGGATCACAGAATAACGAATCAAAGGATTGAGAAGCTTGGAAACCATCAAGAATGACAATATGAAGGAGTTTAACAAATTAGGCCAAGTTTGGGAAAACTAAAACCAGTTGGTATTGAACAAAAATTTGTTTTTTCTCAGATTATGCCAAGGGGTTAGGGGACTTCAATCATGGAAAAACTTAAAGTATTAGGGCATCAAAATTGGTCGGTACCGACCGATATCAGTTGGTACTGGTCGATTTGATTGTCTTAGGTATTGTATGCATTGATTTGTTCCTCATTTGTAATCTTGGATCTGAAGATATTTGATTGTTTAAACCTAGCATGATGATTTTTGTGCTAGAATCTATCTATAAAAAGCAAGTCTTCATCAATTAGAAATGGACTTTTTGATCTTTGTTGTAACGACCGACATTTTCGACCCTCAAAAGTTGTAGCATCCCCTATCTAGAGGCCTAAAGTAATGCGCTTTCGACAACTAAATACTGCTATGTTAATAGTATCTATAATATTAGAAGCACTTGAATATGAAACAAAATCACTAATTTCAAAAAAAAACATCATTTTAACGATTACATTTCCAAAACATGTTCCATATTCATATCAAATAATCTCATAATCGTTTTCTAGGCTAAAATAAAATATAATTATTATAATATTACGCCAAGAGTGACATATGACGATGCTCCCTCGGTTGACCAGAGCACTATATATACAATACATCGGAATCAATCCAAAATATAACAACAACTACTAATTAGCTATCCGTCAACCACATGCTCGTCTCCGAAAGCTTTATCTGCCAACCTACTAAAACCTGTAAACCTCAACTCTTAGCCTACTCAAATCAATATTGAGCACCGAGAGTTTAAGGAAAATAAACTTTGAGTGAGACATAAAGCCTGATGTGAATAATACTTTACATCTCGGTTATCTGATATTAAGTGAGACCACGCCGCTTAGCGGAACGGCTTTCATCTCACTAATATCCTTTTTAAAACATATGTTTTGCAAATTATAATCCTGCAAACCAAAAATGGTTAAATCTGTAAAGTAATATAATGTATAGGCACACTTCAATTATCATATGAACTATCTGTTCATGCACTGTAATTTTGTTGGGCTAACTACTAAACCTTGGCTGATTCATGCCTACCAAATAACATAAAATTCTAACATCTGTTACATACTTCTCTTTTGGATGGTCCGTCCTTACTTACTTCTCCAGATCTAACTGATTCTAATGGTTTTGCGGGCTTACCAATAACTCGTCTTTCCTTTTCAAATTCCTTTCTATATGTGACGTAATTTTAGTCTCACTTCTGACAAAGCGCTACACACTAGAATTTTGGACTAAATTAGCTAGGGGCTTATAGCTAATGAGTATAGGGCGCAACGCTATACAAGTCCCATCTGGTATTCTATTCTGAGTCATTTTATTAAGGTTAACTATCTTTTAAATTTTTCCTTAAAAAACTTTTCAAAATGATTTAAACCTGTAAACCATACATATACAAGGAAAAGATATTTTTGCTTTACTCTAAACTATTTTCCATGTTATATACACTTTACCCAAAATAATGTTGATGGAGTTATTAAGGATTTCCCATCCCTCCAAAATAAGTTAAAATCCTTTTTAAGTTAAAAACACTTAGGCTATAATGCCAAAAGAAACTCATTCGAAACCTTTGTTTAAAACCGTTAAACAACCATTTCAAAATCATTAGAAGCACCCCTTTCAAAATCTTTGAAAGTATCTCTTTCAATACAAGTAAAACCTTAGGCCGAAGGCCAAAGCATACCTTTCGAAATCATATCTTTTGAAACCATTCATATTTATCCTTTTGAAAGCACTGAAAAACGTCTTCTTCGAAAGCTTTAAAACCTTAGACATCCTCTTTAAAACACTTAAACATTGCCTTCGAAACCATTAGAAAACCTTTCCTTTAAGATCTTTTGAAACCATTGGGGAACCACCTCTTAGAAACCTTTCTTTAAAACCTGTTGAAAGCATCAAAACATAAAGCGTTTTGATAGCATTTAGGTTCAATTTATAACATGTGGAAACACCTTTCAAAACCATTAATACCATCTCATTCAAAATCATTTGGGTTCTACATTTTGTAGAGCAAAAGGGTCATTAAAACATTTAGGTCGAAAGCATCTTTTTCGAAAGCATTCCTAAGTAAAGAAGTGATCGTGTCGAAACCATTCCTTCGGAAGCATTGAAGAAGCATCTTGGATTTAAAAACACGATAACCCTTTCGAAACCGATCTGGATCGAAAGATAAAAAGCGACAGTCAAGGGCTTCGACCTAGTCGAAAGTTGTTATTTAAAAGCAGGGGCATAACCTCTTAAACCTATTCTTTGTAAAGTCATTGGCCCAGTCAAAAGAAGACCAAGTTGAAAGCTATTCAGTCAAAAGCAAAGCAGGCGCATTTTCATTTAAAAGCAAAATAGCGCTGCAACCCCTTCAGAACCCCTGGTTTCGACCCAATACCTTTTGCCTATATTCAATTCACTACATACCAGATATATGATACCATGTGCATTAGTTCCAATGGAGTCAGAGGCGGAGGTAAGGATGCGGAAGCCTGGTGCCGAAAGCATTGAAAAAGGAAAAAGCATACAGATTTTATTTTTTTAAACTATTTCTTTGTACCTAACCTACCTTGTTTGTCAAATTTTAGTTGGTTGCACCTTTTTCTTTTCTAAAAGTACTTTCAATTTTCAAAAATGAAGAATTTTCTCCTTTTTATAAATATATAAAATATTTAAGTCCCATACCTTAAATAATTTTATATATCCACTAAAATGCTTAGGAAAATTCTATAAAAATTTCAGAAATCATTTTTTTTATATGTTTTCTAACATATATAATTTTCACACCTTAGGTTAAAATAGTTTGGTCGTAATTAATTTTAAACCCAAAATAGCATTTTAGTTACAAGAAAATTCATATCAAATTTACATTAATTCAAAAAATTATGAATACCGAAACCCATTTCTAAATTATCATTTCTGATCTATATGACAAAACAATTACATATTTAGATTTAGATCAGAAATGGTCCAACAAACCTCGGTAACTCTACTTTATATGTGAGTTTTCTGATCCTCTCAATAATAAGAAATGATCCAACGAACCTCAGTGCCAACTTCCTTGATTTTCCAAACCAAATCACACCCTTCATTAGCGGCACCTTAATAAAAACATGTTCTCCAACAAAAAACTATAAGTCTTTCTGTCTTTTATCTGCATAACTCTTCTTCTTAGATTAAGCTTCCTTCGTTCTAGCTCAAATTAACTTAACCTTTTATGCAGCTTCTCTATCCAAATCCGGACCAAGAACTAACCTATCCCCAGTCTCTAACCAACAAACTGGAGATTTGCATGGCCTTCCATAAAAAGCTTCAAAAGATTCCATCCCTATACTAGTTTGATAACTATTATTATATGAAAACTCGACCAGATGTAGATGGTCTTCCCATGATTCCCCGAAATCTAGCACACAAGCTCATAACAAATCCTCCAAGACTTTATAAACTCTGTCCATTTAAACATCAATCTGTGGATGGTAAGTGATACTCATCTTGAGCTTGGTACCAAAGGTATCCTTTAGACCCTTCCAGAACTCACTAGTGCATAAAGAATCTTTATCACTCATTATACTAATAGGAATTCTAATAAGTCAGAGATTTTCAACTCTCCAAAATCGACATCAATACGTTCACTGTATAATATGCCAAGCAATCGAGTGCCGAAAATACAAAATCATTAGCGGTGAAGAAGAAAAGAGATAGAAGAAAACGTAAAACAATAACACATAATCTCACAATCTCAACAGAACAAAATATAATAATAACAACAAATCTTTATACAAAGAAACTGTAACTATAATATACATACAATCATAATAGTACAACAGTCAACAAATCAATCTGGATAGTTATATTAAATTTCCCTTACAAGTACTGAACATATAGTTCAACACACACAATGGAATATAATCAAGTACGTGGAATACGCTTGAGACTCCTCCAGCTCGTCTCCTGAGCTCCATAGCATCCTAACCTAAATCTGTAATACTCGATGTGACTCGAGCAATATAATAAAATAACACCCGAGTCAGTCTAAAAAACCAGCGTGAGAAATCATACTCAATTTGAATTATCACTGTTATCAAATCCTTTGAAAAAAAAAGGTTTCTCATAAGACCGCACCACACATAAATACAACGGTTTTTTACCTTACGATAGCCAAAATATTTTATATCAAAATCATCCAATATTATAGTAGAGTCTATAGAAAATAAACTATAAAATAACTGAAATGCATGGATCTCGCGTTTCAGCATATTTGGTATACAGCTAAAACCGTACAGCTCGTAGTGGATATTGGATTCCATACAATGACAGGGATGCTAAGGTACCGTCCACCACAGTTTACCTCTAGAAAAATGTACCGAGATCGAGTAGATCGAACCCATCGATCCCTACCAATATAATACAGGCCCACCCTTTACTGGATAGTACCGAATATGATTAGCGGGCCCTTGAAACGCAACAAATGATAGATAGTGATGATGATAAATGTCCTCTCTAGAAGAGTAATGATCATACCTTAATGGGAGTAACCCACATAGCATTACTGCATCTCCCCTGTTTTGGTCATTCGCGGTTAATAAGGCTTGAGACTACGTATTTCCTTAAGAAAAGCATTCATTCTTGGAATGCTAACACTGCTTTCCAGGCAATGATGCAATGATAGCATTCATCAATAAATTTGTCCTGGGTCTTAAAAAACCAAATCTCCTTTAAGATCACTATCTCCATTATCTTCGAGATATCACAATTTGTAACACACAAATCGGATCGAAGTGGGTTTCGTATAATTAAATTCAATCCCGGTCTCTTCGAAACAATCAATGAATTTTTGGCCAGATTTGATAGTCGGTTATTTAACTATCAAATTACACACATCATCAGTCACTAGACCCAATTTTATAAATCTTTCAAAATATTTACTTTAAAATATCTTTACAAGGATATATATATTCAACTCTCTTCTAGCATTCCAATATTTGAAAAAAAAATTCAAATACTTATGCATAACAGGATATTTTTAAACCACTTCAACACGTAGAAATATTTTCGAATTCAATTTCTAACGCTTAGAAAAAAATATTTCTATATAATTCATTTTACACTTAAACTATTTTCCAAAACCTTTCATTCCATTACTTAGGGAAATATTCATAAGTAAATTTTCCAAAAGCATTTCAAATATCAACACTTAGGAAATATTTCTTACTTATCTCATAAATCTTTGGAATTCTTATTAATTCCCTTTACAATTTCAAAAAAATTATTGATTATGCTTGTTTATAATCCAACTAACAATTTTTGACTTCTTTTATGAATTCAGATTCGTTATAGAAGTTCACAAATTTCAACATTTCGGAAATTTTCTTATGTTACAAAAATTCCATTATAAGATTTATCTTATAAAATTACATATGGTAAATAAAACTCGGGTTACAGATCTTGAGAGTATCTATAATTAAATTTCGATCACTTTCAAAACTCTCTCAATATATATATATATATATATATATATATATATATAATAAGTATTTTTAAAAGAATAAGAATTTATTTTAAAACATGTTTAAGTAATTATTTAAAATATCAACACACTTTTACATAAACATTGGTAACTCATTTCCAAATTCATTTTTAGATAATACCAATCGATTTTACAAAACTTATTATAAAATTAGAATTTATTTCAATTAATATTAGCTATTTGAAAAATCCACTTTCCCAAAATTTTCAATACTCTAAAACAGCTTAAACTATATAGTTTAATAAATAAAAATTCCATTTTAAAACAAACTTAATTTCTCGACAAAAATATATTTTAAAAATCCAATATTACCAATTTCAATTTATAAATCATTCTCGATTCATATCACATCGATTACATTTCAATTTCATAACCATTCTCACATTTCAAAAATAGAATCCACTATTCTTTTTTCAAAAATCGATTTTCGTATCTCGATATAAATTCACACTTTGAATTTATATTTCCAATTTATCAACTGATAATCATTTACCCTTATTTATAAACATCGTTTATAAGCTTATAAACTCATTTAGGTTCCACTTGTTTATAAAAGTAACCACATTTATGAAATTTCATTTATGAATCCATTCCTGAATAAATCCTATTTTTTCAAATCTATTTTAAACATCAATTTCAACTACTTTTTTCATAAATCTAGAATTATCATTTAAAAATCCATTGTTAACAACGTCTTATATAAATTATTTTAAAATCTCGAATTTAAAACATTTAATGAACAGTTGAGTACAAATCCAAAATCAAATCATTGTTTTATCCAAATCAATTTCCTTTAAAAAAATCCAAATTTTGATATAAATATTTTTATATCCAAAATCTACTTTTAATTCTTTCGGATTCAAAATTAATATTTATGGTATTTAAAATACCAAAATTAAGGCCAGTGCTACTATAGCATCTAATAAATCAAATCATAACATAATCTATAACATATTATCCATACACATCATAACACTATATATGAAATTAAAAACAACAATCTTGAGGAATCCAGTTGGATCCCTCCAACCTATTTCAGTGCAATCACAGATATTATATAACATAAAATAAAAATAATCCCGCTTCGGGGCGGGATATCGCAATAATATAGGGTCATATGCTATTATTTGGGACGCATAGTGTCTCATCCGCTCCAATCTGTGGGCATATACCCAACTACTAATATATATATTACTATATATAATATAATATCCAATTGATAATAACTTATAAATTCATCCAATCAACCAATAAATAATTTAACATTTTAAATTAAAATCAGCAATCCAAAATGAGTGAGATTTACACACCTTGATTTTTAATTTGCATACCATCTAAAATTTAAATTAAATTGAACCACGTTCAACTTAATCTAAAATCCCAGCTCACTCCAAAATTTTCCAAACCAATTTTATTGCGTAGCACTCGTCCATACGAATCTATTGTCGTCTGTTTCATTTGATTTCGACCTCGTATGACAGAGTTACACAATTAATAAACATTCAAATTTAAATAATATAGTTATACTTAATTACTATTTAATCGTTTATCTTAAATAACCTAATCACGTTGCTAACCCGCTGCAAATCTTGTTCCCAAGCATCCATCTTTTGATCTTAATCTCCAGGTTCGAACACGAATACGACATCACCACTTCCACATCGATTTTCTCCACCCTCACCACGCCAGAGACCATCATACTTCACCAGAGCCGAGCGCCGACCATCTCGCCTCCATCGCCAGAGGTCTGATCCCCCTATTCCTTCACCAATTACTAGAAAAACAGACCCGAAGCCGCTTCCTCGTGCTCCGCCAGCTTGTACGCGTGCCCTCCCCCACAAGCGTTCATCGATCGTGACTTTTATTGCATTATTTTTTTTGAATCGAATTGACTTCATTTCTGCAAAGAGGAAGAAGGAGTATGCGATTTAAAATGTGGAGAAGACGGCTTTGGTCAGGCATATAGGTGGGCGATTCGTACGTGGTTAGGGTGGCTCGAGGCTACGATTTGAAATTTTATTTTATTTTATTCAAAATATCTCGCATAGCATATATCAAAATCCCAAACTCCTATTAAGGTGCGTTGCCCGGCGTTTCTAATGTTATACCACTATTCCGAACCCAATGAAACTAGTCTCAAGCCCTAATTCGATCGTATGCGGAAGATAGCTTTTTAAATCGACTATTTTTTTAATTTAATTAATTTTGCGTGTTTCCAGCTCGTACGACCAAACGGTAACTCCAAACGCTGTGAAATTTGAAATTCGATAATAATAAACTATTGTGGATCTAATGGAACTAGTTTTGTCGAATTTCGAAACTGTTTCCTGAATTGCTATTTTAACGCTAAATTAAATCGATGATTTTCAAAATCGACGAAATTACTTTAAACTCGGTTTTAAAGACTCGCTAACTCAATTCTAATTCAATTATAATTTATATCAATATTAGAAATCATTTTGATTCATATTCAACTCAAAATTTCAATTATTCATCATTTCATTATTATGATAAATCGCTATATTTGAAATTTAAATTCATTCTATAATTTCAACCAAAATCTTCATATTCAAAAAAATCAGTTTATATTACAAATCCAATATTTAAAACCATTTAAATATTCAAAATCAAACAATGGAAAATCTGGGTCGTTACATTCCTCTCTCCTTAAAAGAATTTCGTCCCCGAAATTGCCAATGTAGGAAAATGCTCCAAACCCATTAACTTTTCAAAACCCATTTAGTTAAAACTTGACATTTCACTTTTCTAAATCTTTGGACCTACCTTCACTAACTAGTTTCCAAACATTCATCAAAATCTTTTGTTGCACGTTAAATTTCAGTTTCAATTTTAGTTAACGAAAATTTTCTAAAATTTTCGTACATCCTAAATTTCCGAAATTTTTTGGTAGTCTCCCTTGTATGGAGAGCCTTTTGCAATTTCACAAATATGATAAAAAGATAAACATCGGCTTTTATGGCTGGAAAATGCAATATATAACAACATTTTTATGTTCCGTGCTCTAAAGTCGTAAGCATACCTTATTTTAGCGTTATTAAGCGAGCTTTCTTAATTTATATGCAATCGCGCAACCAAAATATAGCCAAATGGTCTTCTTGTACATGTACTTACTCCATTTAAACACGTAAGTCGCAAAGTATGAAATTTAGTAACATTTCAACCACTTCCCTAGTTAAACACAATATTTGCATAAATCAACATGCTCTACATGTATTTTAAAGCAATTATAGGGTTCCAACATTAATTTAGTTACTAATCAATTGATTTATATACCATTTCATTCAATTCGAATGATTTACAACCAAATTTACTTGCATCCATTTTATACTACACTTAATATATCCATATCCATTTCTAATAAATTTTAAACCAATTTATTCATAAAATCTTATTCACTTTATTTTATGTTCAACAGCAATTCAGTCTGTGCCAATTTATTTATGAACCATTTCATAAATCAGTTACTTAAATTGAATTCCATTCTTATCAATAATATTCCTGACTATATTCAGTTTACACTTAAATTGAATTAATTGATAACTTAAGTCGCCACCATTTCAACCCATTTCTATTTTATTCGACTACATTTCAAGATATATCTAACTTGCTACACATAAGTCGAATTTCATTTATAACTCAAGTTCCACATTCAATTTCAATCCACAATTCATTTTACTTAACTAAGTTGAGTCTCATTTCTATATTCAATTAACTAATTAATTTATCTAATTATTTCACTTCCATTTGATAATTCAAAATCTAATTTTTATTCCAAAAATCAATTCAAGTGGGATGGCTTAAGTTCACTGATTTTATAATTCAAAATCAGACTCCCATTTCTTCACCAAAGTATCAAACTATTTTTATTTTGGTCTTACCATACCACTTTTTCAATTTATAAGTTACACAACTTACTTTTTTTTCATATTTTCATAAATTCTTTACTTGAGTTGATTCCATTTAAAATTTATAACTTATAGTTATATGTCCATTTTACAGCTCAAATTTTATATATAATACAATTTGATATTACCTTACTTCCCATTTCAATTCTATTTAACTTGCATAAGTAAATTATTAATTTCATTTTGAAATTCTCATTTTTTTCTATTCACATCATTTCCAACTTATAAGTTCAAAAACTTTTTTTTTTAGGTTTCACAAAACCTTCAATGAATATCCCAAAATTCAACCACCCGGATTTATTTCAAACCATTTTGAAATCATAAATATGTATACATACATATATATATATTTGTATGTATGTATGTATCTGTATACCAAATCACACTTTTTACATTTAAACCAAACCTGGATTTATCCAAAACAAATTCCCTTTGGAATTCCCAAAACAACCTTTGTTTCTAAACAAAAATCCTCATATGAAATTACTACGGTAGCAAATCTGTCACTTAGAATCTCAAAAATGAAGACTGATGATGCAACCGTCATCACCAGAATTATTTTCCAGTAATTGTAGTGAGTTTCGTGCTTTATCACTGTTAAAATCCATTTAAAAACATTTTCTATTCAAATACATTTCCACAATAATATTGCCATTATTTATTTAAAACACTTGGAAAACATTTCCAAAATTTTTAGGATTTAAATTTTCAAATTCTTGTTTGAATCAAATTTTAGTTTAAACTCATTTGTATAATTCATACTTATATCTTTTAATTTGGTTATATATGACCATTACAATTTATAATCTTGTTTTGCTTATAATAATAATAACCAAACACATTAATATACTATAATAATTTCAGAAAATTATTCTTTTATATCAAAATATAGCTGGGTAAAATTATTTTATTTATCCGTTTCAAAACAATACTGTGTTGGTTTTCCATGTTTAAGTGCTTAGAAACTCCCATCGATTTTGTGGCGTCCCACTACTCGACAAGAATTTATAAGCCACTCAACAGATAAAGCAACACACTATAAAACAATTTATATTCAATAACAAATACATGCTTATATCTATAATACACTCAAAATCATTCTAAGGTAATACTGATCCTATCTCTAATGAGTAATCCAAACCAAAGCCATGGTTCTCGCTTAACCTTGCGCTCTTATACCACTGTAACGAATCGGAGAAATTCGAATCTCGAAAATCGACATCAATACATTCACTATATAACATACCGAGGAATTGAGTGTCGAAAATACCAGATCATTAGGGATGAAGAAGAAAAGAGATAGAAGAAAACAGAAAACAATAACATAGAATCTCACAATCACAGCGGGACAAAATATAATATATAATAACAGATCTTTATACAAAGAAACTGTAACTGTAATATACATACAATCATCAGAGTACAATAGTCAGCAAATCAAGCTGGACAGTTATATTAAATTGTCCTCACAAGCACTGAACATACAATTCCACACACACACAGTGGAATATAATCAAATACGTGGAATACGCTTGAGACTCCTCCAGCTGATCTCCTGAGCTCTATAGCATCCTAACCTGAATTTGTAACAATTGGTCTAACTCGAACATTATAATAAAATAACACCTAAGTTAGTCTGGAAAACCAGCATGAGAAATCATCTCAATATGAATTATTACTGTCATCAAAGAAAACAAAGGTATCATGTAAGACCACACCACACATAAATACGACGGGTTTTTAATTTACGATAACCAAACATTTTTATCAAAATTATCTGATATTATAGTTGTATCTATAAAAAATAAACTATAAAATAGCTGAAATACTTGCATCTTATGTTTCAGCATATTTAGTATACAACTAAAACCGTACAGGCTCGTAGTGGATATTTGGTTCCATACAATGCCAGAGCTATAGGGGTACCACCTGCTATAGTACACCTGTAGAAAAACGTATTGTGATCGAACCTATCGATCCTTGCCAACACAAGACCGGCCTACCCTTTACTGGATAGTACCAGATATGATCACCACTAATAAGCCCCCAAAACACAATAAATGATAGATAGCGATTATGGTAAATGTCCATTCTATATGAGTGATGATTACACCCTAATGGGAGCGAACCACATAGCCTTGCTACATCTCCCTTGTTTTAGTCATTTCCAGTTGATGAGGCTTGAGGCTACGTATTACTTTAAGAATAGCATGAAAGTCTACGGGGTGGATCGTGTAGTGTATATGCAAGCATATGTGACAGAATATATGATGCAACTAAAATAATACTAATCTAAGTAGATATAGAATAAGCACACAATAATTTTATACTGTTGTTCGGACCTCCCGTCCTACGTCCAGTCCCCAAGCTCGTCTTTAGAATTTAACTATCAAAAAATCCTCACTTCTCTCAGAGGAATAGGCTTGGTTACAGTGAGTTGTTCTTGTCAAATGTTTGTTCTAATATAACACGAATGTTAACTAATTAGTACAATTGCTTCCAATATATTTCTAAGGAATATTGTCTATGAAGAACTGAGTATATGGAAGAGTGAATACAAGTAAAGATTGCAAGAGTGCAGAGGTCAAGAATATAGGATAGAGTGTAGAATTAGAAAGCGTAAGTAAGTGAAATAAATTTTTTTCTCTTGATTCTTGATGCTATATATAGTTGTAGACAGGTATCTTAAGTAATTACAACCATTAATGAACCCTCTAAGGTTGCTACTGTTGATGGTGAAGAGTTGTGGCGAAGAGAAGCGAAGATGTCCATTCACATGTGGCAGTTGCAGTTCATTTCTGAAGTTCGAGTTTGAATTCAGACGTCTGGTATTTGTTTCAGACGTCTGATACTATATATTTTTTGAATATAGTATAGGATCAGATGTCGGAGTGCTTTTACCAGATATCTGGTTTAGCCTGTTTATTATTTAGAGGACTAATTTAGACGTTTGGCTTATGCATCTAGACGTTTGATATGGTGCATGTCAGTTTTTGTGCATCCTTTCTTTTACTTCCTTGTACCTATCGACTTTTAGTCTCTCGTAGTGTCCTTTAAGCCTTGTTCTTGTCTTTCTAGTGATGTTTTTCTAGCAAGTACTTGTATGTATATATGTGTGTGTGTGTGTGTGTGTGTGTGTGTGTGTTCGATTCCTATTGTATAGTTGTTGTCATTGAAACCGTAAGTTGGATTTCCTAACATTCTTCCACTTTTTGATGATGACAACTATACAACGTACATAGATATAATTTTATAAATCTCCCCCTGAATATGTTCTTACCATTATTTCTCCCCCTTTGGCATTATCAAAAAGCATTAATACAAGAATATGTATGATATAATCAATAATCATGCCCTTAGACAGTATGTACACATTAATCAAAAAAAATTATCCGGCCACTGTTTTGTTGAAGTTAGCAATACATCATGTATAATTTTTATTTAATCTTAATTTAGATAGCATGTACATACTATTAACCTGGAATATTTACCGACCGCCGGAAGGTAATAATATATCAATTTACTAAATTATCATGAATAGACGAAAGGTAACTAATTACGCATAAGTAGCAAGCCAAAAAGTATTTTTATAAACATTAAACATAGTGATTACATGCATAGATTTTTGATTCCATTACAATACAAAAGATGGAAGCTATAAAAATATCTAAGGATTTTTGGGGGAAGCTTTGGCTTGATCATCTCCTTCATCTTTATTCTTGGAAGAACTAGTTTGTATTCTAGGAGATTTTGGAGTATGTTCTAGAGGTTCTTTTTCCTCTTCAAAAATTTTAAAATGTTTTGAAGGAGGAGAAGAAGGCGCTGGAATTGGCCAATCTTCCGAATATGGTGTAGGGCCACGGACTCATTGGAGAACATCTTTTAGAGCAAATAATGTTGTTGAAAGCGATGTTTCAACTGTGGCTAGGCGAGAAGCAAATGTTGTTTTGAAGCTATCGATACGCTTAGCCAATAATTTTTGATTTCTTGATAAGATAAGTTGATTTTGGAGAGTTAAATCTTGAATGCTTTCATTTGGATTAGTTTCAGTGCGAGTCTCCAAAATGTCGTCTTGGCCTGGACAGTCAAAAGGTGCAGGAGGAGGAGTGTGTTAGTGATGTTTTTCTTCTTCTTGTGATGGTTGTGGTGGTTGTTGTTGGAGTTGAGGCTTAGCTTGTGTAGCTTGTTGACGACGCTGCGTCCATTCTTCAAATGAAATAAAATCCGAGGGATTTTCTGGTTAGTGCATAAGAGAGAAGAATTTTGTGGAGGCATACTTAGGGGCAATCTCCTTAAAAGTCGATAAATATGATGGAATGTTGTGGGCTTGCAGAAGACGCATGATGTAGGTAGGGTAAATGATTGATGGATGTGATTGAGCCCAATAATGTTTAAGCTCGTCAAAGATAAATTTCACCCAATTTACCCTCATACCACTAAAGATAGCATATAGAGCTTTGTGCTCCAATTCTATTATTTGCTCATGGCTGCCAAGCCGAGGAATGATTTTGTTGATAATCATCCTGGTGAGTAGCCTTACCTTAGGTCGTAAGTATTTTGAAGCAAATCGTGGCATTTCGTCTTCCCAAATTTGATGGGTAATATTATTTCTTGGTTTGAGGCACACATCTGGGCTGTCATTCAAATCTTCTCCGGAGTCAGAACAACCTAGAGTACGGCCTATAATTCCGAGAGTAAGATGAATAGTGTTGCCGTAAACACTCGACCAAAGCCAATTATCATCATTATCGGTATCCATACGGCAGTACTATCTAGATTAGCGGAGAAAAGGAATATTGCAAGCTGATTGATTTGGACATTATTCGAATTGTAGGAAATCAACTTTTGTGACCAGTATTTTCACACACCTCATCCAAATCATAAATAGGAATTTAAGCAAATTATAGAAGGGAACCGTGTATAGCTTTTTCTTCTGGATATCTTTGTATCTTTTGATAGAATGAGGTACTCGATTTATCCACTTCTCAATCTGATCATCGGAGCATACTTGTGGGTTGGAGGATGTAGCTTGGTCTTGCTTTCTCTTAGAAACTCTAGGGTTTTTAGTTTTCGGTGCCATGAAATGAAGCAAAATTAAGGAGATAGTGATTTGGAGAATTAGGGTTTTGGATTTAAAAGAGGAAATGAAATAGAATGTGAATTGGAAATTTAGGAAAAATAGTCGTTTTAAGGTTACGAATAGGTGTCGGTTGAATTTCAGACGTCTGGGAAGTGAATCATACGTCTGATTTTACCCGAGTTTGAAGACAGTAAACATTTTCAGACGTTTGGATGTTATTCGCAGACGTTTGGAATAGGACGAATTGTAAATTATGAAGACATGGAGTTTTGTCAAACTTCTGGATATAATGTCAAATGTCTGAAAATGGCAAGATTTTTATGTTAAGATGGCAGATACTTTGTTCAGACGTCTGATCACAACTTCAGACGTCTGAAATAGACCGTTTAGTATTTTGTATGAGGCAGAGAAAATTTTTAGACGCCTGGCTGTTTATATCAGACGTCTGATATATTCACAGGGTTAAAAAATGGTGTGACACAAGGGTGTCAAACGTCTGATGGTATTGATCAGACATCTGAAATTTTCCAGTATGTCTAGAAATAATCTTATTTTGGAAGGTTTTGCTTGATTTTCAAGGGATCGATTATTATCCCGCTTTTTGGCAAAGCCATGATACCCAAAAGATCGATCGAAAACAAAAGATAGTTCGTCTCAAAGATTGGTTATAATTTGCTTCACTATAGACATCGCTGAATTTTGTCCGAGTCCAGATTGAGCTACAATTGATAGGACATGACAAGAAAAGCCATAAAGGCCAACATTTCAAATTTCAAGCCAATCCGAGTTCATATGCTCGAGTTATGATCGATTCAATCTAGAGGAAACGACCCAGCGTTCGTATCCATTGCCGCTGTTGATTTGGTATCCATCATCAAACTCCGGTTCGAATCCATCAGTAGTTCGTATCGATCAAGTTTCAACAACTTCGTATCCATCGAAGTGCCGCCCTTCGTACCGATCAACTTCGTATCCATCGAAGTGCCGCCGTTCGTATCGATCATGTTCGAATCCATCGAAATGCCTCGGTTCGACTCGGTCTCATTCGACTCCATCGGCAGAAAGCCCTCTTCGCATCCATCATAGAAGCCTCTCTTCGTATCCATCAGGCAGCTGCTGTTCGTATCCATCACATCACCTTACTTCGTGTCCATCAAAGGGTTCAAGTCCGCATTGATTGACTTCGTATCCATGGAGAAGCTACATGGCTCGTATCCATCCCAGAAAGCCTTGTTCGTATCCATCGACCATCAGTTGTTCGACTCCATCAGTGACTGTCGTTCGAACCCATGAGTGAAGCCTTGTTCGAATCCATCGGTGAGGCTTCATTCGAATCCATCAAGGCAATGAACCTAGGCGACGTGTCATCCATCGATGCGAACGCGCCGAGGTACATGGATTCGATGCGGTCAACTCGAAGCAAAGACCAAATCGAGGCGAAAATTGCGCTCCACGTCATCACAAAGGCACGTGCCACCATCGGTTCGAAGCAATCGATTCGAATTAATCGATTTGAACCAAACAGCAACCGAAGAACATCATTTCTTATCGACGATATCTAGAGATCTGCTGATCCATATGCCATGAAATTTTCACTGGAGATTGCACACATGCTGAGGAATGTCTCCACCAAATTTCTGCTCGATTGGACATCATCTTGATCGATACGAAATGACTTCGTATCGATCACCGATCAAGTTGAAACTTCCTGAGGTTGGTCGCGTGGGACCACACACATGCCAGAAAAAGTCTCTCGAGATTTGTGCGAAGTCTAAGCCTCCTACGCCTATAAATAGAGCCCCAGAGCCTACAGAAAAAGGATCTTTTTGACTCTCAGGCGTCCAGACTCTGCCGGATCGAGATCTCCATCACCCTACATCATATTTTTAGGGCCAATTTCGAATTTCCAGTTGTAACTTACTGTTGATTGCTGTAACAACTGTAATCATTGAAAGAGAATCAATAAAACTGCAAAAAACTTCACAGTGGACGTAGGCAACACACCGAACCACTATAAATCGCTTGTCTACGCATTTACTTTACTGTTATTTGGAGTTTTTGTTAGATAATCCTCATTTTCAATTTACATTCTTCATTATTATCTCTTCAAAGACTCCCGAAGAGTGTTGTGCCCAATTTTGGTACAAACACTTTGGTCTTTGGTGCTTTCACTGAGAGCCCAGATTTTCTCCTGCTCTTTGGATCTGTCATCGATACCGGATTGAATAAATCTAAGAGAGAGATCCAGATTATCAAATTCAAGTTCCTTCCCTTCTATTAGATTTGCATAAAGTCTAGGAAAGGAATTCAACCCTCAATATGGTTAGCATAAGGACCACCTCTAACGCTATCAATCAAGAAGAATAGGATAGACAGAATCATGTGCCACTACCTCCCTCTAACCAAGACGCCACTGGACACTCGAAATCATCAGGTCCGGTTACCCGACAAGAGTTTCAGCTGCTGCTTCAAGAGCTGACCCAGAGTCGGCAGCAACTAACAGAACAGCTATGCGCTAACGCCGAGCTAACCAACCAGCTGAATCGCCAGAAGCGAAGGAGATCAAGGAGAGACCATGCTTCTCGCTCCTCCAGCGAAAGTTCCTCCTCTTCTGACTATCATCATCGTTCTCCACGACCCCGGCTAGATGGGAGTCACATACAAGCTGATGGATATCAACCAGCAATGACCGTTGGACAACTGAGAGTTGGCCCATCGGCCAGTTTCCAGACCGGACCCTCCTCCCGAGGGGTTACCGTTCCTCATTACACCATAGAATACCGCACCACTAACGTCGCGGTTGAACCAGGAGTCGATGCCCAAAATCAGTCGAACCTGGACCTCCGTCAGCACGGACGTACTCCTGAACCAATCCCGGAAGACTATCAGCCAAGAAGGCAAGATTTGGACCGTCGGCAGCGTCCGTTCCAACCCCAGAATGTGGGATTCAACCACGCTCCGGCGCAAGCCACACAAAACCTGCAAATTCCGGATCTTTCGACCATGATACGTCAGATGATCCGTGAGAGCCAGGGATTCACGAATGACGATTGGGGAATTTCCCGAAGTCATACTCCTTTTACGGACGATATTCTTACTGCTGAACCCCCACGGCGATTCAGGATGCCAACTCTACCCATGTACGAGGGAAACTCCGACCCCAACCAACATATTCTGAAATATGAATGGTCGATGACCGCTGCCAGAGCTGAGGATGCAGTGAAGTGTCGTAGTTTCCTCATATCCTTGGGGCGCATCGCTACGATGTGGTTCACTCGACTGCCATCTCGATCCATCTCTTCATTCGACCAGTTGGCCACAAAATTTGTTGAACAATTCCGCATGCACGTCGCAAGACCAAAAGATTTCAACACTCTGTCTAGCGTCACCCAAGCTCCTAGAGAGATGCTCAGACACTACTTAGAGAGATTCCATACTGCATGTGCGGAGATCAACAATCCGAACGATAATTCCATCCTTATGCCGTTAACTAAGGGGATTGACCTCGATTCTGAGTTTGGCAACTGGTTGGCTGGAAAACCACCTGCATCATTGGACCGTTTCCACGCCAAGGTGGCTCTATTCTTGAGAAGGGAAGATGCGAAACAGTCTAGGAAGCAAACTGATGCAGGGCCAAGCACGGAAGGGATCCAAAGCAATGTCACGATCAAACAGTTCGGTGAGAGCTTTGGAAAAGTTCGGTTGAACGTTAAAAACAAACAAACTCGGCAAAGAGAGAGCGTGAATCAAACTAGAAAACGAGATCAAAATGGCGGCCCACAGTGCAAGAATTCTATGTTTGATAGTTATACTCCTTTGAATACATCACTGGAGAACTTGTATTTACAAACCTGTAATACAATTCAGTACCAAAAACCTGCACCAAAACCGTCGTCAGAAAGGCAAATCCAGACGGGAAAATTTTGCAGGTTCCATGAGAGCTACGGGCACAATACGAATGAATGTCGTCACTTACAAGATCTCGTAGAAAATTAATTAGAGAAAGGAAGCTGGAACAGTTCGTTCGGGTGCCGCATCCTGGAGAAGCGGGCCCATCAAATCAAAATAATGAACCCAATCGACCAAGACATGAGGACTCTACCCGCCCCGGCGGGAGATTGGTGATAAACGCCGTCAATGGTAGACCCGCTTTGTCAGGAGCCTAGAACGACGAGGATCTTCGTCACTGTTATGCATGACAGGCTCTATTCAATCTATGAATACTTTGCAAATTCCTTTACATTCTGAAGTTTGAATTTGTAGTAAGGCACTGACTTTTCCATGTTTTTCCGTTCCAGCAATAAATTACTATCTCTTCAAGCTAGAGCTGCGATTCACCGAATGCAACATTCAACAATCATGATGCACGAAGAGCTAAGTTCCATCAAACAATGGAATTTATTCAAATAGCAAGTGACTATGATACGACCGGCTACTCACTAAGTGAAACCTTAGCTCGGGGGCAAGCCATCACATCAAAGGCTGAATTGGACCGACACACGGCAGTCCTACAACTAACTCCAAATTCCCAGAGTGCGAACTGGAGTATAAACATCAACTCTTGGTTCCCAGAGTGCGAACCATAGTATAAACACTAACTCCAACTTCCCAGAGTGTGAATTGGAGTATAAACATCAAATTCATCGTTCCTAGAATGTGAACGGACTCTAACTTCCCAGAGTGTGAATTGGAGTATAAACATCAAATTCATCGTTCCTAGAGTGTGAACGGACTCCAAATTCCCAAAGTGTGAATTGGAGTATAAACATCAAATCCATCGTTCCCAGAGTGTGAACGGACTCCAAGTTCCCATAGCGTGAATTGGAGTATAAACATCAAATCCGTCGTTCCCCGAGTGTGAACGAATTCCTAAAAGCCCCAAATATGTGACTGGCTATCTATCGGCTGTCTCCAAATTCCCAGAGCGTGAATCGAAGCATTAACATCAATTCCAGGTTCCCGGAGGGCGAACCGAAACATACAAATGTCAACTCCAACTTCCCAGAGCGTGAAGTGGAGTATAAACATCAATTCCAAGTTCCCAGAGCGTGGACCAAAATATAAATGTCAACTCCAAATTCCCAGAATGTGAATTAGAGTACAAATACCAAGTCAATGTTCCTGGAGTGTGAACTGTATTACAAACATCGATAACCCTCAAATTCCCAGAGTGCGAACTAGATTATCGATCACAAATTATCCTAAGTCCCCGAAGTGTGGACGTGTGCTCACGGTTTGCAATCGGTGCGATCGACCACCAAAATACAAATGTTGTTCCCCGAAACTGGGGGCAAAAAGCTTAAGTGTTAATCACTAACCGAAGTGATACAATGTTCGAAGTTCAACTCATTCATCAATCACGACATGTGATCAAGATTTTCAGACTTGGCAAATAAAACGAATTTTACTTGACGGTTAAAACACCACAAGTACACCGGACTGAAAGCCAAATACTGCAAATACTTAGGCACAAAAGAAATTAGAATTGAAACAAATAAACTAAACTTTATTTCAACTAACTGTATGTGAAGATTCATGTACAAGTTCTTCCACAAAATTCCTACTAGCAGGGGGCCAAGCCTGCATCTATACATAGCCTACGAAAGCAAAATAAAAATGACTTCCTAACTGCCAAAAGTGCACCAGAGGGGATCGTCTACTTTTTCTTCCTCAGTTTTCTCTTCAACGCGGAACCACTGGAACCACTAACAGAATTCCGCTTCGACCCCGTACCCTTTGGCGGATCTTCCTCTGACGAAGGCATGATATCGACATATTCCTCCGAACTTGAACTTAAAGGAATATTCTCTTCTGGAGGAGTCGGAGGAGTCGGGTCTACCACCAGGGGAGGAATGGGCGTGCTGGTTCTGACAAGCGTGTCCCCAGAAGATGTCACCGCAAGAGGAGTGGGGCCAACCGCCGTCATAACACACTCAGAATTACCACCGTGTGCTGCTGCTTCCATCTCTGCATTGATTTGAGCAAGTATCTCAGCTTCACGAGCAGCACGAGATTCACGATAGACAGTGGTGGACTGTGACGATGCAATAGAAATAGGTGGGAACGTGCCAAGAACAAAAGGCATGTCAGCAAAAGGGTCACTGTGTTGGCCCAAGAGTCCATTCATCATGTGTTCGTCGAAAGTAATTGAACCCCCCTGTGCCGTCTCCGTCGGCGCGGCCATGGTCGTGATAACCGCCTCAGTGGTGATGACCTCCTGCACTTGATGCGATTCTTGGCTTGCAGGAGGCGCTGTCGGCATAACTTTTCTCACTAGACAAGAAAGAAAAGAAGTTGCCAGAACACGCTTCAATACAAATACTTCAGTTCAGACACACAGTAGATTTGTGCAGAGTACCTTCCTCAACTTGACTCGTGGCTGACTGAACAGCTTCAGAAGAATGCTCCCTTATGGGAGATAAGCGTGGCTGCTCAGGGTCATAGCCTAGGACCAACTGCAGCTCAGTCGCTGGCGTCGGGTCCGATCCAGATGAAGTAATCATCTCTGAACTTGTAGCTGGGTGTGCGACGCCAGACCCCTCACCAACTTCCAAGTGTTGGGTACCCAGTCTTTCTCTAGCATGAGGGGTCATGAAATCATGGAGAACCTTCTTCTCATCATCAGCCAATATACGGTTCTCCAAATCGAACTCGTCAAAAACTTCGCCTGGCTGTACCGCTTTCTCTTCTTCGACTAACAAGTTCCAGGCGTTGAATAAGTGTGTCGGATAATCGTCAAGCCATGTCAAATTTCTGTGCCTCGGCACATTAGCATTATAAGTAATGAGAAGTTCTTCTATCTCCGTCTCTAGCTTAATCTCTGCTTGATGAACTTTCTCATCGACTTCGGCTTCCGTTTCGCGGACCTTTTCCAAGGCCGCATCTCTTTCCCTCCGAAATTCCACCGCCCGATCATACGCTTCCTGTGCGAAAACGTTAGCGGTGTCCCTCTCCTTCATAATCTCTGAAACTTTGGCCTTGAGCTCATTTAACTCTTTCAAGGCCGCATCCCGCTCGGCAGTTACGATGGTGTTTCGGTGGCCCATGTCCTCCACCGTAGCATAATGCTCACGCTTCATCCTATCCATTGCTGCCTGAGCTTCATCAGCTTTTCTAAGAGCTTCAATCTCTGATTTTCGAGAAGACTCGACCTCACTGCCGAGCGCCTGAATAATTCGGTCCTTTTGACCAAGTTCCTTTTCCAACTTCTCAATCATGGCTGCTCGGTCAAAGGCCACCTTTGACGCTTTCTTTGCGGTTTTTGACCATTCCTGATACTGAAAGAATACATATGATAGGTAATCATGCATCATAAGTGCAATTGTCGCTGGTATCCTTTTTAGATGCGGGGGAAAGACAAACCCATCGAAGCAAATTTCAGGAAAATCTTTCTTCAGCTGAGCAAGCCTAACTGCTCCTTTCCCCAAAGCTCTGTCAATGTCTGCTCTGTTGTCGGGGGGCCGCGATCTCCATTCTATGATTAATATCAGACCTCGATGATTGGGAAGACGGCTTGTGCCGTGAAGTTTCTTGAGGCCTTGAAACATGAAACGGAGGCGGTGCGGGAGCGCGTGCGAGATCGTGACCAACGCCTATAATCTTTGTCTCTGTCAGAGCGCTCATGACTCGAGCGCCCATAGTCATACTCTCTATCTCCTTCTCTCCTATATGATTCGTAATATGAAGAAGACTTGCGTTTATTGCGAAGACTGCCAAGCATCGAGCCTCTACCAGACATGGTATCTGCGAAGCAAAAACATAAAATGAAGTGAGTAATCTCTCACAGTGAACGTATTACACTCAGAAATAGTGTAGTGCCGTGAAGTGTGAATGTAGGGGCAACCCCCGACCAACCAGATGTGTCAACCGCACTAGTGGGCAGAGACTCGCTTAAAACTAAGGCTTCTAAAAGTTCGTCCAATTCGGCATCATGCTGCAAGGACACATCATCCGGAATTGGAAGATCGGCGAGCCCTTCATAAAGTTTCTCAGTTCTTGGGGGAGACATCTCTAAAATTCTAATTCCAGAGGCGGGTCGGGCCGTGACAGCCGACTTCCATCTTCCCTTTTTAGGTGGCTTAACAACGGCTGCCTTGCCTTCTCTTTGCTCTTCAGTATCCAGGGCTACATCCGTAGATTCGCCCAATGGTTCTTCGTCGATGTGAGATCTTTCGGAGTCGGCCTCCTCGATTATGACAACTTTAGGTTTTCTTCGCTTAACTCGTTCTTTCGAGGCAGTCCTTAAGGCACCGTCAAGCATTATACTTTGTCTTCGTTCAATCAGTCCAAGAATCCTAAAATTCCTATCTGCCAAGAGCAACTCGATATTCCTTTCTTCGCATGGGATTTCTTGGAAGCCCGAACTATCTCCTTGAAACGTTCACCTTCGGGTCGCTGGATTATGGCTAAAAAGAATAAGAGATGTGAGTTCGACTTCATCTACATCGGTTTTATCAACTACCCGAAAAGATAGCAATACTCACGTCTAAATAGCTATCGCCTAGTAAACCCTGGGAAGCATCTAACATAAAACCACTCCGTCCTGAAGTAGCTCAGTCTAGTCCAAGCCCCCATGATCACTTGGCAATTTCTTACCGCCTCCAGGAATGCGAAAGATGGACTATCAGCCCGACTCTTGAAGTTAAACAAGTATCTGATCTCAATCGGGAGTGGTGGTCGATAGAGATACTCCATAAATGCAATGAACAAGCTATTGACTGATGCATATCCGTTCGGATGCAGCTGAGATGGGGCGATCCTCAAAAACGACAATACTTCTCTTATATACTGGTTAAACGGAGGGAGTGTCCCAGCTGCGCACGCGTGGCGATTGAATGCGGTATATCCCTCCGGTGGAATGTGCGGTCTATCATTTGGTCCTGGCAATAATACGTCATCCATCGACAAACCATGCCTTAAGCATATTCTTCCTCGCATGTCTTCCGAAATGTTGGACGGAACAGAGTCTAATGGGTTACTAATGAAGGATGCGTCAGGTGACTCGTCCGAAGCTGGACCGATAACTTCAATCTCAATCTTCGGTACTTCGAGCACGGGAGGGACTGAACTCTGAGTTTCTTGCTGCTGCGAACTTGAAGTTTCCATAACTAGCTAACTTATGAGAAATTATCGTTAGGCGACAAAGGACCCATGTATTCCCCACGTGTAAGAGTGTGTGTTGTGTAGTGCTGTGCATTACTGGAAAAGACTTTGCAGAATTAAAAGAAAACTTGCAAGCAACAAAGATAATCAGAGTCCAATAGCAGTGACCGTCATCGCTGACCGTCACAACCACATCATCTAGATGTGGGTAATCGATTCAAGTTAAAGTTCGTTATCACGGTGTTAAGTTATAGTTCCATCGACGAGCTTCGAAAGGATAGTCAAGTGTTTAGTTTAATAGTTAAGTCCAGATATGCGAGAATGAAGCTCGCCGGAGTCAAGTGTTCAAATATGCAAAAGGTTCTCTAATTCATTGAACCTCGGCTTGGGATCGATCACCACAGTTCAAGACAGTAAAGGGTCAGAAGCCTCCATTTCGCATCGATTATTTTCGAAACGATACGTTTCGTATCGATCGAGCTCGAATCGATACGCTTCGTATCGATCAATTTCAAATCGATCGAGTTCGAATCGATGTGCCTTGTACCGCATCGGTTCGAAAATGATACGCCTCGTATCGCTCAAGATCGAATCGATACCCCTCGTATCGGTTACGTTGCGCCAACCTCTTATCGATTGCGGGTCGGAGAGCTTCGCATCGATCATGCAAACAACTATCACTCCTCAACCCACACACCATCGATGCGAACCCTACACCCAGCAATCGATACGAAATCATACACTAGTTTTCTTTTCATCGGTACGAAGTAGAGACCAAGCTACCCTCGATCAACTGTTCAAAGTCCTTAATTCCTTCTTCCCCAATCGATACGAACATAGCCATGGCCATTTACGATCGAGATCCATCCCCAGATCTGGTTTCACATATTGCCAGAAGAGATGATTTAAGAAGAAAAAATGAATCTGGGATAACTTTACCACTTGGATTCGTAATTAATTACCTAAGTTCAAATTAAGATTAGAGGCTGGGAAGATTGAATCGATTTGGAGGCTAAAGCAGTTCTTTCTCTTGGACTCTCTACCGGTATGAAAGTATAGAAGGTATAAGCCAACAGTAAAAGTAAAAAGGTTAAAAATGGCTAAGTCCTAGCTATTTATATGGAGCCTAGAAGGAACTGGGTCGTTTCGCCTCCCAGTCCACTTTATTGGTCGCAACCGGTCAAACCGCGAATCGAATCAAACGCCCTGTTCGAATCCATCGGACCAAGACTCTCTATCGATTCGAAATGGACAGTAAATCCATCGTTGCGAAGCACGCAGCAAGAACAGCTGAAGATGATGGAGCCCATTGACTCGAAGCCCCTGTTCGCATTAGCAATTTCGAATCCATCAAAGCTTATCGATACGAACAGCAATTTCGTATCCATAAAAAATCATTGATATGAATAGATATTTCATATCCATCGTAACTCATCGATACGAACGGTCATTTCGTATCCATCAATTCGACCCGCATCAATATGAAAGACTACTTTTCAACCTTTTACATCGATTCAGGAGAGGATCGATACAAGAGGATAACCAAAAACAACCATCAAGCGTTGTTTCAACTCGAATTTCAAATTGGTTCAGGAGAGAATCGATACGAAATCCGATGACAAACTAACTGACAACGACTCGTGAATACACAACGTTAACGAGAGTCAAGTTAACCTATATGCATATATGTCGGACTAATGTTCGATTTTCAACATTTATAGGGATCGAATACTCATCTCATTACGATTACGGCGACAGACAGCCAATCACTATTATACAGCAATCAGTTATATCAACGCAAGGTTACAGCGATACAGAGTACAACTTTTAACGAAAGAGAGCAATGATTGTTAGAGAGAAATTTCATCTTTTCAAAGCATGTAATGTTTCCACAAGACGTACTTTGGGGGGCAAATGTTATCCTGCTTTTTGGTAAAGCCGTGATACCAAAAGATCGATCGAAAACAAAAGACATTTCGTCTCAAAGATTGGTCATACTTTGCTTCACAATGATATCACTAAATTTTGTCCTAGTCCAGATTGAGCTACAATTGATAGGACATGACAAGAAAAGCCATAAAGGCCAACATTTCAAATTTCAAGTCAATCTGAGTTCATATGCTCAAGTTATGATCGATTCAATCTAGAGGAAACGGCCCAGTGTTCGTATCCATTGCCGCTGTTGATTTCGTATCCATCATCGAACTCCGGTTCGTATCCATCAGTAGTTCATATTGATCAAGTTTCAGCAACTTCGTATCCATCGAAGTGCCTCCCTTCGTACCGATCAACTTCGTATCCATCGAAGTGTTGCCGTTCGTAACGATCAAGTTCGAATCCATCGAAGTGCCTGGGTTCGACTCGGTCTCATTCGAATCCATCGGCAGAAAGCCCGCTTCGCATCCATCATAGAAGCCTCTCTTCATATCCATCAGGCAGTTGCTGTTCGTATCCATCACATCACCTTACTTCATATCCATCAAAGGGTTAAAGTCTGCATCGATTGACTTCGTATCCATGGAGAAGCTACATGGCTCGTATCCATCCCAGAAAGCCTTGTTCGTATCCATCGACCATCAGTTGTTCGACTCCATCGATGACTGCTGTTCGAACCCATGAGTGAATCCTTGTTCGAACCAACGGTGAGGCTTCATTCGAATCCATCAAGGCAACGAACCTAGCTAACGTGTCATCCATCGATGCAAACGCGCCAAGATATATGGAGTCGATGCGGTCAACTCGGAGCAAAGACCGGATCGAGGCGAAGATTGCGCTCCACGTCATCACAAAGGCGCGTGCCACCATCGGTTCGAAGCAATCGATTCGAACGAATCGATTCGAACCAAACAGCAACCGAAGAACATCATTTCGTATCGACGATATCTAGAGATCTGCTGATCCAAATGCCATGAAATTTTCACTGGAGATTGCACACATGCTGAGGAATGTCTCCACCAAATTTCAGCTCGATTGGACGTCATCTTGATCGATACGAAATGAATTCGTATAGATCACCGATCGAGTCGAAACTTCCTTAGGTTGGTCACCTGGGCCCACTCACGTGCCAGAAAAAGTCTCTCGAGATTTGAGCGAAGTCTCAGCCTCGTACGCCTATAAATAAAGCCCCAGAGCCTATATAAAAAGGATCTTTTTGACTCTCAAGCACCCAGACTCTGCCGGATCGAGATCTCCATCACCCTACATCATATTTTTGCTGTCAATTTCAAATTTCTAGTTGTAACTTGCTGTTGATTGCTGTAATAACTTGTAATCATTGAAAGCAAAAAACTTCACAGTGGACGTAGGCAACACGCCGAACCACTATAAATCGCTTGTCTACGCATTTACTTTACTGTTATTTGGAGCTTTTGTTAGATAATCCTCATTTTCAATTTACATTCTTCATTATTATCTCTTCAAAGACTCCCGAAGAGTGTTGTGCCCAATTTTGGTACAAACATCGATTTTATTGAAACATAATATTATTATTTTTGAAAACAAATACAAATATAATTAGATGAAAATACAATGAAAATAAACAACTTTATTTAGATGAAGATGAAGCATTGTGATCTTCAGATTTGCTATCCTTCCATGGCTTGGGTGGAGACCAAATATTTCTACGTTCGTTGGTTCTTGGTAAACCAGAGAATTGCCTGCGTGGAGGATCCCAAGGTGTACAATAAGGGGCAGAAGGATCCAGAGGATTGCAAGGAATCAGAAGTGGTTCATGTACATCCTTTTTTCATGAATTGCAAAATTTTATCGCTACTTGCTCTAGAAAACTCAGTCGTCTCGTAGTGACTTTTTATTCGAAGTATAATTCTCGTTGTAAATCTATTTGTTGCTTTTGGTAATGATGTGTATCATCGATTTTCTCCTTGGTGTTAGTAGAGACAAATAGAGATCGTTTGGACCATTTTTTGTCAGGAGTGAATCCCGTATGGTAGGAGGACTACTTATAGGTCGGCTCTTGACCTGGTGTACGAGTAGAAAGTCGATGAGGGGTATCCGTTGAACTATCAGATGTTGATGTTGATGTTGAAAAAGAGAGGTGAGATTTGTCGAAAGACATGTTTTTGTTTTTCTTTTATTTGTTTTAAAAGGAACCAATATAAATTCTGTAATTTATTTGTAAAAGGAGGAGCTATTGACTCATGCTTTAAAAGGTTATAAATAATTATTTTAAGAATACAAACATTCTAAAGAAATTGTTGGTCAGTGTTAAAAGATTTTTTTTGTCGATTAAAACTTTTTAACCAAAAAAAATGAAATTTTGAATTAGCTGATAAGATCATTAAGAGAACATATTCCTAAATCGCATCGTAGTTTAAGGAACGTTCGTTCATTTAGTGGTTTTGTGAAAATATCTGCTATTTGATTCTCGGTATTTACATATTCTAACGTAATAATTTCTTTTTCAACATTGTCACGTAAAAAGTGATGTGATATATCTATGTGTTTAGTACGTGAGTGATTATAGGGTTTTTTGATAAATTTATTGCACTTGTATTATCGCAATATATTGGTGATTTATCGACAACTTTTCCCAAATCCTTAAGCTTTTGTTGCATGTATATCACTTGTGCACATGCTAAGGCCAATGAATTATATTCGGCTTCGCAAGTAGATAAAGAGACATGGTTTTTCTTTTTGCTAAACCATGAAACCAACGATTGTCCAATAAAATGACACGTTCCGCTAGTACTCTTACGATCTGCTTTACATTCATCGAAATCTATGTTTCTATATGAAACAAGTTCAAACGATGATCCCTTAGGGTAAAACAAACTGTAATCTCTTGTACTAGATAAATATCATAAGATACGTTTAACAACTCTTTGGTGAGACTCTTTTGGTTTTTCTTGAAATCGGGCATAAAGACATACGCTCATCACAATGTCGGGTCGACTAGCTGTCAAATATAGTCAGGAGCCAATCATATTAAGCCAATCATACTAAGATATAATTTTTCACAAAAATATTTTCCATTATCATCCTTTTCTAAGTGAACACTAGTACTCATTGGTGTTGCTTTGCTTGAAGTTTTATCCATTCCAAAACGACGTAATAAATCGTTACAATATTTTTCTTGATGAATAAAAATACCATTTTCAAGTTGTTTTATTTGTAAACCTAGAAAGAAATTTAATTCATTCATGTGCGACATTTCAAATTCACTTTTCATAATATTTGAAAATTGAGTACAAAGATTTTCATTAGTTGAACCAAAAATAATATCGTCTACGTAAATTTGTACAACTAAGATGTCATTATTTTCTCGTTTAATAAATAAGTCGTATCTATTTTACCTATTAGAAAACCAGATGCAATTAAATGATTCTTAAGACGTTCGTACCAGGCACAGGGGGCTTGCTTTAGACCATATACGACTTTGTGCAAGTTAAAAACAAGATTGGCACATTTTTCGTAAACAAGTAATGGAGGTTGTTCAACATATACGTTTTCTTTAATAAAACCATTTAAAAAAGTACTTTTGACGTCCATTTGAAATAATTTAAAATTGTGATGAGTTGCAAAAGCAAGTAATGTACGTAGGGCTTTAAGTCTTGCTACTAGAGCAAAAGTTTCATCATAGTCGATACCTTCTTCTTGATTATAAACCTGAGCGACTAAACGTGCTTTATTCCTAACTATATTTCCGTTTTCATCTGCTTTTTTTTTAAATACCCAGTTTGTTCCAATAACTGATTGATTTTTTGGTCTTAATGCTAGTTCCCAAACATTATTATGTTCAAATTGATTTAATTCTTTTTACATGGCTATTATCCAAAAATCATCGTTTGATGCTTCTTTATAACTTTTTTGTTCAAAATTTGACACAAATGCAATATTACTTATTTGGTTTAGTTTTTTTTGGCAAAGATTAACCGCCTCATTAAAAACCCGAGCCTATATCCAGCATGAATATAGGACAGGGAAAAAGAGTGCGGCGTTTTATTAACAACTCATTAACAAAGAAAATGTAAAATACAATGTACACAACAAAAACCAAATACATCCAAAACTATGAGCTATCAGTTATCTCCATAAGGCAACATAACATCAAACACCGACCTCATTTAAACCCATTACCCAACATAAGGAAAAAAAAGGAATCACAAAACTGCTTCAAACATAAATTGGGCACCGACGATTCAATCTCCCACTAGATTTATTCCCCAACGATCAAGAATCCGCTTACATCTACTGGTGATCTTCTTCTTCTTCTTCAATTTGTAGTTCCCCAGTAATTTCAAGTCCAATTCAATACGCTTCCACCGGTCCTGATTCGTAACTTTTCGATTTTCGTGAAGTCTACTGTTACGTTCTTGCCAGATGTGGTGAATGATAGTTGGAAAGCTAGCATATGCCAATCCAGAAGCCTGGTCCGTTGTAGAAAAGTTAGAGAGAAGGAGTTGAATTCCTTCTTCTATAGTCAAAGTACTCGGTTGAGGTAATCCTATTTTAACACAACATGTATTCCATAAGTATGCCGAATAAGAACATGCAAAAAATAAGTGGGAATGGTTTTCAAGAAATTGGTTGCATAGTAAACAGTTAGTATCCATGTTATAACCCCAATCCGTTAATTTGTCTCTTGTAGGCAACCGATTTAAGATTGCTTTATATGCAGTTATAGACATCCTAGGATTATTGCATTTGTTCCAGATTATTTTGCCCCATACTTCAGTAGGATAATGATTTCTCGCCGCGTCCCAGGCAGATTTGAAGCTAAAACCTTTAATATCCCTATTCCATTTCCAATAATCCGTATTAGCTGAGAGATCTATTTTGATATTAGAAATCTGATTATGTAGTTGTCTAGTAAAAGGGACTAAATCCAATTTAAAAGATCCATCATGCATAATTGACGAAACTTTATCATTACCGTGACCATAGAGTTGTAAACTGTCCCATCCAAGAATTGATACCATGCTTTCATTGTTAATCCAGGGATCATGCCATAAAAATGTGTTTCTCCCATTGACTATTACTCTAGAGATATTGTTGCATGCAATCTGTCTATGTTTGAGAATTGATTTCCATGTACATGAAAAGTTATTATCCATATACATAGTCTAGAATTGCTTATTATTGCAGTACCTTTTGTTCATCCAGCGAGCCCATAAAATTTTTGAATTTATTAATTGCCAAAGAAGTTTTAGACTAGCTGCTTTCTTGATATCCACAAAATTCCTCAAGCCAATTCCTCCTTCTGATTTAGGACGACATAGAGTATTCCATGCAATTTTGTGAATTTTACCATTCCAAATAAAATTAGCACATATTTTATTAAGTTTACCAATAGTAGCCAAATGGAGTCGGTATACCATCATCCAATACATAACCATAGGAGTAATTGCTGAATGAATCAATTCTACTCTTCCAGCCATGGATAATAATTTGCAGTCCCATCCATTTAATCTTTTGTTTATATTATCAAATAAATCCCCACAATCAGAGAAATGTAAATAGTTATGAGAAAGAGGTACACCTAAATATTTGACAGGAAACTTACTTTCTTGCATGCTCAGAATATTCATAATATCTTGCTTATTAGCTGTGCCTTTACTAAAATACAACTTAGATTTATTATTGTTAACATTTAAACCCATATAGATTTTGAGTTTCTTTAAACACTTTCTAGTTACCTTGGCACTATTCGTAGAAGCCCGAATAAAAATCATCAAGTCATCAGCATAGAGAAGGTGTATAATAGCTGGTTCAAAATTAAAAGGAGGAATAATATCCTTGACTTTGTATGCCTTCAACATCAAGATAGAGAAATATTCCATAGCCACACAAAACAAATATGGAGATAAAGGATCGCCTTGTCTAATACCTCTATTGCTAGTGATTAAACCTTTTGGGTATCCGTTAATCATGATAGAGAAAATAGGAGAAGATATGCAATTATATATTAATTTTACCAGTTTAAAGGAAAACCCATCTTTTTAAGCATATGACATATGAATTTTCTGTTGACCATATCATAGGCTTTATGTAAATCTAATTTCAAACATAACTTACCAGCACCTTCGATTAAATAATCTAACTTGTTCATGCGCAAGTAAAATATTTTCAGAAATCACTCTTCCAAGGATAAACGCAGATTGAGCTTCAGAAATTAGATATCTGAGAAAAGGTTTAATTCTGTTGCAGATAACTTTAGCAATAATTTTGTATATAACATTACAACACGATATAGGCCTATAATCAGCAAATGACGATGGGTTATTAATTTTTGGCACAAGGGTAATAAAAGTATGATTAACACCTTTATCTAATTTGCATGTGGAGAAGACCTGATTTATCATATTTGTCAAACTACTTTCTAATTCTTTCCAGTGAATTTTGTAAAATTTTGCAGAAAAACCATCAGGCCCTGGACTGCTATTATCAGACATGGACAATATGGCAATGTATACTTCATCAGAGTTAATACTGTTCGATAAGTATTCTCTCCCTTCATCATTAATACGATACTTGCAATTAACATTAGGAAGAATAGTATTTATATCATAACCATTAAAGATTTGAGAGAAATATGCAATAGCTTCATTTTCAATAGTAGTGGGATCATGTACTAATTTACCTTCTTTAGAGATAATAGAATTCAGATTTGAATTGTGTCTCCTCATATACATTTTAGAATGGAAGAATCTAGTGCATTCATCTCCTTCTGTGAGCCATTCCACTTTTTCTTTTTGATTAAGATTTTGGAACTCGATATTATTTTGTTCCTTCCATTTTTTGCAGGCTGCCACTAAATTGTCAAAAGCTATAGCATTATCTGGATTATTATCAACAAAATTGAGAGCTGATTCATATTCCTGTTGCAACTCCTTTAGAATGTTACCATCCAAGCTTCTTCTATAGTTCCATGATTTTAGGTACATTTTACAAATTTTCAATTGTTGTCTGAAAACATGTAGATGAGAACCCTAAAATTTTAGCTTAAAAGCATTTGTGAAGCATTCTCCATAGCCATCTAGTAATTGCCAAGTATTCACATATCTAAAAGGTTTTCCAACTGAAGATATATGGGGTTCCAGTAATTTAAGACATAAAGGAATATGATCACTAATGGGATTTGAGACCCCAAAACAGACTAAATTAGGAAATTTGTTCATTAAATGATCATTACAAAGAATTTTATCAATTTTAGTGGCCACTCCCTTTTTTCTCCATGTAAAATTGAAACCCTGAACAGGCAGATTAACCAGTCCAGAGTTGATCACACAGTTTTTAAATCCTTCCATTTGGCGGTAAGGGACATAATTTCCCCCTTTCTTGTCTGTAGTTGATAATATATTGTTAAAATCTCCAATCAGGCACCAGGGCAAATCAATATAAATAGCTTCCTATGATAATATACCCCAAAGATGTTCTCTATCCTTAAGAAAATTACTAGCATAAACAAAGGATATTTTCATTTTGAAACCTCCAGCATTCATTATATTCAAAGAGATATGTTGTGATGACATATGAGTTGGTTCAACTTGCCAAGTTGAATTATTCCAAATAACAAGAATTCTACCTTTACATGAGCACATGTTATTATCCAAAAACGACCAGCTATTATACATTTTACATTTTAGCTTCAGAATGGCCTCATTACTAAGTTTATTCTCTAGTAAACCAACCAATGTTGATTTGTGAGTTATTAGAAATTTAAAAACCGCTAGTTGTTTTTCAGCAGTATTTAAACCTCTAACATTCCAAGCAATTATGGTCATTTAACTTTAGAGTAGCTCCTTGTTTGCCTTTTAGGAGGAGCATTGTTTGTAGTATTTACATCACCATTTTTCTTTTTATTCTTTTTGTTATTTAACTCATCAATTTCATCATCAAATAACTTGTTTACCTCAACAAAATGTTCAACATTCATTACAGGATCCTGCTTAGAAATGGGATTATCGTCAACAGCAATATGATTTATTAATTCCTCATCAGAGTTCGAAAACTCTTCAACAAGGTCTTCACCAGAATTAGGAGAGGAAATAGGTACTCCCTCTAGCTCCTGAACTTGCTGTCTATCATTTATATTATTTAAAGAGCTATAAGTAGCCTTTTCTTCTGTTATAAGCTTAGTGATATTTCTTTTATTTGAACCATCCACCACTGTTTCAATTTTTCTCATAGACAGATTACCTTTTGTTCTTAAAGCAGAGACATTATCTTCTCCTGTATGTTGGATTTCCTGAATTGACAATACCTCATCCCAAATTGTTGAAGATTTATTATGTTCATCGCATTTGACTATTTCAGAATTTTGTGCACCTTTCTCAGCTTGGATAAAAGTTGGATTATCTTCCAGATCCACATCCAATGAGTTGAACCGGCTATTTGAAATAATTATGTTCGAATGATTTGTATTCATAATATTTGGCACTTGTGTATTATTCTCTGTATCTTGTTGAACTAAATTAATTTAAGAACTCCTGTGTATATCATTGTTAAACTGGACTGTATCTGATTCATTTTCACCGCTAATATTCTGATTTTCATTTACTCTATTATTTGGAGCAATGTCACTACTTCGAACTCTTCACCTACAGAGTTCAAAGATTCATTTTCATAAGACTTAGTTTTTGGGATCCATTTACTTGTATTTTTGATTTTACAAATTTCAGTTGAATGTCCATAAATTTTACAGCCCTTGCAATATATTGGTTTATAATCATATTTCACTGAAACTTGTAGTTCTTCCCATTATGCATCATCACATCAACATGGTTAGGAAATCCCTCTTCAGCGGACATTTCTATTAGCACCTTGGCATATGCTATTCAGGATTCATCCACAGTGATTTTATCCATCTTTATTGGTTTACCCAAAACACTAGCTATAGCACTTATCGCTTCCTTATCCCATAAATCCAATTCCAGGTTATGTAACTTCACCCATATCGGCATTGTCGATAGTAAATCTCTACTAAACCTCATACCTGCCTGCCACTTCTTGAGAATTATAATTCGATTGTCAAACAAATATGGACCTCCCTTCAGCACATTCTCACAGTCTGAAGCGTCTATGAATCTAATAATAAAGAATCCATTATCCTGAGCCAGTAAATTAAATTGTTTTTTAGGCTTCCAAATTCGTTCAATATACGCTTTTAAATGAGTATGATATGGTCTAGCACCGTATACATAGAAGATGATCGAATTTTTCCATTTATCAGCAGCTCTTTTATTCATTTCAGAGTCAATTATAGCCTTCTTCTTCTGATTAACAATTAATGGTTGTTTATATGTTAAGTCCACTACTTCTTATGATCCTCCAATACCACCATCAGCAGCATTCCTCCATTCTTTATTATGTCCTTCATCTAACCCAAACTTGACTCTATTCCAGTCTATCGTTCGCTCTACAAAAGGCTTTCGATAATTCCCATGATTACCATTTTGTTTTGAATTATTGCGCGTCTCAACTTGAGTTGTCATATTATGATTTATATGAGATCCAGATCTATCTTTGGGCATTGAATTTTTATCTCTATTCCAGAACGGCTGCGATTGCAAATTGACGACTGTATTGTAAGAACTTCCAGAGCCTCCATCATCCATTCGATTATTCTTACCAGCTTTATTAGAAAAATCAGATCCATTTCTGATATCTGTTTTACCAGATTTATCTGAATATATTTCTCGATTGGAAATTATAATCACCCCAGATCTGTTCTTGTCAGTAACATTACTAGAATTTAGTCGACTAGAAACCCTAACCTTTTCTTCTGTACGAGGATGATCGGTACTTGTTTCTGTGTGTACTTCCTTATCCGGAGGACGCGAATGAGAGTTGAAGCCACCTTGTGAAGTATCAACACCAGAAACCATCTTGGGAGATGGAATCGCCATGAGACCTGTCGCCATGAGATCTTTATATGAGTTCAAATATTTTTTTATAATACTTATTTGGTTTAGTTGATTTCATGTTACTCTGGAATTAAGATCCATGTTGATATTATCTTTTGGATGATCTTTTAGAATTCTGGGTGGTAACAACCAGTATTATTTTGCGCATTTGTCTCATTATTAGATGAATTTGTTGTATTTGTTATAGAAATAATTTCTTCATCGTCATTAGTATGATTGTTAAGGAAATTTTCATCAAATGAAACATGTAAACTTTCTGCAATTGTGTTAATACGTTTATTAAAAATTCTATATGCCTTACTATGATCCAAATACCCAACAAAGATTCCTTCATCGACCTTCGGGTAGAATATTCCTAAATTATCTTTTGTGTTCAATATAAAACATTTTGATCCGAAAGTTTTAAAGTATGATACTTTAGGTTTTCTTCTAAAAGACATTTTAAAGCAAGTATGTTTAGTCATAGGTCGTATGGTTACTCGGTTCAAAACATAACAAGCCGTAGCAATAGCTTCAGCCTAAAAATGTTTTGGTAAATCACTACTATTTAATAGTGTTCATGCACATTCTTGTAATGTACGATTTTTTCTTTACTACACCATTTTTTTGTGGTGTGCAGGGAAAAGAAAAATTATGATTTATGCCCTTTTTATTACAAAAATTAGTAAAAATATCATTTTCGAATTCTCCACCGCGATTACTTCGAATATTCTTAATTTCAAATCCATTTGAGTTTTAATTCTTTTAGAAAAAATTTTAAACATACCAAAAATGTCACTTTTATGTTTTAAAAATAAGGTCCATGTATATCTTGAAAAGTCATCAACTATTACGAAAACATATTTGTTATGATTTATATATCATACTTGAGTTGGACCAAATAAATTTGAATGTAATAATTCTAAAGGTTATTTTGTAGAAATATTACTTTTAGATTTAAAGAGCTTTTCTTTAGTTTGCCGATTTGACAAGCATCACACAAATTTTCTACTTTATAATTTATTTTAGGTAAACCTCTAACTAGCCCATATTTTGCTAATTTATTAATATATTTAAAATTAATATGACAGAATCGTTTATGCCACAACCATGGATTATCATGTTTGGCGGTTAAGCATAAGTTTGAATTTCGATTTATATTTATATTTAAGACATAAACATTTTTGTTTCTAAAACCCTCAAAGATAAGTTGTTTGTTATTGTCGAAAATATTACATCTACCTTTTCAAAATTAATTTGAAAACCTTTATCGCATAATTGACTAATGCTAAGTAGGTTGTGTTTTAGATTTTCTACTAACAAAAGATTTGTAATAATAGAAGAGTTAGAAATACCAGAATTGATGACTTCTCCAATGCCAACGATGTATCCTTTTGATTTATCTCCAAAAATTATCGTTCCACGATCGATGTATATTATATTTGATAGTATTTTCGCATTCCAGTCATATACTTGGAGCAGCCACTATCAAGTATCCATTTCTCCTTATTTTTTTATTTTGGGTACCTACAAGATAAAAATGATTTAATTGGTACCCATATACTTTGTTAGGGTCCTAGATGTTAGGAGGAGCAGGTAGCCACACCCAAGAAGGTTTAGCACCTATATGAACATAATTTTTATTATAGACTACATTATCTAGAAAATTATTAATATGTTTTTGTCTAATCAAATTATTATTTGTCTTACGAATCCGAATTTTTATGTTTTTAGTATTCATATTAGACTTAGGTGATCTTTTAGTCTTTTGATGAATAAAACTATACTTCTTAATATTATTCCCTTTTTGTTTAGGAATATTTTTAAATCCTATTCCATTTCTATTACCTGAAGGTTTTGAAGTTTTGATAAGATTTTCCAAATCTTGTTTTCCTTTATTAAATTTTGAAACATTATTTGTAATTTTATCTAATGTTCTTTTAGTTCAAAATTGTCAATTTTCAATGTTTCTATATTACTTTTCAAGTTGATATTTCTTTTAACAAGTTATCCTTTTCTAGTTTAACTTTTCCAAAATCAATAGATATAGTCTCGTATTCAACTAAACTACTTTTATTTTTTTATTGAGATAATTCTAGTTCCTCCTCTAAAATATTTTTTCATCTTTTAACATTCTTATTTCAAGTTCTAAATGATTTATTTTGGCTATGTGTTCTGTATTCAATTTTTTAATTTGTCTAAATTTATCAACTAATTCCATGCTAAGCTTTAATAATTCATCATAGCTAAGTTCGGGACATAACTCATCAGTTTGTGCCATAAAACATACATTAGCTAGTTCTCCGTCACTATCGCTGTCATTATCTGATAATGATGAAGTATCCGAGTCATCCCACGTTACTTTGAAAGCTTTCTTCTTTTTGAATTTTCAAATTTATTCTTCTTTTTATCATTGTTGAGCTTGAGACAATCTTTCTTCATATGTCCAAATTGATCACATTCATAGCATTTGATTAACGTTTGATTTGTTGATTTTGATTTTCCTCCTTTTTGAAATCCGGTCATTTTCCTAAACTTCTTGAATTTGTTGTATTTTTGGAAATAAATACAATTTTATTCTTCGTCTAAGTTGGAGTCTTCATTTGTTGCTGGAAATGCTATGTTTTCTTCTTCAAATTTTGTTCTATTTTTGCCTACAGATTAGCTTCATAGGACATTAAATTTCCTACCAATTCTTCAACTAAGAGTGCTGAGAGGTCATTAGCTTCTTCGATAGCTAATATTTTCTTTCCCACTCCAGAGTTAAAAAATTGAGTATTCTAGATACTAAATCAAAATTTATGAATTTAACTCCTAGTGCCATTAAATCGTGTTGAATAGTTTGCAATCTAGAGTACATATCCACTATAGATTCATTTTGTTTCATTTTAAATGATGAAAATTGAATTTGTAAAATTGAAATTTTAGTTTGCTTAGTTTGTTCGCGCCTTCATGTGTAACTTGTAAGGTACGCCAAATGTCATATGCAACGTTACATAACATGACACGTGAAAATTCATTCTTATCTAATGAAGAAAATAAAAAATTCATGGCTTTGGCATTATTAGAAGCTACGGTTTTTTGTGCATCATTCCATGTGTTCATAGCAGTGTCAGGTGCTTCATATTTATTTTGAGTGGCTGACCAAATTTCTAATCCATTAGCTTCCATAAAAATTCTCATACATATTGACCAACATGCATAACTAGAACCATTAAAAAGTGGGAGACGTGCTGTGGATTGGCCTTCTTGAAAAATACTTGCCATATTAAAGTGATTCAAATATGTGTTACTGTACTTTGATCAACCCTTGCTCTAATACCAACTGAAAGTCTACGGGGTGGATCGTGTAGTGTATATGCAAGTATATGTGACAAAATATATGATGCGACTAAAATAATATTAATCTAAGTAAATATAGAATAAGCACACTGGAATTTTATATTGGTTCGGATCTCCCGTCTTACGTCCAGTCCCAAAACTCCCCTTTGAAATTTGACTATCAAAAACCCTTGCTTCGCCCAGAGGAATAGGCTTAGTTACAATGAGTTGTTCTTGTCAAATATGTGTTCTAACATAACACGGATGTTGACTGATTAGTACAATTTCTTCCAATATATTTCTAAGGAATAGTGTCTATGAAGAACTGAGTATATGGAAGAGTGAATACAAGTAAAGATTGCTAAAGTGCAGAGATCAAGAATATAGGATAGAGTGTATAATTAGAAAGTGTAAGTAAGTGAAATAAAAAAAAATTCTCTTGATTCTTGATGCTATATATAGTTGTAGATAGGTATCTTGAGTAGTTACAACCATTAATGAATCCTCTAAGGTTGCTTTTGTTGATGGTGAAGAGTTGTGGCGAAGAGAAGCGGAGATGTCCATTCATATATGGCAGTTGTAGTTCATTTCTGAAGTTCGAGTTTGAATTCAGACTTCTGGTATCTGTTTCAGACGTCTCATACTATATATTTTTTGAATATGGTAGAGGATCAGACATCTGAGTGCTATTACCAGACGTCTGATTTAGCCTGTTTGTTGTTCCAGAGGACTATTTCAGACGTCTGACTTGTGCATCCAAATGTCTGATATGGTGCATGTTAGTTTTTGTGCATCCTTTCTTTTACTTCCTTGTACCTATCGACTTGTAGTCCCTTGTAGCGTCCTCTGAGCCTTGTTCTTGTCTTTAAGTGATATTGTTCTACCAAGTACCTGTGTATATATATATATGTATGTATGTATGTATGTATGTATGTATGTATGTATGTATGTATGTATGTTCGATTCCTATTGTATAATTGTTGTCATCGAAATTGTAGGTTGGATTTCCTAACATAGTATTCATTCTTGTAATGATAACACTGCCTTTCAGGCAATAATGCAATAATAGCATTCATCCATACAAGCTATTTTGGGTTTGAACAAACCAAATCTCCTTCAAGATCACCATCTTCATTATCTTTGAGATATCACAATTCATAATGCACAAATCGGATCGAAGTGGGATTTGGATAATTAAATCCGATCCCGGTCTCTTCGAAACGATCAACGAATTTTCAGCCAGATTTGACAGTCGGTTATTTAACTATCAAATTACGCACATAATCAGTCACTAGGCCCAATTTTATAAGTCTTTCAAAATATTTATTTCAAAATATCTTTACAAGGATATACATATATATATATACACACACACACACATATAATCAACTCTCTTCCAGCATTCCAACATTTGAAAACAAATTTTAAATACTTATCCATAACAAGATATTTTTAAACCACTTCAACACTTAGAAATATTTTTGAATTCAATTTATAATACTTAGAAAAAATATTTCTATATAATTCATTTCACACTTAAACTATTTTCCAAAACCTTTCATTCTAATACTTAGGGAAATATTCATATGTAAATTCCCATAAACATTTCGAACATTAACACTTAGGAAATATTTCATGCTTATCTCATAAATTTATGGTTATTAATTCCCTTTACAATTTCAAAAAAATACTTGATTATACCTGTTTATAATCTAACTAACAATTTTTAACTTCTTTTATGAATTCAGATTCATTTTTGAAGTTCCCGTATTTCAACATTTCGGAAATTTTATTAAATTTTCAGAATTCCATTATAAATTTCTCTTATAAAATCTCATCTGTTAAATAAAACTCAGTTTACAGATCTCGAGAGTATCTATAATTAAATTTCAATCACTTTCAAAACTCTACATATATATATATATAAAGTATTCTTCAAAGAACAAGAATTTATTTGAAAACATGTTTAAGCAATTATTTAAAATATCAACACATTTTTACCTAAACATTAGTAACCCATTTCCAAATTCTTTTTTAAATAATACTAATCGATTTTACAAGATTGTTATAAAATTATAATTTGTTTGAATTACTATTAGCTATTTGAAAAATCCACTTTCCTAAATATTTTAATAATAACACAGCTTAAACTAAATAGTTTAATAAATAAAAAACCCATTTTAAAACAAACTTAGTTTCTCGACAAAGATCTATTTTTAAATCCAATATTACCAATTTCAATTTATAAATCCTTCTCATAACCATTCTTACATTTGTAAAATAGAATCCACTATATTTTTTTTTCAAAAACCGATTTCCATATCACGATATAAATTCACATTGTGAATTTATATTTCCAATTTACTAATAATCATTTCCCCTTATTTATAAACATCATTTAAAAATCCATTGTCAAAAACATCTTTGTATAAATTATTTTTAAATCCCTAATTTAAAACATTTTACGAACAGTTGAGTACAAATACAAAATCAAATCATTGTTTTATCCATATCAATTTCCTTTAAAATAATCCAAATTTCGATATAAATATTTTTATATCCATAATCTCCTTTTAATTATTTCAAATTCAAAAATAATATTTATGGTGTTTAAAACACCAAAATTAAGGCCAGTGTTACTATAGTATCCAATAAATCAAATCATGATATAATCTATAACAGATTATCCGCACACATCATATATCACTATATATGAAATTGAAGACAAAAATCTTGAGGAATCCAGTGTGATCCATCCAACCTATTTTCCTACAGTCATAGATGTTATATAACATAAAATAAAAATAATCCTGCTTCGATGAGGGATATCCCAATAATATAGGGTCATCCACTATTATACGGGGCGCATAGTGTCTCATCCGTTCCAATCGGTAGGAATATACCCAACTACTAATGTATATACTACTATATATAATATAACATCAAACTGATAATAATTTATAAATTCATCCAATCAAATAATAAATAATTAAACATTTTAAATTAAAATCAGCAATCCAAAATAAGTGAGATTTACTCACCTTGATTTTTAATTTGCAAACCGTCTCAATTTTAAATTAAATTGAACCATGTTCAACTTAATTAAAAATTCTAGTTAACTCAAAAAATCTCCAAACCAATTTTTTGGCGTATCACTCGTCGATTCGAATCTGTTGTCGCTTGTTTTATTTGATTTCGACCTCGTATGACAGAGTTACACAGTTAAAAAACATTCGAATTTAAATAATATAGTTATACTTAGTTACTAATTAATCGTTAATCTCAACTTAACCTAATCACATTGTTAACCTGCTGCAAATCTCGTTCCCAAGCACTCATCTTCGTATCGTCATCTCCAGGTTCGAATATGAATACGACATCACCACTTCCCCATCGATTTTCTCCACCCTCACCACGTCGGAGACCATCATACTTCACTAGAGCCGAGCCCCGACCCTCTTGCCTCCAGAGGTCTGATCCCCCTATTCCTCGATAATCGCCAGAAAAATGGACTCGAAGTCGCTGCCTTATGCTCCTCCAGCTCGCACGTGCACTCCCTCCTCGGGCGTTCTTCGATCGCGACTTTTATTGCGTGATTTTTTTCAAATCGAACTGATTTCATTTTCGAGAAGAGGAAGGAGGAGTATGTGATTTAAAATGTGGATAAGGCTGCTTCGATTAGGCATATAGGTCGGTGATTCGTACGTGGTTAGGGTGGCTTGAGGCTACGATTTGAAATCTATATTTGATTTTATTCAAAATATCTCGCAAAGCATATCTCGATCTCGAACTTCTATCAAAGTGTACGGCCTAACGTTTCTAATGTTATACCCTTATTTCGAACCCAATGGAACTGGTCTCGAGCCCTAATTCAATCGTATGCGAAAGATAGCTTTTTAAATCGACTATTTTTTTAATTAAATTAATCATGTGCGTTTCCAGCTCGTATGACCAAACGGTAACCCCAAACGCTACGAAGTTTGAAATACCACAATAATACACTATTGTGGATCCAATGGAACTAGTTTTTTCGAATTTCGAGGCTGTGCCCTGGATTGCTGTTTTAACGTGTCGATTAAATCGACGATTTTCAAAATCGACGAAATTACTTGAAATTCAATTTTAAAGACTTACTAACTTAATTCTAATTCAATTAGAATTTATATCAACATTAGAAATCATTTTGATTCATATTCAACTCAAAATTTCAATTATTCACCATTTTCGTATTGCGATAAATCGCTATATTTGAAATTTATATTCATTCTATAATTTCAACCAAAATCTTCGTATTCAAAAAAAATCATTTATATTCCAAATCCAATATTTAAAACCATTTAAATATTCAAAATCAAACGATGGAAAATCTAGTCGTTACAGTCAAGATGAAGCATCGATGGTGGATATTAATTTGGCGAACGTTTAGGAAGGCCGGCAGCACGATGGAGACATGGAAAAAGTCGATTGTTTTTGGTGGTATAGATAGCAAGCAATGATGTTTGGCGATGCTTGCATTAGGACATCGAAGGCTTGCACGGTTGAAAATGGTTTGGAGGAGTATCTTTGGTGAGTTGTTAAACTCATGAATTCTATGCCTAATTATTTCAATTCCTATTGCATGCCTTACTTAAATTATGAAATTCATAAATACTAGTTGTGATTGAATGAAAAGATTAAAATAAAATTTGCATGCTATAGTTTCTAATTTGGTTGATGTTTGAATTGGTTGAATTGTATGTTTGAAATATTGGATTTGATAGTTGAAAATGAATCATATGGTTAAAAAGATATACATGTTAAGATTATATTATTCATTGCTAGTTTAGGTCGATGGTTGAAAATACATACATCATTTATATGATCGGAGTTCATCAAATAGCGACTCGGGTTGTTAAATTAACTCTATTTGATAAGTAGTATTATCTAGAGAGATTTTTTTTAGAATTTTGATTTTAGACTAATTTGTTGTTTTGATTCATTTTGAATTTCGATAAATGGTTTCGATCGATGGGTTTAATATTTTCGAATTTATAAGTGTGATCTTCTTTATTAAGAATTAATTTGGAAATTTTATTAAACTATTATAAATTTTTAACAGAATTATAAATTCAAAATTTTGTCTCAAGCTTTTGTACTAGTTTTATTATTCACAAAATCTTTTAGAAACTACTATTTCAACTATATTTTTATTTAAAGGATTATTTTGAAGGCAAATAGAATATACTACTCTTTTATAAAAGATATTGCGAAAGAAATTACCTTATTTGAAATGATCTTGATTATAGAATTTGTTTAAATAATTTTGAAAGAGTTTCAGGCCATTGTAAATAAACAAATCTTCTTTAAAAATGAAACTAAAGATTTAAAAGTGATTTTGGAAAAATTATATCTTGGGATATAAAAAAAATTAAAAAAACTCTTTTATTTTATTGATTATGGGTTAACAAATGTGAGAAGTTTAAAAGTGAATTTTAGATAAAATATTTTAGAAACCATTTTCTATATGATAAAATTAAATTAATTACTTTCAACCTATAAACTATTATTGGCCTTTGTTGTATTTAGCTTTTCGCTATTTTTTATGCAAGCTTGAATTGGATTTCTGTTGAATTTCATGATTTTCTATGAAACAAGGAATTTTAATAAACGATTGAATTGTCGGGTGGTATGGGATACTTTATACAATTTTTTCGATTATTATTATAATTTATTAAATAGAGTTTGTGTGAAAATTACTAGCTTTTATTAAATATTTAAATTTACTATCTGGTATGGGATAGTTAGTTAAATTCTTGTAATTACTGGAGTGACAGTAATGAACACTTGAGTTGTATTATCTTAAGGTGTTCAGATTTTAGACCAATAGATCCTGAGAGAAAATAACTCATTTTTCATCGATTTGAGAATTGATATATTTTTAGATTTAGGTAGGCAGATCTCTTTCGGAAGATCTATTATGGTGTAAATACGGCAGTGTCTTTCGATAGGTAGATTTTTACCGCATCGTAGTTTATAGGTACTACAAACTATCAGTTATTTTATTTTATATGGTTAGGCTATGTTTACCTCTTTCGGTAGTTAAATTTTCATAGGGCAAATTAGGTACACGGCTGCTCTTTTCTTTGAGAGGTGTTCTTAATCTACAGTCTCTTTCCGTAGGCTTCCTTTCTATATAGAGGGTCTCTTTTGGTAGATTGCTTTTTCATTGTATTAAACTGATACATGACTGTTAACCCGCCTTTTGGAAAGGCTGTAGGCAGACGGATTTAACTAAGTTGATTGCTCAGTTATCAAGGATGGAATGCGGTAGGTTTGAGTAACTGGATGGATAGGTAACGCAACACGTTTGGAAGGTGGTTCGCCTATTTAGTACGGCTCGACATTGGTGGCTCGGCTATGTCATTGGCTTGGAGGTGAGCTAGATTGGAAGTGGATTTGGCCCGGTGTAGTGGTATGATTCAGCCAAGAGAGGTTGTTTGGCATCGGCCATTCGGTGTGGAAGTCATGAGTCGTTCGGCCAGTTATGGTTCGGTCAGATATAAGGTCGGCATAGAAGTCGCTCGGCATAGAAGTCACTCGCATAGGAGTGGCTCGGCATAGGAGTCGCTCGGCATAGGAGTCGCTCGGCATAAGTTGCTCGACGACTTCTAGTCCCGAGGCATGTGACTTCAGTTAACTCGGTGGACAATCAAGTGGATCGGCATGGTTGCTTAGGGTATGCCGCTCGGTGATGGATGGAAGCTCGTATCTGGTTCGGCATACTATAGTGCGGAGTGTTTTGGCACAGGATGGTCGGCATGGGTCGGTTGAGATGGAAAGTATGGCTCAGCTATGACCTTGATGGGCTCAAGGTCACTCAGAAAGCTCAACAACTCAGGATTTGCCTATAAATACAACATGTGGGGGTTCAGAAAAAGGATCTTTTCCCGAGCTCTCTTTCTTTTTATTTCCCAAGGCTAAAGTTACTCTACCAGTTTGTAACTGTAATTGATTCAAACATCAATAAAAAGAAACTTTCTAGAGTGGGCGTAGGTCAGAGTTAGCCGAACCACTATAAAATCTGTGTTCTTTACTACATTCATTTTAATTTTGATTGTTCTTCACATTATTACTCACCACAGACATTCCATCTGTAATCTGCGACTTTGATTTGGTGCTTTCATCTGGATTTGGGTGTTAGTGACCAATTTTGGCGCTAACATTTTGGTGCTTTCACTGAGAATTGAACTCTGGAATTTTAAAGCAAGGAACTCGGATTCTAGGAGGCAATGGCCAAGCCATCAGCAAGGAAGCAAGTAATAGATAGGAGCAATCGGGAGGGAAGTCAAGAGGCTTCCTCTAGAGCTGGAGCAGGTCAAGCATCCATCTACATCACCAGAGATGAGATGGAAGCGGTGATGAAAAGGCAAGAGGAGATGATGTAGAACCTCCTTAGACTGTTTGGACAAGCAAGGACAACCGGAGCTGTTGGAATTCAAATCCATGGAGATAGAATAGAAGGACCCAATAGGCAATCAAGCGAAGCAGCTCAGCAGGGCGCAGCCCTTAATCGGCACATAACTGCTAATCTGGATGGATCCAGGCTAGGGGCATACCACCTAGAAATGGTGGACCGATCCCTGAAGTAACTCTAGGCGATACCACATAACGAGATGCTGGCAGGAATACAAAAGCACGTGATGAAGAGTACGTGCCGAAATTCCCTCGAGAACTCGTGGGGAAACCCCTGGCAGACAACGCTAGATAAACTGAGATTATTAGGAGAACTGTCCATGGAGGTTTGACCAACAGAGATCTGGAAGGAGTAAACAAGATCCCGTTGACCCGTGAAATCAGAATGGTCCGGAACCCATCGGAGTTCAAGCTACCTACTCTGGAAGTGTACAACGGTAAGGCTGATCCTGCTGATCACTTGATGAGATACATAAGACATATGGAAGTGTTGGGGGCATCGGAGGAAGTGATGGCCCGATGTTTCCCACTGTACTTGACGGATATAGCTGCTATGTGGTTCAGGCAGTTGGAAGAGGGAACTATCAGAACATGGACAGAATTGGTAGACAGGTTTCTGAAGCAGTTTCGGGTTCATATCAAAAGACCAAAATATGTAATGACGCTAACATCGGTAAACAAAGGAAAGAGGAATCACTCAAAGCTTTCTTAACTCGGTTCAACGCCGTAGTTACATCGGTAGATCGGCCTAACCCATCGATGGTTTTGACGGCAGCAGTGTCAGAAGTCAAGGAGAATTCGGACTTCAAAGTGTCATTGATACGGGACCCACCAATGGATCTCAAGGAATTCTTTCACGAAGCTAAGAGATTCCTTCGGCCGGAAGATGCATGTTCAGATATGAGGTTAAAGAAGGTGAATGCAGCTGAGGGCCATCCAACGGAAGCTCGGATAAAAATAACGGTAAAGGAAAAAGGAAAATGGATGGAAACAATAGCATTCCGAAGACGCTGCAGACGGAGTCATAGTTTTCTTCTTACACAGATCTAACTGAGATTCTAGAAAGTATTTACTTGGATGCTCGAGGGCACCTCCAGTATCGAAGACCGACAAGGAGGGAACCTTTTGAGTACGAACGGGAATCGGGAAAGCATTTCCTATTTCTTGAGCTAGATGGCACAACACAAAAAATTGTAGGCATTTGAAAGATATCGTGGAGGAGCGTGTAAGGAACGGTCACCTATAGCAGTATGTAAGGAATTGAGCTATAGTAGTGGAACGGGAGCGGCCACCGCCTATCTCGAGCGAAGGTGGCCCTAGATCTGGTGGTCAGCGGCTTGTTATCAACTGAATGGTTTGATGGTTTTGTATAAGTAATAGAACTCAAAGTAATGCGGCTAGGTCACTTACACACGTATGTGATCGAGGATGGTCCCTAGACGTGCTCTGAGATGATGGAAAACCATACTGCTTGGGTCTATGAAATCCTGTTTTCTCTAGGTTTTTCTGCGAACTTTGGTTTCTTCTTTGGTACTTTGAACATTTAATTATGTTCGTTGTACGAACTTTTTCTTTGGTAATTGAATTCTGTAATGATCGGATTTGGATCGGTGTAATAAATAATACGGGTCTCACGATCATGGTCCCGACGGTGAGAGGGGCAGTGTTCGCAAGTTACGAGTCCCTTCGTCGGAGAGCGATGGAATGGACTTGGACACAATATAAAAGTCCTTCGCCGGAGTGTCGAGGCCGGTGAATATAAAAGTCCTTGGCCGGAGAACCGAGCCGGTGAATATTTAAGTCCTTGACTGGAGAGTCGAGGCCAGAGAATATAAAAGTCCTTGGCCGGAGAGTCTAGGCCGGTGAATATCGAAGTCCTTGGCCAGAGAGCCAAGGCCGGAGAATATAAAAGTCCTTGGCCGGAGAGCCGAGGCCGAAGAATATAAAAGTCCTTGGCCGGAGAGCCGAGGCCGGTGAATATCTAAGTTCTTGGCCAAAGAACTGAGGCCGGAGAATATAAGAAGTCCTTGGCCGGAGAGCCGAGGCCGGAGAATATAAAAGTCCTTGGCCGGAGAGCTGAGGCCAGTAAATATCAAAGTCCTTGTCCGAAGAGCCCAGGCTAGTGAATATCTAGGTCCTCGACCGAAGAGTCGAGGCTAGGGAATATAAGAAGTCCTTGACCGGAGAGTCGATGCCGGAGAACATACAAGCCATTGACGGGAGAGTCGAGGCTGGAATAGGATAACGCGACCCAATGAGGTCTACAGATTCAAAAATTGAACCCGTAGAGGTAAGGGATTTGAATTTCGACTTAGGATAGATGGACCCGGTGAGGTCTTGAATTTGGAAAAGGGCCTGGAGCGGTCTAGAATTTGGATATCGACCTAGAAAGGTTATACATTTGGCTATTGCTTATTGATGGATTAAAGCTTGGTTGACGAATAGGATGGCTTGGTATTGGGTTGGGCTATGGATCGAATGGTATGATTATGAATTAAACATAGACTTCGGATATCGGATTTGAGGCTATTCAAAACATACCTTCCATAGCAAGGCATGTTTGGGGGTCAAGTGTTAACCCGCTTTTTGGCAAGACTATAGGCAGGCTGATTTAACTAAGTCGATTTCTCAGTTAACGAGGATGGAATGCTTTAGGTTTGAGTCAACTGGATGGATAGGTAATGCAGCACGTTTGGGAGGTGGTTCGGCTATATTAGTACAACTCGGCATTGGTGGCTCAGTTGTGTCATTGGCTTGGAGGTGAGATGGATCGGAAGTGGATGTGGCCTAGTGTAGTTGTATGGTTCGGCCAAGAGAGGTTATTTGGCATCAGCCGTTCGGTGTGGAAGTCATGAGTCGTTCAGCTAGTTATGGTTCGGTTAGATATGGGGTTGGCATAGAAGTCGCTCGGCATAAGAGTCGCTCGGCATAGGAGTTGCTCGACATAGGAGTCGCTCGGCATAGGAGTCGTTCGGCATAAGTGGCTCGGTGACTTATAGTCCCAAGGCATGTGACTTTAGTTAACTCGGTGGACTATCAGGTGGATCGGCATGGTTGCTTACGGTGTGCCGCTCGGTGAAGGATGGAAGATCGTATCTTGTTCGGCATACTAGAGTGCAGAGTGCTTCGACAAAGGCCAGTTGGCATGGGTCGGTTGAGATGGAATGTATGGCTCGGCTATGGCCTTGATGGGCCTAGGGTCACCCAGAAAGCCCAACAACTCAGGATTTGCCTATAAATAGATCATGTGGGGGTTCAAAAAGGGATTTTTTTTTCCAGGGCTCTCTTTCTTTTTATTTCCCAAGGCTAAGTTACTCTACCAGTTTGCAACTATAATTGATTCAAACATCAATATAAAGAAACCTTATGGAGTGGACGTAGGTCAAAGTTAGCCAAACCACTATAAAATCTGTATTCTTTACTGCATTCATTTTAATTTTGACTATTCTTCACATTATTACTCTCTACAGACATTCTATCTATGATCTGTGACTTTGATTTGGTGCTTTCATCTGGACTTGAGTGTTAGTAACCAATTTTGGAGCTAACAATGACTACCATTATTTTTTCATTATGATGATTATTTCTTCAGAGATTTTAGTATGGATATTCTATATCCTTTGTGGTTTTGAGAAATTTTGAATTTTTTATTACCATATTTTTTGTATGACAGTCCATTGGAGACTTGATACGAATTTATGAAATGGTGATTTGTTAGATGTGCCTTATTTGGGTATTTGTTTGAGACATATTTTATTCATGACTTATTTGGTTACTGTTAAGTCATAATTGTGATTTCTATATCTATTGGTTTGATATATATTATATGGATTTTTTTGGGTTTTTGGCATACTTTGAGATACCTTGTTTTAGAGTTAAGTCATTTATGGATATATAAAGTGGTGAATTTAATTAATTGCCTTATTATGATTGTTTGTTCGGCATATTTTATTATGGCTTATTATTTTAAGTCATATAGTTAAGATATTAGTAACTCACCTTTTATTTAGATGTAGTTTGACCCGTTTATTTTTTTAATACTCGGGTCGAGCCGAGACTTTATAGGTACAAGAACTCATTAACTCTTGGATTTTGGGTTAGCTTTGGAGTAGACTATTTTGACAGTTTCAGTTTACTTCATCATTATGTATACTGGCATTTAGTAGTTATGTCATGTATATTATTCAGTGGTCATTTTATACCTGGTATAGTGTATGCGATACGGTGTATATTAGAGTGAGTCCAGAATTGAAATTTTGTAGACTCGCGTCTTATTACGAAATATATTGTATATTAGTCGCTGCAATCTTTGACTCTGATTCTAATTTATCTATATTATATATTGTTCTGAATACTTTTTATCGGTGTGTTTATGACTTTGTATTAATACTGCATACGTTAAATTTTCACTTCAGATCCTCAAAAAGGTGAATAAGACATATCAATGTTAGTATAAAGATATATTCACATTCGATAGCCCATAACCAGCCATATTTTCTGAATTAGCAGACAACATTATTTGTAATGTTTTTTGCTAAACTGGGCATAATGGTGGGGTCATTGCAATCCCAGTTAAAAGGAAATTACCAATTTCAAAAACATAACCGTGTCAGTTTGCCTTGTCCAAATGTTTAGAAATCCATGTCGATATCGTGCCATCCTACATCTCGACAAGAATTCAAAGACCACTCAATGGGCCAATAGATGTAATATAAAACAATTTTATAGCACTAAAATAGGCGCTCTCATACACATACACACACACACTCAAACTCATTCTAAGGTGTTACTAACCTTTTCTTTAATGAGGTTACCCAACCAAGGCTTAGGTGTTCGCTCAACCTAAGCTCCGATGCCACGCTGTAGCGACCGACCTTTTCGACCCTTTAAAGTCAACACTAATACATCCACAATACTCACGTGCCGAACATCCAAGTGTCAAAAAGACAGATTGTTGGAGTAAAAGAAAAGAAAAGACAGAACATTATCTCACATCGTGACGAGTAATATATAATATACAATAGAGTTTTACAAAAAGAAAATTATCGTGCATAAATCAATCAGAGTAAACTACCAAGCATCGGCCTGGACAGTTATAACAACTTTTCCTCACAAATGCTGATAAATATATAACAACGAATGCAACAAAAATAAAAGATACATGAATACATCTTGAAGGCATCCCTCTTGTCTCCTAAAGCTCTAAAGAATCTAGAAATATGCTCGGATTGACCCTAATATTGTAAGAGAATAATGCCCGGATCAGTCTGGTAAACCAGCGTGAGAAAAAAAATCATATAGATTTTTAATGTTATAAACCCTTTTGAAAAAATAAAGGTACTTTGTAAGACAAGGCCACACATAAACACAAAAAGGTTTTACCTTACGACAACTAAACCTTTCTAAATAGAAAAATCTACTAATATTATAATAATGTCCAGGGTTTAAAATAAATATATAACATATCTTGAATGGTTAACCATAACTACATTCAACGGTACTCGGTTCTACAACTAAAACCATAAGGCACATATTGGAGATTGGATTCCATATAATGACAAGGCACCAAGGTACTATCTACCACAGTACGTCTGTAGATAAAATATACCGAGGGCCCACTTTGACCCTCCCATAAACAAAAAGATAGCCTGCCCCGCAAACATGACATTGCCAGATTACATCATCCCTCGAGCAACGAGGCTGCAAACATTGCAACTTGCCCCACCCGTGCGTGTATACCAAATCCAAAGAAAATACATCGATCTAGATCTGAGGAATGATGCTCCTAATAGTAGTGAACCACATAACACTGTTGCATTCCTTGATTTTAGTAATTACTGGGTTGTCAGGCTTGTGAGGCCACGATTACCTTTTCCTCTTAGCTAATCCCACTTGGAATATTAACGTTGCCCTCCAAGCATAATGCAATGCCAGCATTCATCCATACCAGTTGTTCAAGATATAAACAAACTAAAGGCACTACTTCTACTGTATCCATTTTGGAATCACCCTTAGGATTAGTAGCAAGTAGCCATTGCACTTCAACGAACTCCATCTTCAATCATCTTTAAGATGTCTACAATTCGAATGCTTATGCTGGTTCAAAGTGCTTTTTAGATAACTCAAACTTATCTGATCCCGGTCTCTCCGAATCAACAACCGATAGTTTCAAAATCGGTCAAGATTTGATAATTGGTTATTTAACTATCAAATAAACAAACAATCAAACCAGAGATTTATTTTCATATGGAAACCAACCATGGTTAAGCACATAAGCAACTACTAGGCCTCTCTAATTAATCCTTTTGTTAATTAAAACCACTTTGTAAATATTTCTATCAAAATACTACTACGAAAAATTATATATGTATACTACACATTCACTATTCATTTACACTATTTCAATGCTTGGAAAATATCCAATTTTATCTCATCGGTACAAGTATATTCACAAAACACTACACTTTCAATACTTAGAAAGTGCATTCATATACTTATCTTAATCGGTATAAGTATATTCACAAAATATTTCACTTTACAATACTTAGAAAACATTTCCATATACTTATCAATGGTATAAGTATATTCACAAATCTTAAGGAAGATTTTACTTTCAAAACCATACTTATTTGGTTTAAAACAAATGTCGTTTAAAACATAGATAACATAAAATCCAAAACACTTGGGGTGTAAGTAAATGGATCATAGGGATTAGACTAAGTATACCTACCACCACTTTTCAATTTCAAACTTATACTATCCCTTGATAAACAATGTAAACGGACATGTTAGCGTACTACGCTTGCCTCGACATACATTCTTAATTCTTAGGATAGGGACCAGTTTCCCTACATTAGAATTCAGTGTTATGTATGAAAAGTATACTTTCCATAACACCATAATTTAAAATGATCATTTATAGAATTCAAATCTCCTTTCTCTAATAAAAATTCTTTTTATAAATCTCATTTACAAAACTCCTTTCTATTTGTAAAACCCGTTTTATAAATAACTTTTATAAAACTCCTTTCTATTTATTAAACTCCTTTTATAATTCTCCTTTATAAATCTCCTTTCTATTTATAAAACTCCTTTTTATAAATCTCTTTTATATTTATCAAACTTTTTTATGAATCTCCTTAATTTGAATCTCATATACTATCTATAAATCCATACATCACTATAATTCAAAAATGTGATTTGTTATTTTAATTAATCAAAGTGGTATCATTTCCTTTTTATAAAATACAATTTGTAAATCTATTCTTTTATTTATAAAGTATCATTTATATATATCATTCTTTCCATATAGCATTTTATATAAAACGTTTCTCAATTATTTACATTAAATCACTAAATTATACAAAAGATAAAAACCCTTTTTCCTTCATAATGAACATTATATTAACTTTTCTATAAGATAAATACTTTTCAAAATACTTCTGAAACATTTCCCTATATGTTATAAAGGACTAATAAAAAGGTTGAAGTGAAATAGAGAAGTTAAAAATCAATTTCTAAATAAAATTCCATAGAAAATTCCAAAAATGTTTAAAATCATCCCCTAAATCAAAACCATTTTCAAATCAAAAGCAGCAAATAATAGTATTTTCAAAATACTATAAAAAGGCCTGGAGCTACCATAGCACTTAACAAGCGCATCCACGGATCTATGACTAAAAGGGTTCAACTTTTTTAACATTTCAAAGTCATATCCAATATGGCCAAACTACCAATCTTTGCATTCAACAATTTATACAATAAGTATAAAAATGAATAAAAATGACATTAAAATCACAATGGATACATACTTTCATAGGTTCCCTATAATTCATTTCATATGCTATCCACTATCCAAATAGAAATTCAACCAAACTAAATTGATAAATCATTCAAACATTCTAATAATAATTTATATCAACCATATATCATATAGAGTTCGTCCAAAGGTAAGTTAACTCACCAAAAATTCCATCCAACGTTTAGGTGTTCCTGCTCAATTTAAATAGAATGACTTTAAATTATAGCTTCGAATGACACTTGCTCCAAACTATATGAAGTCAATTCTAGTGTATGGATAATGCTCCTACGAGCGTGACGCAAAAAACTACATCTCGTTTGGACCTCGTATGTAGAAGATATTCATTTCATAAGATTTTGAATTAAAAATACAAATTAATTTACTTGATCACTCAATTAAACTTAATTTCCCCTCCAAATCCATCTTCTTCTTTCCTTTTGATTTCCTGTACATATACACACCATCGTGCATGCACCCAAAATTGTTGATCCTTCCTCCTTCTCTCCCTCATCTCTCCATGAAATCAACCACCAATTCCTTCGACGAACTCCCCTTCATGTGTTCTATGCTCTGCATCCAAACTTATCAAGATTGGTTGCACCGATAAAAATGCGACTTTATCCCTATGCCATGCCAGGCAATTGTCAAATTTCACCATAGCATGCCTAAGTTCCAATAGATGATGCGGGGAGGTGCTAGCATCGAGAGCAACACAACCATACTTTCTAATTCACCTAACTCCTTCTTTATTCCACACCTAACCTTAGGTTTAGCCCCCCTATGTCGATCATTCTCTAACATGGCCACTCCAAATTCCAAGACTAGGGATTTGAAGATCTCACTAATACAAGCGCAACAAATCCAACGCCATAGGATTTCATTGACTAAAACTCCAGGAACAATTCAACATTTGTGACAGCTGTGTTTTTGGTTAATAGGAAAATGAAAATAGAGAGAGAAAGAGAAATGTAGAGGAAGAGTGAGGGTGAGTGTATATTTATAATAAATATTTATTACATTTAACTCTCTAGTTAAAAAATTACATGTTTCGAGCTTGCACGATCACACAACACGTCCGATCATCTCAAAACTTGTCGGTGGACATCATGCTATTATTATGGCGTCGATGGCACTAGTTTCGTCAAAATCTAAGAAGGTATCTTGAAATGATAAATTTACACATTGTGAGACCGTTTATCAAAAAAATAATTTTTGTTCTCATTATCGATATTAATTCGAACTAAATATTTTATAAATATTTTCTACAACAAGTTCATCATTATTATTTATCAAATTCGAATCAAATTTAAATTTTAAAATAACTTAAATATTCTCATTCGAAGCGTTAAAAATTGTGGGTCATTACATTTACCTTATTCATTAAACTTTTGGGCGCAAAACCAAGATCCTTCCAATATAATCCAAAAAATGATTGTCAATTAGATACATCAGAGAGAATTCATGAATAAAAACAACTAACTGGATGTAGGCTGAAGATTTGGCCGAACCACTGTAAAATCTTGTTTATATCCTATTTGATTTCTTTCTTTTTTCATTTGTTTAATTCATTTTTGATGATATTGGGTTGTTTTCTCATTTTACATGCAAACATTGTTGGTGCTTTCACTGAAAACAACTTGGATCTGATCTGATTGAAGATGAAGAAGCCTATAACACCCCACTATTTTCAACATTTAAAATCAATTATGAATGCCATGAAATACGATTGCAACTAATATTTGATATTAATAGCACTAGATCATTTGTAATTAATTTTAGATATTGAAAATAATAGGGCATTACACTTGGCATCAGAGCTTAGGTTTAGAGACTCCTTAAGCCTTGAGTAGACTTAACCGTTTATCGTATAATTTACCCTTTCGGTTGGGTTAAAAATATAGAACGAGAGAGTGTTCTTATTTATGGTTGTGTATCTTATGTATGTGGATTGTGTATGTAACAATCATTACCTCATCCGAAGATGCTACTTATTTATAACGACCTTTGAGTGGGAAATAAATGCTATAAGAATGTGGTAGGATAAGCACTTTAGGGGGCTAAGTGATTGTTATAACCAAAGTGGCACACATGTAATATTAAAACTTAACGTTAAAAAGTGGACCTATTTCTATGGAATTTCGACCTGAAAAGTTATACTAAAAATGTACATTTTGGATTTTAAAAAGTATTTTATTTAAGAAGTAAAAATGTATGGTTTGGACTTAAAGTGATTTGCTGAAATTTGAAAAAGGTGAAAATAAAATATTTTTATTTGAGGAAAAAATTTTGCGATTGTATTTTCTAGAAAAAAATGTTTTAGTAAAAGATATTTGGATATACAAAATATTCTTGAGAATCCACTTTAGTGGAGAGAATATTTGAAAGTATTTTGCTGACAATGATTTGAATATAATAGTAGTAAAAAAATATTTTTGAGTAAAGAGTTAGAGGAACGTTTTTATTCGAGGTAAAAGCGTTTTATTCTAAAGAACGCCTTTGAAATTTGAAAAGCTTTTATGTGAAAGCTAATTTTAGTTGTAAAATTTTTATGTAAAGAACACTTTTTGGATAAACGGTATTTGAAAGGAAAATATTTTTTTGATGAAGGATATTGACTGGGAGAGTACCAATTTTTAAAAGAATGTTTTATTGAGGATATGCATGAAAATATTTTTCTTCTAATAGAAAGATGTATTGTAAAATATCTTGGTGTAACGACCCGGAAAATTTCGATCCCGAAATTTCCAGATAGTTAAGAAAAAAGGAAAAGAGAAAGAAGAAGAAAACAGACACAAGACACAGAAACCTCACGTTCGCAGCGGATCAAATATAATATCAAATAAAATAGCAGTTATATAAAGATACTATATCAGTTAATTTACATTTAAATACATCAGAGTTACACATATACATAAATACTGGACGAAACAATCATGTCCAGAGACTACAATATCACAGTGAAAACTCTCCATACGTCCCTGCCATCCTGCTCGCCTCCTGAGCTCCAGAACGTCCTTACCTGAAAATCTGTAATACTCGGTCTGACCCGAGCATTACATCAAAGTAACACCCGGGTCAGGCTGGAAACCAGCGTGAGTAAACCCATCTAACATGAATGACAAAAGCATACAACTTATATAAACCCGGGTAACTTATATCAAATTCACAACTTCATAAGTTGTTATAGATATCACAAAATTCACACATCAATTTCTAAGTGTCAAATCTTAGATTAACAGGACCAATTCTCTTAAATCATCCCAAATCAGCCTAATGGTTTCACCTAACAATCTATAAGGAATCGAAGTGGTTTCGGGTATTTACTGATACCTGACCCAAGTCCCTTCGAATTCAATGTTATCAAAATCCAGGTTATCAAATTAAATACCGTTCAACTTAATGACCGAATAACACTTTTATACAACCAAAATTTATAATTGATAGACAATCACATTACACCGTCCATCCAACATGTTATTTTACAAAGCAATTCATTTTGGTGATATCCACCCACTCTAAACATTCATCATCATTCAATCATTAATAAGCAAGATTGATCACTTTCATTAATCGCATAAATTAAGGGTCCTCAAATTACTTTCGTTAGTAAATTATTCTTAAATTCATTGAATAATTATCCTTTAACTTAATTACATTCATTAATCCACCCTGATTCCTCATAATCATAACTGAGAGATTATCACTTAATTACTTCCCTTAAGTAATTATTCCTTAATTACTTATCATCAAGTAAATTCCGTTAATTAATTATATCAAGTAATTATTCATTAATTACTTCACTAAGTAATTATACTCCGTTAATTACATTAAGTAAATTTACTTAATTCATCCATACATAAATAATGTTTTTAAAAATCACTATTTATAATCAATATAAATGAATTAAATTAATTACTTTTATCTCAATAAATCTTGCTTACTTATTAATTAATAAATTACAAATAAATTAATTAATCATCCTCTAATTAATCCCCTTTGATTAATTATCTTTAATTACACTAAGTAATTAACCCTTAATTAATTACACAAATTCATTTATTCTTAACCATTCGAGGTAATTAACATTTGATTACCTTTATTTATAATTATTCTTCTGATTACATTTAACAAATAATTACTTAACTTAATTACACCGTCAAATTACCATTACTAATCACTTCCTTAATCACCCGAATTAATAATCTTCAGAATTAATTATCCTTAACTTGTAAATTAACCAAAAATCCCTAAGTTTAATTAATGATAAACATTCCACCTCTAATCCTTACTTAATTACATTTTGAACCATGCTTTTAATAAACTTAAAATTTAGTTAATCTGGGTTAAAATAACCTGCATATCTAGACTAAATCAAGCTTTGAAAATAATAACTATTATTTGAAGGGAAAAGTTTAAGAAATTAACTCTAAAACTTAATTTCGGTCAACATGCTCATTTTACCCGAGCCAATCCATAGTATACTCGAACAAATACCCGAGTTTTTATCATCCCCTTATCCCCGAGTTTTCCTTCTTCCATATCTTCTTCTTCTTGCTTTTTTTTAAAGTATTAAGCTGTACTCAACAGTGTTACTCACGCGCAACACCAAACGACTCGAGACGAAACCCCACATACTCGAGATCAATCCCGAGGCCATTACCATCGCACCCTAGAACCACAAACCCCAGCTAAAACTGATACGAGAAAGCCCGTACACATGCACAGATGGTCGGAGCATCTCCGACCATCACCACCATCCCAGATAAGTCGACGGTTACTCACACAAACTATTCCGACCAATCAGGTACTAATAAATCGATTTAATCAAAATCGAGCAAAACTCGAGCCTCCTGGAACAAAACACTATGCCTGATTCTTACTGAATCCACGTTGTCGACCACCAGAAGCCGTGATACTTCGGCCACACACTCCCCAGCCTTCCACATAGTCATTCCACTTGGTCCATTACAACTCGAACTACCCGAGGTGGCGTACCGATCTTGTTTCCTGATTCAACTAAAATTAGGGTTTAAACACCTTTCGACCCACCGCCGACGCCAGTGTCCATTATTGCCTCAACCACCATTTTTCCCTACAACCCTGATCCTTCCTCCACCTCCAGTTGAAACACCGACCACCCAGAATGTTCTGACCACCAGAACTTGCTCTATAACCCAATTCCAGTCAATTCCCAAATTTACATTCATTCCTTAGTTAAAATTTGTAATTTTAATTTTAAAATTACTAACATCTAAAATGGATTCAAGTCATAAACTTGAAATAGTAAATTAAAGTAATTGGATTTATCATGTTTTAAAAGAATTTTACTGAATTCTATTTCCCAGATGAGTTGCTAAAAATCTCTACTTAAATTCATTTTTAAAAATTTAATCTTAGCTTAAACAAACATTAATGTTTGAAGACCAAATCCTGTATGAAATTAGATTAAGAGCAGCATGGAAATTTGATTTAAACTTTATAGTCCTGTAACAAGAACAGGGGATCAATACAACACAAACATGCACACTCCTGAACACAACCAAATAAATAAAAGTACTACACTTATATCTATAAACATGCAGATCATTTTCACATAAAATTTCAAAGCAACTTTATTTGTCTACTTAACCTTTTATTAAAAAGTTTTACTCACTGTATTAGCAAAACAGAGGTAAGCCCTTAAGATCTGAAACTGCTAATGATTTCAAACTGTTTTAAGAAGAAACACTTACTCACTGATAGATTATGATGATGCATGCATATACACATTCATAGAAATTCACTTATATATTCAAACAAGCACCCTTTTTCTATCAAACAGGTCATATTCATAATGTTTCTGCTGATAGTTTTTGATGTGATTTTTTGTTTGATGATAACAAAATATATATCAATATATATATGTGTTTGCAGTTTGGACTATATACAGAAAGGAAGAAATATTCATATTGAATAATTATACTATTGCACAGAATTTATATAATTCAACCAGTATTTTTTATTCAATATAATATTTTATTACAACACTTAAACAATACAAAGTTTTCAGCTCTCTCTATATATACATACACCAGTTCATACATTTTACATTTCTCACTACAACACTCAACACTCAGTTTTTCACTCTGTCTGCACATCTGCATCTATCTGCATTATCCAGCTCCACTTCTTGTCCTGTCTCCTGTGTACCTGTATAATTAGCAACTACAACAGTAATCTGAAAACAAACAAATTTGAATTTGCAAAAATAGAAATTTGTTTGTGTCTCAGATACATGGGTTATTGTCATCATCTTTGATTGTGTAATATCTGTGCATATCAGTGTTCTTACAGGTAATCGTGAGTGGCTGCAATACACACGTGTACATTTATACACGTGTGCACTGCCTCGCCAACTCGTGTGCGTTATCAACAAAAGCAATCAATACTTCAATGAATTCAACATGAAGCAGTGCAAACTCCCGAAGATACAACAGTGAAGGAAACTGCATCACAGCAGCATGAAAAGGTGTATACAACATCAAGATACACAAAATATGGAAACTACACCAATGCAAATCAGAACAGAGAGTATATATATATAGTGATGCATAGCAACTACATAGCAGCTACACAACAAAGCAATGACCAGAACACAAGTACAAGCAAATAAATGCAATTTGAAGTGATATAACAGCAATTACAGGTACTCAACAAGGTGAAGCAGTAGTAAATCAAAGTGTGCAACTCGAGAATGGATACAAGTGACTCAGACCAAATGCAGTGACATACTGCAACAAACAAAGTCTCGACCAAAATCAGTGACTCAATGCAAATACAACAACAGAGCACAATGCACAAAAATCACAAACAAGGTCAAACCCAAGATAGGTTCAACTCAAGGCAACTTGAAGCATACGAGGTCAGACAAATCACTGCAACAACAAACACAGTGAAGCCAAAGTGCAGTGCAACTACAAAGAAGTCAGTGGCAAGCTACAAACACCGAGTGCAACAACAAACTCTGTGCACATGTACAGGGATGAATACAACATGATGAAGCAGTGGAAACAAACTCAAGTGCAACAGTGAAGTTGAATACATGAACAAGTGTAGCATCTGATACAGTGAAAAAGCCCAAGTCAAGATGTAGCTACAATAAATGCAACACAGTGAAAATGCTCAATGCACCAAGTACAGACAATAAGCTACGTGCAGTGTGCAAGTACAAACTCCAATGAGCAAATGCAACAGTGAAACTCGAGACCAAATGCAACTACATGAACAACAGAGAAGATGGTCAGTAGACACAGTGAGCTCAACAGTTATGCAAACATGTCCAAAGTCAAAGAAAAAAAAATGGGGTTGAATTTAAAAATAAACATCGGGTTTTAATTAAGTCAGAGAAATCTAATTTGGAAAGGAATCTCTGCATCAAATTTCACGACTACATATATGGTCAGTGTTAATTCAAATAGGGGCCGAGACAACAAATATAGGAAGAAAGTTTCGAATTAATTAATTCGAAAACAAATATGGACATCAATAATTCAAAATTAAATCAAGAAAGGAATACTCCAAATCCAGAACAAATTCAGGAAAATAATTAACGACGTGTAGAATCAAATCTGACAGTGGTTATTAGGGTTTCAACCCTATAAATAAACCCCAAGAAATCATCATAGAACACAGAACAATCGAGTTAAAAAGCAAGCAATCAAACAAGCAACAAAAGAAATTACATACCGAACCATCAACAACTCGATCATCAGAGAGCGAGCGCGAACACGAGCATCAAAAATCAGTCAAAGCCCCAATTTGGATCGCAAGGGAAAGAAGCCCTAATTCAGATCGAATAAACAGAGGGCCGCCATTTTTTTTCACAAACAAAAGAAAAAGGACCGGGTGAAATAAGATAAGAGGGAAGTGACCGCGTTTGTTTTGGGTTAGGGTGATTTGTTTTGTTTTATTTTATTTTATTTAAGGGCAAGATAATTTAAATTGTTTTTAAATTTAGTGCTTGCTTTTATAATTTGTTTTATTTGTCTGTTCTTTTCAAAACAAAACATGGTAAATCATCACCTAGGGTTTAGGTCAGATTGTCTAGTTAGAGTTAGTCCAGTTAGCAGGGTTTGCGAGTTTGCAAAACTCTATAGGCGGTAGCAGGGTTTGCAAGTCTGTTAGAGTGTTTGTAAGCGGGAAACTGTTTAATTCTAATAGAAATCTGGGAATGCAGCAGTAGGCAGGGGTTGCCGAAGCTGGGTAAATTTTGTGTGTGATTTATTTTTCAGCATATTTATTTCTGCAGTTTGCTTCTGTGTTTAATTCGGAAAAATTTGCTATAACCCTATTCACCCCCCCCCTCTAGGGTTAATCTAGATCCTACAGATAGTTCTTGCATGCATAAGTTAATAAGGAATTTTGCTTCTTTTTTTTTTTCAAAGAAAAAAAACAAGATTGCTCACAGGCATTTGCAAAACAATATGGAGGAACCAAGTTAAGCTTACTCACCTTATTTAATATGCAGAGCACACAGAGCAGATTTGACTTTATTTTCAGGCTTCAACAACTTTAACCTGGAAAACTTTTGATTTTGCTGATGAAAAATAACCCCTTTGCATGCTTACAGATTATTGATTTAAAAGTTGAACATATGTTGAACTATAGTTGCTCTTAATCCCATTTGAAATGCAGGTTGAAACTTGATGATTGCAGCTTTGAGGAATGCAGGTTTTATTTAACTTCAGATTTTGTTTTTCATTTGAATTTGCAGATTGACATTTGCTTTTGAATTTCCCAGTTTCAGGTTTGCTTTTGATTTTTGAAATTCAAGTTTTAGGTTTACTGATCATATTATATTTTCTCAGCTGAAAATAGAAAAATAGTTTGGAGAAAAAGAAAGATATGTTTTAAATTTCAAAATGAAGGCCACTTGTCTACAATTTCTTACATTTGTCATTATAATACATAATCCTCTTACAAGTGTTTTAGAGATGAGCTAACATGTATACAAATGTTGCTTAAGTATTTTTCTAACTAATTTTCATTTAATTTAAATGTAATATAACTTACTTATTTAATTCTCTTAATAAATAAAATTTTACATATGTAAATATAAATTTACTTTTTAAAGAAAATATTCTAAAACTAATTATAACACAAATATATTTTCTTATTTATGTAATTTTAAAATATAAAACATTTATTTTCATACATTTATAATCATTTTAATTTAATCACTTTTGAAGAAAACAAAAATAAAACTTTGGTTAAATTCTTTCTAAACTATCATACTTAAAATAAACAATCATCTTATAGTAAATTTTATACACAATATCTACAGAAAATGTTATTAACCAATTATACATTAAATAAATTATCTATACAAATTATTCTAAAAAAAATCCAAATTATTTACTAAGGCATTTCCTTAAATCTTAAATTCAAGTTTTCAAGTCCAAACTCAAATTCAGATTCAAATTTGAATTACAATCCAAGTATAACTATTTATTATCAGAATTATTTGTTAAATCAATAATTCAATATTTTATCAGTTAACCCCGTTAATTAACATTAACAGATACTCCAAAATTCAGGTTATCACACTTCGTAAATATTTTGGAAGCATATCTTAGGAATGTACTTTACGAGGATGAAAATAATTTGATTCAAAGGTGAATTTTGAAAAGAAAAGAAGTGAAATATTTTTGTTGAATAAAATTAGACTGGGTGGTATAGGATGCGGGATGATTGGTAACTACTAAATACTGGGTGGTATAGGATGTTGAATAAAATAAGCACTACTAAATACTGGGTGGTATGTGCTGTAGGGATGTCTAGTCATTCCCTTTTGGAGTAGAGGAGGGGTATGAGATTATGATCATCCATTTTGGTTTGTGGGGTTGAGATATTTTACTTTAGTAGTACTTATTCGTTTTGGTTGAATTGGTTGTGTTATTATATTGCTTGTTGACATTAGTTGTTTTGATTTTATTATTTCATTTGACTATATATTTTTTATGGTCTATAGCATGATTGTTTAAATTAAATTATTCCATTTATATTATATTATTATTATTTTTTACTTGTTTGATAATGTTTTTCATTAGTTATGTTATGCATTTTTGAGTTAATTCTTTTGCTTGTATAATAATTTCTTCTTGATTACTTCAATCTGCTTAATTGTTGGTTGTCTATTGTTTGTCTCGTTATGATTGTGTACCTTGTATGGTAGGATACATTGTCTATTAGTGTTAATAGCTTATAATGAGTTGGTTACCCAATGTTAACTTTCTAGGGAATGTGCATTGGAAAAACCAATGATATGATAAGGGACATATTTGGATCAATCATGATGAGTGTCGTAAGATTTGTTGACTTCAAGCCATGTATAAGAAAAATGGTGGTTTGCTTCAAATCAAGTGCAAGGAAATCCTAAGAGCTAAGTGAAGTATTGTAAACTTTGATGAATCGACGATGTGAGGTGTTTAATCGAGTACTCCATGTGGAAAGTGAATGTGTGGGACTAGAATAGTCTAAAGAAGCACACTGATAAGATAAAGCAATGTAGCAGGGAAAGAGATGTTCCGGATCAAGTCTGATTCTGAAGGGATCATTTATAACTCTGGATGTGATGAGTGTTTTATGGGGCAAGGGTATGTGCTCACCTATGTACCCCAGGCCATAAGATGGTCTGGCTTTCCTTGAGAGGGCAATACCTATAAGATAGATATGCGATCGAATACTATATCAGATTGCGACATGAGATGTCATCGTCCAGAGAGGTCATTGAACGAATTATCATATGTCAAAAGAACCTTAGTGGTGGTCATGGAAAAGCATGGATTCAAAGAGAACTATGGCAAATGCAGGACCTTGAGAAGGTCATAATAACTCAATACTTTGAGAAAGTTGTAGTGAAATGAGACTTCGTTGATGATCAGGTGAAGTGATAGTTCATTGATGATTATGGTGGAGCGAACTTCCGTGAAAATGGTGGTGAAGTGAGACTTCGGTGATGATGCATGGCAAGGTGGGACTTTGGTAATGATTAATATGATCTGAAGATTTGGTGATGGTCTAATTCACCACAGTGATTGCGAGAAGTGTTCGGTATAAGACCTTGATGATGGTCTAGTTCACTTTAGTGATGGTTTATATTTCTTGATTGTCTGTGAGGGATCAAGAAATGAGGATTAATGTATGTCTAACATTATTTTAAGGAGGTATTCATGAATGGGCACATATATTATTTTGGGAGGTGTAGGTATGGGATGGTACATCAATTTTTATAAAGATTAGACTATGAGGAAGTTCGTCGATAGGTTGGAAAATATACATATTACAATGAAAGGGTAGTCAGCATAAGGATTCTTCGCACACATGTGTTATTTGTTGGTACTGTGGTGCGATGATTATCATTTTTGGGCATGTACATGCTTTACTTTAATGTGCTATGTTAATTATCGATTTATGTATATTATTATTATGCCTGCATGTTTAGACCAACCAAAATTTTGTGTTGTATTTTTTACTATGGACAGTTGCATTTGCTGAGATGCATGTTGTGACTTGAGTTTGGAGTTGATCTATGGTTTGATTATTTCACCCTTTATTGATGGAATGTTATTTTTATATAATGTAGTTTGGATGCACGATTGAGGAATTATAAGTGTCACTATAGTATGTGTGTTGGATTCATTGTAGTGAATGAATTGTTGTGTGTTATGATTGGTTATGTTGTGCGAATGTTGTGTGCTACAATTAAAGATGATTAATTATGATTAATATACTTTCCCATATTTGGTGATTAAACCCATGATGAGACATTATCGATTTGGTCGATGGTTGTATTTGAGAAATTGCAAGGGCGCAATTCTGTTAAGGAGAAGAAAACAATGTAATGACCAACAAATTTGACACTGCAAAATGTTAAATTAACTAAAAATGAATTTTTACAAAATGGTGAATTGGGTGTCGTCCTTATAACCGTTGCAAAGGTCTCTTCAAGCGGATCAATTTGATATACTGTTTTGATGCATTTGAAGTTACGGTTTGCGAAACAGAGGCATTATATTGTTTAAATAAGGCATATATCTATTTTGGGCCAAAGTAGATAAGCAACCCATAACATGGTCTAATGACTATAGGCCATGAAACCCTAACTGTCACCTCTATCTTCATTTTTTTTTCTTACTCCCGAAATCATTATAATTCCTCTCTAATCGTGATTGGTAAATTAATAAAAAGCGATTAAAAATTTAAAATGTCCAAACCTTATCCAATAATATATGAATTCTAAGTTCTTGACGAGGGGAAGAGGCATATACGATTCATTTTTCCATCCAACGCTTAAATTGATCAGAAGTCGATGGAGAAGCTTCAAACGTTCGATCTATGGTTTTTAACTCAATGGTGAAATGACAACCAATCGACTATCAAAAGGTACGTGTAGAGGACAAAGAATGGAGTGTATCCATGGTGGGTAATTGTTTCAAATCGACCCAGATTCGCCAAAATAATTCGGTAAAGTATAGGAAATAGTGATGGCGACGGAGCCCAAAGGCGTTAGAGGTGGCCGAAACTCAGCCGTAGGTAGTGGCAGCAATGAGGAAGGCGGTGGTGGGGTTGGATAGGGAAAGGCGATGAGTAGTGGTCGCTAGCAGCGGTCAACATGGGTGGTCAAGGGCATGATCAGTTCTTTGGGTGCATAATGTCCATGATGGATTTTTTTAAATGAAAGGTAAGTTGAACTATATTAATTAATATTTAAATATGGATAAATTATGAAATTTCCATTGAATCTTATAACCTTAATAACTTTTGCATGTAAACTCCAACCCACGCATAGTTTCTTTTATTAGACTCGTGGAGAAATGCCAAACGGTATGAAACTGGGATTGATAAATTTGAAGACAGCTAGAAAAATCATGTTGCTATGGTTTATTTATTTAATTAGTTAAATTAAAAATAGTAAATGCATACCATTATGAAAAATCATAATTATTGATATGTGTTATGCTATATTAATGATAGCTTGGATATTGTGGATATTTTTTATATGTTATGCCTAGCTGATTGTGATATTTTTGGATGTTTAACTAAGATAAGTTCCTTGATTTGGACTGGAATTAATTAATTTGAATAAAATGGATGAAATTTTGTAACAAGGGGAAGATTAGATAAATAAGGTTATTTGTAGTTTTTGTATGTTGTTTGTAAATAATTATCATTTAATGAACTAAATGGAATAAATTAAATTAGTTTACAATTTACGAATTCTGGAGAAATTTATAAATAATAATGGAAGAATATATTTTAAACTAAAATTGAAAAGCTTATTTAATGTGATTAATGGTTGATTTGGGTTATCACCTATGTTGTTTTATGACCATGAAATCAAATTTAGATGTCTGTGCGATATTTTACCATTATTACTACGTGTGTGTAGTTAATTATGATTTTATTATGTTGATGTTTGTGTTACTAATATAATGGTTTAGTACACATTTGATGACTTCGTATTTGTGTTACTAATATAGTGGTTTAATCCACATTTGATTGATTTATACTTACGTTGATGGTGTATTACTAATAACTGATAATTAATACATGTGAGTATATATGTTACGATTGGTATATTGGAAGTTTGGGGTTGAAATTATGTGTTGTCATATATTTGTAATTGATTTTTACCTATATTGATGGTGTATTACTAATAGTTGATAATTAATATATGTGAGTATACATGCTGTGATTAGTCTATTGGATGTTTTTTGTTGAAATTGTGTGTTATCAAATGTTTATAACATTTTATGGATAAGTGTGTTGGTGTTGTTACCTCATATTTATGATGATTAATTGGAATGGTTTAGTATGAGTAGTATTTTTCGCTTGCATTGATTGCGTTGGTTGTAGTGGTTGCATGGATGTTATAGGTGTTATGTGCTAATGACTATTTGGGTGCAGGAGAACAGTAGCAAACAAAATAACGTGGGCTTGATCTCTTAAAAGGGGTACATGGGTAGATTTTTTTTCCTATCCAATAGCCATTGATTCCATGGTCGTAGTGTATAGGGTAATGCGTAGTCCAAACATAGTTGAAACTTTGTTCCTTTATTGTTATATATCTGATATGAAGTAGCAAGAAGGAGCAAAAGAGGGAATTAAAGTGTGGGTGTTAGGTTATATAAAGGATAGCTGATTTGATATATTCTTTTATACAGTAGTTATATCATTTATGAGTTAATGATGATTAATGTATTGTAATAGGAATTGATGTGAATATGTTGCAAAATCATGTATAATTAAGTTAATGGTCATATATATTAATGTTTGTTTCCCCTGTGAGGTCTTTTCCTTTCTTAGTACTGAAAATTTAAACAATAAAACAAATGATCAACTACTTTTAATATCAGAAATTAGTTGCAATCATATTTTTGATTTCAGATGTTGGAATTAATGGGGCGTTACAAAGCCTACAACAAGGAAAGCAATTGTTGGAGGAAGTCAACAAGAGCATGGGGTAGCCAAGAGGTGTCCTCTAGTTCAAACCGAACTTCCATCTATGTGACTAAGAAAAGATAGAGGGAATGATGACGAAAATGCAAGTAATATTGCTAGCTCGATAAGAGGAAATGTTAAACAACCTTTTCCAATGGATGGAGAAACAAAGTGAAGCTGGATTTACTGGAAACCAAGTCCAGAGGAGATTAGAGGCTAGAGCCAATGGAATTGGAGTACAGATATAGGAGATAGAGCTGATGCAAACCAACTCCAAACCACCGCAACCGGTCGGTACTGACCGGTCCAAACCAATTGGAATCAACTAATCTGGGCAAGGGGTGGAGTCAATTTGGATATCAAACGAGCACGAATGTTGTAACAACACCATCTATGATGCCCGATCCATGGTAAAACAATGTGTACATCGCAAACAACGGACTAGTTTTAGATATTACAATGCAGATCACAGAGCTATCTACAAAAATTTCTACACTTTCTGAAACTTACAGCAGAAGGAACTGAGTATAGTACTAAAATTAAAATACTATAATCCCAGATAAATCAAATAAATTGTATCTAGTTACAAAATATCCCTAGATGTTGAAAATAAACAAATAGTCTAAATGTTTGGGAAAATTATCAAATAAGTGGTAGATAACTAATAAGTAGATGCACAACTATATCGTACTACCACATCTTCGAAATCATTGTTGATCCTCTCTGCTACCTATCAAAGTAAACAAAAGGGAGAAAGGAATAGAGAGGGTCAGCCATACGTCTGATGAGTGATGCACATCATATAAGTGTATAATATTAACAAGCTAGTAAAACAAGAATTATACCTAGCGAATATGAAGTATCAAAATCATATAAGGCTAAAAACTCCATCCACCTTTACTGTGTCAGATTCAAGTCTTCGTGCAAAAATAAATATTTGAGTGGCTTATGGTCTGTAATAATTCAAACCTTTCGCCCAATAAATAATGTCTCCATGACTTCCACGCAAACACGATGTCCGTTGTCGTAAGTTGGATAATTCCTATCATAGACCTTTAACTACATACTAGCATATGCTATAACTCTTCCTTCTTGCATAAGAATGGCTCATTGTCCTATACCATAAGCATTAGTATACATAATAAAAGGCTTCTTTCCGTCGGGGATAACCAAAATAGGTGCACTCATCAAAATCTTCTTCATGCCTATGAATGCATGTTCACACTTTAGATCTTAAGTAAAACAAGATTTTTCCTAGTAAGGCAAGTTGGGGATGCGGAAACCTTCACAAAGTCCTTCATAAACTTTTGATAAAAACCCACCAAACCATGAAAGCTTCTGAATTCGATGGCAATTTGGGTACCTTCCAGTCTTGCAACCATAGCAATTTTGCTTGGATCAACTGCTAATCCGTACTACAACACTACAAGTCCAAGAAAGCGTACCTCCTTTCCTAAAAATGGCAGTTGGAGAACTTTTTCTCTAGTGGTGCTTTCTTAAGGTGTCAATCACCTCTTCCAAATGTGCTTTGTGCTCCTCCTCAGTCTTGGAATAAATAAGGATATCATTCATAAACATTGGTTTATATGTTTCCTAAAAACATGACATGTAAGATCCATGAAATAGGTTGGAGTGTTGGCTAATCCGAAAGGCATGACTAACCACTCGTAAGAAGCCTATGGTGTGCGAAATGTAATTTTTAGTATGCTCTCATTTGCCACCCTTAGTCGTTGAAATCCCATGGAGAGATAGAACCATGAAAATACTCTCACTCTAACTAATAGGTCAAATAAGTTATCGATGCGTGGTAATGGATATTTATTCTTCCTTATCAACTTATTTAGCTTATGGTAGTGGACACACAACCGTAAAGATCCATCTGCCTTAGTGGCAAACTCAATTGGTGCTTCTTTATATAAACCCCTTCTAGTAGAGTTTGAAAACTTGGGTGTCCAACTCCTTTCTTTCTCGAGACGTCACTCGCCTAATAGGTAATAAAACTGGCTTCGCACTTTCAATCAAATCAATACGAAACACTAAAATCAGCCTTTGAACCGGAGAAAAAACGCTACTATAACTTATGGTAGCATTTTAGGGAACCCTATTATCTGGCATGTAACTAAAAACCTAGGACTTTTTGTTGAGGTTCTATATACGCTACCAAAAAGCACCTTTTTGTAGTATCCACAAAACACAACCAAAAACTTTTACAACGGCGTTGAATAAATGCTACTAAAAAGTATTGTTGACGCTACTACAAAATATTATAGTAGCGTTTATTATCTGCGTTTATTATCTGCCTCCATATGCATTTTTATAGCATTTATTAAACACTACTTAAAATTATTGAATTTTTCTACAGATTTCCCTCACTGTGGTAGCTCGTTCAGTATCCACTTCATTTTGTTCACAACGTACATATATTATATATTATATAATAATAATTAACATATTTCAGTATGAAACTAACAATCACTATATAACTATCACATTCAAACAATCGAAAAACACATTAATCGCATAATGAAATGTGATATATAAACATTCAATACAAAATATTTCAAACTTTGTCTTTGGCTTTTTTAAATATGTGGTTTTGTGAAATACGATATATAAACAATTTGATACAAAATACAATAATTGCTCCCACCACTGTTTAGAAAAACAAGAAGTTGCTTTGAAGCACCATAATCATGCACTTCGCATACTTAAGACCTTGCATGTACCAAACCAAGCACCAAAAGCATTATACAGCATTTTCAAACTAGTTTCATGTCTTGCTGGTCCATTTCAATTTAATATTTCAGATTTTGTGCATGCTTTTATTCTAGATCCTATGCATGTTTCAAGATTCAACATTTATTCTGGAAACAGCAATAGTTCAGCTTAGAATAGACCTGTTTAAGTACTCTTTTCAGCTCAAGTGACCTCATTCGAAACATGATTTATGCTTCAGCCAGTTCCTCTTTCATGTCAGTGTGTTCATTTACATTCCGAACCAATCGGCCCAGTCGTGCCAATCCTCGTTGATGTCACGGTAGTCTACTACATATGAAAAATTAATTATTTGATATTACTATCTTTTGTGTGCCTAAAGTAATATTGCAATATAGATATGTGGATAGCTTATATATTGTTTATAGCCTCACCTATTTAAGATCATTATTAATAATCTTCTATCCCTACTCAAATAAGTATCATTTTTCCTACAATTCATAATAATAGAATAAGGAGTGCGCTCACCTCATTTTCAGGTTCACTCTTTCAGAAAAATATCATTTTTATCAATTGCATCCGCACTACAAAATCGATCTTGGACTATCATTTGAGATAGCAGTAACCTAAGTGCCAAATTTATAGCCTGCGTTTTGGAAATTTGACATCTATTTATTATACTTTATTGGTTGAAAAGCGAGAGACTAGGGGAAAGAAAATACGGAGTTCATCACACAAGCAATAACAAGCCTACTTAAAAGTTAGTATATTAGTTGTGCTATGTGTGGTGACTCTACTTGTTAATTGAACTATTAGTGCAAAAATAAGGTAAACATAATTTAAGTTACAATTATATCAGATGTAAATGTATTTAACCTCATTGGTCCTTCATACCAACATAATATAAGCACTTAATAGACGGCAGCCAATTGAGCAGCTCGCTCTAGAGTAAGAAGAAAATGTGTTAGATAAAAATTCAGAAAAATTGATACATGAATAAGCATGCAAGAATAGAAAAATTGATACATGAATAAGCATGCAAGAAAACCTTTCGACTTTCCAATTCACTAAAACGACATTTGGAACTATCATGAGGTATGGTCCATAGTTCCCTTTAAACTTCATCAACTAAGCAATCAATGCCATAACCTATCAAAGCTAAGTTTTTAATTTTGAATGGCTCGAACTACAGGCTGGATGCAATCATACCACAATTCAAATCAACTTAATGAATAAGCAATTGGGTTCATTAAAATAAGGAAGCAAGGTAGGCTTACAAAGGCAGCAGTAAAGAATATGAGACACGTAGATAGGATAAAGAAACTAAACTAGAAAGAACATCAAGAACAAAATAACATTTCTAAGTAAAATTGATAGTGAGGAACCTGCACTGTTTTTTTAAGCCCCATCTCATATGCTAATATGTAATTCAACTTGTTGTTATACAATGAAAGCATCCATTGCAGTGCAGTCCAACCTGAAAACAAAATAAAACATAATTTATTGATTTCATCATGTCAGGATTACTAAAGTCTTCAGAATTTTTAGGTCCTTGCAACATACAAGTTAATAATTTCTTAATATTCCCGCTTGTAACATCCAAGGCTATTTACGGACTCTTTTATTTACGGCATGAGCTAAATTGTAGTGTTTGGTAAGAAAATTTATTATAGCATAATTCCAACAGAAATTATTAGTAAAAAATATATATTAATATATAAAACATCCAGACTTGTTAACAGTGGATGAACTTTCATTTGGTGTGCTAATCTCAGTAAAACTATTCCTTATCATAGCCACCTCTCTTGCACAGGCTGTTGCAGCTTTGGCTTCTTATTCAAAGAGACCCTAATGATGAGGTTAAATATTGTAATGAAATGTGAGTTGGAAATAATTCTCTAAAATGAACATTTAAAATCATTTCACGATTATTTGACTCTTTTTCAAGTTCTATAGACACTAATTTTTCAAATGGTTTAACAATTTAACTAATATTCCCCTTCACCGTTTTTATAACTTACTCCTTGTGTGTGGCTCATACATAAATTCACAAAAATTTATGGTATATGTTTCATTAATAACACAAGTAACTTACTTAAATTGCTCTCTTACTGAAGAATAAAAAATTAATTTCTTACTTAATTTTTGAGTTAAATTATTTATTTATTGAGAAAAAGAAAATATTGATAACCAATGGTAATTTCCAATATTTGTTCGCATTTTTTAAATACATCTTTTATTGAAAAGTATAATTTTGATTCTACAATTTTCTTAAATTGTTCATACGTGAAATCCTCAAATCGCCTTCAGAGAAATCTTTTTGTGTTCATTTCTTTTTTTTTTTTGCAATAAAGATAAACAAATAATACTTAATGATTACAACTTAGTTTGACTTTTTTTCCCTTTGAATATACTCTTTTGCAATAAAGAACACTGGATGACTAACCCTCATTGAATTTACTTATAGTAGTAACACTACACTTTTTAAATATTATGTTTAATTAAGTCCACTTTATACGGATTATACATCAGATTTCGATCCACTAAGCGATATCTAATTCATTCATGCCAAGTGCAAAATATTAGTGGTAATAGTTAAAAAAAGGTAAAAGTTACTGGATTCTATGTCACATGATACTTGCCAAGGTTAATATACATACAAATCAACACATAGTAATATTACCGCCGCTAGTCACCATTTATTAAGATAACGTTCTTGTTTGCAACAACTCTAATTCTAACCAACCAAGCATAGCTAAACAGATGTATATAATTGTTAACACTTATTGAGATAGAAATAACTTACATACGAAAGCAATGATGTATCAACCAACTAAATTCATTCGAATGAGATCACTGGTTTTGAATCTTCATGAATATGGAAACAAATTGTCCTGTCAGATAAAAGAAAAACCAAAGTTTATGAGGGGTACTATATTAAACAATAATTATGTGTATACTATCATAGTGAAGGTGTAGACCAGCGCTTGGAATCTAGGTAGTCTTGGAAGCTCCTAACTCTTTGGGTGAGGGCTGCACTTGGTTGTTCTGCAAAGGAATAAAAAATACTTAGTTGCATCTACAGCTCACTATTTAATACTTTTAAAATAGAGTGCTACTAAATCATCAATATATAAGTAACTTTAATGCTTCACCTGACATATAGGGCATTTTATAAGTTAAAAGAAGAAGAAAAAAAATAGCATTGGAGATGCTAACTAAATGTTGTTTGCCATCAAATACAAGCACAATTGTCAGTGGCTAATGAACTAATCATTTGTATAATTTATATATTCTAAATTATATTTCCAAAGCCTAAAAGTATACATATTCACCACATACTAGGATGCATAACTGTAAATGGCTAATGAACTAATAATTTTGCTTCTCCTCGTTGATATTTTTCAAATTGAAGCAATTACTTGTAATCACTTACAACTATAACATGACAAATAAAAGACCCACAGTGAGATTGTGTAACAATACAAATGCTTAAAAATATTGTAAAATTATATCTCAATTAATACAGAGAGATCAAATTGAAATATTATTTCTACGTGCTATTTTCTATAAAATGTCCAAATTTTCAAGCTGAGCCCAAAACATAGTACCTGGCAGTGGCTCTGAAGCAAACATAGTGGTCAGGATGTCCGTAGAACGTTGGTAGCGATCGGCAATTTCACCAATTGTCAACGGCTCCGTAGGCTCTCTATAACTGCAATACTTAAAATACAAAATATATCACAATTTGAATTATACATTATTGCCGAAAAAGTAGTGAAAAATAATTTACTAATAGAAGATTCTAAAAGACAAATAGATAGTCTCCTGTAGATGTTGTATTTAGGTTTTCTACTATATTTTGAGAAGAACATGCAGTGAAATAATGGACATTTAAACTCAAGTTATCAAGTATTTATAGGTTATGATGTCTAGGGTATAGCAGAATGCTAAGATTCCCCTAGACTCTTGATGAGCTCTATAATTTCATCTTCCTGATATATATACTAATGATAGTTTGCATTAGTTAATTATTAAAGGTGATCATAACTATTTGAAATTGAACTAATAAACAAATAAAAACTTACATATTAATTTTTCAAGTATGTAGCTACGTAAGTATCAATGACAAAGTCAAATAGATGGCACATCTAACAAACTTTAGAAAAAAATTATTCGGCTATCCAACAAAAATATAGTAACTACACAAACATATCAAATACTCTTAAATACAGGCAGTCAAGACAAACCCAAAATGTCTACCATAAGAGCTCAAGTTGCTCCCTTCATATTTATTTTGCTAAATTTGTGTTATCAGTTATATCTTAAATTATATATGTACACAGTCACAAATAATGTTATGAAATAGAAAATATTAGGTTTAGTTGCACTGTGTTGTTAACAAAATCCAAAACCAAAAGTCAGAAACAAATATAAGAGCTGCTTTTCTAGCGAGGGCCAATGTAAACATTGCAAATTTATTTAATTAGTTTTGGCCACATTTGATCTATAAAGGATGGAAGTAAGAAAATGAAAATTACCTGCAGTCCTCATTGGTATCGCCCATTGCGAAGCTAAGGTCTAAAGAAAAGGCAATCACGATCACCTAAGGTACTATACATGTAGGCACATAAAACCATTCCTATAAGCTGTTGTACAGCAATATAATATCATAACCGCATGTGAATTTAAAACATGATAAAGTTAACCTAATACAGCATTTGGAAAATACCAAGACTATGATAGACTAATTGTAAAATGTCAAAATAATATACTCTTATGACATTTGGATAATGATCTCAAATTGGTACTTACTAATCCAGTAATAATAGGAAGTTTGGTTCTGGTAACGACATCAATAGGATCATGGATTCTAATACGTATAAGTTACAGATTAATCACAAATAGTTTTAGTGATAATCTATAATCTATCTACACAAACTGAAGTAAACTAAACGAAAGCTATGGAAGAATAATGAAACAAGCTATTGATTTCGTGCGATTATATAATGTCCAAAATAGATGGTGACATTGGTTTCTCAAAATCGATAGTGATAAGCAACAATTCAATCTAAGGTAGAACAATTTTTGCCTGGGTCGAATTTCTCTTGCCTTGGCTCTAATTTGAATGTAGGTGGCTCCGATCTAATGCAGCAAAAATCTAACTTTGAGGCGTAATTCTTTAAGCAACGGTTGAGTTAAGGGCAACTCCAGTGGGTTCAGGGCTGAATATTCAGCCCTGAATGGGGAATGGGCACCCAATAGCCAGGCGTCCATTAAATGGGCGTCTGGCCTCAGGCTCCCATTTTATGAGAGTCTGGCCTCAGGCTACTTGTGGGGCTTAGACGCCCATTTTATGGGCGCCTGGGCTTTGGCGCCCATTAAATGGGCGCCCAAGCCCAGTTCAGGATCCAAATCAGGATCCTGAACGTTTAGCTGAATATTCAGCCTTAATTGAACAACTGGAAAAAAAAATGGGCAGATTCAGTATGTAACTGAACCACTGGAGTTGCCCTAAGCACCGAATGTTGTGATTGATAAATAACAATCTAGTTTTTTTATGGCTAGGACAATCTCTAAACAATAGACTTCTTAGAGATTTGAGAAAAGGGGTTGGGATAAGATAAATTTTAGGTTTTTATTTTGTTTTGGAACTAGCAGGAACGAGAAAACAAAGCCTCCTAGAACGTATACTAAAACATTGCAATTATAGCGGGGTTAATATAATGCAATTAAAAGCACAATTTCATGTAGTGAATCTTCGCGGATACATTAAGAAATCTCTATACAAGACGAATGGATATTGACTCATCTTGTGAAAGATCCAATGAACATAGGTAACTCAACGTCTTCGATCCACTGGGCTCATAATAAACATCTAGGTTATGCTCCATATTACTTCTCATAAGAATCACCCACCTATTACAATCAAGTACCGCCCTATAGCACGACATCCAATCCATTCCCGATATTGATCCATATCCCAAAAATCCAAGCATAAAAGCATTACACATGAATTCCACACCATAAATTAATAATTTCAATTCCTAGCAAACCATGTATAAGTAGGTCGATCCCTCAACGGGATTCTACACCACCATGGGGTTAATCATAATGCGAGTATCTAATTTTAATCTATCAACCATACTTCTAAAAACAAAAGAAGGCGATGCTCCAGTGTCATATAAAGTACAAATAGAAAAATTAGATATACGTAACACCTTCATAGTGGATTTAGAAGCTGCAATTTCATTTCCATTTCCTTCGGCTAGTGATGCACTAGCAGTAGGAACTGCTCCTAGTGCGCAGGTTTTCACAATCTGACCATTGGTAGCACCTGGTCCTCCTTTTCCTAAGGTAGGGCACATGCTATTTAGATGTTCCAATTGGTTGCAATTATAGCACCGTAGTTTTGTAAAGTCCATCTTACAGTTCTTAGCAATGTGACCACATAATTTACAATGTTTGCAAATGATTGCCTGCTTCTTCCCTTTGCCATGCCAGTCTTTTCCATTTCCATTTTCATTCTTAAGTTTCCCCTTTGAAAGTGCTTGTCCACCGTCCTTTTTAGGCTCCTCTTTGGTATCTTCCTTTCTGACGGTGCTAAGCAATGTTATTTCCACTTAATTCTCGTAAGTGAACCCCGATATAATGTAACTTAGTGCTGGATCCATCAGTGGTTGATTCAATCCATTTGTAAACCTCTTGGTCATCTATGTTGGTGTATTGATTAGTTCTATCCCAATGCTAAAAGCTCATTGAATTTGTTTACATACTCCTTCGCCGCCATGTTATGTTGTTGTAGATGAATGGACTTCTTGATTTGAACTTCCTTCTCCACTTGCGAGATAAACTTGGCCTTGAACCTTTGCTTGAAATTTCCATAAGTAATGTCCTTCTTATTTGTCATGGCAACTACTATCACCTTCTAGTTTAAGGCATCTCCATGTAGGTGCCATGCTGCAAGCTATCGCCTCGTGGCATCCCTAAGACGCAAAGATACGCTCACATGTGCGAAGCCATGCCCTCATAACCACAAAAGGCTTTCCGCCCATGCTCGTAAAATCTTTGCACAGCTTCAATGTAACAGCCCTCAAATCCATACCCCGTTGAGCCGACAATATTCTCCAATAGTTCAACTCACAGTGGACGGGAATACAAACCATTAGGGTTAAAGAAGAAAGAGGTAGAAGAAGAAATAGAAAAAATATCAGAACCTCACAAACGCAGCGGAACAATATCTAATAGATAAATGACCGATCTTTATATAGAAAGAACTATATTTTTTTTATACATTACATCATCAGAGTACAACACAATCAATAGCAAAATTCTGGACAGTTATATTAACTTGTCCTCACAAAAGCTGACTACGCAGCATACCATACACGGCGGAAATAAGACATATACGTGTGATACATCTCGCCATCCAGCATATCCATTGAGCTCCATAGCAGTCCATCCAGAATCTATACTCTATAATACTCGGTCTGACCCAAGCATTATAGCGAAATAGCGTTCGAGTCAGTCTGGAATGCCAGCGTGAGAAAACACACTCAATTGGTTTATTAAAGTTCCCAAAAATCTTTTGAAATCAAGGGTATTTCGTAAGACCATGCCACAAATAAACATGTAAGGTTTTTATCTTACGATAACCAAAACATTTCTTATCAAATCCTCTGATATTATAGTAGTGTTTATATACAAATAGTTATTCAAAGAGCCAAAATTGTTACATTCATTAAATTCCAGCATTATAGGTATACAAACAAGTCCGAATGAACTAATTGGAGATTGGGTTTCCATCAATGGAAGGGTTATTGGGGTACCGTCCGTCATAGTATCTGGTGTAGATCAGAGTACCAAGGATCCACCTTGATCCCCTACAACATAAGACCAGTGCTAACCCATACTGGATAGTTCGAATAAGATCACCCCACGGTTGGGATCATCAACCGTCCACACAGCCGAATAAAAAGGGACATCTAAACAGAGATGACCTTACCCTAATTAGTTTCTAACCACTTAACATTGTTGCACCTCCCCTGTTTTAGCCATTCTCGATTGATGGGGATCGAGCCTATGCGTTACATTTTTAGCACAAATACACTTAGAATGCTCGTCGTTCCCCTGACGATGTTCTGATAGCATTTGTCTATACAAATCCATTCTGGATCTGAACGGAACCGAAGGCACTACTCCTACTACATCCATTTTGGAATCACCCTCAGGATAAGTAGCGATTAGCCCTTGCACTTCACTGCTCCATCTTCGACTCTAAGCTCTTGTCTTCCTCATGAAAACGTTCAAACCGGATCGAAGTGGTTTTCGGGAAATTAATCCCGATCCGGTGTAACATTCCTGTTTTTAGATCAAATTTAAATTGGTAATTAATTTAGTTTTTGAAATTAAATTATGAATTAATTTGGTATTTTCCAAATAAAATAGATATTTGTTTGTTTATCAATATAAATGAATATAAATATGATTTTAAAATAGAATTTCTAATTGGAAATTCAGAAATAAATATTTTGAATAATATATTAAATATAAATTTAATTGTGAATTAATTTGAAATTGTGGGAATAAAATTGTATATAAGTTTTTAAAATAAAGAATTTGATTTGGAAATGTAAATATTTTATAAATAGATTACAATTTGGAATTCGAATTTGAAATTCAAATAAATATATGTTGAAAATAAATATTTGGAAAATAAATTGAATTTGAATGCTCTAAATTTTAAGATTAATAAAATTTGTCTTCTAATTATAATATATGATATATATATAAGTTATATTTTGAAATTAATATAGTAAAAGAATAATTAGTTTCAAAATCATTTTCTCTAAAGTTACAGATATTTATAAAAAAAAGAAATGCATTACTTTAAATAATAAGATTGTATTAATAATAATATAATACATATATAAATGTTTAAAACTAAATTGAAAATATGATAAAAACATTTATGAAAAGAAAATGTACAAATTAATATATATATATATATATATATATATAAGAAGATAATGGAACAAGGACTTAAACACAAAAACATTTAGTTTGACATTTGTAAAATAAGGATTTCATGCATTAAAACATGTGTAAGCAAAATAGTAAAACAAATAAACAAGTGTTAGCTCAATTTCATTTTATAATTACAAGTGTCCTTTGTCTTTGTATTTTCAAAAATATGAATAAAATGAAAACAAAGTGTATATATGCATCCATATTTCTTTCTCACCTTCCTTTTACATATCCAAAACTTAAGAAAGAAATTCAAAACAAAGGAAATCTAAATCAACGTAAACAAAGCCTGGAAACTCAAAATCAAAACCAGGCGGGGAAAAAAATAATACAAATCGAAAAAAGAAGCGAGTTAATAATCAAACTTGAAAAAGAAATTTTACATCAAAGTTCAGATCAAAACCTGAGCATTTGAATCTGGAGCTTATGACCAGATCAATTTAGTTTTCAAAATCTAGAAACAAAAAGAAAAATCAAACAAGTTCAGCCTGAAACAAATCCAATGGCAGTAAACAAGCTTTCAAAAATCTTCAACTTGACTTGATCCAGAGAAAAGCAACAACAAGTTCAGATCAACAAAACGAACTTAAAAAGCAAGTCTTTGTTCAAAATCATCAAGTCTGTTCTCTACATCCTTGTTCAACAGCAAAAATAAAGGTGACCAAACTATCTTTTTGTTGATAATTTGTGATGTTGCTGATGCTGTGAAAATGTTGGTATGAATGTTTTTCTTTTCTGAAAAATAGATGGATATCTCTGTGTAGTATGAACATGCCTATATATGTAAATATGTTGGCCTCTGTTAAGTTACAAGACACTAATTCATTTAAAAAAATTACATTCTCCTCGTATAATCATTATTAGGCGATAATCATTAAAGTAAACTTGATTGTAAGAATGTAAATTTATTTTTAGAAATGGGTTTAAGTGTATATGTTAAGTAATTGGTTCAAAATTAATAAATAACGATAAAAATTGTATATAAGTCGAAAATCAATGATTATGATTTAATGTTTGGATTTCATGAAGCGATTCGTGATAGAAAATTATGATTTTTGATAGTCGTTTCTAGATTTTTATGCTTGGAATTGTCGAGTTTTCTCGAGTTGAACGAAATTCGTATTTTCATCAATTTCGACGAACGCAGGGGGGAGTGGTCGTCGTGCTTTGGGCTGGAGGAAGCAGGTGGTATGGCGATCTCAGAAAAAAATAGTGGCGGATTTTTCTGATGGTCGTAGTGACTAGAGATCGGCGAACTAGGGTTCGAAGTCCAGTTTTTGGACGTGGATGTCCGCGAGGAAATGGCGATGGCCATGGGTGATGGGAGGTGATCGCGAGATGGGGATTAGGAGCGGGAAATCGTGATGTAGGTCCAGCGATGTCGACGAGGGATCTCGTGTTCAAGATCGACGGCAATGGTTGATTTTTCGATGAGCTTGTTTCTAGATTTTCGATCAAACGTCGATTTTTCGTTTTGGCTTTCGATTTCAATTTCTTGGTTATCATGCTGATGGTTAAGGTCATGGGTGATGCTCTGGAGCCGAAGGAGATGATCAGAGAAGGCCTAGGTTGTTATGCATGATGCATCTCTGGTATCTGGCCATGATTGTTTTGGAAAGAAGCTTGTATCTCGAGTTTTGACTCGAGAAATTTTCAAGTTGTCTCGGGTTTTGTGGGTAGTGTGGGACTCGGGTAGAGGAACGAAATTTTAATCAAGTGGCTCGGGTTGTCTGATGTGTTTTCCAGGTTTTATAATTTAAGTAAAACTTAAACAGTTTTTATAAAATATAGAGACGGTACAAGGTTTAAAAATAAATTAAAACAAGTTTCCAAGTTAATGTATGATTTAAGTCCAAAGCAAGGTATTTAAAGCAAGTTTTAAAGATTTTTAATAATTTATTTTCAAAGAAGAAGGATTAATCAAGTTTTAAATATGTTTTAATTTGAATAAGTTTTAAAAAAGTGATAATAATAAAGTTTTCAAAGAAGTAAGAATTTATTTAAGTTATTAAATAAATTTGAACAAGTTTTCAATGACAAAATTTAATGTTTAAAGTGTTCTGTTTATAAATAAGTTATATTTTTATAATTGATTTTTAATGTTTTTACAAAAAGTTAATGATGTAATAAAGTTATATATTTACCTTTAATTAATTAGGGTTGTGATTAATTAGTATAATTAATCTAAAAGTAATCACTTAATGAGATTTATAAAGATTAATTACTTGATGTTAATTATAATAAAGGTATAATTACTTAGTATAAGTAATTAGAGAATAGATAATGAATTTTAATTAATTTAAGATGATTAACTATTGATTATGGATTAATTAACTAATTAATGCGATTAATTTAAGATAATTAATTAATGGAAGTAATTAAGAATTAATTAATCAGCGTAATTAACCAAAGGATTAATATAATTGATTAAGGAGTTAATTAATTAAGGTAAGTAATTACATGATAGTTAATTACTGTTTATGATTAATTAAGGTTGATTAAAGAAAATGATTAATTAAAGTATAATTAATTAATGTAATTAACTAAGGATCAATGTAATTAATTATAGTTAATTAATTAATGGAAGTAAATGGAGGGTCATTAATTAATGTAATTAATGAAAGTAATTAAAGGTTAATTACTGTAAATGGTTAAGGATAATTAGTTTGTGTAATTAATTAAAGGTTAATCACTTAATGTAATTAAAGAATAATTAATCAAGGATGATTTATTAAGATAGGTAATTAAGAGATGATCAATCAATTAATTAATTTGTAATTAATGTTAATTAAGCAGGATTTAAGGTAATCCAAGTGATTAAAAGTTAATAATTAATTTAATTAGAGATTAATTAAATTGATTAAGAGTGAATCAAACCTGCTTATGGATGTTTAAATGGTATTGAATGCCTTGAGTTAATTGTTATCTCTGATCTGAAATATTCTGTGATGTGAATTATTGAATTTAGCTATGTGTGTAATTTATTTATCTGAGATGAATTTTTTTATTATTTATCTGTGAATCTATGAATGAAGATAAGCGTTATGGGTTTATATCACTTATCGATATTGCTATGTTTGAATCCATGACATTGCACTATTATGTAAAACCCCTGGACTACACCTTACACACATAAATATGGATTGCACGAGGAAATTGGTTAAGCCACAGTTTTTTGAAATGGTTTTTAATGTGATATCCCGGAATTTTTGGCAATATAAATTTAATAATCTGTATTTAAAATTAAATTGATCTGATAATTTTTGCAAATAAATTTGATTTGATTTAATAATCTTCTTTAATAAATATTTAATTAGTGAATTTATCTTTTAGTAAGCTAATAAATTGTTTTCTATTTATAATATGTATATATATTTATATATATTTTAAATGGATTAGTTTGGTTTAAATTAAATTAATACAGCATATTTTCTAATTTCAAATATTTTGGTAATTGGAAATTGGTTTTTATTTAATATTAAGCTTTTCAAAGCTATTTAATAAAATAACTAAATGATTTTAATTACATAAGACAAATGTTTTATTTGTTTAAATATATTTTAACTTAAGTTTGAATATTAATTTAGATTAAAATAAAGTTATAAAAAAATGTTTGTTTTATTTCTTTTTAAAAATATTGTTTAATAAATATGATTTGTAAATTAGATATGAAGTTTAAAATACAAATAATAAATGAAACATTTATTCATTTAAATAACAAGTAATTTACAATCTCTTTTATAAATTTATTTTAAAATGATTAAATTTTTTTTTAAAATAATAAAGTAATGTATTGTTTTTATTTATAATCATACTTGGTTTATTCTTTAATTATTATCTATATATAACTAAGTATTTGTTAACTAATTAATTAAGTATAATATTATATTAACACTTTAATTAAAAATACTAATTAATTAAAAGGACATGTGTAAACATCCTAAAGCACAATTTAACATGTGTTAAGTGAATAAGCAAAGATATTAACAAGCGTTCATATTTTATAAGTGTCAAAATTGTATTTTTATTTTCTTTGATTTTTAATTTATCATAAATATTGTTATATAAACTTGCATTCTTTCTTTCCCTTCCTTTTTCTCATCTTCATTCCTAAACTAAGAAATCTTTCAGCTGAGAAACCATTCCACTTTTAAACAATCCTCAAATCAAATGAAATCTGAAAATCAAAAATGCATATCCCTGATTCATTTTCAAAAACTTGCATATCATTCCCTGTTCTCAAAGCAAATCCCTCTTCATAATCAAACTCCTGTAACTCATTTTCAACATGCAAATCATCTTCAAAACCTGTTCATAAAACTAAAGCCTGCATTCTTCAGAATTTGGAAATTGGCCGCTGCATTTTCTTGTAAGCTGAAGCATGCATGCACGGTTGTAAAATCAAGGGGCAAAGGCATTTTAAAGTAAATTTAAAACACCAGCAAGCATTCAAGTTTAAAGCTTTTAAAGCATTCAAACAAGTTTGAAGGATTCAAAGTACTAAAGTTTTTAAAAGCAAGTTCTCAAAGAATTCACAGAGCTTTTCAAATCTGTGCTCTGCTTTGCATTTTTAAACAGTGAGTAACTTAACTTTTTTAAAAAAAAATTAAGTATAAAATATGGTTGCTTGATTTATTCAGGGAAATAAGATAGTCTTATATATGTTGTCAAATAAATTGCTGAGTATATCTATGTGTATGGATGAATGCATGTTTAATTCATCTAAGTTACTGACTGTTTACAGTATAAGCACAAGTGATAAAAATTCTTTTTTTTCTTTTGACTGGTTGCTGTTATGATTTAATTAGTTGAATGTAACTTGTTATTACAAGATAAAATAAGTTTTGAAAATTTATATAAGTCAAATAAAATTTTGTTTTACCTGGAAATAAAAAATAACGGAGCAACAATTTGTATAAGGGAAAAATTTAAACATTACAATTCAATGTTTCAGGGTTATATATCAAAACATCATGCAAAATCATGAATTTTAAATCTAATATTACAATTTATAACGCTTGAACAAGAGTGCAGTTTTAATTTCACTGTATTTTACTTTTTGGGTTAGCACTGATGATATTTGTGTTCGATTGAGTTGAATTTGCTCCTGGAGGTGGAAGAGTAATTAGGGATGACAGTAAAATTATTTGTTTGGATTGCACTGCATTTTGGTGATGATGGATTGTGATTGAATATTCAAACCCTAGTTTCACTGTGGCTAGAAAAATTGATCATTTCGGCAAGAATAGTTGTTCGAGTTGCTTGGGGTCTTGGGTACTGGAAGATGGTGGTTTGTCAGAGTCTTCACCAGAGTTTTAGGGGTAACGGTGGCCGAAGGCGCGTGAACGAGGTGATGACAGGTTGGGGTTGTAGTGGGTACTGTTGTTCCATGTTTGGTTCTGGAACTCGTTTTCGAATTTGAGTTGTCGGTGGCGTTACGATGATTGTGATCGGGTATGAGGTTGATCGGCGACTTGTAGAGATTATCAGGGTTGATCGGAGAAGGCGGCGTCGTGGGTGCATGTGCACAGAGCAAATAGGATATGCTGGTGAATGTTGGGTTACAGTTTTTGGTGGCCTCGCGTTGGTCTCGGGAAAATCGAGTTTTAGCTCGAAGCCGATAGGGCTGTGACTCGAAGTCTTTTTAGAGTAGGCTCGTGCAAATGTTGTTTCGGGTTTTAGTATAAAAACAGAAACCTAATCTATTTTTATATTTTTAATGAAAAGTATAAAATGCAAATTGAAATTTAAACTAAGTTTAAACCTGAGTTTGAATATGAATCCAAGTAGTTTGAACCTCAGATTTGAAATGATTTAAGTTTTTAAATTTAAAATTTGGTAAAAAAATTTAAGTATAAAAGTTTATTGGTTTCGAATTTGAGCTGAAAGTTTAAAATTGTAAAATAGGAATTTAAATAAGTTTAAATCTAGTTTTAAAATCTGGAATTTGGTTTGAATTTCAGTTTTTAAAATAAAATAAGTTTTGAAATTTAATTTGTTTAAACTATTTTAGAAATGGTTAAATAATTTGAATTTTAAAATAAAGATTTGAAATGTAAGGAAAACTTTAAAATTTTAAGTTAAATCTGGAATAAAGATTAAATCTGTATTTCAGTTTCGAAATTAAAGGAAATTTTCAAATTGAATTTATTTTTAAATAACGTTTTTAAATTGATTTGAATTTAAATTGAATTGGGATTTAAATTCTTTTAAACTTATTTTATAAAGTGGATGTTTCTTTTAACATATGAGATAAAAAGGTTTTGAATTGTTTTAAAACCTTCTTTAAGTTAAATTTGTATCTTAAGTTTAAAAATGAAGTTTTAAATGAAATTTAAAATAAATTTGAAAACAATTTGTTTTTAAATACTTTGATTAAGTAAGAATGTTTTTTAATTAAATTTAAATTTAATGATTTGGATTCATTAAATTATTAAGATGGATAATTAATTATTTAATTAAGTAATAATATGGATGATTAATTAAGTAATTAAGAATTTTTAATTGGATTAATTAAGACTTAAGTTTAATTAATTAAGGTTAATTAATTTGTAATTAAGGATTATTGATTAGATTTTAATTAATGATTAATTATTATTTAATCGAGTGATTAAGAATTAATTAAGTTGTAGTTAACACTTAATTAATTTAATAATTAGAGATTAATTAAATTGTAATTAAATATTAATTAATTTGTAATTAATAATGGTTAGTCTGAGTTAATTTCTTAATAAAGTAATTAAGAATAGTTAATGAAGGTCATTAACTAAGATTATTTAATAATTAATTTATGTGATTAATTTTAATAATTAATTAAATTAATTAATTAATAATAATCGTTTTTGAAATTGTTTAAGTTTAATTACTTAATGGAAGTAATTAATGAATTAATTACTTAATGTAATTAATTGGGTTAATGTGATTTGTTTAGGTTAATTAATTAAGTTTAATTAATTTAAATCCTTGATGATTTGAAAATAATTACTTTATGTAACTAATGGAATTGTAATTAGTTAGAGAAGTAATTGATTGATAATTACTGAATGTAATTTAAAGATGTTTAACGATGAAAGTAACTTGGAGTAAATTACTTTGTAATTAATCAAGGGATTAATTGAGATAATTAATTAAGGGTAATTAATTTTTGAAATAAGTAATTAAGGGTGGTAAATTACTGGATTGTTATTAATCAAGGGTTATTAATATATGTGGTTTAATTGCGGATTAATTACTTAATGTAATTAATTTATATAGAGAGATTGATTAAAATGTAATTAGAAATCATTAATTAATAAAATTTATGATGAATTAATTAATTAAGGAATAATTAATAAACGAAGTAATTAATTAATAAAGGATTTATGTAATTAACTTTAGTTAACTAATTGATTAAGTAATTAAAAGTTAATTATTGTTAAGTATTAAGTATAATTAACTTGTGTAATTAATTTAAAGGCCAATTACTTATTGTAATTAGAAAGTTGTTAATCATGAATGATTAATTGAAATGAATAATGAGATGGTGATTAATTAATTGATTTGTAATCAATTAATGGTTAAGTCAAGCAGGATTATAATGATGAAGTAATTAATTTAATTCATTTTAAATTAATTATAGATGGTGTGATCATTAAATCATTGCTTATGTATGAATAATTGATATTGGTTGCCTTGTATGGTTTGTAATCTCAGCCATGAGATGAGTAATGTTATATGATATGGATGCATTGGTTGCATTGTGATGATGATACGGATTATCTGTTTATAATGCTGATATGGATTATCTGTTGATGATGATAATGTTGATTATCCATTGTGAATCTGTGAATTATCTATCTGTGTGTATATAGATAATGAATTGAATTATTTTAAACTTTAAAACAACTTGGCCTTAAAAGACACATTTTTGATTCGGTGAGACCGGGATCGTGTTTCCATATTTGGATATCTGAAAACCACATCGATCCAAATTAACGATAGGTCGTGAATCTGAAGTGAAGATGAAGATTCAGAGTGCAATGGTTATCGTCGTTAACTCTGAGGGTGATTCCAAAATGAGTGTAACGAGATAATGCCTTCGGTTTCGTTTGAACCCGGAACGAACTTGTATGGATTGAATGCTTTCAGAACATCGTCAGATGGACGATGAGCTTTCTAAGTGATGTGTCCTATAAAGGTAATCGTAGCCTCAAGCCTCATCAACCGGGAATGGATAAAACAGGGGGTGCAGCAAGGCTAAGTGGGCCATGCCCAAGTAGGACGAGATTTACCCCTGTCTAGATGTCCCTTTATTTTGGCTATGTGGTGCGGTTGCTGATCACAACTGCGTGGTGGTCTTGTTCGGGACTGTTCAGTAAGGAATGGTTCCGGCTTTGTGTTGTAGGGGATTGGGAGTGGTCCTCGGTACGGTGATCTAGGCCACGTACTGTGACGGGCGGTACCCCGGTAGCCCTGCCATTGTATGGAATCCAAAATCCAATAAGTGCCCTCGGTTTTGATTGTATTACCCACTTTTGTGGCTAGTAGATGGAATTTAATAGATGTAACAATTTCGGCTATTTCTTATTTACTTGAAAACCCTAGACCTATTATAATATCACTGGATTTCCTATCAAATGTTTTGGTTAGCGTAAGGTAAAAACTTTTCCATGTTTATGTGTATGAAGTCTTACGTGATACCTTTTGGTTTCAAAGGTTTTTCAAAGTTAAGCAACTTTAACCTGTTACTCACACCAGACTCATGTCTGACCCGGAGTTTATTTCTGTTTTTCTTAAACTCTTGGGTACTCAAATTTTTACGAGTAGCCAAGGGATTTAGGATAGCTTTGATGAATTGTAGAGGAGCAATGGAGCAGGAGGCTTCAGCATGTAGATATATAGTGTTCTGCTGTGTTGGTATCTCTGAGGGGTTTCTTTGTATTGTATTGAGTTGTAATAATTAGACAGGTGTTTATAACTGTCTAGTATGTGTTGTATTGTCTGTGTAATTCTAATAATTGTTGTATACATAATACTTATGTTATTAATATAATTTATTCGTTCCGCTGTTGAGATTCTGATATTGTTTCTTCTTTCTCTTCTTTCTTTTCTCTTTTCTATCCCTTTCTTTCTTCAAGATGATGCGATTTTCTGTGGTGAGAAAGTCGGGTCGTCACATTTAAAGTTGAATTTTGAATCCAAATGATTTTGAAAATGGAATTGGGTTAAATATGAAAAGCTTTTGAAAAGGAGTTTTGTAGATAAAAGTTATTTTGAATAACTTGATAATGTTTCGAAATTTAAATAGTTTGATTTGAATTTAAATTCAGTACTTGAAATTGCATTCTATGATTGGGAATTATGGTTTAAAAAGGTTATACAAGTTATAAATGTGTTTATATGAGTTTTAAACCATTTTAAAAGTATTGTTTGGGAATATGAATTTAACCCAAGTTCATACTTGAAGGGCTTTAACTCGTGCAAATGTAATCGAATTTTTTTTCCGAAAACGTAAACTATTTGTTTTCGAATAATAATGGCTTTCATATAAAGAAAGGATTGCCAATTTGTGTTGAAAGATTTCAAGTTTGAAACGGAATTGAAATAGTTTTGAAAGCTATGAATTGAGTCTTTGATTTAATGATTGGATGAGTTAATCCAATTTGAAAAGGAAATTGTTTTGAAAGGCTATGAATGAATCTTTGTTAAAGATTGGTGTACTTTGTTTTCGAATTGAAAAGGGATCTTAAAAGTGTATCTTTCCTATAAAAGATTTGAGATTGAATCATTGTGAAAGATTGGTGAACTTTGTGAAGTAAATCTATTTGTTTAAAATTTGAAAATGGTAATTGGTTTAGACCATTTGAAAGAAAGGTTTTGGATAATAAGTTGTAACTTAACTGAGATCTCATTATCCATATGGTTTTTAAATATTGCGCTCATTATTCAGTTTAGCCGGGAGAGGACCTTGTGTCATATAACCCATTCCGAATAATGATACGGCGATATGGATAGCATTTGAAGACCGGAGGTGAAGACCGGGTATTTTCGAGAACGAAAGGATAACATGTCGAATGACTCTACACTGAGTAGCTACAGTATAGAGATCTCCATATGTGATGGGGAGTCCAATCGGGATTGTGAATGCCCGGATTGCAAGGGCTTCTTTGTGAAGTGCCTTCGATTCTATTCGAACCCGGAACAGACTTGTATGGATATGTGTCTAACATTACACTTTGAGAGGTAAAGCTGGTTTCTATCAAATACATTTCTGTTTGGTGGCGGAGGATTTATTCTCTTAGCTTAACACCCTTCTTTGAGACGTGCGAGCTCAGAGGTTATGTAGTTGATGGTTACTAGTGATACATTACCAAATTGGTAATGTGGCATACGAAGTGCTACTGATCATTGGTTGATCAAAGCATGGCTTTGTGAAAAAGTGTAGCTTGATGGTAGTTTCATTTTTCCAAAAAGCATTGCGGATTTCAATTCTAAATTCTTTTGTTGTTTGTTTTAAAGATAAACTGTTTTCGTTTGCTCACACCAGTCCCATGGCTAACCTGGAGTTTATTGTTCCCTATCTAAACTCTGGGTGCCCACAATTTTTCACACGGGCAGTCTAGAGTTAGATTTTTCAGATAGCAGATAATAGATGTAGATTCGATAGCCTTTGAAGTCTTTGGTCTTTGAAGCCGTTTGGATTTGGCAATAGCATTTGCTTCTCTTCAGCATTCAGGCTGACCTTGCTTGATGCAACGTAATGGGGGTTTTCTCGCTTCGCATTTGGAAAGCATGTTGGTGGATCTAGATTTTGGAGCTTTGGCATTGGAGTTATTGTATTTCCACTGCTGCAGCTGTGTCTTCTGCTTTATCTATCTCTGATATTTGTATTTATATTCATTGTATCAGAATATTGTATTGAATATTGTATATCAATGATATTCATTTTCTTCCGCTATGTTGTTGCACTTAATGTGTTATATACTCCATCCGAACCGGAGTTCGACGTTTGAATCTGCGGCACTCGAATACGAGTGAAGTATGGATGTCGATTTTCGAACGCTGAATTTCGAATCGTGACACTCGTTCTCTTCGAAACGATCAACGCATTGGCCAATATTGATAGTCGGTTATTTAACTATCAAATAACATCCACAAACAACCATCGGTCCTTAATAATTCCCCAAATTATTTATTTCAAAATATCTTCACAAGATATTTTTCCACACTTCAAACCTTTGAAAATAGTTTTCAAATCACTTTTTCTCTCGCGAAATAAATTTCCACCCAATCATTTTATTTCCCCTGAGAATCACCAAGTCTTAATATTTTAGGTTTTTAAATACTTTAAATCACTTTATCCAAAAATATATACTTTAAAAAACTTAAAATAAAAACTACTTAAAACACTTTATTTAAAATACTAGTTATGAAATTTTATAATAATTTTTAATGTAAAACTTACGCCAAATTTAATTTTAAAATATAAGTTATTCTATAAGTTATAAATATTAAATAATTATCTTTTAAATCATAACACTAGTTAAACCTTTTAAAATAATTTACTTATGTAATCAATTTAATAAATATTTACTTTTAAAGATTTTAAAACTACTAAAAAGAATTTATCTCTAAAACATTCTTTAAAACCACTTTAAAACCTCTTACTTACGATTGGAAATCTTTCTTTGAAAATATACTTGGTTTTTCAGGGAAACACACTTTCCATTTACATATAGCCTTCAAATCATTTATAAATCTTGCTCGATTTATCACAATTTATATTTATGTCTCAATCTCATAAATTTCTTTCATCACTTTAAAAATAAAACCACTTTGTATTTAAAACACATTCTCATCTCCTTATAATCCCTTCCAAAATATATACTTAGATTATTTACATTAAGGCTATTAAAATTACTTAAATAAAAATAGTACTCAAGAAATTCTATAAGAGTTTCTGAGTAGAACTTTAAACCAAAATCTCCTTTAAAAATAAAGTTATTATATCAAATATTTATGTTAAAATTCTTTTTTTTAAAATCATAATACTAATTTACCTTTAATAATAATTAACTACCATAATTAACTTAAATAAATTTTCTAAAACATTCTAAAAACATTTTTAAACTTCTAGTCTATACTTGAAATCTTTTCTTTGAAAGTATACATAGTTTTCCAGGAAAAATATAATTTTCCAACTTTTTTAAAAATATAATCACCTTTTTATTTTTAAAATGAATTGCAACTTTTCTTATAAATTCCACCGGAATCTACACTTCCACATTTTTCCATTGATAAATATTCCACTTTATTTGTAAACCAGTTTACAAATTTCCATTTCTTATTTTCCTTTAAATCATAATTTCCAAAACACTAAATCGATTTCAAACCGATTTCCTGGTTTTAAATTCCCTTTAAAATTTATTACTCGATTTATCCAATTTCGAATAATTATTTACTTAAAAAATTTCTTTTCATTTCCTTTAAAAATTCAAAATTAATGCATATATTTTCATTTCGCAAAATACCCATATATATTCAGCCAAGCATAGCATTCAATGATTTCAATCCCCAATAAAATCAATATAATCTATCACAGAACATCAAATAAACCACATTGCTGAATATAAAATAAATTCAACGTATTGAGGAATCATGTTGGATCCCTCCAACCTGTTTCCCTGCATCCTCAGATGTTAGCACAATATAAAATACCAATCCCACTTCAAGGGGGATATCGTAGTATAAAGGGTCATCCGCTATTATGCGGGGCACATAGGGTATCATCCGCTATATAATGTGGGAAATCAATCACTCCAATATATATACGTATACTACTATATATAATATCACATCCAGACAGATAATAAATCATTAATTCAAGCAATCAATCCAATAATTTAAATTTAAACTATTCAAATTAACGATAACCAAATGAGTGAGATTAACTCAACTTTGATTTTTTTAATATGTAGAATCCAATCCAAACCGGCTTGTCTTCCCCCGATTTAAGACCTTGTATAAACATTAGATGATTTTTATTAATATTCGAATAAATCGAATGATTAAATTTTCATTTGGTAAATTTAATTAACTAATGATTTTTATTTTAAACTAATAATTTAATTTTAAACTAATTTTCCTTTTAAAAATCTTTTAGTAACTAAAATAAATAAAGTAAGTTAATTGAATCAATTCATCACCGAATCCATTATGTTAAAATAACTAGTAAATTAAAAATATGTATATTTATTTTCCTTTGAAACTACCTTATATATATATATATATATATATGCTTATATAAATAATCTGTATAGGTTTAAAAATCTAATTTTCATATAAAACTTTCAACATGTATATAGGTATGGGTACATCAAATTAAACCAGATTTGCTTTTTACCCTTACTGGTACAAATTTTCTTAAAACAGTTTATAGTTGAAATATATATATATATATATATATATATCTTATATATAAAGCAAATACTCGCCCAACTGAAGCCTTTTTTTGAATTTCCAGAAATGCCCTAATGCGTTTGGGAAAAAAAATTATTCCCCATCATTCAAACAGGGACGGATTTGTCTTTTTTCATTCTACCACAATGTTCCTGTTTTCCATCCCACTTCCTCCCATAACCGGTTTCCCATCCCCATTTCCCTTTCTTCCTCACGTTTTCTTAACAAACCAAACAAAGAAGAAACGAAGGGAAAAATTGATGCCGAACAAAAATACACAAATCAAATTACTTCCAAAAGATTTACATCAGCGATGCTAATTGGTGTTTAAGTTTCGCTGCCATTGTCTCCAATCCACAGAGTTCGACAAAGAGAGCAACTACGGCTTTGTTCGGAAGGTAACTATTGATATGAAATTATTCGATTTGACTACAGATCAATTTTATTCAGTAATATTTTAGGTTTTCATTTTTTATTATTTTAGGTACACTCCATTCGCTGTGTGGCAGATTGAATGTGGGAGATGTAATGTAACGAATTGATTAGAGTTGACAAATAAGTTGGAGGAATTAGCAGATTGAAAGACGATTTAGTCATCATTCAAGGTAAAACATTTACTTTATGACTAATTCAACCAATTTTCATACTCAAAAATTTACTTTCACTATGTTGGAATTTATTTTATAGAAAATTTGATTTTCTTTATTTGGATTATTGATTCTGGATATCATAATCAATTTTGAAAAATTTTCCATTGATTCGCTCATTTGAGTTGGCTATGATTTTTTATAATAGAACATTACATGTAAATTCCTTTTTATCATTGTTTTCCATAAGGTACTATTGAAAATAATATACAAAAGTATTTGTACTTTTTCACGGATTTATCCTCTTGCATGTGTAATTGAAAAAAGGGATGGATATGAGTTTGTACAAAATAACTAAGAGAGTAAAAGAAAAGTTGTCGTGGATGAACAACCAAGCAGCAATTGGGAAAGGATTAAAAAATGGACATTAATTATTAATATAAATGACTTGGTTACTGCTATAATTGAATTATGTTACTATATATTCAATTGGTGTACATACTAAATATATGTTTTAATGCTACTACTATTGCAGTATGTGGTAATTTATTACCAAGAACAATGTTGTTAATGAAAACAATAGCTCTTCTCATCTTTAAATGAATCTTCTCATTATTGAATGCTCAATCTTCTTTCAGGCGAACTTTAATCTTCCAGTTTTGTCATTGATTTTATATCTTTTACTTTGTTAATCGTTTATCTTTCTTCCCAATCCAACTTTTATTATTATTTAATATTATGTATCAACATACTCACAAGCATCAGGTCATTATAATTGTTTAAATTTTTGTGTCCATTTGTATCTTTCTTCTCCAGCTATTAGCTTCAAATTATCTGCCTTTCCGTGTTTAATTTAAATTTACATTATCAAAAATATAAGCTCCATGACAATTTCATGTGTTTTCCTATATTTTAATACTGACCGACAGTAAATACATTCATACCATTTATAAACTTCATGTATTTTCAATTTATTTTTTAGCAGTAAAATCAAAACCTCCATGATTATATTATGTCTTTCTGATAATATTTGTGTTTGAATGATGTCAACTACAATCTATACCATATTTTTACTATTTTTACTCTTTTCATTGTCATAACTTTTACAATCCACATGTATTTATTGTTATGGAAACTGTAAACACTATATACTTTAGTTACCAACCGTTCTCCATTAAAGTAATCGGCCTTCTCTTAATCCTCAAAGGCTATAAACTGGGCACAACCTAACTTGCTAGGTTACTTTTAATTCATAGTTAATTACCTTTTTATCATATAAAGATGATGATTTGATTGGTGTGTTTATTACAAGTTTGGAAAGGATTAAAAAACGGACATTAATTATTTATATAAATGACTTGGTTACTACTATAATTGAATTCTATTACTATATATTCAATTGGTGTACATACTAAATATATGTTTTAATGATACTACTATTGCAGTATGTGAGAATTCATTACCAAGAACAATGTTGTTAATGAAAACAATAGCTCTTCTCATCTTTAATGAATCTTCTCGTTATTGAATACTCAATCTTCTTTCAGGCGAACTTTAATCTTCCAGTTTTGTCATTGATTTTATATTTTTTGCTTTGTTAATCGTTTATCTTTCTTCACAATCCACCCTTTATTATTATTTAATATTATGTATCAACATACTCACAAGCATCAGGTCATTATAATTGTATAAATTTTTGTGTCCATTTGTATCTTTCTTCTCCAACTATTAGCTTCAAATTATCTACCTTCCGTGTTTAATTTAAATTTACATTGTCAAAAATATAAGCTCCATGACAATTTCATGCGTTTTCCTATATTTTATGACTGATTGATAGTAAATACATTCATACCATTTATAAACTTCATGTACTTTCAATTTATGTTTTAGCAGTAAAAACCTCCATAATTATATTATGTCTTTCTGATAATATTTGTGTTTGAATGATGTCAACTACAATCTGTACCATATTTTTACTATTTTTACTCTTTTCATTGTCATAACTTTTACAATCCACATGTATTTATTGTTATGGAAACTGTAAACATTATATACTTTCGTTACCATTTGTGCTCCATTAAAGTAATCGGCCTTCTCTTAATCCTCAAAGGCTGTAAACTGGGTACAACCTTTTTGGTTGCATCAATCTTGCTCGCCTAACTTGCTAGGTTACATTTAATTCATAGTTAACAACCTTTTTATCATATAAAGATGATGATTTGATTAGTGTGTTTATTACAAGTCTCCTTAAATTTGCCTATGATTTACATCTACGCTTAATATAGTCAATGATTTGCTTCGATCAATCCAGTGAAATAGGAAATTGATAATTATTTATCATATGGGGTAAAACCAATTTAATCCAATTTAAGAAATTTGTTTTAGATTAGTAATAGAATTAAGTTGGTCTACTATGCCTACAATTTATTCTAAGTATGTTTATCCCTACTGCGATATTACACTCCAATTCTAATCGAATTCCGTGTATATATCAGTGGTATTTACATTTTTCAATATTTATACCAGCAAAAAGCCTTCAAAGGGAGCAGTCAAAATCATTATAGTAGGCAAGAGCCAGATAGATATTCATTCAGAAAAAGGAGACGATGGAAGTTTTTCAAAGAAAACAACAAATTTTTATTATTTAACAGACAAATTTGGAATGCAAAGTAATAAGGTTATATTCTTTACCATATAATCTATTGTCTTTAATATGGTTGCTGATTTTAGTTGGTTTATCAAGTATACAGGCATAAGTATGTCAGTCTAATTTATTAAATAGTGGGCAATACAAGACATGTTTTACTGTTATTTGCATTTTTGGGACCATTATGTACTTTCTAATCAAACAATTATATTACTCTGCAGAACTTACTACAAGTGCACAAGCGTAAGAGGCATAGTGTGAAAGCACATAAAAAGAGCATCTCAGGACCTTAAATCAGCCATCACAACAAACGAAGGCAAGCACAACCACGAAGTCCCTGTAGCAAAGAACAGCCATCATGCCAGCACAACGCAATCTTCCACGTAACTGATTTTGCCAGCTCACCACCCTAACGGTCCAATGGGCTTCAATCGCCCTACGTTTGGGCTTAGTCCAGCATCCAATATCAGGGAAGGCCTACCAGGTATAACTATTTTCGAATTGGGCCATATGGGCCCACCAACCACCATTTTTATGCATGTCGAGGAGAATTGGCTATTTTATCCTTCTATGTTCACTCAAAACTGTTAGTGGTTTTATTATCTAAAAATATTGATTATCAGTACTGATTGTTTGGATATGAGTTTGTGACTGTTTATATAATACCACTGTCAAGCGCATTTCATAAAAACAATATCAGGGTTAGAACTTTATGATAATTATTAAGTGAAATGCAGGTTGAATTCTTATTGGAAGAGTGCAGTCATTTGCCCTTCGAGAAGCATGGTTCTGTAAGATCTCAAGATGGCAGTTAAGAGTATTGACGGTCTACAACTTCACTCTTTGTCGAGAAACATTTGGAACTGTATGTACTGCAGTTGATTTGTATGTATCCTGTATATGTCTAACATGTTTGATTCTTCAATTTTCTGTAAATTACATGTTTGAGATGGGACGTATTTCTGAAAGTTTGGCCTTTATAATTATTATTTATACCTACTAATATTACAAACTTTCACTAATTTACACCTCAACTTGCAAACCTGTTGGAAGTAAAAGAAAATGAAATATGAGTGCTTGGCAATGCAAAATAGTAACTGGCAGCAGGTTGCACTGATAAAATATTCAAAATAACTATATTAGTACTTAGCAATGGAGCTGTGCTCAGATTCCAATATAAATACATCATCCGCTAATATATTTTTTTGAACTGGTACTTTATATACAACAAATCATTGGGACAACATATCCCATGTCAAATAAACGTTTTAAAGCAAGTTTCGAACTTGTGACATCCTGCACCAAAGCCGAATCAATTAACCACTTAGACAAAGGTGCTTGTCATCCTCCGCTAATTTTTTATGCTCTACGTCTCATCATTATTTGTTATGGATAGATAGATAGAGAAGTTTGTATATCACTGTAGCCAATTATGTGCACTTTGTATAATTTGCTGTGAAAACACCATTTTTTAAAAGTTGAAGTCAGGGGACCAAGGGGTTAGCAACAGTACAGTTGCCCATTTCTAACGGCAGCACAGTTAGATCAAAGAAAACGTGATGTGGACTCCTTTACATGGCAACTAAATAGTTATCTGACGTCCACAGTATGCAACAGAGTATGAAGAGATGTTTGCTTTTATATTGAAGAAATAAGAATACAAGAACACAAATCTTAAATGCATGCCTTTTCAGTCATTCCTATAACCGCACCTGATCTACCTTAATTCCCTTAGCACGTGATCCATTATTATTGCCCATGTTTCCTATAATTGCTCCTTCAACTTTTCCTACAGACTAGGCAGATAACTTCTTTTTCCCTCAAAAAGTTTAATATGTCCACCACTATATATTATAACCACCTCTCTGTCAACAGTCTCCACACACACCCCACTCTCTATCCTCAACATCTCATCTCCATAAATTCTTCCACCTACGTCAATTCCACTCCAACATTTAAACCTTTATTTTACTTTTTATGCGAAATGACAAAGGTATTACTATCTTTTATTCACAAATTTACTCTACGATATCCTATGTGGGATTTTATGACTACAACCTCTTTCAGGCATATACTTTTTTAGACATATTCTATTCACAAGCTTTTGCACATGCTTTTTCAACCATGTACTATATTAGTTTATGCATACAAGCTTTTAGCTATAATAGTTGTCCACGAGTTGGGCACGCGAAATATTTGAGTACGGTGGATTTTCACAAATTTTACCGCCATGTCTTAAATATGCAAGTTATTATGTACACATACATACGTATTCAAAGTCGAAAATCTATTTAGTTGTTAACTACCAAGTGTTTCAACCCATATATGTATATTGTCCGTATGTTTTTCCACAAGTTACCATTTTTTCCACCTGTAGAACAAATATATTCAACAAGGTAAAGAGCCTGCATTATCCCCTTCCGTAGACAAATTCAAACGTAAAAGTACACGTTTAACAAAGCACCTTCAATCCGCTACCGATGAAAAAGTTAATGCTTCATCCAACGTCTCAGAGGTTAATCTTTCCCAGATTGAATCGGACAATGTTAACAAACCAACCCACTCTGTTCAGCTTCCTCCGGTTGGGACAAAATTTTTTGAAACCAACGAAAACTTATCAAAATCTTCCACCTCTGAAGTCCAGATGACACAGTCTAATGAACTACAGTATTTTCCATATTCTGAAGATGATAAATGTGAAGATTTTTTTACTCTTGAAGCGGTATGCCAACATTTAATTATTTGAGACACAGACACGTATATACATATGTACATTTATACTACATACTGATCATAAATTTTAATTTATCCTGCTGATTGAACAATATGATGCAGCTGTTGAGCATTTTCTCGAGAACCGTACTTAATACAGCTTCAACTCTTTGTTAGCCAACAAATTGTCCATTTTTGCGCTTCCGTACTTTTTCCTTTGGTCGCTCTTAATACAAAGTTATTTGTTTCTGATGTATTCGTTACCATTCTGTTAAATTTGTCGTGTACTCCATGCTTTTGTCATTTCCTAAATAAATTTAATGTTCTTTTCACGTGGATGTAAGTGCTGTTAAAAATGTATGTGTGCGTTATATTATCCGAGGCTGATACATGTAATATTCGTTCGATGCTGGTAACGCATTGAATATATACACTACCTATCACTAAACATCCATGAACTATCAGTAAACATTGACATAGAATTATTACTTTCAAACGAAGCAAAAATTAATACGGAAGAATATGTTCAACTCTAGGTATACACAGTTAGCTTATAAGTGAATGTTCATGTCATCTTGCTTTTATTTAAACAACTTAATCACGTAAAATATCCAGAGAGAAAATCATTTGTTGTTGTGAAACTTGATTAAACCTTGCTTAACAAATCAGTACACCACTAATTGAATGTTTCTAAAAAAAAGAAAATTCTGCTTTTACCAAGTTTTCCATATGTTTCATATTCTGCAGGGACTACATTGTACAATTGTTCCATGCATCGATATTTTTATCAACGCATGGTTAAGTATACCACATAATTCACCAAACCATCAAACTAAGCAAAGATACTCGGCCGCCCATTACTACTTATTAACCGACCTTTATATTGGCATGCAAATTGATGTGTATTTTGCAAAACAAATTTTCTTTCATTGTATTACAAAAATCTATAACTTACAGAGGTGACTAACAAAACTCAAATAGTATGATAAGTTAGCACATGTAAATAAATGTGAACGAATGGATGTGAATATGATAAATAAAAATTTCTCCATTGTTTTATAAACACTCCAACTATATATACGTCCACAGTTTGCTGCATACCAATTTTCCTATGACTACTCTGTTGTTATGGCCACTTTAACGCAACGTACATAAGAGAATTTCATCCTGTTACCAAAAATCAGCAGAGCAAATCTCGGATCTCTACCAATTCAACAACGTTTACGTACTCTTTTTTAGCAGTTATACCAACTTATATAACCATTGGTTTACCTATTTATGCACACTTGCCAATAGACTGTCCTTCACTTACTACTGTACTGCCTTTTCTGCTACTGCCATATATCTCTTCAAATCAGTCGCAATTTTTTTTCTTCACTACTATTTATTACCTCTTAGTTTATCTTTTACATCTAATGGAACAACAACAAAGAGAAAGATGTAGACTTAGTCAACAGGCTAGACGTGCACAAGCAAGAGAAATACGTATTGCAAATACAAGAACACGGTTGAGTGAACGCTTCCACGGTGGACGTTTAATAGGTAATTTTTTTCCTCCCCCGTCCTTACGTTCTTAACACGAACTCTACAGCTCATTTTCTTTACTCCGTTACTTCACTGTGTAGCGCATTTAAACTGTTCATACTTATGCTTTATTTTTTCATGTCTTCATCCACTTCGTATGCCTATTTTTAAATGGACTTGGATGATATGACAGAACGATGGATCGCACATCCTACTACACAGCTGACCTATTGCTTTATCTAACAGTACAAAATATCCATATAAAACTGACACACACCCCAACCAACTGCTTATACCATGCTTATGAATAGGAAAATGTTAAAAAAATAACATACAGGCAACCGTACACACATTACACTATTACTACCTATAGCTAATAAATTATGAATATGAAAATGTAGAACGTTGAACCTACTACTCGGTTCTAACTTAATGATGTAGTATGCATAAAAAATGAAATGTTATTTACCATGTTTTGCATTAATTATATACGACAACCTATTTATTTTGAAATAAGTAATTTACTTATTAACTGAAATTGTTTGCACAAGAAATGGGCAAACACCTCCAAGTCGTATGAATTAGTTGATTTTATGTTGTTTCTAGTGATTTGGGGGATTTACTCAAATATATGAAAAGCAGGGACTAAACTGTAAAAGACACACAGATTTATAGTGGTTCGGCCAGAACGTGCCTACGTCCACTTTATATGTTATTCTCCTTTTTCTTTCAGATTACAAGTACAAAGCTTGGTATACAAGTATATGAAAGTTGTTTGAAAGTTCCTTCCGTGCTTGAGCTCTCAAACTTGTCCCCCATTGTTGTACCCCTGCCCTCTTATTTATAGAGTGAGGCTGGGGGCAGGGGTCTTGGACGTATATAGCTGCTGGTGGGCCTGGGCTGAAGTAATCTGGTCTAGCATATCTGGTTCGGCGAAGCTTGGTTCGGTCGTGGTTGTGTGGAGCTTGGTCCGGTGATGCCTTGGACCGGTGATAGTGACTTCGTCTCTTGGTCCGGTGGTAATCTTGGTTCGGTGGGACCATGATCCGATAGTGCTCTAGATCGGTGGCGAGAGGAGATAGATGGTTTGGTATGGAGGCGGAGAGGCCTGGTTCGGCAGGTTGTTTGGTATGGTAGTGAGCTTGGAAGTTGGCTCGGTGGCATGTGGTCCGGGTGGTTCGGTAGGTGATGGAGGACGTTTGGTTCGGTTCTGCATGGCGTTGGTTCGGTGGTAGGAGGGAGCCGGTCCGGAGAGAGTTGGTTCGGTGGTGGGAAGGGGCCGGACGAAACACACCCAACACTTGCCCCCCAAAGGAGGGCATGTGCACGCACATGTCGTGCTTTGCCTTGAGCTGGGGTGTTCTTATCCGGCCTTTAGCGCCGAACCAACCGGTTTGGCTATTGGTATTTGCTTATAAATAGGGCCTGGCGCCTCCGTTTTTTCCATCAGCCAAACGACTCCTTTGCCGAATCGAAATCCGTGCCGAATCAGTGTTAGCCGAATCAAAATCTCTGCCGAATCAGGTGAGGACCTTCTTCGCCGAATGAACTTTATCTCCATTTACCGAACGGGCTCGCGGTCCTTGAGTACCGAATGAGCTTGAAAATCGAATGAGTGAGAAAACCGAATGAATGCGAAAATCGAATGAGTGTGAAAACCGAATGAATGTGAAAACCGAATGAGCTTGAAAACTTTTATTTTTGCGAATGAGTTTTGAATTTGTGAGCGAGTCTTCAGGCTGCATGTACCTATTTGCTCATGTTTCCATATTCCTTGTTCTAATTTTTTCTTTCGGTGTTTGCAGATAATGTCTCGTAAAGCGGAAACTCGATCAGATAAACGGAAGTCTAGGGGCGAAGGAGAGTCCTCCTCCATGCCTCCAGCCCAGCCAAGACCGGAGCGTCATGGACCTGCCCCGAGGTCGCTAGTGGATGGGTATGGCCCCCAGGAGCTTCTGAATTCTCCGCCCGATTGTTTTCCTAGCTCCCTCAGGGAGGAGCAGCTTGATGTCATCTCTCGTTCCTTTGGGATTGACAGGGCTCGCATGCTGTTGCCGGGAGACGGAGTGATGCCGTATAATCCCCCCGAAGGATATTTTGCATACAGCAGATACCATTGTATGTGTGGGGCCATTCCTCCGATCAACGCATGGATAGTCAGCTTCCTTACCTATCTGAAGGTGGCCCCTCTCCAGCTCCAGCCCAATTCCTACGCTATTCCGGTGTGCTTATTCGTTATCTTCCAGAGGAGGTATGGGCGCCCTCCTTCTAACCGGGAAATTCGATACTTGTATAATCTGAGAGGCTATAAGAAGGGGTCTCCGTATGTTAGTTTGGATGCGGCCGTGCCCTTCAAACCGGTCTTGGACTTATACTCAAAATTCACCATGTTTAAGAAAGAATGGTTTTTTATCAAGGACGATTCTGTCTCCTTTCGCCTCTTCACTTCTGGCTGTAAGTTGAATTTTATTTACAGTTTCCTTGTTCCGACTGCAGTGCTTCTTCTGATATGCTTCTATTTCTTGCTAGAGACAGGTGGTTTTGCAGTCGTAGAAAGTGACTCCCTGGTCCAGATGGCTGCGGAAATAAAGGCCATTTTGGGACGGGACAGGTCGGCTTCTTTCCTGATCAGGAATGCTACTCTCCTGGAGCACAACTTGATCCTGCCACACCATTCCGTGGTTAAGCAGAGAGATACGGCTGAGGAGAAGGCTGCCAAAGCCAAGGAAGGGGCCACGGTGAAGAGTGGCAAGAGGGAACCTTTTACAAAGCCTCCCGTTGTCGGAGGTAAGAAGCTTAAGAAGTCTGATGGTCCCTCTCCTAGCACTTGCCCAATTGCTCTGGGAGAGGAAAATGTGGAGGAAGATAGAGGTGAGGGTGAAGGAGGAGATGGACAGAGTGGTAGTGGCATTGGTGCCTTAACCTCCGGGCAAGCGGGAGAGATTCATGAGTGGACGGATGATGCTTTCCGTCAAGCTTTTGGAGAGTCGGAGGAAGGGTCGGCTTTGGTTGAGAAGGCTAAGGGGGTTGACAAGACTGGGGCTGGCGCCGATCCATTCTCTGAGAATTCTCCAGCTAAGGCGACTCCAGCGATTCAAGGTGAACTTTTGACTTCTGCAGACTCCATTTACGATAGGGACTTAGGAATATTTTATGGTTCGCTTCCGTCCTGAAATGAGATTCAGGACTTATTGCAGTATCCCACTCCTCCGCAGGGTTTGTATAACAGATGTGCCTTCTCACTCTTCTTAACTTAACATATTTCTCGAATTATGGATCATTGCATGTTCGTAACACTTGGTTTCTATTCCAGGGGCAGGTAAGGCGGCCAAGACATCAAATATTCGGCACCGCCTCGAACAGTATAAGCTACTTAAAGCTTCTGCCAAACCAAAGCCGCCAACCAGCCGTCCTGGGGATGAAGTTAGATATCGCCCTCTTCTTGGAGTTATTGAAGAAGATATGCAAAAGAGGAAGAGGGGCCGATCTTCGTTTGAACCTTCACTTGGCCCTCAGCCTCCAGTCCAGCCTATCCATGATATTACTGAGGAGGATACTGGGTTTATGCCTTCCCCCCATCTGTCCGAAAATCCAATCGTCACTCCGATAGTCCGCCTAGGTTTGGATCGCAACCCATTTGCCGGCCACCCGGATCTGGACCCGAGTTTTCAGGATATCTCTTTTGATGAGGTCACGGGTGAGCATCTTCTTCCCCGCAATCCCATGGTACGGGTGCTTGATGAGGCTAAGTCGTTAGACCTCTATTTGCTTACTACTCGGATTGTGACCATGGGGAACGAGGCCAAGGCAAGCATCGATCGGGTGGCTGAGGAAACCAAGAGGCTAATGGAGCATCACGCTCGACTGGCCAGGGCTGGGGAGGAAATCAGAAGTGCTAACATCCGGTTGCGGCTACAGGTTTCTGATCAGGCCAAACAGCTTGCCGATCAGGCTATCCAGATATCTCAGCATGAGGCGGCCTCCCGACGACTAAAGAAAACCATGGAGGAGGCTAGCAAGGCTGAGTTGCGAAAGATGGAGGCTGCCTGCAAGGAGTGGATTGACATAGCCATTGCTACGGTGGACGAGGTTCGGAGGGCGGATCTCGAGCAGGTAGAGGAGTTATCTGGGAGGCTTGAGGCCGCAGAGCTTGCTCAGGCCAGGCTAAAGGAAGAGATAGAGGAAATGAGGAGGTCTCTCCAGGCTGACCGCTCGAGATATCGATCGGAGAGGGATGTTGCCGTTGCTAAGTTGCTGTCCTCCGAGGCCCGGGTGAGGGAGCTTGAGGAGAATGAGGGGATGATGGATAGATGTTGCAGGATATGTACTTCCGTACCTGGAAGTAGGGTAATCTATCCTGGATGGATGACTATCCCCGGATCATGGCTAGGATATATCTCCGGGCTTTGGAGGAGGCCAAGGCTGATGCGGATAAGGAAGGTGGAGCGGCATTCAGGATGGATATGGTTACCGCCCAGTTCTCAAAGGAGGAGAAGGTAGCGGTGAAGGAGGGAATGCGGCTACTTGCTGTGGAGGAAGCCGGTGTGCAGTTGGGGGATGAGGACCAAGAAGCGGGTGCTGGTGAGTTTTCCCTTTTTAGCTTTTCATAACTTGATTGTTCGCTGTTTATCTGATGGATTCTTCTCCTGAATTGGACAGGTGGGACCTCTGGTCAACATGTTGGGAGTTCCGATCAAGCAACCAAGTAGATTCGGAGAGCTGGTTCTGAGGCGTAGTGGTTAGCACTTATGCAGCTGGTTATTTTATTTGGTTTGCTTGACATTCCTGTATATGCTAGTTCAAAACATTAATGTACTTTCGAGCTGTAATTATGTCATTGAACGACTTTGTGTAAGTTTATAACACAAGCTGATTCTGTTATATTTTGAATGCTGTTATTATTTTGATGTGCTGCATAAGAAGTATAACTATGCATGTGCCTGTGATTTAGTTGTGTTTGATGCTAAGCTCTTGCTTGAAATATAATTTCATGTTTTGCAATGTTGGTGTGATGTATGAATAAGTTATAGTTACATGTTTATGTACAAGAGAAGAGAGTACCGCCCTTCATGTTTTAGTTGCAGGGGGTAGCATTGAGCGTCTTGTGTAACTGGTCATGGATACAACTGAGTGCCTTGTTATCCAGTTTGCGGGCTCCGATCCTTATGAGCGAATGTCTCCTAGTCGGTGTCCTGTACTTTAGGGACCGTTACACAGGATAGGAGAAAAGTATTTAAATGGAATGGAAATATAGGAAAAGTAAAACTTCCAGTCACGGAAGGCCGTCGATGTGCTTAAGTTCGTGGAAAACGGGTTTTGTAGTCACTTTCCCTAGCTGTGGGTCTTGGAGACATTTGTCACCCATCTTACGCCTCCGCGAGGAGTTTTCTTTTTTTTTTTTACCACAGCCGCACTTAAGACACATCGGAGCCGAGACCGCGCACAGTAACTACCCGAGCCATTATGGCCCGTAATCGTGGGTATTATTCGATTTACTATGGCCGGCTAGCGTGGGTGCCGATCGTCAACCGTGAACTACCCCTGGCTGACCACACCGTATGTTGGGGCTTAAAGTAGGTTCACAGTTGTCGGCAAGCCGAACGTCATAATAAGCTGCCATCGGCTATAGTCGGCCTTCGTAATGGCTTATAATCGGCTCATTACAGTTGGCTTTAAGGGCAGTCGCGAGCAACGAGTTAACCCGCAGCAGAGGGATGCTGGAGCAAAAGTGTCTCATTGGCTAGTGCATAGAATCGCATAGTACCTGTTAGGCCTTGTCCAGATGAGGCCGTGCCCTGATGTGGCTTGAATGGAGGTGCCATTACATAGAATTTTGTTCAACAGAAAAGGATACAGTCAACAAGTAGCCAAGTTATAAAGGAACAAGTTAAAAAGAGACAAGATTTTTTAAAGTGGTTCGGCACGAAAATGTCTACATCCACTGATTCTCTTTGTTAATTCACTTCATATGGGCAGTACAAGTTAAGAAAAATATCGACGGAGGTGTTGGATGTTCCATGCCCTCTGGAACACCTCTCTGTCCACTGTTGACAAAATATAAGCTCCGTTGTGGAGATCTTTATGGATTACATAGGGTCCGTCCCAGATTGGATCTAGCGCTCCGGGGTGCGGGAAGATCCGCTTGAGGACGAGATCTCCTTCCTGTAAGCTGCGGTGCTTGACTTTGGAGTTGTATTGTGCTGCGACTTTTTGCTTATGAGCTGCTGCTTTGAGTGCTGCATCGTTTCTTCTCTCCTCAATTAGATCCAAAGACATGAGGAGGAGTTCTTCGTTCTAGTGGATCCTACGGTGAGAGGGCACTATAGTTTCAACTGGGAGCATGGCCTCCGATCCGTATGCCAAAGAGAAAGGGGTATGCCCTGTTGAAGTTCTGTAAGATATGCGATAGGCCCAAAGTGTCGTAGGAAGTTCGTCCACCCAAGCGCCTTTCGACCTTTCAAGTTTCTTCTTGATTAAGGTTTTGAGAATCTTGTTGACAGCTTCGACTTGTCCGTTTGCTTGAGGATAAGCTACAGATGAGAAGCTTTTGTGAATTCCGTGCTCTTGGCACCAATCGGCAAATTCTTCGCTGTCAAATTGAAGTCCGTTGTCTGATATGATCTTGAGTGGGACTCCGTACCTGCACAGAATATTTTTGATCAAGAAGTTGATAACTTTTGCCGAAGATATTTTATTTAGAGGTTCCGCCTCCACCCATTTGGTGAAATAGTCAACCGCCACTATAGCATATTTGGCTCCGCCTCGGCCCGCTGGCAGTTCGTCAATCAAGTCAATTCCCCATACTGCAAAGGGCCAAGGGCTGGTCATTTGAGCAATCTCATTTGTGGGTAGTCTAGGAATCTTGGCAAATTTATGACATTTGTCGCATCTCTTGACGAAGTCCAAGGAATCTTTGTTTAAAGTGGGCCAGTAATATCCATATCGGAGTATCTTCTTGGCCAGAGTCTGCCCTCCAGTGTGATCTCCGCAACTTCCTTGATGGATGTTGGATAAGACTTCCTTGACTTCCCTTCCAGCGATACACCTTAATAACGGATTAGAGAAGCCGCGTCGATAGAGGATGCCTTTCTGTAATGTGTAGCGGGAAGCTTTCCTCAAGATTTTCTTGACTTCGCTACGCTTGTCGGGTAGTGTGCCATCTTGCAAATATTTCCGGATAGGGGTCATCCAGGTTTCTTCGTCGATCGCAGTTATCAGATTCACTTGCTCGAAACTTGGTGCCAGCTGTTTTGAGATGGTTAATGCTCCGAAAATAGTGATTTTCTTCATACTAACTTGTTTTGCTAGTTCGTCGGTCTCTTTATTCTCTTCTCGGGGAATGTGTTTGATTAAATAGTGATCTAACTGATTAAGCAGTAGCATGGTCTTCTTTAGATACGCTGTGAGTCGTTCTCCTCGAGTCTGGAATTCTCCCAGTATTTGATTTACAATAAGTTGAGAATCACTGTGGAGACATAGAGAACTGACTCCAATTTCCAGTGCAAGTTCTAATCCGGTTATCACTGCTTCGTATTCTGCATCATTGTTGGTGGCAGCGAATTCCAATCTTAGGGCGTAGTGCAGCTTCTTTCCCCTAGGGATGATTATCACAACACCTGCCCCCGAGCCTTGTTCGTTTGACGCTCCATCTACGAAGAGATTCCACTTGATATCTTCTGCTATTTCAGATTGGTCCTTACCTTCATTAGTAGTGAATTCGGCAGTGAAATCAGCTATGGCTTGCCCTTTGATAGCGGTGCGAGGATGGTAAGTGATATCATATTGACTTAGTTCGATGCACCACTTAAGTAATCGCCCAGAAGTGTCGGGGCGATGGAGCACTTGCCTTAGCGGTTGATCGGTTAAAACTCTGATGGAATGAGACTGGAAATAGTGTCGCAGTTTCCGTGACGTGATAAGCAAACAGTATGCTAGCTTTTCAAGTTTAGGGTATCTGGCTTCTGCCCCTGTGAATCTCTTGCTTACAAAGTATACGGGTCGCTGCGCGCGGTTGTCTTCTCTCACCAAAGCGGCGCTCAAAGCGTGGGACGATACAGCAAGGTATAGGTATAGTTCCTCGCCTTCATTCGGAGTTGAGAGTACCGATGGTCTCTGGAGGTGTCCGATTAAGTTAAGGAAGGCTGTCGAGCATTCATCAGTCCATTCGAACTTTCCTTTGTCTTCCTTTAGAGCTTCGAAGAAAGGGATGCAATTGTCGGTTGCTTTAGGGATGAACCTACTTAGGGCGGCCACTTTTCCGTTTAGGCTTTGCATCTCTCTTCGAGTGGATGGTATCTTGATATCTTGCAAAGCTCGAACTTGTTCGGGGTTTGCTTCAATACCCCTGGCATGAAGGATGAATCCCAAGAACTTTCCCGATGATACTCCGAAGGATCACTTTAGAGGGTTCAGTTTCATTCCATATTGGCGAAGTACTTGAAACATTTCGTCCAGATGGTTTATATGGTCGTTGGCTTTCCTCGATTTTACCAGCATGTCATCCACATAAACTTCCATAGATCGCCCTATCAATTCTGCAAACATCTTGTTGACGAGGCGCTAATAAGTAGCTCCAGCGTTTTTAAGTCCAAATGGCATTACCCTGTAACAGTACAATCCTCAGTCAATGATGAAGCTAGTGTGGTCTTGATCGGGGGCGTGCATAGGGATCTGGTTATATCCCGAGTATGCGTCCACAAAGGATAAGAGTTCGTGTCCGGCTGTGCTGTCCACGAGTTGGTCGATTCGGGGGAGTGGGAAGCAGTCTTTCGGGCAAGCGTCATTTAAGTTGGAGAAATCGATGCATGTTCGCCACTTCCCATTAGCTTTCTTTACCAGGACCGGGTTGGCGATCCATTCTGGGTAGATGGCTTCACGTATGAAGTCATTGGCAAGTAAGTTCTTTACTTCTTCCTCGAGGGCTGCTGATCGTTCTGCCCCCATGCTCCTCTTTTTCTGCTTCACTGGCACCTTGGTGGGATCTATGTTCAGCATGTGGCATGCTACGTCTGGGGAGATTCCTGTCATGTCAGCGTGCGTCCATGCAAATACATCCATGTTGCGGCGAAGAAAATCAATGAGTTGATTCTTTAATTCTCTTTTTAACTGAGACCCGACTCTCAACAGTCTACTTGGGTCGTGTTTGTCTACAGATACGAATTCCATAGCCTCTGCAGGCTCGGCGGTGGCCTCTTCCTCTTTGTCCCTGGGGTCTAATTCATTGAAAGGATCACTAGTATATCGAAGAGGAGGGGCTTTCTTTAGTTGCTATGCTTCCAAGCTTTTCATGCAGAGAGTGGTCTCTGCATTTTTCCCTTTATCTTTTCTGCGGTTATTGTGAAGTTCAGTTACATAGCAGTCTCGAGCAGCGTCTTGATCTCCCTCTATTTCTCCTATTCCGTTATCGGTTGGAAATTTCATCTTCAGGCACCACGGGGCTAGGACAATTTGGAAGTCGGACAAGGCTGATCTTCCCAAAAAGGCGTTGTAGGCCGAATGGCTTTCTATTAGCACAAACATTTGTTTTCGCACAGCGGAGCGAGGATGACTTCCTATTCCAACAAAAAGGTCCAGTTGCCCGAGGGGCATCTTCGCATCTCCAGTGAAACCATGTAGTGGTTTGTTGCAGAGAGACACATCCTTCATTGATAGCTTCATTTTGTCGAAAGCATGCTTGAATAGGATATTCATCGAGCTTCCAGTGTCTATTAAAATTCGGAAAACTTTGGCTGGTCCGAACCAGGCAGAGATGACCATAGGATCCATGTGCGGGTACTGTCTTCCCTCTAGATCATGCCTATTGAATGTGATGTCGTCATTCTATTTCCGTTTCGGGTGGCGTTCTTCCATAACAGAATTAACGCAGCCTTCAGCGTTCCTCAGTGACTTACCGTATCTTTCCATCTCTACCCAACTTCTGTCGGCGATGTGCGATCCTCCTGATATGGTGTGGACCACTATCTTCTCTTGACTAGAGCCGCTGGTGTTGCGATTTCCCCCGCCTGCTTCTGGGGGGGTAGTCCAGGATTCTCATTGGCAGGAGTTGAAGTCCTGTTCTGGCCTTTTATATAGCGCTCCAGTCTCCTCCTTCTGATGTGTTCTTCAATCAAGTCCCGGAGATGGTGGCATTCATTGGTATCATGTCCGTGGGATTCGTGGAAGCGGCAGAACTTCCCAAATTTGAGTGCGCTATCTGACTCCTTCTTGTGCGGGGGGGGGGGGGGGGGGCGCTTGTATCTAACTTCGTCTTGAGAGGCTAGGAAGATGTTTTCGATCGTTTCATTCAAAGGAGTGTAAGAGTCAAATCTTGGTCCTGGTCGATATAAGCGTTTTTCTCCATTTTTGCCCCCAGCATTGTCTCTAGAGTCATTTCTTCGAACATCCTTTGCTGCAGCGGGGAACCTGTCTGTAGCCGTCTTAGCCTGTTGCCCTGATTGCCTCTCAGTGGCAGCGTTCTCAAGTCTCATATACTTTCCAGCTTCATGGAAGAAATCAGGTAACGTAGCTGGTTTTTCTTTGGTTAGTCTTCTAGAAAATTTAGTATCTGAATGTACACCACTGCAGAGGGCCATTAGGATAAGTTTCTCATCAGCATCTTGGACTGCGGTTGCCGCGGCGTTGAATCGGGTTAGATATTGTTGCAATGTCTCTCCGGGTTTCTGTTTGATATTAGATAAGGAATAAGCGTCCTTGGGTTGCTCCACATGAATGCGAAACTGAATGATGAACTTTTCTTTCAACATTTTCCATGAGCTGATGGATCCTTGGGGTAGGTGGTAGAACCAGGATGTAGCTAGATCTGCCAAGAATAGTGGGAAGCATTTGCATAACACTCCTCTGTTGCTCCGCTCATGAGCATATGCTGGGTGTATCTCTGTATGTGTACGATGGGGTCAGAGGTTCCTTTGTAAGGTTCCATCGTTGGCATTTTCCATTCCCGAGGAGTGATGGCAGTTTCGATATTGCGGGTGAAGGGGCTGGTTACCCTAGCGCCTATTCCCCGATCCCTTTGCTCCCGTTGGACGCACTCTCTGAACAATCGTGCCATCCTCTCATTAGAACTTGGAGCGGATAGAAATGAGTTTGGTTCTTCTCTACGGGGTTGAGTCCGTCCAGATAACTTGTAGGGATGGTATCGTCTGTCACTCCTAACATTCTCCAAAGGCTGCCACTGTTTTTCTGGAGGCATGCTGGGGTCAGCCGTAGTTGGCCCTTGCCTTGATCTTCCCCTGCTGGGTTCTGTTCTCAGCGCTTCCTCGGGTCCAACTTTGGGCTGGACTCCAGCTCGGCCCCGTCTACTGGTGTTTTCATGGTTAGGTAGCATGGCAGGCTCAGCTATATCCGACCCCTGCCTGGCACCCCCCCGTCGGGTTCGGTTCCAAGTGTTTCCTCGGGTCGGAATTCGGGCTGAGTCCGGGCTCGGATCCTACCATGGCTATTTCTATTGTTAACTTCTTCGAAGAAGAAAGGTCTTTGTTGCCTCCTAGATCCTCCAGATTGGGACTCACCCCATGATTCAGTGTTGCGGTTGGATTCTTCAGCATCCCTTAGGCGTGACATGAGTTGGTCCACCAGGGCTTCTTGTTGAGATGCGAAGCGGTTAGTTACTTCAGCCACAACCCTGTCTAGATCTGCCCTAGTAATTGGTTGTTCCGCGGCAGAGGCTGATGGAATTGCCTGATTTTCATCTGGTATTGCTGTTAAAATGGGATGATTCTCTTGATTCGGGGACACTGGATCTGGGATACTGCTAGTTGCGACGTTCTTTCCTTTGTTAACATCTCTCCTATGCCTGGAAGTCATGTTGTCGGAGCGAGGAACGATGCTGTGAGGAAGAAGGTTGAGTAGAAGAAGCTGTAGCTTCTAGCTCGGCTCTCAGTGAAAGCACCAAACATGTTTGCACAAGAAATGGGCAAACACCTCCAAGTCGTATGAATTAGTTGATTTTATGTTGTTTCTAGTGATTTGGGGGATATATGCAAATATATGAAAAGCAGGGACTAAACTGTAAAAGACACACAGATTTATAGTGGTTCGGCCAGAACGTGCCTACGTCCACTTTATATGTTATTCTCCTTTTTCTATCAGATTACAAGTACAAAGCTTGGTATACAAGTATATGAAAGTTGTTTGAAAGTTCTTCCATGCTTGAGCTCTCAAACTTGTCCCCCATTGTTGTACCCCTGCCCCCTTATTTATAGAGTGAGGCTGGGGGCAGGGATCTTGGACGTATATAGCTGTTGGTGGGCCTGGGCTGAAGCAATCTGGTCTGGCATATCTGGTTCGGCGAAGCTTGGTTCGACCGTGGCTGTGTGGAGCTTGGTCCGGTGATGCCTTGGACCGGTGATAGTGACTTCGTCTCTTGGTCCGGTGGTAATCTTGGTTCGGTGGGACCATGATCCGGTAGTGCTCTGGATCGGTGGCGAGAGGAGATAGATGGTTTGGTATGGAGGCGGAGAGGCCTGGTTCGGCAGGTTGTTTGGTACGGTAGTGAGCTTGGAAGTTGGCTCGATGGCATGTGGTCCGGGTGGTTCGGTAGGTGATGGAGGACGTTTGGTTCGGTTCTGCATGGCGTTGGTTCGGTGATAGGAGGGAGCCGGTCCAGAGAGAGTTGGTTCGGTGGTGGGAAGGGGCCGGACGAAACATACCCAACAGAAATATATTTTAGTCGTTATACAGTATACATTATTAACAGCCATCTCTCATTATTTTATTTCTACTTTCAAAATAAGTACAAAATTTATAACCTGTTTCATACAAAAAAACAGTGCACATCCATTTTATTGTTCACTTAATAACGTACAAACAACATCTCCCAGCGCATAGTTGACGTTCAGTACTACAAAAATATTATAACTTTACTTATGATTGAATATTTTTATTACATACTTGGACTTTTACAACTTTATTTCACATACAACACTCCACTGGCCATTGCACGGACTCCACACCTCAGTTCATGTACTCGGCTACTTAACTGTGTACCACATTTAAATATTTCGTACATATTTTTTAATTCATCAGCTCTTGGTCCACTTCGTAGTACGATTTACTTTACTGTGTGCCTATTTGAATAGACCACTTTAAATAAAGCTTTCAACACTACAATGTATGGTTTAAGTTTAAGTGCGAAATGTTTTGAAATAATAATGGTAAGTACATGCATGGATTTAGATATATATGTCAGGTTTTATTACTAACTATAAAAATGATTTTACAAATAATAGTTTCAAAAATATGGCGCTTATATGTACGGGTTTTTAAATCTATGATGTCTATTTTGTATATATAAAATGTTCTGAGCATGAGGACTTCAACTAAGTCGAGTTTTTCAGAAGCAAGCCCGTGTAAACAAGTTTTCAAGAAATACATATGACTTCTAATCTGTACATATAAGTGTTTAAAGATATGTTGTTTTCAAGCGCTTTTATATATGGGCTTTACAAACTGTACCCATCTTAATTGTACTAAATTTTTATAATCTTCAGATTTATCTTTGTATGCATTTATGCTTCTAAATATGTATGTGACTTTGAGTGTATAAATGTTTCCAAAATATGTTCCAGTTGTACAGTAAATTAAAATTTTAGTATAAGTCTTGAACAGGTCTGAATTTCAAGTAGATTCGATTTCAATATATATGTACATATGAATGATTTTGAACATACGTGAGCCTTATAGATGCATATGAACTTTGGAATTTATAAATATGCAAAGATTTCAAGATATGATTGATTTTTCAAGAGAACTATGGTTTTTGAAAATTTCAAATAAATAAGACTTCTCAGTACATGGGCGAATAAGTGAATTCTCGAAAGATGCATGTGAATTTAAGTGTGTACAATGTTTAAGCAAAGTGTAGGTGATTCATGAATGAGTTTTAGGCAAACGCCAAATTTTGACGAAAAATGTGTACAAGGCTTCAAGATTCCAAGTTTCAAAATGGATATGTAGTGCTTCTTATGATAAGTAAAATAATGAGTACATAGAATTTAGAACAAGTCAAACAATACTGAGTGGCATAAATGTGATAAAATGAACTCATATCGCAAGCAACAATTGACTTCAACTACATTAGATAACGTCAAGAAATGTCGGCTACTCTAAGGAATTCAATGACTCTTTGGATATGGCCTTAGATATTTAATTTCTTATGTATAAATCCTTATAATATAATTTTATATATTTCTTTAAGTAGCAACAAAGATTTTTGCCTACTTATGTTGACAAAAATTATCATGTAACTGAGAAAAACAATCCTTTTGAGTGAACATTGCATTTAACACCCAAAAAAACTTTTATCTTTCACAAGGTTTTTCGAATTAAGCTGTTTTACACCATCAAATATCAATAGTTTTGAAACAAAAGGGTAGTATTATAACAGGCGGTTTGGGAATAAATTTTGCATTTATTTAATTTTGTTTTCTTTTTCATTATTATGAGCAAAACCACATAGATTCTTTACATTTTGTTTTAAAAGATAAAAGATAAAATTTTGGGAAGTAATTTTCTTTATTTCACTTTCTTCATGGTCATTATTTGAATTAAAACGATGATATGTTTGCAATAATCAACATTTTAAGTAGAATGACAGTGATATGAAGTTGTAAAAGTATAACTACTACACTGAATACTAACCTTATTTTTTTTAGGTTCTTCAATAATACGGGATGGCGAAGAAACGATACTGCAGACTGTATTAAGCAGTAGTCATAACAGTTGTCGAAATTTTAGCGCAACCATTCCGTACCACAAACATTGACTTCCTCAACCCACTTACTATGATTTCTGCAATGCTAAAATATTTTTCCACGAAAGCTTAGATAATTTTTGCTTTGGAGGTTCCATCGACATTCATCGTCTTACCACAACATCACAACAGTTACTGAGCTTATTCCAAGATCAAGGTGAAGTGGGTATCCATTTTCGTACAAACATCTGATCCTATAATAATGCATTTTCATTCACGTCTATGGGTGCATCAATTGATAATAACCTGGCCAATGCTAGAGAAGGAGTTTACACATATCGCGCGCAAGGTCCAATATATCATAGTATTGGAAGTCTTTTACCCTTGGTTGGAAGTAGACCAAGATATTTACAACCGTACATATATGACACCGACCATGAGATTAAAAACCGACTTCAAGATAGTGAAGCAATGAGACCGGAGATAATTATGATTTTGAAACAAATTTTAGATACTCATAACCCATATGTCTCCATACTTCGACAGTTGGGGCAACAACCTGACGTGCAAATATGTAGGATCAAAATCAAAGAGATCACAATAGATCGACATCTTCATGAGCTGCCAACCACATCCCAAGTAGGAGGAATAATAATTGGAGATGAACCAGACAATTTGCAAGGTCGAGATATCATTGTTGAGACAATAAGTGGAAATCCACAGAGAGTATCAGATACTGCAGGTTTTTACGACCCGTTGCAATATCCACTATTGTTGCCTTACGGTCAGCATGGATGGGATTTAAGCATCCACGAAAATGGAAATACACCTATAAGTTGTACATCTTACTACTCTCATATTTTACAGGTACGTATAGCCTAATTGATATCCAATATTATTTGTTCGTAAATAGCACAAAACTTCATTTATATCAACATCAGTACTAATGTTACTTGCATTTTGTCTATCGCCTACACACAAAGATACGACCAACAGAGACATCACTTATACTGCTCGGTGGTCGTCTATTTCAACAATATGTCGTTGATATGTATGTAAAAATAGAAACAATGTGGCCAAGGTTTATTCGCAACAATCAGACTACTATCAGAGCGGAGTTATACCAAGGTTTACAAGATGCCTTAGCTACTGGAGAAACATCTGCCGGTAAGTTTCTTTACCTCCTTCAATCAACCATTCGTTGTTCCCAGTAATTACTAACCAGTTATTTCACTACTACTCAATCCTATGCCTTTTCACAAATTAGGAAGTGTTGGTGCCAAGAAGATTCTTCCTTCCTCCTATATTGGTAGTCCACGAGATATGCATTAAAGATACCAAGATGCAATGGCATTAGTGCGAAGGTATGGAAAGCCTGACTTATTTATTACTATGACATATAATACTAACTGGGTAGAAATTACACAAGAATTTCTTTCCGGTCAACAACCACAAGATAGACCGGCTTTAACAACTAGGATTTTTCGATCAAAACTAGAGCAACTTAAAACTGACCTATTTGACACGTTTTTTTAGGTAAAGTCATTGCCCATGTCCACATTATTGAATTCCAAAAAAGAGGACTACCACATTCTCACATTCTACTTATCCTAGATGAAAACGATTAAATTAGCAATCCTGATGATTATGATGCTTTAGTTCACGCTAAAATTCCATGTGCACATTTAGAACCCGAACTACACAACGCTATAATGAAACATATGATTAATTATCCATGCACACATTTTAACCCAAGAGCTGTCTACATGAAAAATAACCGCTGTAAGAAGGGTTTTCCAAAAGCTTTTTCTCCACTTACTTTACAAGGAACTGACTCTTACCCTATTTATAAAATACGCGATAACGAAATATAATATCAAATTGGAAGCCACATAATCGATAACCGTTAGATAGTACCATATAATCCTTACTTACTTTCGAAATATGATTGTCATATAATGTTGAGATTTTTTCAAGTATTAAATCTGTGAAATATCTCTACAAATATGTTTACAAAGGTTCAGACCGCGTTTCTGTAGGATTATCCATTACATTTGACGATAATGATGATATTTCAAAATTTGTTAATGCTAGATGGATTTGTGCTCCAGAAGCTTTATGGAGAATATTTAAATTTCCCCTAAGTAATATTTTTCCTTCTGTTACCGGCTTACAAATACATTTATCAAATAGACAATAATTATTATTTCATGCAGAAGAGCACATACACACTATTTTGGATGATCAACATAGATGTAAAACAATGCTTACTGAATTTTTTTGTAAAAATGTTTTTGATGAACAAGCACGTCAATATTTATACTATGAGTTTCCTGAAAAATATTGGTGGGATTACAAGTAAGCAATGGAGCCGTAGGCGAAATAACCGTTGGGCAATTGGTAGAATTTACATTGTATCTCCCACTAAAGGAGATCGTTACTATTTGCGCCTACTATTAACACATGTTAGAGGTCCTCTATCTTTTACTGACTTACTAACAGTTAATTAACTAGAATATAACACATTTAAAGAAGCAGCTAAACATAGAGGTTTACTTGAAAATGATGATAGTATAAAGGACCGTTTGACAGATGCTTCACACACATATATGCCTAATGCTTTAAGAAGATTATTTGTTACAATTTTAGTATACTGTGACCCATGCCATGTGCGTGAATTGTGGGAAGAGTTTTCACCTTTCTTACTTGAAGACTATCCTACTACATCTGCTACTACTGTGACCAATTCATTTTCAGTAATTCAATGTCTGTCTGACCTCGACAACCTTCTCAAACAATATAACAAAAAAAATTGACTATGACATTCCACATACTAATTTCAACCACTTTACCCATTCAAACACATCCACTCTTATTTTAGAAGAGCAATGCATAGAAATACCCAATAATGGTATCAATTCTGTAGATAACTTGAACTTCGAACAAAAGAAGGCATTTGACACGATAATGTCTTCTGTTAAAAGTGGAGTTAATGTGATATATTTCATAGACGGTCCTGGAGGTACAAGAAAAATATATTTATATAGAGCAATCTTAGCACATTAACGAATTCAAGGTCATATTGCAATTACAGTCGCTACTTCTAAAATTGCTTCTCTTGCTCTTCCAGGAGGTCGAACTACACATTCTCGATTTAAAATACCAATTAATTTAAACTCTTCCTCTACATGTCATATTCCCAAGCAATCTGAACTCGCAAAACTTTTATTGGCTGCTACTGTTTTCCTATGGGATGAAGCTACCATGGCTCACCACCATGCATTTGAGGCCGTAGATAGAAAATAACGAGATTTGACAAATTTCGACGCACCATTTGGAGGAAAGATTGTTATTTTAGGCGGTGATTTTCGTCAAGTTCTACCAATAGTCGTAAACGGTACTAGAGGTCAAACCGTCGATGCATGTATAGTACGATCATATTTATGGTAAAATGTTCAGGTAATTCATTTAACACAAAATATGTGCGCAAAAGACGATCAATCATATGCATAATTTCTTTTACGTATCGGAAATAGGGATGAAGTCTATGTTCAAGACGATATTATACAGCTCCCAAATGATATTGTTGAACCTTGGACCAATAGTTCTTCACTCTATGCTTTGATTAATGAAGTCTTTGCTGAACTCAATGACAGATTAGGTGATCCTAATTTTATAATGGATAGAGCAATATTAGCCCCTACAAACGAAACAGTGGATGACACTAAAAACAAAGTTATAGAACCATTTCCAAGTAGTGAGCGCATTTACTGCTCCTTTGACAAAGTCGAAGAAGATACATGTAATCCATACCAATATGAATTCTTAAACTCACTTGCTTCGGGAGGTCTACCCCCACATAAATTAAGACTAAAAGTAGGTGCACTAATCATGTTGCTTAGGATATTGATCCACGAATTGGATTATGTAATGGAACCAGATTACTATGTCATGTCTTTCACGGAAATGTCGTAGATGCAGAAATAACTGTTGGACATTTTCGTGGTACAAGAGTATTTATTCCACGTATACCACTAAAGCCTTCTAAGAATACTAACATGCCTTTCAACCTAATACGTAAACATTTTCCAATTAAATTAGCTTTTTTCTTAACAATTAATAAATCACAAGGACAAACCATCCCTCGGGTTGGTATTTATCTTCCCGGACATGTTTTCAGTCATGGTCGGCTATATGTTGCGTTATCAAGAGGCGTTTCACGAAAAACAACAAAAGTTTTGGTAAAAAATGGAAAGATTCGAAATAGAAATGGCACACATACTAGAAATGTTGTGTATAAGGATGTGTTATTACAATGTACTCACGAACTTAATTAACAATATTTCATTTTTCCACTTCACATGCTGTCGTTTTACTATAATTATTACTCTACAACATTGGGTACAAATATAAGTTCTTCACCATTATTTTATTACTCTACATAAATAATTAAGGGATTTTTTATACGACTATGAATGACTAATATCTGCACTTATAATCTTTTTCTCCATTTTATTATTTTTGGTCATATATTTAGCTACAGCTTATACAAAATACAAAACTGGGTTAACAAAAAGTTCCTCCTTTACTACTCCAACTCACTTTCGATTCACATAAAAATTCCCTTAAAAAATGTTTTTAACTCCGCCATCAACTTACTGCTGATGATGTTGAATATGCGATTGCTATGATTTTTGTTTGATGATAATAAACATATTTATTCATTTAAATGTATTTGTTAATGTACTATTTTATTTTTCATGGATTAAATAAATATTTGCTGAATAAAATAAATAACACAGAATTTGAATTCAAACATAAATCTTATTCAAACAAATAATTATTACAATTTTTGAATAGCACAAATTTCAAACTCTCACTATATACAATTTCAATTACAATACAAATTTGATTAAATTACAATTCACATTTACATTGCACCTTACTACATATCACTCATTCACTTAACTCGTATTGATCTTCAACTTCATTCCAATGTGAATCTAGTATCTGAGTAATCTGCAAAAATATACATTGACGCAGTAAAATTGAAAATAAAATATTTTTGCAGTATAAAATAAAATGTGGATTTTGAAAATAATATTTGCCTCGGTTATTTGGGTTGTTCGTCATCATTTTATTTTGAATTCATCATTCACGAACATCTTGTGACATAAACGGTGTATCACTGTATATGCCACAAGGCCATGCACACCGATATATACACTTGATAAAATTACAGGGACAAGTGAGCACAGGTCAAATCCAAAACGCCGGGTTCAACTCAAGTGCAATAGAAATAATGTCACAATAATCAGCACAAGGTCAAACCCGAGCTCCAAGATGGATTCAACACAGGTGCAGTTCGAATATACAAGTTTAATAAAATGGTCAGGAGCAAGCTAGTCAAAGTGTACACATGAACCAGAAGAGTTCGATTCAAGACAGCTACTCAATCAATATGATATGCAACCTAGACCACAAATCTCAACTAAAGTTCAAGTCACACATGAAAACAACTCAATGCAGCGCGCACACACACTATATATATATATATATATATATATATATATATATATATATATAACAAGCATACTGCACGGTCAAACTACAACAAATGTGCTCAAAGCAAATCCAAAACACATGAAGGAACAAACATATGAATGTACAACTACAAGTGTGTCAACCAAACAACTCAAGCCAGCATATAAAATATATATAGCAAGCTCCAGATGGTACATAAGTAAAAGGCAGCAACAAGGGATACACCAATGAAACATGTATGCAACTATGAAACTGGACAGTGCAAGTATCAGACTCGAGCACAAAGGCTACAACAAATGAACATTACAAGGAAATACAATGATGTGAAGATAACCAGTGCATAACAGCTACAATGAAAGAAAAAATCTTTCTGGAGTGAATCAGATTCAAGTAACAATACAAAAACAGACCAAATGAACTTCACCGAACCAAACACAATACAACAATGCAAACTGACTCGAAGCAATGCAACAGCGACTTCAACATAGTAATATACAGAGCACAATGCCACTGCAGTTGCAAATAAGGTATAGACCACACTCGAGTACACATAAAAGCAACTCAACCTCAAGCATCAGGTCAAAATCAATCAGTGACATGTATGCATACACACATTAGAACCAGAAAACAAGGACCAAAATCAAATGCAACTTGAACAATTTTTACCATAGTCAAAGTCAGTAATGTCAAGTGACCGAAGTCAAACACAAGTATCAGTTTTGAACAAGACAGAGAAGCAGAAGTTAACAAGCGCAAAGAAAAAAACAGGTCAAGTATGCTACAGCAATGAATTCAATCAGTGTCGAAGTCAAGTAAATGGCAAGATTAAATTCAAGGCTAATGTCAACAGTTAATGGTCAATGTCGAGCACAAAAACAAAATCAACATCATCGTCAAAGAATTCAACGGGCAAGAAAAGCTAGAGCCTTGGAAATCAAGGAATCAGCAAATTCACAAAACCGTGATGACGAAGCAAAAATATACAAATTGACAAAGTCAGAAATCATCGTCAACATTCAATCAATATCGAATGGCCGAGGAGAATTACAGACGAATTCAAACAAATATGTACGAACGAAAATCAAGGGTTTGAACCCTATATAAAAACCCAATCATCATCGGCTACAAAATCATCGAGTTCAAGTAAGTCAAAACCAAAAAAGCAAAAGGAGTAAATTACATACCGAAATCAGATTCGAACTCGACGCAAATAGAAGCAGCCGTGAGCAACTCAAAGAGATAGTCGATCGAAAAAGCAAGGACCTAAATCATTATTTGATTGAGCAACCATTTTCGACAGCTTCTAATTAGAAGCCCTAATTTGCAAGCAAAGGAAAAAGGAACGAGCCGCCATTATACAGTGCAAAGAGGAAAGAACGGGCCAACATAATAATAAAAAGAAGAAAAGGGTCGGCCTTGTTTTTAGTTGGGATCTAACAGTTTAAGTTAGGGTTTTGTTAGGGTTTTGTTTTATTTAAATTGTTTTTAAATTGTATTTTCTTTTGAAAATTATGTAATTACTAGTCGTGTGACTAGGGGACAAACTACGTGGCGTAGTTTGAGAATTCGCAACTCATTGGCTGAGTTGTGGCAGGGTTTTGAGCATAGAGTTAGGTTAGTCAGTAGCGGTTTTCGAGAGTTTACGTGTGTAAGCGTGTGACTACTTAATTTCTAGTAGAAACCTTGGGGATAGCACGTAGGTAGGTTTTTGCCGAAGCTGGGTAAATTCTGTGTCGTTCTATTTCTGCATTTATTATTCTGCTATTATCTGTGCTGCTATAATCTTGATTCATCTGTGTTAAAATAATTTTATAAGTTTCCGCAATAATTTTGATAATTAATAGCATCACCTTATTCACCCCCCCCCCTCTAGGGTGAAATCAATCCTACAAGTGGTATCGGAGCTAGGAATAGATGTCGGCTTTTGGTTTTAAAAAAAAATGATTTTTAAAAAAAATCAATTTTTGTTTTAAAAATTTGAATTTTTAAAATGGCTTCTTTTAATAATGCTTTTGTTGAGGGTCAGTCCATAGTTAGACCACCAATGTAAAATGGTGAATATGCTTACTGGAAAAATAGAATGAAATTTTTTCTGAAAACCATTGACGCGTGGAATATTGTTGAGATAGGTAATAGAGCACCAACTATAACTGTAGATAATCAGGAAATAGATAAACCGATGGATCAATGGACAGAACAAGAAAATAAATTACAAAATTCTAATGCTAAAGCTATGAATTCTATTATCCATTCATTGGATCAATTTGAATTTAATCGTGTCTCACATTGTCTAACTGCGCATGAAATATGGCACACACTCGGAGTGACTCACGAAGAAACATCTCAAGTCAAAGAATCTCGCCTTGCCATGTAAGCAGCGAATACGAAAATTTCACAATGGCCAAGGAAGAAAATGTCAAAGAAATGTACGGACGACTTTCCAATATCGTATACAAATCAAAGGCTCTTGGAAAATCATACACAGAATTGGAGATAGTCCGAAAAATCCTCAGAGTCCTTCCATGAAGTTTTGAAGCCAAAGTAACTGCCATTCAAGAATCAAAAGATTTGAAACAAATGAAAGTCGAAGAACTCATCGGAAACCTCACTACTTATAAGCTAGAAATGAAAATCAAGGAAGAGCGTGAAGGAGGAGACACTTGAAAGAAATCAATATCTCTTAAAGGGACAACTGAAAGTGAAGATGATGATGATGGTGAAGCAGAACTAGCACTATTAATAAGAAGATTCAAAAGGTGGAATCGCAAATATGGCAATCCGATCAAAAATCAACAAGTAAAGAGCAGATTAAACAAAGCACTAGACAAACCAGAAGAGCAGAAAATCATTTGTCACAAATGCAATAAACCCGATCATATCAAGCCAAATTGTCCCCAAAATCGACTCAGTCAAGAAAAGAAACTGAAGAGGAGAAGTTTTGCAGCTACTTGGAATGAAATCGATGAAGATGAAAGTGATAGCACCGGTAGTGAGAGTGAAAGAGCAAATTTGTGTCTTCATGGTGAAATAACTGACAGTGATGATGACGAGCCAAGTGAGGTATCAAAACTTACCCATTCAGAATTACATATATATTTCCACGAAGTAAATGGTTGTTTTGAACGACTTAGGGAGAAGTATGCCAAACTTGAATCACAAAAAGATACTTTGATAGATTTAAATAAACAACTTGACCAATTAGTTAAAACCTATCAAAATAGGATCCCTAAGTGTGATAAGTGTCCATTATTTGAAGAAGAAATTAAAAAATCAGAAATTAATATAAAATCACTTGAAAATGAAATTCTGATTTTGAAAGAAAGTGAAAATACAAGAAGAGATAATTCTATTAAAAAGTGCACACAATTGTTAAACGAAAATGAATCTCTCAAAACAAAAGTCCAACAATTGTCAACGACTTTAGATAAATTTTCAAAAAGTGAAAAATCATTGAATATGCTATTAGGGAAGCAAATTGTTAATACATTTAGACAAGGACTTGGATATAATCAATCTGAAAATGTTAAAAGCAAAATTAATCAAGTCAATTCTATGTGCACAATTTGTAGAAAATATGGACACAATCAAAATAACTGTTGGTATAGAGACAAACAAGTGAAAACTATATCAATTTGGGTTCCAAAAGGCACAACTATAAAATCTCTCAAAGTTAAACAAATCTGGGTGCCGAAAGGAACATATATAAATAGTTTTGGGTCTCCACAAAATTATTTTTCAAAATATTCTGCCACTAACAATCATGGACCTATAAAAACAAATGGGTCACTAAACTCTCTTCTCGTGTAGGTATGGTGACGGCTAAGGAACAACAATAGTGTTACTTGGATTCTGGTTGTTCCTAGGACACAACGAACGACAAAGCAAAAGTTCCTTAGCCTAGTATAAAGGTGACAGAATCACAATGGAAAACAACGAAAAATATCATAAAGGTAAAACTGGTAATGGTATATCTATTTGAACGATATATTAAATGTGATAATCTGCACTGTAATCTGAGTTAAATCAGCCAATAATGTGATGATGAAATAATGATGATTTTGATTCTGACTTATTCAAAATTGTTGGCCAATTATATTCTTATGCCAAGAACACTATAAAAATCTGTAGAGTCTTTGAATTACTTCATATATATTAGTTTGGATTAATAATAGTGTTTTATTGGATGATAATACATTTAGTTATTTATGGCTAACTCTACATTCAAGGTTTTTGATTATTTACACGACTTCAATTCAAATTCAAGAGAATGTCATTGATTTTGAGATTTTTTGTTGCACACTTCATGGTCTGGTCTATCAAATTCAATTAATGATAATTTGGAGTGAAAGAGAAATTCAAATGCAGATTACACTGGTAATCTAGTTGATAGAAAAATTACTAGTTGAACGTGATTTTTGTTGAGACATTTAGTAACTGCATCGGTTTTCAAAGAAAATATCTGCATATTTTTCATTTTAATTTTCAAATAGCAGAAATTTTTCTCATATAACTCCTTCTAGAAAATCATTTTTGACCATGTTTTTAGATTAGTCATTTTGAAAAATTGATTTTACAATTATTTTTAAATTTGATTTTAAATGACTATTTTGACTAATCTGACTCCCTAACAATTATTAAAAAGACAAATAGTGATTGAAAAAGTGATGAGTGTTGATATTTATCATATATTATGACTCGAGACGGTATAATTAGTAAATTTCTTTAGAAATTTAAACAAGAATTATAAAACTTTTTATTGGTAAAAATTCCATGACTATCTCTATTTCTATTATATTTCTAACGACCATCACTCATCAAAATTCTATATAGTTTGTCAATATGTGGTACTTTAAACAGGAATTATTTGTTTTTCATTTTACATTTTTTAATAAAAAAATATATATTATTAATAATAATAATAATAAAATAAATTAAAATAAAATATAAAGTATTCACTCTCATTTAAAAGTCCTCACGGTTATGCATGAGTGAATTACTTGGAATTTGTTATGTGCTTCCATGCTCATTTAAAAGTCCTTACGGTTATGCAAGTGTGGAACGCATAGCAAAATTGATTTTTTAAATAAACAAGTTGATTCTAATCCCATTTAAAAGTCCTTACGGTTATGCGTGGTTAGAAGATACTTGAATTCATTTTTTTAAAATAAAATTGGAATACTACTAATCTCATTTAAAAGTCCTAACGGTTATGCATGGTTGGTAGATATTCAAATTCCTGATATAAATATACCACAAATAGATACAACTATATGGTTTTATATGATGACATCATTCCCATCATTCTAAAAGTGGAATATGCGCGTAACAAAGTATTTATAATTTTTGTTTGACTTTTTATTGAAATTTAATATTTATATTCAATTGAGTTTTAATGTTGGATTAATATCTATCACTTTATCTCTATTTTTTCTAACACTATTACTCTTTTGCTGATAACAAAAGGGGGAGAGAAAAGTTAAGATTTTGCCAAATAAAATCAAGCAAAGGTCAAATATTTTCTATTTGCATCTACGCTCATTTGCATATTTTTAATTGTATGCATATATGAAGGGGGAGCTTTGTGTAGAGAGGAAGCATTCAAATAGGAGGAGCAAATGGAATCATCAAATACATTTAATATGTTCAAAATCTTAAATATATGTTTGTTATCATCAAAAAGGAGAGATTGTTGAATATGCGATTGCTATGATTTTTGTTTGATGATAATAAACATATATATATTCATTTAAATGTATTTGTTAATGTACTATTTTATTTTTCATAGATTAAATAAATATTTGCTGAATAAAATAAATAACATAGAATTTGAATTCAAACAGAAATTTTATTCAAACAAATATTTATTACAATTTTTGAATAGTACAAATTTCAAACTCTCACTATATACAATTTCAATTACAATACAAATTTGATTAAATTACAATTCACATTTATATTGCACCTCACTACATATCACTCATTCACTCAACTCGTACTGATCTTCAACTTCATTCCAATGTGAATCCAACATCTGAGTAATCAGCAAAAATATACATTGACGCAGTAAAATCAGAAATAAAATATTTTTGCAGTATAAAATAAAATGTGGATTTTGAAAATAATATTTGCCTCGGTTATTTGGGTTGTTCGTCATCATTTAATTTTGAATTCATCATTCACGAACAGCTTGTGGCATACACAGTGTATCACTGTATATGCCATAAGGCCGTGCACACCGATATATACACTTGATCAAATTACAGGGACAAATGAGCACAGGTCAAACCCAAAACGCTGGGTTCAACTCAAGTGTAATAAAAATAATGTCACAATATTCAGCACAAGGTCAAACACGAGCTCCAAGCTGGATTCAACACAGGTGCAGTTCGAATATACAAGTTTAATAAAATGGTCATGAGCAAGCTAGTCAAAGTGTACACATGAACCAGAAGAGTTCGATTCAAGAAAGCGACTCAGTCAATATGATATGCAACCTAGACCACAAATCTCAACTAAAGTTCAAGTCACACATGAAAACAACTTAATGCAGTAGCAGCACACACACACACACACACACACACACACACACAGATATATATATATGTAAGCATACCGCACAGTCAAACTACAACAAATGTGCTCAAAGAAAATCCAGACCACATGAAGGAACAAACACATGAATGTACAACTACAAGTGTGTCAACCAAACAACTTAAGCCAGCATATAAAATATATACAGCAAGCTCCAAATGGTACATAATAAAAGACAACAACAAGGGATGCACCAATGAAACATGTATGCAACTGTGAAACTGGACAGTGCAAGTATCAGACTCGAGCACAAAGGCTATAACAAATGAACATTACAAGGAAATACAATGATGCGAAGATAACCAGTACACATCAGCTACAATGAAAAAAAAAACTTTCTGGAGTGAATCAGATTCAAGTAACAATAGAAACACAGATCACATGTACTTCACCGAACCAAACACAATACAACGATGCAAACTGACTCGAAGCAACGCAACAACAACTTCAACATAGTAATATACATAGCACAATGCCACTGCAGTTGCAAATAAGATACAGACCACACTCGAGTACACATAAAAGCAACTCAACCTCAAGCATCAGGTCGAAATCAATCTATGACATGTATGCATATACACATTAGAACTAGAAAACAAGGACCAAAATCAAATGCAACTTGAACAGTTTTTACCATAGTCAAAGTCAGTAATGTCAAGTGACCGAAGTCAAATACAAGTATCAGTTTTGAACAAGACAGAGAAGCAGAAGTTAACAAGCACAAATAACAAAACAGGTCAAGTACACTACAGCAATGAATTCAATCAGTGCCGAAGTCAAGTAAATGGCAAGATTAAAGTCAAGGCCAATGTCAACAGTTAATGGCCAAAGTCGAGCACAAAAACAAAATCAACATCATCGTCAAAGAATTCAACGGGGAAGAAAAGTCAAAGCCTTGGAAATCAAGGAATCAGCAAATTCACAAAACCGTGATGACCGAGGCAAAAATATACGAATTGACAAAGTCAGAAATCACCGTCAACATTCAATCAATATCGAATGGCCGAGGGGAATTACAGACGAATTCAAACAAATATGTACGAATGAAAATCAAGGGGTTCGAACCCTATATAAAAAACCCAATCATCTTCGGCTACAAAATCATCGAGTTCAAGTAAGTCAAAACCAGAAAAGCAAAAGGAGTAAATTACATACCGAAATCAGATTCGAACTCGACGCAAATAGAAGCAACCGTGAGCAATTCAAAAAGATAGTCGATCGACAGAGCAAGGACCTAAATCATTATTCGATCGAGCAACCATTGTCGGCGGCTTCTAATTAGAAGCCCTAATTTGCAAGTAAAGGAAAAAAGGAATAAGCCGCCATTATACAGAGCAAAGAGGAAAGAACGGACCAACATAATAATAAAAAGAAGAAAAAGGCCAGCCTTGTTTTTAGTTGGGATCTAATAGTTTAAATTAGGGTTTTGTTAGGGTTTTATTTTATTTAAATTGTTTTTAAATTGTATTTTCTTTTGAAAATTATGTAATTACTAGTCGTGTGACTAGGGGACAAACTACGTGGCGTGGTTTGAGAATTCGCAACTTAGTGGCTAAGTTGTGGTAGGGTTTTGAGCGTAGAGTTAGGTTAGTCAGTAGCGGGTGTCGCGAGTTTACGTGTGTAAGCGTGTGACTATTTAATTTCTAGTAGAAACCTTGGAGGCAGCATGTAGGCAGGTTTTTGCCGAAGCTGGGTAAATTCTGTGTCGTTCTATTTCTGCATTTATTATTCTGCTATTATCTGTGCTGCTGTCTGTGTTAAAATAATTTTATAAGCTTCCGCAATAATTTTGATAATTAATAGCATCACCCTATTAACCCCCTCTAGGGTGAAATCGATCCTACAGATGCCGGTCTCAAGCCTGGAACAAGGAGGAGAGAAAACGGTTACGACAACTACACTTATACCTACAATTCACTATCAAATAGTTTCTTAGCTACAAGAACTCATTCTGTTTCCCTATCCCCACAAAATGCGATCATATCTATCTCTGATCACCTACTATATGTAACGTAGAATATATTCTATTTCCATTACAAATCAAATTAATTCTCTACGGTTTGCATGAACATGCGTTAATAATTGGTTACACCATATGGATATATATTACTTTTCTTTCTACCCACACAATGTCAGTCTGATATAACGCTTCTTCCCATGTTCGATACAAATTTTCTACGTCCACGTCCATCTGCTGTACATTCATTTTGCATGTCAATATCCGAAATCTTCAATAATACGTGTACGTTACACTCATTTTATCGCATTCAACAACTCTTATAGACATAGTTTCATAACAACAGTTCCTTTTGCGCACGTGCATCGTACGTGCCAAACTACTCGTTTATATATATATATATATATATATATATATATATATATATCCTAGATCCTATATGAACATATATATTAATCTAAAAAAACAACACCTATACCTCGCTGCTACCTGTGAGCCAAGCCCACCATCGCGACCTGTCAAAGTCACCATCGCGATCGCTACTCTACTCTACAACCTCGCTGACGAACCCATTGCGATCGAAAATTCGCCGAACCACCCACCCCTGCCTGCTCGTGATGTCATCTCCAATGCCGACGCGACTATCTGCCAATTCACCATGCGCGCTCGCGAACGCCGGCCCAAACTCCACGACCCCGCCGTCGCTCGATGTCGAACATCCTTGCGAGCTTCCCTCCTCGATCCCCTGTCTCTCTGCTCGAAATCGATATGAAAAAGTATGGCTTCTATTCGAATGAAGAAAAGGGTTTAGGCATCGACTACTTCATTGGAATTGAAATGAATAACAGGGGTGCGCAATTTCAATTGAAAGGGAGAGGAGATAAAGGCTGGGACGAGAGGAAAGAGGTGATTTTGAATTGCTGAGGAACGCATGATTTCTTCTTTCTTTTTTTTAAACTACTAAGTTCGGCCATTATTCTCTTTTTTCGATTTTAAGGGAAGAGTATTGTTAAATGTATATTCTTTCCATTGGTGAACGGCCATTGAAGTGAAAAGGAGACAAGATATGAAAGGAGGCAACGTGATTAGAAAAGGAGGTTGCGTGCAACATGGAGCTACAGTGAAATGAATTGAAATCAAAAGGTTCTGATGTGAAACATTGACCAGTCAACTCATATATAAATTATTTAAATTTGAATTTAAATTTAAATCGTCTTGAATTCACAGCTTAAAATCTCGAACTCCTATTGAGGCATGCCGCTAGGCGTTTATAAGGTTATACCTCTATTTTGAACGCAATGGGAAAGGTTTCAAGTCCTAACTTGATCGTATGGAGAAGACGGCTTTTGGACCTAGTTATAGTATTAAATTCTCGATATAAATTTCAGTACATTTACATATCGTACGATCACATGAAAACTCCAAATGGTATGAAAATTGAAATCCGATAATAATACACTATTACGGATCCAATGGAACTGGTTTCGTCGAATTCCGAGACTGTGCCTCGGAAGGCTATTTTTAAATATCAATTTAAACGATATATTTTTAAAACTGAACAAAACACTTCAAATTTCAATTTTAACGCTTTCATTATCTTCAGTACTCTAAATATAAATTTTATAAGCTTTTGAAATATTTTTAACAAGCATAAAACTGAAGATTCAATATTTTACCCAACTTCCAATAATTAAATTCAATAATTAAATTTCCAAATAAATAGTGATATTTGAAATTCAAGTTAAACTAACTTTCAAATATTTAAAATCAATTAAATATTTCAATTTCAAATAGAAATTCCGGGTCGTCACATTCAAAAAGCCAACAGAGGGTGGTTGGTTGGGAACTACTATAGGTGTACGGGATATGGGTGTAGTAAGGTTAACATGGGCTTGGCTAGTGGCTTGTAAAAACTTATGGAACCATATGGATATGTTCACGCTAGGTACATCTGGCCATACATAATTAGAGCCCTATCCGGTCTGGTTACTCATCTCTACTATCTGTAAAAAGGATAATTAGCAACCATTCCTTAATGACAGCGAACTAGACTGGAATAAATGTGGTGTATGCTTTGTGCTATATTATATACAGAGAGATAAAAATACAAGCATGTTCTCTCAATACGCCTTAGTATAGTAGGAATTGCCTAACCTAAGCTCTAATATCAAATGCAATAACTCGCCTTCTACAATGCCCGATCCATGGTAAAACAACGTGGACATCACAGACAATAGATCGTTTTTAGATAAATTATAAAATAGATCATAAAGCTATCTGCAAAAATTTCTACACTTTCTGAAACTCATGGCAGAAGGAACCAATATAATACCAAAATTAAAATATTATAATCCTAAATAAATCAAATAAACAGTATCCAGTTACAGAATATCTTTAGGTGCTAAATATAAACAAATAGTCTGAATGTCCGGGAAAATTGTCAAGTAAGTAGTAGATAGCTAATAAGTAGATGTGTGCCTCTATCGTATCACCATGACTCTGAAATCACTACCGATCCTCTCTACCTACCTATTAGAGTAAACAAAAAGGAGAAAGGAAGAGAGATGGTCAGACATACTTCTGGTGAGTGATATGCATCATGTAAGTGTATAATATTAACAAGCTAGTAATACAACACTTATACTCGAAAACCAAACCTTAGCTTGTGCCACCTGTACTCATCATATCAAATAATAAGATATAATAAAAGGATGACATGATATACTATAGATCTACTATAATATAATTAATACCCTAATAAGTCATCGAACATACCCCTCTCGACGATCATACTTACGACTTGAGAATCCAATACTGAAGGCATCACTGGACACATCGAAGAACTCATTTCTTCTAAAAGATGTATCGAAACACGTACGTTGTCAAAATAACCATCGTTAGAGGTCACTCAAACGAACTAATTTCCTCTTAAAAGCGCACCGTACCCATTATTATCAGACTATGCACCAACGAACTCATTTCCTTCGAAAAATTTACCGTGATGTTGTCATTAAACACTGATGGTTACACTGAAGAACTCATTTCCTATGAAAAATGTATTGCCACACTCATACTCATAATTGTCATCGCTAGACGTTACTGCTTACACTGAAGAACTTATTTCCATTGAAAAGTGTACCATAATGCTTACCCTTGATCACTCGAACAATATGTAACGAACCTACCCAGCTAGGACATTCTATGAAGTATTCCAAAGCAAAACAAACAACATGCCAAAGTGTTCCTCATCCCACCACGAATGCGACATCGTGAACCGTACATGAAAAAGATATCATATGCGAGAGTTATAAATGTTTTAATGTAAAGGGCAATATTGTAATTAATAATTTTAATATAATTAATATTATATCCTAATTTGCCGCTGCAATACTCGAGACATCCCGACTCATTATTCTTCACCCTCCAGTGCCAGCATCATGCCCTACCGCCGCTACCACGATGGTCGAGATAAAGATCCGACCTCACCCTATTCTCTAGCACGATGTGCCGAGCCTGGACCACCCCTAGTTGTCGCCTTCAGTCACATCTAGTGATCTCGATGTTGCTGCTGATCTCGAGCAAATTTTAACCTTCCTACAGAGATCTTATCCAATCAGATACCACCATAAGGACCTACTCGACCACCTTCTAGTTAATCCATGCACCCATTGGATTAAGGTCTATATTTATCGATCTTTCAACGTGTTTTCTGATTAAGCTGTGCATCCAATCGACCAACAAATGCAATCAGTGGATTCGTGTCACCAAGAACTTTAATTTTGATATATAATATATCTTATTTGGAACACTTCTATATTTCGTACTTCTAAATTTAAAAGGAGATTAACATTTGCAAATTACAATCAGTAAAGTTTGGTTTTTAATCATCTAGCCATGGAATGTTATATTTAAATTAGATGTGTATATATAAAAAAATAATTTTTGACTATCAATTTCATCATATACCTTTCAATTTATGAATATAAGAGATGATTTACTATAAAAATTATCAACATATACGCAGATATGAAGGGCCCACTTACCGATTAGCCTTACTTCCTTTTGGATTTGATTAGAATCTGTTCCTTCCCTATTGTCCTGATGTGTTACTGTAAAACACCTCACCATTATGACCATATCATGCAAGAGTACTACTATGTAATACTGTTAGATAGTATGGAGAATGAGGCTATATGGGGTACATACGTGAATATTCCTTTGGATTGACACTGTTGCATATTTAAACATTGAATAAATAACTCACCTATACGTACATAGTATCGGTACAAAGCAATAAACATGTATGCCTCTAAGATAGAATAATACATAATATATAGTATATAACAGAGAAAATTGAGTCATAATCGCCACGATGATATATAATACTAAATATACAAGGTATGTCTAATATACATTACATGAATATACATACAAGAGATAATATAATACAAAGTGATAAACTACTATATTGGATTAATGGCCCCTTTTATGCCTAATGCAAAGTTGGTCTCATTATCCCTGTACCTGAATGGTGTCGAACTGACCCGAGTATTACATAAATAACACGCCGGTCAGACTGTATCTAAATCAAAGGGTTGAACACAAACAAAGATAATATATATATATATATATGAAAAATATATATGGATGGAATGATAAAAACATTATATCAAAACATCTCTAATATGGAAAACATCAATCAAAGCATGCACAAAGATGTCATCACCTATATAAAATCAGGCTAATTAATAAATCACGGAATTAATATCAATTGGGTAAATCATTCATATATAGAAATCACCATCAAATTCCAGAAATCATTAATAATGAGATATCGTCAAGTATAGTCAGGCAAGGATGTAACAATGTCCAAATAAATCTCTCAATCTCACATATAAAGCATCATCATCAAATCCTAAAAATCAATAATGAGTATGTTGTTTGCCTAAAAAGAATAAACCATCTGCTTGGAAAGAATAGGTCATCTGCCCATCAATCATATAAAGATAAGGCATAGGGATTGACTATACTCTAGACATAGTCCCAAATAGGAATATAAATAGCATATGTATATCTACCGCACACATCGAAATTAGAAGGGAGACTAACAATACGTATGCTTGCTCCAGGAGCCATATGTGTGCCCATCTGACATGACTCCTACAATCATCGGTTTCCTCCCCTTCGGTATCGTGACAATGATCCACCAGTATGCTCGATAATGTGAGGACTCTTTGGTCATGACCCGACACATGCCTATACAGGTAACTGACTGCTAGCCTAGGTGGCACAATGGGCAAATACACATAGCTAAGGCACACAAAAAATGTATATGGGTGTTACAGATCTAGGGCGGAACCATCGCGAACAGCCAGGGTAGATACTGGAAAATCGGGTTCATGTCTAAAACATAAAGGAAGTTGGACAAAGGAAGATAGACACATAGTACCTATATTCGATAGCTAACACATAGCTCAACATATATGCCAATACATGGCTATACATGTGCCTCTTTGCAGCAAGCATCGCCACAAATCCCCATCACGTGAGTGTCGTCTATTTACCATGAATAACTGAATAAACATCATAACAATATCCCGTACCACTGTGTGATACTCAATCATTTTTTCACCGCACATAACCTACACTCAAATCTCCAAAATATTCTATATAACAAGTCCAAAGAATAAATGGAGAAATATTACTGAATGCCCCATCCCAAACGGTATTATAACTCCGTTTATTCAGATTTCTCATTATAAAAAATTAAATACTATGAAATCATAAAGAAGGATGTCATTACGATATCATATTAAAATCACAAATCAATATCAATGGTAAACATTCATGATATCAAAATCGATATAGAAAAAAGAGAAATTGGAAAACGTAGAAATCATATTTAAGAATCCTAACTAAATTTAGAAATAAAAAATAATAGAGTTCAATAAAATCTTTTTTTAAACATTTAAATCAAATATTCAAATACATATGTATATCACATTTGAATAATTCTAAATAACCATATTACTAGTGAAATACACTTTAAAATATCTAACATATTAATTAGAAAATATTTTATTCTTTCTAGTTTTATAGTCTTTTAAATAATTAACTAAAACCAAATATAATTTTTTTATTTTCAATAAATTACAAATTTTAAGTAAAACCTTTCTTCTATCAATTCCATATTATATAGCTAATATAACTAGTGAAACATTTGTATATATTAAATAATTTTACCTCATTTATATGTAATATCGAAAATAGAGATTTAAAAGTTATAATTTACTTTTATATCCTTGTTTATATATTTATATATATATATATATATATATAATATACAAAGCTACTTTACCAATTAAATGAAACTTATAGTTCTACTTTGAAATAAAATTATAAACTTCCAAAGTTAATTATATTTATTTCAAACCACAGAAAACAATTAGAGATCTCACTTTATACCCAAATTATCTAGAAATAAAACATTTTCTTTAAATTATACCATATTTGAAATTCTCATATTATATAAACAAAAGTTCATTTATTCGAAACATATCCAAAACCCAATAATTATTTCTGAAAATGAATATTTTATTTTCATAGCTTGAAAACTCATTCGAACAACTTTTATAATCAAAACACTTGAAATAAATAATATAATTACTTTAATAATATATTATATAAAATTATAATATATTTTATTTATTTATTTAAACATTTCCAATTTATAATACAATGATACTAATGATTTAAAAAAGTGTTTTGTAATCGAAGGAAAACTATATTTATATATATAATTAAAAATAGACATTTAAATATAAATTAGTTAAATAAGCTAAAATTTTAGTATTTATTTATAAAATACTTTTGTAACATTTTAAAAATCCTAAAATAATTTTTCCAAAGCTTTTTATAAATTTCTCATAACAAGAAAATAAATAAATATATGAATATATAAATTATGGAGTAAAATTACTCCAAAAATATTTATCAACCAATCATCACTATTAATTTATCGTGCAACTCATGTTGAGTTCCGTTAAACTCTGGTCTTCTATAAATGCACGCATCGTTATACAAATACACAAATATAATTCATTTTGCAATCGGATAGAGTTTCGTTTGCACTTAGATAATTTCAATCGACACAATTAAACAACATCAAAATCAACAATTCAACCAAGCTATGCATTCAAATATCGAGATATATACGTATATATATTACTTGCAAAGAATATAGATACAATTGTGACTTATGAACTCACTGAAATAATGTTCGAGTTCCAAAACAGCATATGTCTCTGCTCTTCTTCGCTGCACTACCCTTGCCACACAATGTAGTCCTCGTTACTCGAACCCACTTTCCTCCATCAGCCACCATCAAGCTGCTTCCAACTTTCCATCACCAACTTGCCTATCGTTGAAAACTATCACACTCACCCTCATCCATTTCCTACCATCGAGCAAATGCATGAATCATCGCCCCTCCTTGCAACGACGAAGCACTAGGCTCTAATGCCTTGTCGCGATGCCCAAACTCAACCGCCACTACCACGGTTCATTCTCTCTCTCTCTTGGTTTCATCATCGTTGATGCTACTAGTAAGATCATTCATAATGTATCTTTTAGTTTGATGCTTAAATGATTTTTGGGAACTAGGGCCTAATACGAAGAACGGTGGTGCGGAAACGAAAATTGCATAGAAAGGTCGGGATTTGTGAATAAGGTATAGGCTTGGGTTTAATTGATTTACACTTCAAAATATTTTATATTGGTTAAAACATTTTATTGGTTTCGACTTGTTACCTGAACAGAATTTATTAATTTAGTTTAAGCTATTATAATAATCTTCTATTAAATAGATTTCAATTAAATAAAAAAAATTAAAATAATAATTACTAAAATCAAATCCGAACATTTTATTTTTATTTATTTATTTATACGTCATAGAAAGTCGGATTGTTACAGGCTCAACCCCTTATGAAAATTACGCCATCGTAATGTCTTATAGGAAGACGTCAAAACAACTCATATCTTGACTTTCTTCGTATTTATGATCTTCTGTCAAACTTCACTACTCGGTCCCATATATGGCTTTTTCTCCAATTTTTTACCATATGCTACAATGTAAATAGATTTAATTCAGCGACTTTCTATTTTCGCATACGATATAAATTTTGTAAAAAAATTCTACGTGTTAGACTTTTCATAAAATTTCAGTAGAGTTTCCTTTGTACCAAGAACGTTTGAAAAACCAAAACACAATAATATCACGATACATAAAACGCTAATATACATCCTAGCGTGGGGCATCCCGAGATATAGGGAAATGACATCATAGTATATATCCGTATCGCGTAGAAACGTACCTTTTTATTTAGCATTTAATCAAGTTACCTTGCTACAATGTGAGTAAAAATGAGCTATCGCTGCAAAGTAATCTCAATAAGCTCTGAAATTACCTATTCTTAATCTCAAATTCAAATATTAATATTATATAAAGTTTAAAAAAGTATGCATTCATTATAAGTAAAAGCAACACTACTTTCTTATTTAAACCATTTTCTATCCAAATTTTAATAGTCGATATTAAATAATGGTTTCAAAGAATAAATTGTTGCATAGTGAGTTAAATTTCCAAAGCAACTTTCGAATTGCAAAAATTCAGATTACAATTTGAGTTAGGGGGATTTTACTAAAAAGAAGCAAATCAGGTTTTAATGTGTGTGTGTGTGCGCGCGCGCGTAGAACTTCATTAGTAATTTGAGTTTTTAGCCTTGAAAAGTCTAAAATTTTGCGAAGCACTTAAATAAAATTTCTTCTTATTGTCTTAGCTTTCTAGAATGTGTAATACCATCGAAATCGGATAAGTCATTTAAAAGCTAGAATCAAATGAATTCAACTCTATTTATACGAAGTTAGCATTTCGGGACAACAACGTCCTTTCTCTTAAATTCAGGTTTAAATCATAGTCGACTTCAAAATTTATCATTACGTTTCAAATAAAAATGGTTTACTCAAAATTTTCTATGTATTGATCAATGGTTTAGAGTTTAGTGTTTATGATTAAATCAAGTCGTTATTTTATCACAAAATTTTCTATGTATTGATAATACTTAAATTAAACTTTAAAACTATTGAAATTTAGTAACTACTAATTTGATTAACAAAAATGCTTAATACAAAAAATAATAATTAGATATGAATTTCTTTCAATCAATTTGTTTCTTTAAAATATCAAACTCATATCATTTCTTTTCTCAAGTCAAAATATCAAATCAATGTTTTAAAACTTAACACTTTTAGTTCAACAATATATGCAAGACTTCATCTTAATCATCCATAGGCTTAGATCATTGTGATTTGTAAGCACAAAATACTTATAACATTAACCGATGTGAAGCAAGAGCAAAATGAACAAACATTTTGGAGAAATGTAATGCATGTAGTTCAATTTACTCAATAAGCTTTAATCAACCAATAAAAAGTTTAATGTTTGCAATTTAGAATTCTTTTATCTATTCAAAATGCATTTTTTAGAGAATTTTGTCCAACTTAGAACAAATCCATTATATACATGCATGCATACATACATACATATATACACACACTTATATAATTAAATAATTCTTTAATTCAATCTTAAACAAATATATTTCTCCACATTCTAGAATTCGTAAATTAATTTATTTCAAAATTTACAACGTGCCATGCTATAAAATTTAGCAATTCGTTCTGACAATTGGCTGTTGTGTTAACCCTAGGATTTTATATCAAGACTGCCTCGCGAGTGATTTCAACTTTACACAAACATTTAATGGCTGCATATGTTGTTCAAAAATATTTATATCTAGTGAATTAATATTCTCTATTTTCTAAGATAATGTATATTACGTTATAAAAAATTTCAAGTAAAATATTTCTTTTACCACTTTCAAAATACTATGTCGGACTGCCTTATATAAGCATTTAAGAATCCCTATCGATAACGTTGGACAGACGCATCGACCAGAATTCTTAAAGCAGCCAATGGACAAGTTAACACCAAAATAAAATAGTAAACAATTTAAATCACTTTGCAAAAGTAAAATTCATATTTGTTAAATCATATGCTTATTGGAATAAAATATTTATTTTTCAAAATTTATATATATGTTAAATTTAACAATCATTAATAAAAATACAAATCGTCACACATACATGATATCAATCCGGAATTTAATTAATTTAATTTAATTTTTTATTCTACGTTTTAATTTTATATAATATTGTTATCTATATTTTCCTAATCACCAAATTTGCTAGAAGAATTATCAAGGGAAAGAGAAGCAACTAAGCCAATAGAAGGATATATAAGCATTACAAGAAAGAGAAAATGTCGAGCTTCTACAAGCAGGAAGAGATGTCGATCTTCTATAGGAAGCAAGGGATGTCGAGCCTCTAAAATTGTGGAAGTTGTCAAGCATCTCAAAAGTAGGGAATGTCGAGCATCTAGCGGATGTCGAGTCTACTACAACATGAGAACCAACAAATATGCTATGATGAATATAACTTAGAGTTGAAAATAAAAAAATATGGGTAATATAGAAAAGCTTCCTCAATAATACAAAAAAGCATTGGTACAAAAAATCTAGACAACTAAATCGAGGCTATGCAAAGAAAAAGGATTATAAATCATCAATATAAGGAAAGAAAAATCAAGTGAATCTAACGGATTTAGTGTATTTTATCTAGTTAAGCTTCAAAGGCGTTTACATTTTACCTCATCCTCTTTATTGAGGCCACCACCAAGATAGAAATCCATATGAAGTGTTTAACCTTGAAGAGATCATGTTAAGTGCCACCATCAAGGCCATCCATCTTACCAAGCCATTAATTCATGCCAACTCACATTAACCAGTGAAAGCAAGCCTCATATGACTCCAATAAATAGGGGTTCACCCCTTCATAGAAAGGAGCCCCTAACTTCTTTCCCTCTCTTAGGACAAATCACTTCTTAGACTATAAATTTTCTAAGCTCTCTCAAGAGCTTGAAAGCCATTTTAACGGAAAATCGATAATGATAAAGCAGATGACGTGGACATATGCATATATGGACTTGGACAATTAGGAATTTTAATGTTTGACTTGTTTCGTGACATGCCTTATTATTAAACAAAGGACATGAATTGTACATATTGCCTATTTTACACATTGATGATGACTAGAGATCAATTGCATATTTAATTGACTTGCCTATTTTTCCGTGATAAACCGGATTTTTGAACATCTGACAATTGGATAATTAACTGGTCCTATTTAGATGAACAGATAAAATTATGATAATTAAAGAAATCTGGTTATATATATATATATATATATATATATATATATATATATATATATATATGGATTTGAAACTATAATAAGTACCGAATTATAAATATCTAGAAAAGATAAATACTATAGTAAACTAATAAATATATAACTAGATAAGTGCAAACTTTATAATGGTAAGAGTGTTCTTATACAAGTATATAAGAGAGTGTGTGTGTGTGTGTGTGTATAATAATTATGTATGTATATTGAAATCTGGAAGTTATATTTTGAATTAGATATAATAATTTTCAAAAGTCATTTGAAGTTAAATTCTATATTTTAAAAACTTATATATATAAATATATATATAAAAAAAGAAAATGTATATAGATAAGTATTTATTTAAAGGTATAATAGTTTTAATTAAAATAAGATATGATAAAAAGGTTTAGTGTACTTTCTTTCAAAATTGTTTGTATATATATGAATATAAAACCTATCTTAATATAAAAAATGTAATAAAAATAAATTGAAAAATATAATATAAAATAATAAATACATGAAAAATTACAATTGTAATCATCTTAACAAGAGATTAAACAAATGTAGGCTTATAAAGATATAAACTAACAAGTGTAAACCAAGTAAGCATGAAAAATAACAAGTGTCGTCTATTTTTTTAAAATAATAAATAATAAAAACAAGTCATAAATACACATCTATACTCCTCTTTTCATATTTTCTTTCATTCAAAAGTTTAAACAAACCAAACCAGGAAATGAAAACAACCTCTGTTCAAATTATAAAACCTAAAAAGCCTAAGCAAATTCAAAATTAAAAAAACCTGAAAACAGTTCAAAAATCAAAACAAAAGGTAACAACCTGATCAAAAGCTTAAAGCAAGAATCAAACTCAAACCTGAAACAAAACTAGAAGTATCAAAGAAAAACAAGTATTAACTTCAGTTTCAAGGATCATCAAATCAAGTAGCAAATTAAATCAAACTTCAGATCAGATTCCAGATTTCAAAATCCAGATAAATTTCCAGATCAAAAAATTTTTCCAGGCTCCGTCTATCTTTGTTCAACATTAATTCATGTGAGTAAACATTTCTATTTAAAACTTAAATTGGTTTATCCGGGTGCATATGATAAAATGAATATGTTAAATATGTTTGCATGGATGTAGTTTACTTGGATTATAATTTAACTGCTCTATTTATTGGACTGTGTGTATATATATATATATATATCTGTGTGTGTGTGTGTGTGTGTGTGTATCAGGCTCTGTTATGTTCTTGAGGCTCAAGAATTCGTTTTAAAAATTCATATCTCATTTTATGAACTGTTTTAAGTTAGGATCTTTAAAGGTGAATTGTTTGTAATAGCAAAATTTGATTTTTAAATATCATTAAGTATATTTAACATGTAGGATTATTGGAAATTGAAAATTATAGTAAAAATTAAATTATGTTCAAAAATCAAATGTTTAAACCTTGGGTTTTGATTACATCATCTGATTTGTTGTCAAAATCTATGGTTTTCATAAGTAATTTCATGTTTTTTAAGTTTGTAAATGATGAGATTTCGCAAGATGAACAGATTTGGGTTTCCTGTCAATTGCCAGCGATCAGGAAGGAGATGGTCGTCGTGGTCGAGGCTGGAGGAGACTTGAGAGGTGGGGATCATTGGAAAATAGTCGGGAATTTTATTAATCATGGGAGTGACATGGGGATGACAAACTAGGGCTTTGAAGCCAGGTTTGGTCGTCGAAGTTTCAAGTATTCGTGTGATGTCGTGGGTGCGTCGAAGATGATCGGAGTGGGGGGAATAGTGCGTGAGTCTTCAGCGAAGTTTCGGTCGAGGTGTCGAACTTCCTGGTGGTCGCTGGTTGCATGGCAAGGTGATTTTGGGTGATCAGTTTCTTTCCTGTAGGTTTCGCTCTTCTCAATTTTTGTTTTATGGTGAAATCATTGATAATGGGTAGTCGATTAAGTAAAGATGATAGACGATGACTTGCTGGTGGTAGCGACGATGATCGGGGGGAGGTCGATCATCTGTACACTTTCACGTATATCAGTTCGGGTCTGGGTTCATTACTTTGAAGGAGGAAGAGTAGAAGAAGAGAGCTTCGGGGAAAATATGGTTTTGATAGGGGTCGAACTCGAGTTTTATCGAGTAGGGAGAGATGCGAGATTGGCTCGAGAATTTATGGTTAGCTCGAGGAGATCGAGAACTGGCTCGAGTTTGTCTTGGGTAAGGGATGCATGCAGTTTTTTTTTCAAATAAAACAAGTTTTTAAAAGGTTAAAATGAATCAAGTTTTAAACTATATTTTAAAACAATTTCTTTTAAATAATAAATGTTTATCTAAACTTTGAGTTAGTTAAAGTTTTGAATAAATTATTTAAAAAAAAAATTAAATGATATAATTAGATAGTTAATTAAAAGGATGAGTGTTTTTAATTAACTTAAGAGTTTTAAGTTAATTCATATGTTAAAAATAAATTTAATTTTCATGGTTACATAAAAAGAGATTAATGGAGGATTAAAGAAATTAATTAAGATAAATGGTTTACCTTTTAATTAATTCAGGGCCTTGATTAATTAAAGATCAATATCTAATTAATTATAAGGTAATTAATTAATGTACTTAATCAAAGGATAATTAATTAATTAAGGGTTAATTAATTAATGTAATTAACTTAAAGTTAATCAATTCATGTGATTAATTAAGGGTTAATTAATTAATTAAGGTTAATTAATCAAGTTGGGAATTAAAGATGATCAATTAATTTTCGTTAATTTACTAAGATAATAACAAATGTTTAATGTTAATTAAGCAGGGCTTTAAGAGTAATTAATTAAATTTATTTGGTGATTAATTTAAATTAGTTATGAATTGTGTATTTAATCAATCTTGCTTATGAATGATAAACCTGAATTAAATGCCTTGGTTTGTTTGATATCTCTATTATGTAATTTGTGATGGGCTGTGATATGATATGGCTGGCTTGATCTGTTAATAAATGTGAATCATTTATCTTAATATGTTTTTGTGTGCATATGTTGTATAATTTAATTATATTATTTACTTAAACAACTTGGTCTAAGAGATGACATTGGATTCGAAGAGACCAGGGTCGGGTATGCGCAAAAATACACGAAACCACTTCGATTGGTAATCTTCAGTAATTCTTTATAGATTTGATTTAGAACCAAATAGGCTGGAATGGAATAAATTAAGGATCATGGCCATTTAAGCTAAGTGACAAGACTTAGTTATTGTTTGTAAAAAAATTGATTGGCTTTTGTAAGTTAAGAACTCGTAGTAATGAACGAGTTGCCCTAGGATTTCAAATAAATGTTATACCTTAGTATCTCACGTTATATGGGTTTACTCGCGCTGGTTTCCAGCCTGACCCGGGTGTTACTTTATTGTAATGCTTGGGTCAGACCGAGTATTACAGATTTCAAGTTAGGATGTTTTGGAGCTCAAGAGGCGAGCTGGATGGCAGGAACATATGGAGTATATTCCGATGTATATTGGTGTTGTTTTTTGGTCAGTTAATATAACTGTTCGGTTTATTTGTAAATGGTTGGCTATGATGTATTGTATATAATTAACTTACGGCTTTCTTTGTAAATGCTATTATTTGATATTATATTTTGATCCGCTGTGAATGTGAGATTCTATGTTTTATTTCTGTTTCTTCTTCTACCTCTTTTCTTTTTTACCCTAACAATATGGAATTTCCGGCGTTCGATTACCTGACATTTCCAAAGTGAATGTATTAAGGTCGAATTTTCGGGTCGTTACATTTGGTATCAGAGCCAGGTTAAGCGAGTACCTTGGCTCTGGTGGGTTTACTCATTTGAATAAGGGTCAATAGTACCCAAGAATGAGTTGAGTGTAATATATATGAGAGTGTACTTGTTATTTTCTTATATAAAGATTTTAAAAATGGTTTTAAATGATTTTTATATAAGCCTATATTTATATATATATATATATATATAAAGCAATAATTTTTCTAGTTATTAAAATATATTAAGTAATTGGTTGTTGATTATTGGAATTAAATGTAATAATAAGAATTAAGTGGTAATAGAAATAGAAACAAATAAGAATTTGATAATATAAACTGTAAAATAGGCAGCTAGAAATTAAAATCCTGAATTGGTGGAAATGTTTTCAGAATGCTAAATTAAGTTATCCAGATTTTATTTTTCTAACAAATTATGGGATAATATATAGTGAATTGGTTTCCAGATAATTTTGGAGTGGTTATGGGATGTTTGTTTCCGAATAATAATTAATGATAAAGGAAAATGAAATGTTTTAGGGAAGTAAACTTTTAGAATAACTTGTAAATTGGAATGTGTTTAAATTATGAAGTTTAAAATCTAAGTCCGGAAATTTGAAATTGTTTCATGGTGTTAAAGGAAATAATAAATAATATTATTCAGAATATTTTTGAATGTAATCTTAGTTTAAACAAGAGTTATTTGAAAATTTTGTTTTGAATTAAAACCGAAGGTGGTTTAAAATTTAAAGTATAACTTGGTGTGCAAAGGAAATAAATATGTATATATGTGGGATGTACATAATATCAAAGATGATTTGAAATAAATTCTAAGTGTTGAGTTTTGAATTTTCCTTAGAATATGATGTGAAAACCCAAAGTGAAATAAGTTTTTGAACCTATAAGTGGGAAGATTATTAATAAGAAGTTTAAAATTTGAAATGGGAATTCAAATTGGGTAAAGTTGATTGGATTAAATGAATTGAATTTAACTTAGGGAAAGTTAAATGGGTTTAGAATGAACAACCTGAATTGGAAATTTCAAGCTGAAATTGAGATTTAACTTAGGAAAGTTAAAATGGGCTAAATTGAATAGGGTTTGAGTTCTGGAAATGTGTGATAGATGCTATTGATATATGTTTTAGATTATTTGGATGTTTATTTTCCTTGGCTTATCCTAATATCATCCTGTTGTTACAAATAATCTCTGAACTGTGAGTTGGATTGGTTTAAAATGAATTAAAAAGTGGATTGAAATAGTCTATATACCCATACAGAAACTAAATGAAAAAGAAAGCCTTATTTTAAAACTATTTAAAAGGCTTTAATTTTTTGAAATAAAATTGTAATTATGGAAACAGAATCACTTTGAACTTAAGATTTGAATGCATAAAATGAACTTGCAAACTGAAATTATTTAAGGGTCGGTTTCAAAGTTAAAATTGGGAAATAAATTAAATTTCGAAGATTAAATTGTTTAAAAAGGATTTGAACTATTATTTGAACCTAGAAATAAGTTTATGTAGAAGTAAAGGTAATTTAAAATGGAATTGTGAAATTTGAACTCAAAATTAAATTGTTTAAAGACTTAGGCTGTTAAAAGTAAAGGTTAATTTGATTTAAGGAGGTCAAATCAACATTTAAAAATTTAACTTGAATTTATATAACTCGAGATGGTTTAAAGTTGAGATTGGAATTGAAATTAGGTCAAATTGAATTTGATTTGAATTAATTGGAAGTGAGATTGAGGTTGAATAAGTTTAAATTCAAATGGGAATTGATTTGAATTTGGGATAGCAATTGAAGTAAATTTAACTTGAATTGAAATTGAATCAATTTAATGGGATGGGAAATTGATTGGAAATAGACATTGCGAAATTGAATCTGTTTGACTCTAAAATTAGTTTCGAATAAATTGTTTTAAAGTAATATTTTAAATCTATTTTTCAAGCTATTACTATATAACCTTTCTTTTTAAAATCCAAATTATTTTATACTTATTTTACAATTATTTTGAAAACTAATTACTATTTTACATCTATTTTATAAACTAATCATCATTTTACAACTACTTATAACTAATTACTATTTTATAACTATTTTGCAACTATCTAACTATTCTACAAACTATTACCTATTTTACAACTATTTTATAATTACTTAACTATTCTACAGCTATTTTTTTTACAAATAATAATTATTTTACAACTTCTTATCTATTTTAAACTTTTCAAGCTATTTCCTAAATTCAAGTGGTTAGAGTGCAAACTGTTTATAATTGAAATGATTAACCCGGATGGAAATTGAAGCCATTGTGAATAAGTGAATAGAATTCAAAATGAATGTGAAGTAAGAGAAAATTGATTTAGTTAATAATCAATGAAGATAAATACGTAAGATGTACGTATATTATTCTATTCGCATAATGATTTAATCCAGATTACGAGCATAGAGTCTCGAGACAGTATATCGATCCGAGTTGGGATTTTTCACTCGATTTTCGACGGCGAACCTGGATATGGATTTTTGATTGATTCTGGAAATTCTCTATCATATTTAGGGCTATTCTAGGAGAATGATGGTTCCTGATCAAGAAATCAGATCTGAGTCCGCACTAGGAAGTCGGGTGGACGATACTAGTTCGGAAGTGGAATTGTGTAATCGAGTTAGCGATCAGATTTGATATTGCATACGGATAGTATATGTACATCGTACGAGCTTAAATGTAATAGATATTGAAATTTTGAAATAAATGAAAAAGATGTTTTGAAAAGAAAAGTAAAAAGGTGATTTTTTGAAAGGAAAAGTATATTTTGAGAAATATTTGATGATTAAAAGTGGAAATTGGATATCTCTATTATTGAAATTCACTTTTTTAAGAGTAAGTAATATGGTAAATAACTTTATAAAAGAAACCAAACTAGAATATTTGATTTGGAATAAATAAAGTTATATATATATTTGTTTTATATGATAACTACCCTTGTTTGATCTATAGTCAAAAGAAAAGATTTTTGAAACTATTTGAAGTATAAAAAGAGAATTTATATAAGTATAAAGTGTTCCAAGATTTTTCAAGATTATATATATATATATATATATATATATATAAATGATTTTTTGAGAATGATTTTGGAAAGGCTTTTGATTTTTGAGAAAAATCAATTTGGAAATTTGGAAAGACAAGTTTGGAACTATCGATTAGAGATATCAATTTTGTGTAAAGGAGATTTTTATGTGAATCATAAAAAAAATTGAGATTGGCTCTGAGGAAAAAGGCGCTCCCATGTAATGAACTTCATAGGAGATCCACGGGGTGATTCTGCCTTGAGCCCTAAGGGGGGTTCTAAACTGGATCCTAGGAGGAAGTCCGAACAAACTAAATTTCCTGAGGATTGTGTGTGGGTAGCGAAAGTTGAGGGCGCTGATGCCTACAGAGACATTTGGGTTATGCTGTGACGATAATGTAACTCGATATCACTGCGATCTACTACGGGCCATAGCGGAAGTCGTGTGGCAGTGAGAGCCAACGGTCTACATTTGATTTTACCGTGATGGCAACGTAACATCGGTAGACTGTGATCTACGAAGACATAGCGAAAGTCGTGTGGCAGCGAGTGCCTACAGGCAAAATTGGGACTCGACTGATATAGTCTGCGATCTATATAGGAGTAGTGAAGTTTCATTTGGCAGCGAAATTCGAGGGCGCTGATGCCTACGGTTACATGGGTTTTTGCCGTGATGGCGACGTAACCCCGGGTGTAGCTGCGATCTGTGGTGGATTCCATGGCGTAATCGAAGGGCGTGGAATCCCTATAGTTTTTTATGGATTTTGTAGGGATGGCAACGTAACCATCGGGTTAACTGCTATCATGGAGGGGGTGATGATTTCCAGAGCATTCTTACCAAAAATGTTTCTATATTTTCAATATGTTTCCTATATATTCAAAAATGTTTTTAAAGTATTTTCACTGGGTGTTGGAAAAGGTTTTACCAAGTACTTATAGATTTTCAGTCCTACGTCTGATCAACGTATGACCGAATTTCTGTGAGAACGAGGATGGACTTGTTGAGGCATCGAGTTATAAAAGTATTTTTATAAAAACTATTTTAGTAACATTATGTAGATTTTAAAGTGTTTTAAAAAAATATAGGGTTTATAGTTAAAAATGATCAAAGAGTGATTTAACTCATAATAAACATTTTGATAAAATTCTGGCTTCATTCCTTTTTGAGGACGAAAAGATTCAAAAGGGAAGGAATGTGATGAACCAGATTTTTGAACATCTGACAATTGGATAATTAACTGGTTATATTTAGCTGAACAGATAAAATTCTGATAATTAAAGAAATCTAGTTATATATATAAATGGATTTGAAACTATAATAAGTGCTTAATTATAAATATCGGGAAATGATAAATACTATAGTAAATTAATAAATATATAACTAGGTAAGTGCAAACTTTATAATGCTAAGAGTGTTCTTATACAAGTATATAAGTGTGTGTATATATAATAATTATGTATATATATTGAAATTTGGAAGTTATATTTTGAATTAAATATAATAATTTTCTAAAGACATTTGAAGTTAAATTCTGTATTTTAAAAATTTATATATAAATATATATAAAAGAAAATGTATATAGATAAATATTTATTTAAAGGTATAATAGTTTTAATTAAAATAAGATTTGATAAAAAGGTTTAGCATACTTTCTTTTAAAATTTGTTTGTATATATATGAATATAAAACCTATGTTAATATAAAAATGTAATAAAACTAAATTGAAAAATATAATATAAAATGATGAATACATGAAAAATTACAAGTGTAATCATCTTAACAAGAGATAAAACAAGTTTAGGCTTATAAAGGTAAAAACTAACAAGTGTAAACTAAGTAAGCATGAAAAATAACAAGTGTCATTTATTTTTTAAAAATAATAAATAATAAAAACAAGTCATAAATACATATCTATACTCCTCTTTTCATATTTTCTTTCATTCAAAATTTTTAAACAAAACAAACCAGGAAATGAAAACAACCTCTGTTCAAATTATAAAACCTAAAAAGCCTAAGCAAATTCAAAATAAAAAAAACCTGAAAACAGTTCAAAAATCAAAACAAAAAGCAACAACCTGATCAGAAGCTTAAAGCAAGGATCAAACTCAAACGTGAAACAAAACCAGAAGTATCAAAGCAAAACAAGTATCAACTTCAGTTTCAGGGATCATCAAATCAAGTAGCAAACTAAAATCAAACTTCGGATCAGATTCCAGATTTCAAAATCAAGATAAATTTCCAGATCAAAAATCTTTTCCAGGCTTTGTCTATCTCTGTTCATCATCAATTCATGTGAACATTTCTTTCTAAAACTTAAATTGGTTTATCCGGGTGCATATGATAAATTGAATATGTTATGTTGTGAAAATATGTTTGCATGGACGTAGTTTACTTGGATTATAATTTAACTGCTCTATTTAGTGATATGCATGACTATGTGTGTGTGTGTATATATATATCAGGCTCTGTTATGTTCTTCAGGCTCAAGAGTTCTTTTTAAAAATTCATATCTCATTTTATAAATAGTTTTAAGTTAGGATCTTTAAAGGAGAATTGTTTGTAATAGTAAATTTTGATTTTTAAAAATATCATTAAGTATATTTAGCATGTAGGATTATTGAAAATCGAAAATTACAGTAAAAATTAAATTATGTTCAAAAATTAGATGTTTAAACCTTGGGTTTTGATTACATCATCTAATTCATTGTCAAAAAATATGATTTTTATAAGTAATTTCATGATTTTTAAGTTTGTAAATGATGAGATTTCGCGAGATGAACATATTTGAGTTTCCTATCAATTGTCGGCAATCGGGGAGGAGATGGTCATCGTGGTCGAGGCTGGAGGAGACTTGAGAGATGGGGATCATTGGAAAATAGTCGGGAATTTTATTAATCGCCGAAGTGACCTGGCGACGGCGAACTAAGGCTTTGAAGCCAGGTTTGGTCGTCCAAGTTTCATGTGTTCGTGTGACGTCTGGGGCGCGTTGGAGATGATCGAAGGGGGGAATGGTGCGTTAGTCTTCAATGAAGTTTCGGTCGAGGTGTCGGACTTCCTGGTGGTAGGTGGTGGCGCGGCAAGGTGATTTTGTTGATCAGTTTCATTCCTGTAGGTCTCGCTCTTCTCGATTTTTGTTTTATGGTGAAATCGTTGATACTGGGTAGTCGATTGGGTAAAGATGGTCAACGATGACCTGCTGGTAGTAGCGACCATGGTCGGAGGGAGGTCGATCATCTATGCACGTGCACGTATATCACTTCATGTCGTGGTTCATTACTTTGAAGGAGGAAGAGTAGAAGAAGAGAGTTTCAGGAAAAATAATGTTTTGATCGGGGTCGAACTCGAGTTTTATCGAGTAGGGAGAGATGCGAGGTTGACTCGATAATTTATGGTTAGCTCGGGGAATCGAGAACTGGCTTGAGTTTGACTCGAGTTTGTCTCGGGTAAGGATTGCATGCAGTTTTGTTTTTTTTCAAATAAAACAAGTTTTTAAAAGGTTAAAATGAAACAAGTTTTAAACTATATTTTTAAAACAATTTCTTTTAAATAATAAATGTTTATCTAAACTTTGGGTTAGTTAAAGTTTTGAATAAATTATTTTAAATAAAATTTAATTGATATAATTAGATAGTTAATTAAAAAATGAGTTTTTTTAATTAACTTAAGAGTTTTAAGTTAATTCATATGTTAAAAATAAATTTAATTTTCAAGGTTACATAAAAATAGATTGATTAAGGATTAAAGAAATTAATTAAGATAAATGGTTTACCTTTTAATTAATTCAAGGTCTTGATTAATTAAAGATCATTATTTAATTAATATAAGGTAATTTAGTTAATGTACTTAATCAAAGGATAATGAATTAATTAAGGGTTAATTAATTAATGATATTTACTTAAAGTTAATTAATTCATGTGGTTAATTAAGGGTTAATTAATTAAGGTTAATTAATCAAGTTGGGAATTAAAGATGATTATTAATTTTCATTAATTAATTAAGATAATAACAAAAGGTTTCATGTTAATTAAGCAGGGTTTTAAGAGTAATTTATTTAATTTATTTGGTGATTAAATTAAATTAATTAGGAATTGTGTATTTAATCAATCTTGCTTATGAATGATAAACCTGAATTAAATGCCTTGGTTTGTTTGATATCTCTATTATGTAATTTGTGATGGGCTATGATATGATATGGCTGGCTTGATCTGTTAATAAATGTGAATCATTTATCTGTGATAGATTTCTGTATGCGTATGTTGTATAATTTAATTAAATTATTTACTTAAACAACTTCGTTTAAGAGATGACATTGGATTCGAAGAGACTGGGGTCGGGTCTCCGCAAAAATACCCGAAACTACTTTGTTAGTAATCTTCAGTAATTCATTATAGATTTGATTTAGAATCAAATAAGCTGGAATGGAATAAATTAAGGATCATGGCCATTTAAACAAGTAACAATACTTAGTTATTGTTTGTAAAATAAGTGATTGGATTTTGTAAGTTAAGAACTCATAGTAACGAACAAGTTACCCCAGGATTTTAAATAAAATTTTTACCATAGTATTTCATGTTATATAGGTTTACTCACGCTGGTTTCCAGCCTGACCCGGGTGTTACTTTATTGTAATGCTCGGGTCAGACCGAGTATTACAGATTTCAGGTTAGGACGTTCTGGAGCTCAGGAGGCGAGCTAGATGGCAGGAACGTACGGAGTATATTCCGTTGTATATTGGTGTTGTTTTCTAGTCAAGTTAATATAAATGTCTAGTTTATTTGTAAATGGTTCGCTCTGATGTATTGTATATAATTAACGGTTACAGCTTTCTTTGTAAATGCTATTATTTGATATTATATTTTGATCCGCTATGAATATGAGAATATGTGTTTTGTTTCTGTTTCTTCTTCTACCACTTTTCTTGTTTACCCTAATAATCTGGAATTTTCGGCGTTCGATTGCTCGGTATTTCTACAGTGAATGTATTAATGTCGAATTTTCAGGTCGAAAATTTTGGGTCGTTACATTTTCCCTTGAACACATGACTTGAATTTTGAATAATTTCGTAAATAATTTGAAACAAATAGGTAGTATTGGGATTTCTTTGATTATGCCTCCTTGTAAAACATTTTGGTATTGAACCAACTTTTGGTTTAACAAATATATATATATATATATATATATATATATATTCTTTTATAAAACAAATACACATATCCCCTTACAATTTCTTCCTTAAATGAAGAAGTTGTTGGATTCTATTAATATTTAGCTCTGTTTGAATTCAAGTAGGTTTAAAAATATGTGAGCGATAACTCCTACTCAATTTCCACATTCTAAACTAAGCCAATGGGAAAAAAATCAATACAACCAAACACACATCAAACTAACAAACGAATGCATTCAGCGGAAAGCTATTTATCAGCATCCGTTGTGTACTCTGACTACTACTAGATCAGGCTACTCTATTCAAAGCCACATAGAGGTTTATTCACCTTCGCCAACGCTGACACTACTAGTTTGACTAACAACACTTTATTTCACTACCTCCATCAGCAACTTAAATTTTACTCGAAAGACAAACACACCAAAGAAATAAGGGTAAGAATTATATATATGTATATATATAAGAAAAATAACAAGTACACCCTAGATGATTGCCTCGGTAATCATCATATATACCCATTATCCCTTTAATACAAGGTAATTACCCAACAAACCTAATGGGATATGGACTTTAAGTCAGTTTGAGGTCAAGACTCGCATATTTTATGTATAATGTATTATTACGAACCTGATTTGGTACCAAATTGTAAAACGCTCCACTTCCATACCCATACTATCCAAAGTATTACTATGTAATAGTGTCAGATAATAAGGAGAATGAGGCTATATGGGGTACATATGTGAATATTCTCTTAGGCTAACACTGGTACGTATTTAAACATTGAGTAGATAACTCATCTATACATACACAGTATCGGCACCAAGCAGTAAATATGTGTACTTCCATGATAGAACGATGCATAATATACATTATATAATAGAGAACACCAAGTCGGAGTCACCATAATAATATATAATACAAAATATATAAGGTATGTCTAACATACTCATAGAATATATATACAAGAGAACATAATACAAAACAATAAACTACTATACTGAATTATTAGCCTCCTCTATGCCCACTAAAAAAGCTGGTCTTACTGTCCCTATACTTGAAAGGTCTCGGACTGACCCGAGTATTACATAAATAACACACGAGTCAGACTATATATTAATCAAAGGGTTGAACACACACAAAGATATATATGTATGTATTTATGTATATGTATGTATGTATATATGTACATACATACATATGTAAAGTATATGGATGGAATGATAATAACAACATTATATCAAAACATCTCTAATATGGAAAACATCGATCTAAGCATGCATAAAATGTCATTATCTATATAAAATCAGGCTAATCAATAAATCATGGAATCAACATCAATTGATTGAATCATCCATATTTAGAAATCATCATCAAAATCTAGAAATCGTCAATAATGGGATATCCTCAAGTATAGTTAGGCAAGGATGTAACAATGCTCAAATAAATCTCTCGGACTCACATTATAAAACACCATCATCAAATCCCAGAAATCAATAATGAGTAGGTCGTCTTCCTAAAAAGAATAGGTCATCTTCCTAGGAAGAATATTTGCCGTCTTCCAATTAACTACATAAAGATAAGACATGGGGATTGACTATACTATGAACATGGTCTCAGTTAGGAATATAGATAGTATATGTCTATCTACCACACATAGCAAAACCAGACGAGAGACTGACAACACATCTACTTGCTCTAGGAGCTATATGTGTGTCTATAAGGAGCAAATGCATCAATATGTCATGACTCTGATACCAAATTATAAAACATTCCACCTCCCTCTCGGTATCATGACAATGGTCCACCAATGTGATCGAGAACGCGAGGACTCTTTAGTCACCATCCAACACATTCCCCTATAGGTAACTAACTACTGGCCTAGGTGACATAAGGAGTAAATGCATACAACTAAGGTACATAAAAAATGTATAAAGTTGTCATGGATATGGGGGGCAGCCACCGCGATTAGGCTGCTAAGGTGGATATTAGCCAATCTTTTTCTTTGTCGAAATATAAAGGAAGCTGGATAAAGATAGATAGATACATAGTACCTATATTCGATAACCACCGTATATTTCTACGTATATGCTGACATATGGCTATACATATGACTCACGCATCAAGCCTCGCCACAAATCTCTATCACATGAGAGTTATCTATTCACAATAAATAACCGAATAAATATTACAACAGCATCTCATACTACTGCGTGATACTCAATCATTTATTCAATGCTTATAAATTACACTCGATATCCATAATATTCTATATAACGAGTCCAAAGAAAAACTAAAGAAATGTTACTGAATGCCTCATCCCAAACGGTATTATAAATCTGTTTATTCAGATTTCTCATCACACAAAATAAAATATAATGAAATCATAAAGAAGGAAGTTATTGATGGCAAAAATGGACATCAACACTCAATAGAATCTCGTAGAGATTAAACGATGGATGAAACTAAAATATAGCAGAAAAATTAAATGAACACATAGATTTTTATAGTGGTTCAATAATTTTAGCCAACGTCCACTTCATATTTGTATTGATCTTCCATTTGACTTTGATCACAAGAGGATCGGCTGGGGCCTATTAATACAAGGATGAAGAAATAACAATGGCAGCACCTAGGTGGTAGAAACAAGGATCCTCTTTATGGAGAATGGCCATTATATTTATAGGAGAAGATATGCATGGGTTGGGCTGAAATTTTGCAAGAAGAGTCTCTAGATCCATAGGGTCCCACCATAACGATTGGTGGCCCTAAGTGGAATGATCAGCCAAAGTTTAACCGATCGTTATTTTCACCTTCAATTTACATGTGATCGTTTTTGGAGGGTCCCACATGCCTCTTGAGCTTGTCCCTAAAATATGAAGTCAATCTGAGCTGTAGATTACGAGATATAGATCAACCTTTGCTACAATTGGAATGTTCACCGATCATTATGATGGATCGACAAATAACGATCGACTATCTCCATTTTACAAGGTATTTATGTGCAATCGTTTTTATGGGCTCCACTCTTTAGTATATCGAGGCTCTGAAAGTTCAAGTGAATTGGCTTTGTAGATTTTTGAGATATCGATCGATCATCTTTTATTTGCGCCGTTTTATGGATAGTTTTAGATCGATCCATATAAATTCTTCATTTATCCATAAATCGAGCATACAAACTCCGATTGACTTGATGTAACAACCTGCTATTTCAAAACATTCGAATCGACAATCGTCCACACATGTCGGACATGAATCGCTCAAAATAAAAGCCTGTTTATTTATATTTGGCAAAACTCAACATATATGGTAAATAAACCAATTACAAAATCACGGACATTGAGTAATATAACAATAAGTAGCGGAATAGATAAATAGTAGTTCATGAAGCTATTATATAAACATCAGAGTTTAAAACAAATTACAATAGAATATCTCCAGTACAAGAAGTCACAAATACATAAGAAGAAAAGTCTGAATATCAACAACTGGAATAAACTGAAATAAATGAAAGGTGAAAGTTAAATATTCAAGCAAAACTCCAAGCTTCAAAGGTGAGTCTCAAATGTTGTGACACTCAGTCTGACCCGAGCATAAGCAAAACACAATACACTCGAGTTAGGATTAATATTCTTATACTAGTAAATCAACTCAAGTGAAATGTCCAAGTGAAATACAATATAACTTAAAGGAAGTTTGGGATTTCCTTCCTACAAGGATTCGTTAAACTATCTACATACATAGTACAATACGCTACATAGATAATGTCTGTAGTAAAGTAAACTATTAAAATACCGTTAAGGCGTTACCCCTATCCCGTTGAACACATTTTATATATTCCTATAGTCTAAACAGTACCGTAATTCCTCCGTAAATTAGAGAGCTATCAGAAGGCACTCTATAAGTATGGTACAAACCAAACTCGTAGAAGGCGCGATAAGGCATGTGACAAGGCATGCGAGGCAATGCCCAGGGTAGGATACTTCCGTTTTGCAGATCTGTACTGGTGGTAATGCGTAGCAGCTACTACTGCGCACGTTGAGACAAACTCCCAAAATCAAAGGTGCACGTAATCAAATCACAAAGTAATAGAATGGTATCGAAGAAATGTGCCCGATCGGAGGTGCGACCTTACTTGACCCGACGTGGCTCCTATTTTAGCCACATCAAGCTGACTCGTGGGAGTCAGGGCTGTGTTAATACCTCGTACAGAATCGTCGCCAAACCGTCCTACTTCGTTCTGGAATCTCCACCACGTACATAGTGGTTAAAGTGGTTTTCGGTATTGGCAGAGAGGTGACAATATATGATCCCGGTCTCTTTAATGACCAAACGTTTATTTCACACCGTGGTCATTTTATATTTAAAACAGTTCATACTTTATATCAAAATATCATATTCATTTCAAATCATATCACTTCGAAATTATGTTCAATTTCGAAATCATATCGCTTACGAAATCATATTTTACTTTCAAAATCGTTATTCCTATTTCAAAATAGTTCAAACCGTCATATCAAAATATTCGCATTTAAATCCATTTAATCTAAATCATATTAGTTCCAACTTAAAACGGTTTAAATATTGAAAGTAGTATATATATATATATATATATTGAAATTATAAAATAGTTTATATTTAAAATAGGTTGTAGATTTAAAATAGTTTATATTCAAAATAATATATATAATTGAAAAGGGTTTATACCCAAAATAGTTTCAAAGTAGAATTGTTTCTTCCAATTTTAACAAATCAATTCAATTCAACTTTAGTTCCAAATTCAGTTTAAATCAATCTCGGTTCATCAATTATAATTTAATTCAAATCCTCAATAAAACCATTTTTAATTTATATCGATTTCAAATTAAATCACTTTCCATTCAATGGGTTTCAAAGTTAAATATTCAAAAATTTACGATAACTTAATTTGATAAATTTCATTTATATTTCAAAATTCAACTTTAATTTTACTTAAATTTGAAAATATTCATTTAATCAGTTTTTTATAACATTTAAATGAAATTTCAAATTACAAATTTAAATCAAAATCAAATATTTAATTTTATTTAAATTTGAAAATATTCATTTAATCACCTTTGATTAAATCAAGTTATAAAATCGTACCCTTCAAAATCAATAAAATTTTAAATCAATAAAATTCATCTTCTCAACCTTAATTTATTAAAGTTATTACAACTCTATTTTTAAAATATTAACATAATTTTAAACAAATACTTAAACATATTATATGTAATAATTAAATTAAATTTTATTAAATTAAATTCTTTGAAATTAAATCTTACTATTAAATTTATTATGTATATTAAATCTTATTTTATATATATTTTGAAATAATAAAATTATAAGTAAAATCTTAAAATTTACATTTTCAAAACTTAGCTTATAATTTAAAATTTTCAAACATATAATTTAGAAATTTAAATTTAACACATATATATTAAACTAAAATCTTTATATTTTATTTAAAAAATTCAATATTTATTAAAACCCATCTATTTCCTTTCAAAACTTTGGAAATCATTTTTCAAAATAGACTAACGGTGTCCGTATATAATTCTTTATCCTATGGTCAAGCGATATGGATATTTATCATTTCAATCCACAACTTAAATTTAATATTTACGGCTATATATCATTTCAACCCGCAATCCCAAAATTTCAAATCAATGAAAATCACTTGGGTTTATCATTTCAACCCATAACAATTTTCCCCTAATCTACAAGATCGTTTGGGTACGTATCATTTCAACACATAGAGATTTCTAAACAAACAGGGAACTTGCAGAGTGAGAACAAATGTGATAATAATATAATATATCAAAAACAGACATATATCATCATTAACAAATTTAAATATAATATATACAACAGGTTATGGTGTCATATGTCATAGGTAAACAAATACGGATAATGGCATATCATATCAATTAAACAACTTAACAATTCAAATTTAACAGCATATTTCAATCGTTATGTCATGTGAATTAAATTTACTAAATATAAGATCGTTAATCATGAGTGATTGCTTACCTTTCGTGGCTACAAGAAATAGACAACACGACAAGCTACAAAACCAAATGACAAATTCCAAAGCATAGCACGATGAACATGAAGTCTACTGACAAAGCAAACCTAGGCTGGAATTCGAAAATCGATGAAACAATATATATATATATATATATATTTAAAATAAAAATAAAAATGTACTAACATATTCAAAATAAACCCTTATATATTATAATTTCAAAATCAATATTCAAATTAAAACACATATAAAAATAAAATATATATATATATTCTTTAAAATCAATATTATCGTAAACATATTTTAAAATCAATATCATTATAAACATATATACATACACTTTAAAATCAATATTATTATAAACATACTTTAAAATCAATATCATTATAAACATACATACATATACTTTAAAAATAAATATTATTATAAGCATGCTTTAAAATAAATATTATTATAAACATATATACAATTTTAAAACAAAGATGAGGCTGCAACTTTGGATGAGCTGTAGTTGTCGAAAGAGAGGAAGGGGTGGGCTGATTGTGAGGCTGTCAGCGATTGCAAGAAGGTGCTCAGCTGAGCATGGCGACGATCAGGGAAGTATAGTGCTAGGCTATGGCTGCAAGTTTTGATGGCTGCTTCTATTTACTTCGTGGTGGTGGCTGACACAGATAGAGGGGGTGGAAGAGACGTTCGGAGACAAAGGGTGGACGGGATTCATGGAGGATGTGATGTAGTGGGGTCGGTGCAAGGCTGGTGGAGTTTAGAAGTGGATTTGTGGTTGCTTGGGTCTTCGGCTGTGATGGGATCGTCTCGGCCATAGGCGATGGGTGTGTTGGACGGCGGTGAAGGGGTAATGGTAGGAGGAAGGTCGTGCGTTCAGGAAAGGAGAGGGCAGTGGGGTTTTCTGGTGACTGTGTTGGTGAGTTGTTGCATGGAGGTGTTAGGCACTGCAAGCGGATGTCAGGGTGGTTGATGATGAGAGGGAGAAGGGGTGGTGGGTTTGGTGACTGTCCGGGCGAACAGTGGTGAAGGGAAGGGGAATGGCCGTTGTGTGCATTGCTAGAGAAAGGTACCAAGGTGTGGTCGGGGAATAAGGCTCGGTCTCGTGCAGATGGGATGAACCTAGGGTTGGGTGCTGCGGGAGCAGTGGGTTTTCTGGTAATAAAGGTAGGTTGTCAGCCATGGAAAGGCACGAGGCATGGGGTGAGTCAACAGAGGACGAGGCCGGAGGGTTGGATTGGCAATGAAGGTGGATGGACACGGTCAAGAAAATGGTGGGAAGAGGACAATCAAGATTATCACAGGCAAAAGAAGAGGATACAGGCTTCCTTGAAGCAGACTTACAAATAAAAAAAAATCTTGAAGAGGAATAGTTTCTCGACGCAAAATAAATGAAAGCTAATATATATATATATATATATATTATTCTTTGTAAAAGCAAGTTCAGAGAGAAGAGAACGAGATGCAAACGAACCATCATAAATATTGAACCAATGGAATGCAAAAGTCAAGAGTAAATTTCTGAGGATATTAAAACTAATGGCTATTGGTCTTACCAGAGATAAACGAAAGGACATATAACATTAAAAGGCTAAAATGGGTTCCGATACGGCTGACCGTCCCGCAGATTTTGCCGTGTACTAGACGTCGAAATGCGCAAATGAATATACTGCGAAGATCAGCACGACATGACGAACAGAATGGTACACATATATCAATGATACAATCATCATATCAAAAGTCTATATTCGTTGCCAAATGCTGCTAAACCGTCGAAAATAATATAAACGAAGCTAGAGCAGTCCAAATTTGGCGAAACGAAATATGACGTCTCACTCAGAAAATGATAAACATTTTTATTATATAAAAATATTCAGGTTTCAAAGATGTTTTATTTTCATCAGTTTACTGATTTTAAATTGAAATTGAATATTACACAACAGATCTAACTTTCATATTTTCCGACTAAAATCTGCCACTGGATATGCTTTAATAGATGCATACCAAATATCAAATTTTAATTATTTATTTTCATGAAAATTTAGTTAATTACGTTATTAAAAATCGTTAAAATTACCGGGTCGTTACATTTGAAATTTGAAAGGTAGCCTCATGAGGCCTTACTTGTCACTTCGTATTGATTGCACCTTGATGAGGACCCGGTCTGAATATACTCGACAATCATCCATAGTCTTGTATATCATTGATTCTCAAGGTTGGTAACCACCCGTTTTTAGTCAAATCTACGGTGTCACGGCCTTGCCAAAAGGCGAAATAACATATGTCATCACCATTTCATATCAAATTCACAAATCAATATCAATGATGAATCATTCATGATACCAAAATTGGTATGGAAAAATGAGAAATTGGAAAATGTAGAAATTATATATAAGAATCTCAATTAAATTCAAAATTAAAATAGTAATAGAATTCAATAAAATCTTTCTTTAAACATTTAAATCAAATATTCAAATATATATATAGCACACTTTAATAATTTATAAATAATCGTATTACTAGTGAAATACACTTTAAAATATCTAAAATATAAAGTAAAAAATGTTTCATATTTTTTTTCTAGTTTTACAGTCTTTTAAATAATTAATTAAAACCAAAAATAATTATTTATTTTCAATAAATTATTAATTTTAAGTAAAACCTTTCTTCAGTCAATTCCATAATATAGAGCTAATTAACTAGTGAAACATTTATATATTAAATAATTTTACCTCATTATATATAACATCAAAAATATAGATTTAAGCATTATAATTATCTTTCAAATCCTTGTTCACACACACAATATATAGACACACACACACAATCACTACCAATTAGATGCAACTTATAGTTCTACTTTGAAATAAAATTATAAACTTCCAAGGTAAATCATATCTATTTCAAACCATAGAAAAGAATTCGTGATCTTCACTTTATACCCAAATTATCTAAAAATGAAAAATTTTCCTTTAAATCATACCATATTTGAAATTCTCATATTATATATATATAATATCATTTATTCAGAACACATCTAAAACCCTATAATTATTTTTGGAAATGAATACTTTGTTTTCATAGCTTGAAAACTCATCCAAAAATATTTAAATAACTTTTATGATCAAAACACTTGAAATAAAATAATATAATTACTTTAAGGTATATTTTATTTTATTTTTCTTTAAAACATTTCTAATTTATGGTACAATGGTAATAGTGATTTTAAAAAGTGTTTTGTAATCGAAGAAAAACTATATTTATATACATATATTTAAAAATAGACTTTTAAATATAAAATAGCTAAATAAGTTAAAATTTTAGTTATTTATTTATAATACAATTTTGTAACATTTTAAAAATCCTAAAATAATTTTTCCAAAGCTTTTCAAAGATTTTTCATAATAAGAAAATAAATAAATATATTAATATAAATTATGGAGTAAAATTTCTTCAAAAATATTTATCAATCAATCAACATTGCTAATTTACATGTAACCCACATCGAGTTCCATCGAACTCTAGACTTCTATAAATGCACATATCGATATACAAATATACATATACAATTTAATTCACAATCGGAAAGAGTTCCTTTTGCAATTAGATAATTTCGATCAATAGAATCGAGTAACATCCAAACCAACAATTCAATCAAGTTATGCATTCAAATATCGATACACACACATACACACACACACACACACACACACACACATATATATATACAAAGATGTACATATATATATATGTGTGTGTGTATACATGCAAAGAATATAAATATAGTTGTGAGTTACAAACTCTCTGAAATGATGTTCGAATTTCAAAACAGCGTCTATCTCCACACTTTTTGACTGCACTACTCTTGCCACACATGTAGCCTTTTCTACTCGATCCCACTTTCCTCCACCAGCCACCATTGAGCTGCCTCCAACTTCCTATTGCTAACTTGCCTAAATCATCGACGACTAGTATGCTCACCCTCACCCATTGCCTACCAGGCAGCGAACGCACGAATCACTACCCTCCTTGCGATGATGTCAACATCTGGCTCAAGTGCCTTATTGTGATGCTCAAACGTCAACCGCTGCCACCTCGTCGCGTTCTCTCCTCCTCTACTACATCATCCCTGATGTTGATTCTAAAATCATTTGCGATTTTTTTTTAATTTATGCATGAACGATTTTGCGGGACTAGGGCACAATATGAAGAATAAGGGAATAGAAATGGGAATTGCAAAGAAAGGTCGGGATTTGTGAATAAGATGTGGGCTTGGGCTTAATTGATTTTAGGTTTCACTTATTTGTTTATTTTATTTTCTTTTTATTTAAATAGCTCTTGTATTTTATCGTAAATATATTTCAATCTATATTAAATTGATTTATTCTTTAAAATATTTTATAATTAAAAAGTTCTACTCAGTTTCAATTTATTATCTGAAAAGAATTTATTAATTTAATTTAAGTTATTAAAACAAAATCTTTTATTAAATAGATTTCAATTAAGTAAAAAAATTATTTTCAAAAATAATAATTACTAAATCAAATTCGAATATTTTATTTTAATTAAATTTATTTATTTTTACGACGTAGAAGGTAGGTTTGTTACAGTTACCCTCTTGATTCACCTTGATTTGCTTTGTTATTCTTTATTTAGTAAGGTTATATTATTCCTCTTTGATTTGATATTGTACTCACTTGATTTATTAAGAGATTAGACGATGGAGAAGATATGGATTAGTGATAGGGGATTTAAGCTGAAGTATGACTAGGGAATAGGATTTTGGTTTTTACTTACAGGCTGAAATGTTCATAATTGGGCTAGAATTTCAAAATCAATATATTACGAAAATGCCATTGGGTTCTGCTTCTTTTAATTTCTAGCCTGTTTAACTGAATTCAATAAATTATACATGTTTTCTATTGTAAACAACATTCCAGAAACATTGGAATAGCTCCTAAGGCCAAATTCCAGCTCATGTATTTTTACCGTTTATGTAAAATTACAATTTTGTTCCTTATTTATTATTTTATCATTTGTGTAAAATTATGACTTTTCCCCTTATTTATTATTTTACCATCTATGTATGTTACGGTTTTGCCCCTTAAAATTTTGTTATTTAATTTCAAAAAATCATGGAGTGTTACAAATTTCTTGAATGGGCAATATTGGTGCCAAGAGCGAGGATCAAAATGCAAACTTGCAACCGCACGGAGCAAGACCAGAAGATCCCCTAGGCAGGCCCGGCCCAATTCATAGTCGAGCGAGACAAACGACTAGGGCAACAAACCGAAAGGGGGCAACAAAAATTAAAATCAAAATTGCATTTCGGTCATCGCTTCGTTCTCACATCTCGCTATCGAACCGCGAGATCACCAGCTCCAACGCCTCTTGTACGTCGCTTCTTGAACACTGTTGTGTTCTTCCCTTCCACTACCTCAAGTCACGCTGCCTCTAGCAGAGTCCAGCGCCTCAAAATTAGAAGGTCGACCTAAATTCCCCAACTCGATCAGCTATCTGCAAACAAATCACGTAAGTGGTAGTGAATCAATGATTATTTCTATTGTTTTTTAATTGTTTGACAATTAAATTAATGGTGAACAATTAAGTTAACAGATAATTATAAATAAAACATGGACCTTCTGTTGAGAGGAGTATTATTGCTTCGGTTGTGGTAGAACCATATATGCAATATTGTAAATATTGTTGTACCTCAATCGAAAAATGATGAAAGAAGCAAATTTTGTGACTGTAATTTTGTAAATATCATGGAAAAAATATACTAGGGATGTGAGAAAAATTGTTGTAGGATTTATCCTCTTCTGTGAATGAAAAAATATGAATTACTATTATTAAAATATATAAACAATACATAACTTAGAATTAAAACGTTTGGCTGTGCAGTTTTAGATACGTAATTATTTTTCCATACTAATAAATAATCATATTGACACTGTATTGCAATTTCATTGAGATATGAATCAAAAACAAAATTTCGGATATCAAAATAGGAAGAAAAAATGAATTCAAAGTTGACGAATAAAATATTAATGGGTTAGATTTCAAATTTATTTCAAGGAAAATATAAAAACTCTCAAACGTCAAATTCATGCCAAATTGAAGAAATGAAAACAAAAAATAACACCACCTTCTTCTATGCATGTGCTTTAGTACGTATAAATTTACTGTTGCTAGTTTAAAAAGGAGGCAACATAAAAAATATTGTTCGACTAGGGCATCGAAGACCACTGGACCGGCGAACAGAGGGTGCGAGGAAGCTTTGGATCAAAGGCATGTAGAGCCTTAGAGATTTCAACCAAATTAAGAAGACAAAATGGATTAGATGATAAGGCACGTGCTTTATTGTAGAGCCTCAAATCAGAGTTTAGAAAACATGATAGGGATCCCTTTAACCCAAACTTCAGACGCATGAGGAATTGACCTGATTTCAAACATCTATCTTATAACCGTATGATGAAAGGACCGATCCTATAGTACACCTGATGAGGTACGTCTAAAAAATGGAAGTGTTGGGAGCTTCGAAGGAAGTGATGGGATGGTATTTCTTGTTGTTTTTGTGATTTTGCGGCCATGTGGTTTTGTCAACTTGATAATATATCTATTAGCACATAGACCGATTAGTTGAGAGAATCATAAGTAGTTCAGGGTTCACATAGTTTGAATAAGGAACGTGATGACACTTTCAAATGCAAAGAAAAGTGAAAATGAAACTTTACGGAATTACTTAACTAGGCTTAATGCAATAACTATTGTAGTTTAGGAACCAGACTCGTTGACAGTTCTTATGGTGGTGTTGGCAAAGTTGTTAATAATACAACATTTAAGAAGGCTTTAGAAAAGGATCCACCAACGGATCATACAGATTTATACTATCAAGCTGAAAGATACTTGTGTTAAGAAGATATGGAAACTAAGAGGGTTAAGTGGATGTTATAGGGGATGGAGGACCATCCGAGGAAGGATTTGGAAGATATAAAAGAAAAGGAAAGGGCGATGACAGCTTCAAAATTTAAAAGCGACCAAAGAGGACACCAAAGTTTGCCTCTAACACTGACTTGACTGAAACTCTGGAGAGGATTTACCTTACATTATGGGCAAATTCTGTACAAGAAACCTTTGAAGAGAGAGCCTACAGAATAAGGGACAAAATCTAGAAAGCATTGTATATTCCATGAGATGGATGGACATTAAACAAGCGAGCATAGACACTTTATGGATTTGATAGAGGAGTAGGTTCAAAGTAATCAATTGCAGTAGTATGTGAGAAACTAGATAACTGTGGCGCAAACTGTAGTGGTGAAGCAGTGGTGACCACCAGTTGTGGCGGATATACTCGGTCGTGGCTAAGGATTTGGGCCAGGCATGGTAATTCGATGATCACGATAGGTTTGTATTAGATTTATTTTCTACAATTTTTGCTAAGAATAAACTATAGAAGTCACTTCACGCTACTTACACATGTATTGGACACGATTGGTCCTATAGGAATGCTTTGAGTTAAATGCCGAGAGTAGTCCTCGATTGGACTATTTGCTTAGACTACTGCTTGATGCTTTTGTGAGTTGAACTTTATGAATGATCTATTAGTTGATATTTTAATATGAAATCATTTAAACATGATATTTGACTATGACATTGCTATATGATTCTAGTGAAACTTAGTTATCTTGCATGTAACAAATAAATTGATAGATTATGATTCCTCGATTGGAGATATGGATAACGAATTGTGAAATATAGTTCCCTTCTTAGAGAGTGAGTGGATGAGCCTATAAAGGATAGAAAGTCCCTCACTGGAGAGTGAGTGAATGGACTCGCTTTAGGCATTTAGTTCCCTCGCTAGAGAGCGAGCGAATGAGATCAATATAGATTTACCTCCTGGTATGAAATGAATTGATAATGATTAACTAAAAAATTGATGACTATTATCGCCTTGATCTGGTTGGACTTACTTACAATGGAATGCTAGAAGATAATAGATGATAATTACGTAATGCTCCAACCGAGGGCAACATGACACTATGATTTATGTTCCATGATAGCATAATATATTATTTATTTATGACAACTTAACCCCAAGAGAACGCAGCATGATAATGACTTATGATTGACATTAAGGGAAGGATTTAAGTCCTTAGCCATGATGGGTCTAAAATGACCATTGGTTTGTAAGTGCATCCATGTAAGCTGGATGTTCTCCGTGATTGGTCTAGCAGATAGCTAGAGAGCACAACTAATAATTTGCTAGCATCGATACATGTCCTTGATCAAAGTGCGCTTTGTACGGACATAAGTATGCTTTGGGGGGGAAATGTTATCCGAAATTTTTTAATGATCTTGAAAGAGACCGTGTATAGACCAAATGGACTATAAAATGATAGGAAATGGATTGGAAAGATTGGAAACTGCCAAGAATGTTAATATGAAGGAGCTCAACAAATTTGGTTAAGTTCGAGGCAGCTAAAACCGGTTGATACCGACCATATCAGTCGGTACCAAACGATTTGTTCCTCTTGGATTATGTGCCAATGGGTTAGAGGACTCCAATAAAAGAAAAACTTAAAGTATCAAAGAATGAAAATCAGTCGGTGCTGACTAAGATTGGTCGATACAGATCATTTTATTGTCTTGGGTATCATTCATGTCGATTTATTCTTCGTTCTGGAATCTTAGATCTGAAGATATTTTCTTGCTTAAACCTAGTATAGCATATTCATGCTGGAACCTACCTATAAATAACAAGCCTTCATCAAATAGAACGGGGCTTTTTGACCCTTATCTTTTTCCTTGGACTTTGGGGAGCAAAGTCGAAATCCATATATTGTAATCTAAAAATCAATCGTAAATTGAGTATTCCGAGGAGAATTAATCAATAAAAACAACTAAATGGATGTATGCCGGAGATTTTGGTCGAAACACCATAAAATCTTGTGTCCTTCCTCTTTGATTTCTTTCTTTTATTCATTTATTTATTTATATTGGGGTGTTTGTCCGTTTTACCTGCGAATAGTTAATTGAACCTAAGATTATATATTTCATTAAAATATATTGACTTAATTATACAATATTAGATGATATTGAGGAGGGTCTAGTAAATAACTATAGAAATTTTAAAATGTAGGCACTTGACGTTAAGAAGGGAATTTTCAACCCCAATTTGCTCTGATAAGCTTTTTCAACCATTCAAATATATAAAACAATCATAAAAACAAGCTTTGAACACCATATCAAGGCAATTCATATCAAAACACATGCATAACATAACCTAACATTTATATGAACAATCATATATCAAAACAACAAGTTTATATCACTTTAAATCATTTTAAGTTATTTTAAATTCATTTTTGTTTTAGTTTCAAAATCAAAACAACATATCATATTTTTGAGTAAATGGATTCAAAACATGTCAAAACGTATATAATAGGTCCATGGACAATATTCTTGCTAATCACCCAAAAATCAACGAAGAAGAGTAAATTGAGGTAGGTTCAAAATGGGCAGAAAATATTCAATTAAAAATCATATCTTTAGGTTTGAAAACGTTTTTAAAACACTTTTAAAACTCATATCAATAATTGTAGTAAAGTGGGAGAATAGAATCACTCGCCTAAAGTGTAAAATCAACCAAAACCACTAAATTAGCGAAGATTCGCCAAAAAAGAGTAGATTTTGATTTAGACAGCGGCGACACACTTCCCTGGGCATAAATTTTGAAATATAAAAAAATCCCATTGTTAATCTCACTATTCCCCTTTAATGAATTAATTTAGGTTAATTTTATTTAAAATAATGGAATTTTGGTAAAGGAAGGTCAATGGTGACTAGGGAAGTTAGGAGATGTTTAGAAATGTATTTATAGTTATTGATGGTTTCTATAAGGCTTCCCCTAACCATAATCCCAAAACTAATTAACAGGCCTGATTTCCATTGACCATGCTATAATCTATCCAACTTTCAAATAACCAAATTTCCTAAAGCATAAGCCCAAAATTCAATTTTGATCACTCTACGAAAAATGAAATCGTCATATCATTCATTTGGAGGTGGTTTAAAACCCTAATTTTCTCTTATCAAAAGTTATAGGCATTGCAAGATTTTCGAGGCCAAACTATCGAATATTTATTCTTGGGTTTAAAAACGTCGATAGCCATCATTTTCAAAAGCTATATTAAATATGGACTCAATTTTATTTTTAAATATAATGTTTTTACAATCCACGAATATGTAAAAATATGGGTCGCTACAAAAAGTTTTGGCTAAGAAGCCAAGTTCAGTGTCTAATTTCAATCTAGTTCTAATTGTGTAATGTCATATGCATGTACTTATGTACCTTAACTTATAATGACGTGTAAAGTGAGGTGACATTTAAAAAGTTATGACATATAAAATATTGAATAAAAGATTTTTCTTTTACCTTTTTGGGATTTGACAAAGACATTCAGTTACACCATTTTCTATACTTCGGATGTATTTCTTCATGCCTTAATTTACGCATGATGATTCTCCCTCTTTTTCTTGAATATATGACTTAATGCAATGGTACCTATAAAGGGCATGATCGTTGCTTTTAGGTCTCAGTGGATGGGTCTTTTATTCCGTTATTTTCATGCTTTTAAATGATGGTAACAACACTACTTGTCATTATTATGCTCAGTTCTCGAATAAGGATTCGGTTATAGCATCATTGACTTTAGATAAGTGACGAGGTCTATTTTCCCCTTGTTTGCAATTGCTAGGATGAGAGGTGTGACATCTGTTGTGCTCGGCTTAGTTCGTTATATTGTAACATGTTTCTTGAATTGTTCTCTAAGCACTTAGGTCGTGTGATTATCATCTTTTGGCAACCTAATTTTTCATTCAAGTGTATGTAGTGACATGGGGTTACTCCATTTTAATTAGACAATTTTGATTATACTTGGCTGAGAAGCTAGGTCGTGTATTCATAACCCTTATTGTTTTTTTATACATATATACATGGTCATCTGATACCCCTACATCCATTAGAGTTTAGCTGAACAAACAAATTTTTTTATTACTTTGATTCGTACTTATGCGAATATAAATGGAGATGCACTACGTGTTTGTACTAGTTCGGACCGTTTATTATACTTACATCTAATTTGTCATTTTATTTACTTTGTTTTTACAATAATGCATAATATTCCTCCTAAGGGATTGCTCAAATAAAGTATGGCCTGATATGCTCTAAGTTCCATGTTCTTGGCACGAGGTTTCCATTTAGTTTTGATAGGCGATATGCCACGTTGGATAGAACTCCTGCAAAGACTAATGGATCATCCAAGTTAGGCACCAGTGTGTCTTCTAATGGGTCTTTATTATTGGTCATTACTATCCTTAAGATTAGGTCTCCCTTGTGGAATTTTTTTCCATAAGTCAAGAATTGTTACTTTTCAACATTATGTGCGGATATACTATTGCTCTAATGGCGGCCTCATCTCTTCTCTCATTTATAAAGTCTATTGTAGTTTCTTTTAGCCTTTAGCTCTTCTCTATATTATAGGATAGGCGTGTATGGGATGGTACTTCTACCTCGACTAAGCCATTGCTTCATATCCATATGACAACGAAAATAGGGTATGGCCATAGGTGATCTGGTTGAAGTTTTATATGACCATAGGTTAGCTCTTTCGCCTATTTACCTTTTCCTGTAATCTTTTCTTGAGTATCATTTAGATGGTCTTATTGGTTGCTTAAACTTGTTAATTTTCTTGGATATGCACACGGAGAAGTAGCATTTGATTATGCTATTTATCTTATAGAGCTGAGTGAATTCCTCGCTTTCGAATTACATGCAATTATCATAGGTTATTTTACAAGGAATTCCAAATCTTGTTATAGTGTTTCTAACCAAAAAAATTTCTATTTTTTGGTGTAATGATTGAAAGGGGCTCTTCTTGTACCCACTTTATGAAGTAGTCTATAGCCACAACTGCATATTTAGCTCCCTTTTTGGACATTGGAAGCGATCCTATCAAATCAATACCCCATGTATCAAACGACCACAGGTTGGTCACTGGGATGAGCTCATGTAATGGAAATCTAAGGATACTAGAAGAATTTTGGCGGTCACATCTATGGACAAATCTTGTGCGTTGTGGTGTATTGTTGGTCAATAATAATTTTGCCTTAGTATTTTCTTTTTCTAGTTTGAGCCCTCCATAATGACCTCGCAGTATCCCTCATTAACTTGCCTTAGGATCTCGAACCCTTCTTCTTTTGCGATGTGTCTAAGGTATATTTTTAAACATCCTCTCTTGTATAAAATTCCATTAAAGAATGTAAAGCATAAGGCTTGATACCCGACTTTTTATGATACGTTCTTTTTTGTTGGTAGTGTACCATTCTATAAGGACCTCTTAATAGGAGTCATCCAATTTTCTATAGCATCTCTATATGCTAGCAAGCTAGACTGGTCCTCTTGTGCCAAGGTATCTACATTTTGGTTCACTTTCGTTTGACCTCTGAAATTCTAAGCACATGTTAGGACTAAGACCTCTTTGTCTTCAGAGATGCTAGGTTCAAACAAGTGTCCCACTGGAACTGCTTCCACATATTGTAAAGCTTTTACACCAGCTAGTTTGGCTAAGGAGTCCAAGGAAGAGTTGCATCAAATTGTCAACGCAGTTGGGAGATGGCGACCTTAAGATGTGCGGTCGTAAAGATTTATTATGGTGGACGAATTCTCCACCTACAATATATTCTTCAATCGACCAGCCCTTGCTAATTTTAGGGGGCACTTGCTCCATGGTGCCTAGTGATGAAGATTCCCATAGAGAATAAAGTGGGAATAATCTAAGAAGACCGAAACACTAGTTGAGAAAGCTATTTAGCCTAGCTCAAAGAGGCATGACGAAGGGACAAAGGAATGAATGCAATGAAGCCTCTCTGCATCACATCTACTGATGCATAACAATAACTATATAAACCCTGGCTTGGATCTAATAAACAAATATTATAAAGCTATAGAACCATAAAAAGAGTCAAAATAGGTAAGGGAAGAACTGATAGAGCTGATAATTGAGGTCTCACTAGATCATCGTTTGAAGGTTTTCAAATTTGGATCTCAACTCAGCCTAAGGACGAGGAAAGAACTATTAGTGTTTCTCGAGTGAATAGGATGTGTTCGCTTGGATACATTTCAATATATGCGAGATTCTGCCTGAAGTTACATATCACACATTGAATGTGAACCCACACTACCCTCTAGTGAAACAGAAATGATGTAGTATGGAACTAGCACGATCCTCCACGTTGAAGGAATAAATGTATAATATGAAGGCGAGTGGCTTCATCCATGATGCATTTGTAACGATCCCGATTTTTAATCAAATTTAAATTGGTAATTAAAATAAATTTTTGAATAAAATTGTGAATTAATTTGAATTTTTCAAATTTAATAAGATATTTGTTTATTTGGGTATGGATTTTAAATTTAATTGGGGCTTCGAAATTCTAAATTAAATATCTTATAAATAAATAAAAAAATTAATTTTGAAAACTATATAAATTTTATACTAAAAGAAATTTGTTATCCAATAACATATATGTATTTATATGTATATAGATTATTTTGAATTTCATTTCGAATTTAAAACTCTAAAATAAATATTTTAGAAAATAAATTGAATTTAATTTAGGAATTCAATTGTAAATTTACAAATAAATTGGGTTTGGATTTTTTCGTGAATTTATTTGAGAACTAATTTGAATATTGGAAACTCTACATTTTAGAAGTAATGAACACTTGTTATCTAATTTTAGTGTATATAGGTATATATATTGATTTGGAAAACTTTTTTAAGGTTATATATAATTGATCTCTAAATCATCTTTCTTTTATAAAGTTATATAAGTATTAATAATGAATATGTGTGTTTATTTATTAAAGTATAATTAGATTTTTAAAATCAATTTCTTGATTTATAAACATGATCTATAAATTTATTAAAATAAGGGTTTAAAACATTATTTGTAAAAAAATTATATAAGGATATAAACATAAATTATAAACAAAGGGGTTTAGGCATAAAATACATATTTATGACAAATGTTTCATAAGAAACTAGATACTTTAACAAGTGTAACTTAATAACAATAAGTGGCAAGATTCATTTAAGAAAATTTAAAAACATAAAAATATAATACATGGAGAGTAACCAGGCTATACACTTTTATCGAATCTCCTCTCATCTTCATGTCTAAATTCGAAATCAGAAACTAAATAAAAAGAAAAAAAATCTGAAAAAACAAACAAGTCTGGAAATTAAGCCAAAACCTGAAACAATTCAAGTAAAAATAGTTATCACATTCCCAAATCGAAGTCTGGATTTCAATATGGGAATCAAAATCTCAAACCTGGAGAGTAAAATGGAAAATCAAAAACACTGTAAGAGCAAAATAAAAGCTTAGAAATCAACTTGAAGACCGGAGGTACAAAAGCAAGTTTAAATCAAAAGTTTCAAATCTGGAACAAGGATCTGGAGCAAAACAAAATCAATAGTAGTTAAAAATCAGATTCAAGCAAATTCACATATCAAAACATCAATTCCAATTTTCAAATTTTCAAATTCCAGGCTCGGGTTTTTTTTAAGGAAAGGTGAGCAAACTGACTTAGAACTGTCCCTATATCTTTGTGCTTGGGTTTATTATTGAAATGTGATTGAAAAATGGGATATAAGGATTGTGATTGCATGCCTGAATTTATAAGAATATTATGCATGTCTGTATATAGGTATGTATATACTTCTATTAAAACCTGCAGACTCTAAAAAACTTCAAAAACAAATTCCTCTTCTTGAAGGTTTTAAAAAAATAAATTATTTCAAATTTATTTAGTTAAAGGAGTTTTAATCTATATAACTTTGTTTTAAAGTTTATAAACTTAATTTTTAAGTGAATAATTGAGAAAATGAAATGTTTTATTATCCTTAATCTAACTTAAAGATTTTAAGTAAATTAATGTATTAATGATTAGTAATTAGAGGATGATTTATTTTATAATTAATTAAGTGGTGATTAATTTAAGGTTAATTAGTTAATGAATTAATTAAGGGTGTTTTATTAAAGAATAATTAAATAATTAGGGATTAATTATCTAGTGATTAAAGATGAATATATTTATTAATTAAGAATAATTAATTAATTAAAGGTTAATTAATTAATGAAAGTGATTAAGGGATGATTATTAATTAAGGATTAATTAAATAATTATTGTAATTAATTGAAGATAATTACATAATTAAAAGTAATTAATTAATGATTAAAGGTGGATTAATCAAGTGATTAAAATTAATTTAAGATTAGGGATAATCACTTATCGTAATTAATTAAGGATAATTAATTTAATGGTAATTAATTAATTAAGGGTTAATTAATTAATTAAAGATAATTAATTAAATGGTGAATTAAATAATTAAGGGTTAATTATTTAATAATTAAAGGTCGATTAATTATAATTAATGTTAATTAATTTATTATTAATGGTAAATTAATAAATGATTAAAGAATAATTAATCAAAATGATTTGTAATTTATTAATGTTAATGAACCAGGATTTGTAATTCATAAGTAATTAATCTGATTTAAATAAACAATTAACTGATCTTACTAATGAATGTTTGGATTAAATTGGATGCTTTGAATTGTGTGATATCCCTGATATATGATGTTCTGTGATATGATTAAGCTATGAAATGTAATTTATTATCTGTGATGAATGTAATTTATTTATCTGCGATGTACCTATGTTATTTATCTATGATCTATGAATAAAGATAAGCGTTATAGTTTATATCGCTTATCAAATATATTGTTGTATTTGAATCTATGCTGATTGATGATGTTCTACTATTGTGTAAAACCCCGTGGACCACACTTATACACACACAAATATGGATTGCACGAGGAAATTGGTTAAGTCACAGATTTTTGAAATGGTTTTACAATTGAATTTTGAATTCAAAATAGTTTTGGAAATGGGATTGGATTAAATATGAAAAGCTTTTGAAAAGGAATTTTAAAGATAAAAGTTATTTTGAATAACTTGATAAAGTTTTGAAATTTAAATAATTTGATTTGAATTTGAATTTGAATTTAAAATTTGAAATTGAATTCTTTGTTTGGAAATTATGGTTTAAAAAGGATATACGAGTTATAAAAGTGTTTATATAGGTTTTAAAGCATTTTAAAAAGTATCATTTTGGGAATTTAAATTCAACCCAAGTTTATACTTAAAAGGCTTTAACTCGTGCAAAAGTAATCGGATTTTTCCGAAACGAAAACTATTTGTTTTCAAATTAAATAGCTTTCATATAAAGAAAGGATTTTCCAATTTGTGTTTAAAGATTTTAAGTTTGAAATGAAATTAAAATAGTTTTGAAAGCTATGAATTAATCTTTGTGAAAAATGGTTGAACCTTGTTTTGAAATCGAAGAGGATCTTAAAGGTATATCCATTGAATAAAAGATTTGAATTGAAATTGTTTTGAAAGCTACAAAGGAATCTTTGTGAAATATTTGTGAAACTTTGTTTTCAAACAAAGGAGGACCTCAAAGATAAATCTTTTGTTTAAAAACTGTGAATGAATCTTTCTGAAAAATGGGTGGACTTTGTGAAGTGAATCTTTTTATTTAAAGATTTAAAAATGGTAATTGTTTAACTATTTGAAAGAAAAGTTTTGGGTTTTAAGTTGTGATTAACTGAAATCCCATTATCCATATGGTTTTAAAATATTGCGCTCACTATTCGGTTTAGCCGGGAGAGGACTTTGTGTCATATAACCCATTTCGAATAGAGATATGACGTAAATGGATAGCATTTGAAGACCGATGGTGAAGACCGGGTGTCTTCAAGAACGATAGGATAACCTGTCGAATGACTCTGCACTGAGTTGCTCCGGTATAGATATCTCCATATGTGATGGGGAGTCCATTCGGGATTGTGGATACCCGGATCGCAAAGGCTTCTTCCTTTATTGGACGAAGTGCCTTCGGTTCCGTTCGAACCCAGAATGGACTTGTATGGTTGTATGTCTAACATTACACTTTGAGATATAAAACTGATCTCTATCAAATACATTTTTGTTTTGTGGCGGAGAATTTATTCTCTTAGCTTAACACCCTTCTCTGAGACGTACGAGCTCAGAGGTTATGTAGTTGATAGTTATCAATGATATACTCCCAATTTGGTAGTGTGGCATGCTGAGTGCTGCTGTGTGTTGTTGGTCATTTGTTGATCAAAGCATGGATTTTGTGTAAAGCATGGCTTTTTTGCAAAGCGTAGCTTTATGGACGAGACTGCATCAGGACCTCACACCCCAGAAATGGTCAAAACAGGAAAGATGCGGCAAGGTTATGAGGGTCGCGCCCTTTAGGGTGTGTCATTCCCTTCTGGAAAAGGGTGGTATCATGGTATGGAGCCCAGATACTTAACTCATGTGGTCACTGCAAATCTATTACTTTATGATTGCTTTGTGGTTGTTGGTGTAAAGGCACCTCGGATAAAGGTCGCAAATGACCGGGGGATGGCATGCTCGAGTAGTGGTTACCTAGTTACAGAGGTAACCCGGCCTTGTGTTGGCAGAGAGCCGGGTAGGTTCCCGAGATGTCCCTCCAGGGTCATACCCATGTGGCAGTAGGAAGTTCCTTAGCCTGACCATTTGTTGGAAATCCAATCAACAATACACACTTGTACGGTTTTAGTTGTACAACTTGCTATTTACTTATGGTGGACCACTGTTTAGATGGTAGTTATAGTAGGCGTAGTTCGAAATGTCTATGCTAGCTAAGATTAATATTATACTTGCAAATGTTTTCCACTATGCACTAATAATAATATCAAAAGATTTTTTGCGTAATAAGCATGTTTGACTATCATAAGGAGAATTCTTCTCCAATTCTGTGTTTGCATTTTGTGTGCGGCGGGAGGCCTTATGGTAGTTTCATTTTCCAAAAAGCATTGCGGATTTCTTTTAAAATCTTTTGTTTTACTTTTGATAAAGATAAACTGTTTTTGTTTTCTCATACCAGTCCCATGACTGACCTGGAGTTTATTGTTCCCTTCCTGAACTCTGGGTGCCTATAATTTTCCATACGGGCAGTCTAGAGTTGGGTTTTTCAGATAATAAAATAGTGGATATAGAATCGATAGCCTTCGATCTTTGGAGTCTTTGGTTTGGCAATCGCATTCGGGATCGCATTTGCTTAATTCATCTTGATGGGGGTTCGAGCTAGTTTTGGATTGGAGCATTTGATATGGAGATGCAAATGTTGGAGTTCTCTCTTAAAAGTTCAAGTTATGACATCATATTCAGCTGTTGTTCCACTGTTGGTGTTTTGTGTTCTGCTGTAGCATTGTATATTGTGCTCTGATGTATTTGGGTGATCAGTGTTGTATCATATTTGGATATTGTATTCATTGTTGTATCAATGATATTCATTTCTTCCGCTGTGTTGTTATAATTAATATGTTATAAGCTCCGGCGAACCAGATTCGGCGTTTGAATCTGCGGCATTTGAATACGGGTGAAGTATTCGGTGTCGATTTTCAAAGGTCGAGTCAGGATCGTTTCATTTGGTATCAGAGCTGAAGGTTGAAACTTTAGCTCAGGAGTATAACACATTAGGTAGCTCATTAGAGACAGGTTGAAGTATACCCTAGAATGAGTATTCCTAAGATATCCATTCGTAGGCCTCAGCAAATTGTCTTACTATCCATTGATAGTAAGTATGAGTGCAAGAAGAGGACGAGATACAGGACAGGGGAGTACCACTATAAATGGTCAATACCCTGCAACAGTGGACACAACTTTATTATCAATCTCCTTTGATCCGATTTCAAATTATTTGATGTCTTCGTGGCAGCTCGAGGGAGAACTTTTGATGTGATGGTGGCCCTGCGAATCGGGTAGATAAGTTCTTATCTCGTATTATCGTTATCAGCTTTTCGTTTTAAACTCTAATGAATTTGAAAATTTATTTGGAATAAATTGGTTAACAAATATAAGGCTAAATTTGAATTGTATCAATAAAACGATATCGGTTAAAACCAAATTTGAAATTTTATTATAATTTCTTACGAGGATCAAAGTCCGAATAAGGACAAGTTATATATACTTTGGGGTGTTCCAACTTGAGTTTGAAATCCATACCCAGTGTTTGAGAATTATGGAAGATTAAATCCATTTATCTATTGCTTGGGTCTCGATATATTCTACGAGTGGTTAGTTATCCTTCGAACTAACCAATGCCGCTGTTTATTTCGTAGATCTGGTGACTCGAGTATCTTGTGAAATATCGAATGAGTTTGTTCTCGTATCTATTTTTGATATTCTGGTTTGGTAAGCAAAATGCAGAATAAATATCTAGTTTGATTTGGAAAGATATTTCTCTATCTTTCATCTGTTCTTTGTTGTCTCCCTGACAAATTTCGAGGATGAAATTTTATTAAGGGGGGAATATGTAACGATCTCGATTTTTAATCAAATTTAAATTGGTAATTAAAATAAATTTTTGAATAAAATTGTGAATTAATTTGAATTTTTCAAATTTAATAAGATATTAGTTTATTTCGGTATTGATTTTCAATTTAATTGGGGCTTTGAAATTCTAAATTAAATATCTTATAAATAAATAAATAAATTAGATTTGAAAACTATATAAATTTTATACAAATAGAAATTTGTTATCTAATATACATATGTGTTTATTTATATGTATATAGATTATTTTGAATTTCATTTTGAATTTAAAACTCTAAAATAAATATTTTAGAAAATAAATTGAATTTAATTTGGGAATTCAATTGTAAAATTTACAAATAAATCGGTTTTGGATTTATTTGTGAATTTATTTCATAAATAATTTGAATATTAGAAACTCTACATTTTAGAAATAATGAAGACTTGTTTTCTAATTTTAATGTGTATATATATTGATTTGGAAAACTTGTTTAAGATTATATATAATTGATTTGTAAATCATCTTTCTTTTATAAAGTTATATAAGTATTAATAATGAATATGTGTGCTTATTTATTAAAGCATAATTAGATTTTTAAAATCAATTCCTTGAATGTTATAGATATATACATTAGTATTAAACCATTCTCTTTTAAGTTGTATATATATAAAACATGATTTATAAATTTATTAAAATAAGGGTTTAAAACAAAATTTGTAAACAAATTTTTTTATATAAGGATATAAACATAAATTATGAACAAAGGGGTTTAGGCATAAAATATATATTGTGACAAATGTTTCATAAGAAACTACATACTTTAACAAGTGTAACTTAATAACAACAAGTGGCAAGATTCATTTAAGAAAATTCAAAAACATAAAAATATAATGCATGGAGAGTAACCAGGATATACACTTTTATCAAATCTTCTCTCATCTTCATGCCCTAAATTTGAAATCAGAAACTAAACAAAAAGGAAAAAAAATCTGAAAAACAAACAAATCTGGAAATTAAACCAAAACCTAAAACAATTCAAGTAAAAAAAAATTATCACAGTCCCAAATCGAAGTCTGGATTTCAATGTGGGAATCAAAATCTCAAACTTGGAGATTAAAATGGAAAATCAAAAACACTGCAAAAGCAAAATAAAAGCCTAGAAATCAACTTGAAGACCAGAGGTACAAAAGCAAGTTTAAATAAAAAATTTCAAATCTGGAACAAGGATCTAGAGCAAAACAAAATCAAGAGCAATTAAAAATCAGATTCAAGCAAATTCACAGATCAAAACATCAATTCCAATTTTCAAAATTGCAAATTCCAGGCTCGGGTTTTCTTCAAGGAAAGGTGAGCAAACTGACTTAGAATTGTCCCTATATCTTTATGCTTTGGTTTATTATTGAAATGTGATTGAAAATGGGTTATACGGATTGTGATTGCATGACTGAATTTGTAAAAATATTATGCATGTTTGTATATAGGTATGTATATACCTCTGTTAAAACCTACAGGCTCTAAATAACTTCAAAAATAAATTCCTCTTCTTCCAATCTCTTTTAAGATTTGTTTTCTAAATGAAAAAGGTTAGTATTAACCAAAACTTATTTTTAAAAATAATTTCAAACAATTATACTAAGCAATTCTTTTTAAAATAAGAAAATCAGAGTGGAAAATCAAATATGGTCAAAAAATCAATCATTTCAATTCTTTGTTTTGATTATCCTATCTGATTCGAGATAGTGAATAATGAATTTTAGTGGTAATAGCTCGATTTTTAGTTTGATAATTGATTAGAATTCCCGAGTTGAACGTTTTGGGCAATTTGGTTGATTGCCGTCGATCGATGTCGAACTGAGGCTTGGGGTTCATGCCAAAGGTAGCTCATGAAATGATGATGGCAGGAAATATAGCCTAGAATTTTTTGGTATGTCGTGGTGGCCGGGCTGTGGCAATATAGGGTTTAATACCCAGTTTTCGTCGTTGTCGGAAATTAGTGGGCTACAGTGTCGTAGGTGCACCAGTGGCGATCGCACCAAGGGGAATGGAAGTGAGCCATAGTGGCAGAGCTTTGGGTTGAGTTGCGAGGATTCTGGTAAAGTATCGTGGCGGCGCGAGGTGAATTTGTGGTCGAGGTTGGTTTCCAGGTTGAGGCTAATCGATCGATTTTGGGTTTTGGCGTAATTGGAGATTCGAGACGATCGGGAGGCTAGAGCAGATAGTCGCTGGCATGTGGAGGTGGTTGCATCGATCGTCGTGGCTCTGATTATCGGTGCATGTGCATAGATGGGAGTGTGTATCTAGGTGTCTGAAAGTATGTAAGGAGGGAAGAAGATAGGAACTCGAGTTTACTCTCGGGGTTTTGGTGTGGTATCGTGTTAGACTCGAAGAAGAGAAGCTCAGGGGAATTTGAATTTGTCTCGAAGTGAATGTTTGTTGGGCTTGGTTATTCAAAACTTTTGCTCGGGTTTTTGTTTAAAGCTTAACTCATCAAGTTCTAAAGAAACAATTTTATAACAAGTTTTAAAATTAATCAAGTTTATTTAAATGAGTTTCTTAAAACACTTTTCTTTGCTAAATATTCAATGTTGTTTAAATTGAGATTACTCGAAGGTTTTAAAAAAAAATATTTCAAATTTATTTAGTTAAAGGTGTTTTAATCTATATAACTTTTGTTTTAAAGTTTATAAACTTAATTTTTAAGTGAATAATTGAGAAAATGAAATGGTTTATAATCCTTAATTTAACTTAAAGATTTTAAGTAAATTAATGTATTGATGATTAGTAATTAGAGGATGATTTATTTTATAATTAACTAAGCGGTGATTAATTTAAGGTTAATTAATTAATGAATTAATTAAGGGTATTTTATTAAAGAATGATTAAATAATTAGGGATTAATTATTTAGTGATTAAAGATGGATTTATTTATTAATTAAGAATAATTAATTAATTAAAGGTTAATTAATTAATGAAAGTGATTAAGAAATGATTATTAATTAAGGATTAATTAATTAATTATTGTAATTAATCAAAGATGATTACTTAATTAAAGTAATTAATTAATGATTGAAGGTGGATTAATCAAGTGATTAAAATTAATTTAAGATTAAGGATAATCACTTATCGTAATTTATTAAGGATAATTAATTAATGGTAATTAATTAATTAAGGGTTAATTAATTTATTAAAGATAATTAATTAAATGGTGAATTAAATAATTAAAGGTTAATTATTTAATAATTAAAGGTTGATTAATTATAATTAAAGGTTAATTAATTTATTATTAATGGTTAATTAATCGGGATTAAAGAATAATTAATCAAAATGATTTGTAATTTATCAATGTTAATCAACCAGGATTGGTAATTCATAAGTAATTAATCTGATTTAAATAAACAATTAACTGATCTTACTTATGAATGTTTGAATTGAATTGGATGCTTTGAATTGTGTGATATCCCAGATATATGATGTTCTGTGATATGATTAAGCTGTGAAATGTAACTTATTATTTGTGATGAATGTAATTTATTTATCTACGATGTACCTATGTTATTTGTCTGTGATCTGCGAATAAAGATAAGCGTTATAGTTTATACCGCTTATCAACTATATTGCTGTATTCGAATCTATGCTGATTGATGATGTTCCATTATTGTGTAAAACCCCATGGACCACACTTATTCGCACACAAATATGGATTGCACGAGAAAATTGGTTAAGTCACTGATTTTTGAAATGGTTTTACAATTGAATTTTGAATTCAAAATAGTTTTGGAAATGGGATTGGATTAAATATGAAAAGCTTTTGAAAAGGAATTTTAAAGATAAAAGTTATTTTGAATAACTTGATAAAGTTTTGAAATTTAAATAATTTGATTTGAACTTAAATTAAAATTTTGAAATTGAATTCTTTATTTGAATTATGGTTTAAAAAGGATATACCAGTTATAAAAGTGTTTATAAGGGTTTTAAACCATTTTAAAAAGTATCGTTTTGGGAATTTAAATTCAACCCAAGTTTATACTTAAAAGACTTTAACTCGTGCAAATGTCATCGGATTTTTCCAAAACGAAACTATTTGTTTTCAAATTAAATAGTTTTCATATAAAGAAAGGATTTTCCAATTTATGTTGAAAGATTTCAAGTTTGAAACGAAATTAAAATATATTTGAAAGCTATGAATTAATCTTTGTGAAAAATTGTTGTACCTTGTTTTGAAATCGAAGAGGATCTTAAAGGTATATCCATTGTATAAAAGATTTGAAATGAAATTGTTTTGAAAGCTATAAAGGAATCTTTGTGAAACATTTGTGAAACTTTGTTTTCAAACAAAGGAGGACCTCAAAGATAGATCTTTTGTTTAAAAACTGTGAATGAATCATTGTGAAAAATGGGTGAACTTTGTGAAGTGAATCTTTTTATTTAAAGATTTAAAAATGGTAATTTGTTTAACCATTTGAAAGAAAAGTTTTGGGTTTTAAGTTGTGACTTAATTGAAATTCCATTATCCATATGGTTTTAAAATTTTGAGCTCACTATTCGGTTTAGCCGAAAGAGGACATTGTGTCATATAACTCATTTTGAATAGTGATATGACGTAAATGGATAGCATTTGAAGACTGGTGGTAAAGACCGGGTGTCTTCAAGAATGATAGGATAACCTGTCGAATGAATCTGCACCGAGTTGCTCCGGTATAGAGATCTCCATATGTGATGGGGAGTCCAATCGGGATTGTGGATACCTGGATTGCAAGGGATTTTTCCTTTATTGGACGAAGTGCCTTCGGTTCCGTTCGAACCCGAAACGGACTTGTATGGTTGTATGTCTGACATTACACTTTGAGATATAAAACTGATCTCTATCAAATACATTTCTATTTGGTGGTGGAGAATTTATTCTCTTAGCTTAACACCCTTCTTTGAGACGTACGAGCTCAGATGTTATGTAGTTGATAGTTATCAGTGATATACTCCCAATTTGGTAGTGTGGCATGTTGAGTGCTGCTGTGTGTTGTTGATCATTTGTTGATCAAAGCATGGCTTTTGTGTAAAGCATAGCTTTGTGGACGAGACTTCATCAGGGCCTCATACCCCGGAAATGGTCGAAACAGGAAAGATGCGGCAAGGTTATGAGGGTCACGCCCTTTAGGGTGTGTCATTCCCTTCTGGAAAAGGGTGGTATCAAGGTATGGAGTCCAGATACTTAACTCATGTGGTCACTGCAAATCTATTACTTTGTGATTGCTTTGCGGTTGTTGGTGTAGAGATACCTCGGATAGAGGTCGCAAACGACCGGGGGATGGCATGCTCGAGTAGTTGTTACCTAGTTATAGAGGTAACCCGGCCTTGTGTTGGTAGAGAGCCGGGTAGGTTCTCGGGACGTCCCTCCAGAGGCGTACCCATATGGCAGTAGGAAGTTCCTTAGCCTGACCATTTGTTGGAAAATCAATCAACTAATACATACCTTGTACGGTTTTAGTTGTAGAACCTGCCATTTACTTATGGTGGTCACCACTGTTTAGATTGTAGCTATAGTAGGTGTAGTTCGAAATGTCTATGATGGCTAAGATTAATATTATACTTGCAAATGTTTTCCACTATGCACTAATAATAATATCAAAAGATTTTTTGCGTTGTAAGCATATTTGACTATCATAAGGAGAATTCTCCTCCAATCCTGCGTTTTCATTGTGTGTGCGGCGGGAGGCCTTATGGTAGTTTCATTTTCCAAAAAGCATTGTGGATCCTTTTAAAATCTTTTGTTTTGCTTTTGATAAAGATAAACTGTTTTTGTTTGCTCACACCAGTCCCATGACTGACCTGGAGTTTATTGTTCCCTTCCTAAACTCTTGGTGCCCACAATTTTCCACACGGGCAGTCTAGAGTTGGCTTTTTCAAATAATCAAATAGTAGATATAGAATCGATAGCCTTCGATCTTTTGATTCTTTGGTTTGGCAATCGCATTTGCTTAATTCAGCTTGATGGGGGTTCGAGCTAATTTTATATTGGAGCATTTGATATGGAGATGCAATTGTTGGAGTCCTCTCTTAAAAGTTCAAGTTATGATATCATATTCAGCTGCTGTTCCGCTGTTGGTGTTTTGTATTCTGCTGTAGCATTGTATATTGTGCTCTGATATATTTGGGTGATCAGTGTTGTATCATATTTGGATATTGTATTCATTGTTGTATCAATGATATTTATTTATTCCACTGTGTTGTTATTCTTAATGTGTTATAAGCTCCGGTGAACCAGATTCGGCGTTTGAATCTACGACATTTGAATACGAGTGAAGTATTCGGTGCCGATTTTCGAAGGTCGAGTTAGGATCGTTTCGGCATTATACCTGGAATGGGTGTCGAATCTAGTGTTGGTCATAAGGACTAACGGATGTTGAACATGTATTGAGTACTCGTACTTAAACAAAGCATGATTGAAGAATTGCTTTCCTTTATCATGGATCGACCAGCTAATAAATGGATCGACCAAACATTTACTATTATCCTTAGTGGATGCATACATCATTATAATCAAATTGTGATGTATGTCCTAAATCAAAAGCATATGAGTTTTATTAAAGATTTAGGGATATATTGTTGCAGGTGATGATGTTCAGTCTAATGAATGCTGGAGTTACTTATCAGCATTTGGTTAATAAGATGTTTAAAGAACAGATCAGACAGATGATTGAGGTCTATATGGGCGATGTGCTTGTGAATTCATAGAAAACTGAAACCACATAGGCGATCTTTCTTAAAAAATTAATGTACTCTAGAAATTTTGAATTAGAATTAATCTACTAAACTATTCCTTTGAAGTAGCATCATTCAAGTTTTGGGGTTCATTGTGAACTCTAGATGCATTGAAGCTAACCTGGATTAGCTTAAAGTTTTGAAGGAGGTTGCGGCACCACAAATGAGTGTTGATGAATGGGGTGTCTACAACACAATGAGGAATTGATCTTAAGGCTATTTAAACACTAGAAGTGATGAAGTAAGTATTTCAAATATTTAAAACTTCCTTATGAATTAAAAACTATATCTACTCAATTGAAAATAGAAACCAATAATCAAAGAAAAGTAAATAAATAACACAAAGATTTTTATTCTGGTTCAGATTGACCCATCTTACATCTAGTCCTATACTGCACCGTATAAAATTTTACAATTACCGCTTGCTCTCTATAGGTGGCAAGAAAACTTTTACAATCTTGATTTCACGGGCTATAAGATGCACCTCTTGAGTACACCCTCTTTTCTATACAAACAACAATAGAGTATGTCAAGTAGTCATATCTTCAATACAGATTCTTACAGAATCGGTACAATGATCTTATAGACCTCCAGTAGCAATATATCTTTGAATTCTTTGAGGAATAGGATGAATCATAGAGAGAATGATATGAATTTACCTACAAACACTCTGATATTGTGTGATTTGCAAATCCTTGAAGAATTGGAGTGAAAGAGTAAGGATTTGCAAAGAGAATGGAAGAGCATTTGATGGATTTCTCTCATAAATGTATGAGGATGAAAGAGTAAGGGAAAATAAAAACTATTGATGTGAAAATTCATTTTCCAAAGCCTTAAATAGTGGTTGAAGAGACATATCTTTTAGTAAAGAATCGATGGGAGAATCCTTGATTTGAATTTTGAAAAACTGAAAAATGGCATGTATGTCGACATATATAGAGAAGATATGTCGACGTATGGTGTTTCAAAAAGAATAAGAACACCAATAAAGTGTCGCAAATTTTCATATTTCAAAGTTTCTTATTTTTGTGGATGTTTTGTGATTCAATTGAGGTCAATGGTTGATGATCTTCAAGTACAATTGCCATGGGATCTTTAACAAAGGATTATAAGGTTCAGGCAACTAATCATCACTACATTTGTTGTTTCAGCATTTTCGTTTCTTCTTCAATCGGTTTTTTCTTCCATTTACTCTAATTAATCTTCATATATAATTCATTTGCTTCCACCGAGTTCTTGTTTATCTCTTTCAATGTCTCTATAATATATTTGAAAATACTGCACAACTCGAAGAAATGTTAGTAGTAATATTTAAATGGTTGTTGTCATCAAAATCAATATCTAAGGTATTAACAATCTCCTACTTTTTGATGATGACAACCATATAAATATTTAAGGGATAAAATATAATATTTTTATATTTGACTCCCCCTAACTCTATTCGCTCCCCTTATCATTTTTCCTAGTAAATTTATACAATTTCTCCCCTTTTGTCATCAACATAAAGGGCAAAAAAAGATCACTTAAGCTATATAAATTTATATAAATTGAACTTGAATAAAAATAAATACAAATATTAAAATAAGAGGAGTTTAGAGTTACCGACGTTGTTGATGCCAATAACATATCCTTTGAATTATATCCATAGTTCAGTATTCCATCATCTTTGCATATAATGTCGCTCGGCATCTATGGACTTCTTGTCATATGTCTGAACATACCCAGTCCAATACCCATTATTCATACTTGAAAAATATAAAATATATGCATCGATACCCTTTTTATTTTGGGGCCCATGGGGTTAAGTTTTGAAAAGCCAAATCCATGAAGAGTTTAAATGCCCTCTAAAATATAATCATTAGATAAATGAACTTCATTAATAAAATTTTCAATATATTTTTCTTTCTTAATATTATCTAATATTCTAGGAACCTATAAAATAGTGAACTTATTTGAATGTTTTAATTTTAATATTCTAGGTGTTGGTTTGCACTTGGTACCTTAACAAATTTAGTACTTTGAGTACTATTTTTCTTTGATTTGGGCTTAGGGGTGTATCCAAGTACATGTTTATTATTAATGGGTTTAGATCTAGATAATGAATTTTCTAGATTATCCGTCCTTTTGTTAAATTTATCAACATCAATTTTTTATCTTATCAAAATCTTCGTTACAATTAAGAATAACATTGTCTGGAGAGGTTATTTTATCATTTAGATTAGTGATCTCAAATTTCATTGAAAGATTTCTGATCTTAAGGATTCATTTTCACTTTTTAGTTTTTCAAAACTTTCAAGTTTCAAATCATCATTTAGTCCATTAAGTCTTTCAGTTTCATCTTTTATATATATATTTTTCTTTGGATAACATTTTGTTAAACATTTTTACTCTATCTATCTCTGCTAAACTAATTTTGTACTCTTTCTAAGCATTTTATATTCCTTATACATATCATTTCAAACATTAATAATTTCTTCATTAAAATTCCATACCTGGTCATCCTTTTCCATGAAGCGCATGTTGGCATTTTCAGTTTCCGAATCATTATCACTTGATGATGTATCTAAATCATTCCATGTTGCATTGAAAGCCTATTTCCTCTTTTTATTGAAAGTGTTTGAAGAGTTCTTTGATTTCTTCAGATTTGGATAGTCTCTTTCCAAATGACCGGGCTGATCACATTCGAAACACTTAACAATATTTCCATTTCTGGAATTTAAGTAGTTAACTTTTTGAAGTTTGTTCATCTTCCTACGTTTCAAGAATTTTTTGAAGACCATGAAATCGATTTCTTCATCTTCATCGTCATCTGGTTTATGATTATCATTTGTAGCATTGAGCACTAATGATTTCTTCTCATTTGCTTGAGACTCTTTTCTATCCTGCAACTTTACTTCATATGACATTTGATTGCTAATTAAATCTTCTATTTTCATAGTACTAATATCATTGGCTTCTTCTATTGCCAAAGTCTTCTGATCCCATTCGCTAAAAATTGAATTCAAGATCTTTCTGACTTAGTCCTCTTCAGTAAAATTCTTTAATATTGATATTAATGCATGTAATATATCCTAAAATCTATAATACATATCATAAATGGATTCGTTTTTCATTTTAAAAAGCTAATTGATTAGTTAACATCGATATCTTTGTCTGTTTAACCTTGCTAGTGCCTTTGTGTGTGACTTGTAGTGCTCTCCAAATTTTGTATGCACTTTTACAAATAGACACTCTATTAAAGTTGGTTTTCATCCAAGGCATAGAATAAAATATTCATGGCCTTTGAATTGTTGAGTTCTCGTGTCTATTGATGGGTGGTCCACTGTGCATAATTCATTTGGGGCTCATTGTACTCAGTTTGGGCAGTGTTCCAAATATCTAAACAATTAGACTGTAAATAAATTTTCATCCTACAAGCCTAATAAGAATAATTACTACCATCAAATAATAGGGGTCTACTAGAAGATTGTCCTTCTACAAAAGTGTTAAAGAAAGTGTTATTAATGTTATTAACCATTTATACATTCCAAAAATCAACTTACAAATTTTAGAAAACCAGTGCTTTGATACTAAATATGGATGAATGGGGGTGTCTCCAACATAATGAGGAATGGATCTTAAGGCTATATAAACACTAGAAGTGGTGAAGTGAGGATTTGAAATATTTGAAAATGACTTATGAATTTAAAACTCTATCTACTCAAATAGAAAATAAAAACCAATAACCGCATAATAAGTAATAAAATCTAGAAAAATAAATAACACCAGGAATTTTTATAGTATACTGGTTCGAATTGATCAATCCTATATCCAGTCTTATACCGCACCATATAGAATTTCACTATCACTGCTTTCTCTCCACAGGTGGCACAAACACATTTATAATCTTGATTTCACGGGCTACAAGATGCACCCTCTTGATTTACGGGATATAGGAACACCCTCTTCTCCATACTGAAAACAAAAGAGTATGACAAGTAGTCCTATCTTCAGTAAAGATTCTTGCGTATTCAGTACAATGATCCTATAAACCTCTAGTGGCAATATATCTTTTAATTCATTAAGGAATAAGAAGAAATCACAGAGAGAATGATATGAATTCAAGTATAGATTATTTTATATTGTATGATTTGCAAATCCTCGAGGAATCAGAGTGAACAAGTAAGGATTTGAAAAGAGAATGAAAGAGTATTCGATGGATTTCTCTCAAAAATGTATGGAGATGAAAGAATAAGAGAAAGGAATTATTGATGTGAAAATTCATTTTCTAGAGCACTTAAATAGTGGTTAAAGAGACGTATCTTTTGGTGAAGAGGTAGTAGGAAAATCCCTAAATTTGAACTTAAAAAAATTGAAAAAGGGCATGTACGTCGACATACATAGAGGAGATATGTCGACATATGGTGTTTCAAAAAAAACACTAATAAAGAGTTGCAGATTTTCAGATTTCTAAGTACCTCATATTTGTGGAATTTTTGTGATTTGGTTGAGGTCAATGGTTGATGATCTTCAAGTACAATTGCCATAGGATCTTTAACAAAGGATTTTAAGGTTCAACCAACTAACCATCAATTCAAATACCTCTATCGTTTTAGCATTTGCATTTCTTCTTCAATCGGTTTTATTCTTTCATTTGCTTTAATTAATCTTCATATATAATTAGTTTGCTTCCATGAGTTCTTGTTTATCTCTATAAATGTTCTATAATATATTTGAAAGTATTGCACAACTCAGAGAAATGTTAGTAGTAATACTATATGGCTGTTATCATCAAAATCAATATTTGAGGTATTAACAATGAGGAGGAAAATGCAAATCTTAAATGGAGAAACCACCACTTTTGGGTCGGATCATCTCAAGGAAACTAATGCATGCTTCCATTTTTTGATACCCTCGAGAAAGGAAGAGGAAAATTCCAACGGATTAGCGAAATTGAAGTTGCTTTTCAAAATTTATTGGAGAATTTAAGGAATCCATCATTATTATCCAAGCCTTTAAAAGGAGAAGATCTTTATATTTACTTTGCAGTATTGATTCATGCATTGAGTGCAGCATTGGTACGTAAGGAACGTAAGGTCCAATTGATGGTCTATTATATCATCAAGCGATGAACTTGAGCGGAGAAATGATATTGAAAACTATAGAAGTTGGTGTATTGCTTGTTGATAGCATCGAGGATGTTGAGACCATACTTTCAAGCTCATTCAATAAGGCTGATGACTAATCAACCACTATGACAAGTATTGCATCGTCTTGAGATTTCAGAATACCCACTGAAGTGGAACATCAAGATGAGTTGGTATGAAATTACTCATCAAGATGAATTAATTGAGCTTCCTCAATGGAAAGTGTGTGTTGATCGAGCATCCAATGATCATGACTCCAAGGATGGAGTATTTGTGATAACCCTGGATGGTCGAAGGATTTGTTATGTGTGATAACCACTATCTTTAACATCTAAAATGAGTGATAAATGCCATTGAAATATGCTTGCGTGCTATCTCAGACAAAAAAAACGGTGGACTACTGGTTTTATATTTTAAAATCTAAAATCCATACGGGCAAAAGGACAAAAAAACCTCATAGTGGAATTTAAATAAAAAAAAATATCTCAACTATCGAAACATCATATAAGATCCAATACATCAGAAAGCATTTAAACTTTTCAATATATCGGTAAATTTCAAGTCATAAATAATACAATTCTAAGGAAACGTACTAAGTAAACCACATGTAGATGTTTTCTACATTCAGACTTCCTTTCTCTCCTTTGTTTCTACCTATAAAATTTATAAATGCATGAACAATAATTTTCAACTATGTTTGGGCTGTGCCTAACCCTACACACTCCAGCCATAGGCTCGATTGCTATTGTATAGGAAAAGACTACCTATGTATCCTCTTAGGGATCAAGCTCATACAGTTCTGTTTTATGCTTTCCTCTTACACTAAAATACTTATTAGCACATAACAACTATAGCATCCATGCAACCAATGAAAGTAGGAAACATTGCTACTAAGTCATCAAAATTAATCATCATAAATATGGGTAACGACAATAATGACAAATCACGGTCATTAAACATCACCCAATTTTGACAACACTCACCCAAACATCAAACAAACCAACAACAACAAATATACCCATAAGTACTAATCATCAACTATTAGTAATACATCATCAATGTAAGTATAAACCAAACAAATGTCTAGCAATCCATTATGTTAGTAACTCAAACACCAAATCATCAAATGTGTACTAACCCACTGCATTAGTAACATAAACATCAAGGCCTCATTTTTGTACTAATCCACTATATTAGTAACACAAACATAAACACAAGAAAGCCATAACTAACTACACACAACACAGCAATAACGGCAAAACGCCACATATATCCAAATGGGATTTTATGATCATAAAATAATACATGTGATAATCTAAATCAATAATTAATCACATATTACATCCATATTAGAACATTATATTTATAATCATTATTTTCTCTTAAGTATAAAATAGTTTTATTATCTATACTATAAAGAAAAACCCTAGTCAAAATGGTCAAAGTGAAGCCTTTTTAGAACTTCCAAAAACAACCTCAACACAAGCATACATGTAAAAACAAAGTATGGATACCATCGTCACTTCATCTTTCCCATGTTCTGGAACGGTTCTTCTTCCATCACGAGCATACGTCTTTTCTCATTTTCCTCATTCCACCTTCGCCAACTGTTCATCTTTCCTTCACTGCCATGGTAATTGTATCGTACGCCTTAACTTATCAACTAAATTCAGTTCAAATCCTGATTTATTTCTAATGAAAATCATAATTTTATTCTTTTATAATTTTTAAACAAAATTCTAGGGTTTCGGTTAAATTTTGAGTGAAGCTCCAACAGTTAGTTGATGAATAAGAAGCGACAAATGAAAACGATGAGTCAGAAGACAAAGGGCTTCTTTCCGATAACTGAGGAATTGAAAGAAGACAAAATAGGTACTGTTTTAGTTAAAGTTTCATAATTTTCTACGTTATAGTACATTTTTATTTCAAAAATTGGAGAATGCTTATTATGGTCATGTTTCATCAGTAAAATCATGATTTAGATGCATGCTGGATTTGCCTCAACTTCAAATTGACGATGCTAATTTAAATTTATTCGTTTATCTTTTACAGCAAACTTTTTATTGTTGGTGGTGGTTTGTTATTACTATATGTTTCAGCTTTAAAAATAGACATATGCAAAATAATATGTGAAACGATTGTGTTTCAATTTCATTTGTATTTGTGATATTTTTTTCAATTGGTAGATTTGGTACTTTCCCTAACTTCGACAAAATATTCCCTCTATAAATTGATATAAATTAGAATATTACTTTAGTCATTCATGCACCACTGCATTTTGGATATTAGAGAAAACGTGACATAATTTTGCAAGAAAATGAGTACTGAAAGCAAAATTATCCAATCTACTTCAAATATATTTTTTACAAAAAATCCATTATGCACTCTAACCTAATAATAATTAAAGTAAGTCAAAACCTTATGCACTATTATAAAACTATTTTCAAATTCCAAAAATCGTTTTTTAAAACACCAACCAAATTATAACCTGAAACCATGTCATTCTCCCTTGGATGATAGAACGTTAACATACCGTCCTATTAAATTAATTTGTTTATATATCATGTTATTGATGGGACATAATTTGAAACATGTATCAAGCTCAACTCTCTCGGTTTAGGTGCGTTCATTTTATAACATGTTTTTAACCACCTAACCATATTTTCCATTTATCTATATATGTCTCACCTAAGTAGATAAGTAATTCCAGCGGTATTTTTTATTTCAACTCGGTAATAATGTCAATACATAATACATCTTCTTTTATGAGTACCCAGCAACAAAGTAAAAGAAAAAAAAGGAATTTTATATATAGTATTGTCATTGTTTTACATTTACTATATCATTTTTCCATGCCATTGAAAGAAAAATTACAGTGAAATATATTTGCAAACTACTTTCATTATTTTTAAAAATAATAATTTTTTTTGGCAAGGCCAGCAGGGTTAGAAATGGACCCCTACCATTTATTGATATACCAAGAATGATGTACAACAAAGAAGAAACAAAGCCACCTAAAGAATAGGCAAGCAAGAAACAAAGAAACAAGAAAACAAAGAATAACAGGCATATCAAGAACAAGCTAAACTAAACACAACACAGAGACGCAATGACCACTTACAATCTGGCAAGGGCAGACATGAATTCAGGTTCAAACCTATGACTAGATGAAACAATTCCAAACTTCAATCCCTCAATGATACTATCTTTCATTTGAATAAAAGATTTCCTTTTTGCACTGAATGTAATAGCATTTCTCTCTTCCCATATCATCCTAATGAAAATTTTCAGGGTGAACAGCAGAACATAGGATGATTCACTTTTCCATCTAGTTGCCTTGAAAATGATATCCCATTCTTCCTCACTATCAATAGCAACACTCCTACTAGAGATAAAGGAATTAGTCACGCACCATAATCCGTTGACAAATGGACAGTTGAAGAACAGGCGAAGCGTATCCTCATCCGCAGCAAGGCAAAAGCTACGTGTAGTATCAATAATTAGGCCTCTCTGTCTCAGCATAATTCTTGTTTTTAATGCATTACCAAAAATCTTCCATAGCATAAGGTTATGACTTTCAGTGTTATGATTCAACCAAATGCGTTTATGCCTACTGAGAATAGCAGTATTGTTCTGGCTAACAAAATGTTTATACATTCCTCCAATCCTGAATTTGTCTTTGCAACAGGACCATGATATACCATCATCAGGAGAAAACATAACATAACCACCTCTCAAATGATTCCAGAGTTGTCTAACATTCAGATTACTACAATAAGGGAGGTCAACACAACCATCAGAAATATAGTCCGATGCCAGTGCATTATTACTAATACTAGATTACACTTGATGGTTGAAGGAAAGAAGGTGACCCAGAATTGTGCCTTCCTTCACCCACGGATCATGCCAAAATGACATTCGACCATTGATTCCAATTCTACTTCTAGCAGATGGAAGGATATCAGATCTGATTTTGAGAATACTACGCCAAGTCCAACTACACGACTGAGGAATATCCATTGTCCAAAAGTTTTTGTTGCCAATGATATATTTGTAGGACCATTTCACCCATATACTGTCTTTATGATTCAAAAGATTGTCAATGTGATACAGCATGGCCGCACGATTCCACAAAAGCATGTTTTTAATTCGTAGGCCTCTACTGGACTTTGGCTTCTCAAGCTTGGAGAAAGCACAAGGGGAAAGCTTATTGGAGTTAATAGAACCATGCCAGAAGAAGTTAGACATCGCACTCCTAATCATTTTGATTAACCTGATAGGAAGAATGAAAGATCGAGACCAATACACAGTCATGGAGAAGGTAATAGAATTGATTAAGGTGAGCCTACCTGCCTGACTAAGCAATCTATTAGTCCACAGAGAAAGTCTAGCTGTTATTCTGTCATACAGTGGAATACATTGAGCAAACGAAATTCTCGAAGTAGCCAAAGGGATGCCAAGGTACATGGATGTCTTAGCACTATGCGAGATGGCTGAGAAACTAGTGATTTGAGATATTAAGTCAGAATCCACACCAGCTATCATTAAATCTGACTTAGATAAGTTAATGGATAAGCTAGAGATTTTGAAAATTTTATCAAGACCATCCATGATAGATTTAACAGTCATCATATTAGGCTTGAAAAAAATAACCAAGTCATTAGCAAACATTAAAGAAGTGACTAGGGGATTCCTACATTTCGGGTGAACCAAGAACCTTCCATCATGGACAAGTTGGATAAGAATTTGAGTTAGAATTTCCATCATAAGAATAAATAAGTAGGCAGACATAAGGTCACCCTGCCTAATACCTTGTTTACATTGAAAATATCCAACATTACAGTTATTGACCATAATGGAGAAACTAGGAGTCGATATTCAAGAGTGGATCCATGCTACAAAAAGCTTGGGGAAATTCATTAGCCCCATAATCCTAACTACAGAGTCCCGTTGCAGAGAGTCAAAGGCTTTTGAGATATCAAGCTTGAACATAGCTCTAGGAGATACATGAGAGTTGTTGTAACCCTTCAACAATTCGTGAGACGTCATAACATTATCGAGGATGCTTCTACCTTTTAGAAATGCAACTTGATTGGAGGAAATGATCTTAGGAAGAACCATTTTGAGCCTATTAGCTATAATCTTCGAAATGCACTTGTATATGGTGTTACAACATGATATAGGCCTAAAATCAAAAACACGACATGCATTCTTCACCTTAGGTATAAGGGCAATATTAGTGGCATTGATGGAACCAATCATTTTGCACTTGTTAAAGAAGTTATGAACAGCCTTCAATAAAGATTGGCCAATAATTTCCCAGCAAGAAGTAAAAAAAAAGGCATTGAAGCCATTAGGACCTCCAATAGAATTAGCATTAAGAGAGAATAGGGCAGTTTTAATTTCAGTGTCAGAAATAGCAGAGCATAGGAAGGCATTGTCTTCAGAGGATATTCTGGAAATATTAATCGAATCAAGGAGTTCAAGCGAAGGAGTGAATTGATTACAATTACCAAGCATCTTACTGAAATGATCAAGAAACATATTAGCAATAAGGGTTGGGTCATTGATGTACTCACCATTAACATCCATAAGGGTAATAATGAACTCTCGTGACTGTTTGGCTTTTAGAGAAGAATGGTAGAAAGCAGAGTTTCTATCACCATCCTTAAACCATTGCAACCTCATCTTCTGTTTAACCATAGCACCTTCAATCTTTAAGGCCTCAAAAAGTTGGGAAGATAAGGTAGCCTCTTTAGCCGCCAACTCACTGTTTGAAGTGTCAGACATCATAGACTCCTGAACATGATGGAGTTCGTGCGTGAGAGAGGAGGATGCCAAGTTGCCTTGACCAAATTTGCTCAATGCCCACACTTTCAGTTCAGATTTAACAGCCTTCGGCTTACACTGCAAGATATACATAGGATTACCAAAGTATTTAGTGGACCAAGCGTTGTTAACAATATGAAAAAATTCAAGGCGAAGAACCTATGCATTAAAAAAATTAAAATTTTAATTTCTTTTTCTCATAGCAGCAACCAATGATAACATCTGGGGAGAGTGATCAGATAGGCCAAGCATTGGGAGAAGGTTAAACAAATTAGGCCATTTGGATAGAGCATTGTGATTTGAAAAGGAGAAATCAATTTTGAAGAAGGTATGCGGTGAAGTTCTTCTAGAGTTATTCCAAGTGAAGAAGGCACCGATAGTATTAATCTCAATAAGGTTGATTGGGAGATAGAACAACTTAAGGGTCTTATTTGATGAAGTGATAAGGGATTACCACCATGTCTATGAGATAAAAGGAAGAAGCAGTTGAAATCTCCAATTGCTAACCATGGATGTGTTTCTTGTCTAAATGAAGGAAGGAGATTAAGAAAAGATTGTCTAGCTGAGACAGAGTTAAGACCGTAAATAAGTAATGTAAAATGAAGTAGATGATGAAATGTGGATACAGTGAAGGTGGATAAGTTGGGAAGTTGTAACGATAGGAGTTAGCAAAAAGATAGAGGGATTAAATAAAATCAGAATTCTTCCGTATGGAGCTTCAGAAAGATTATTTATCATTTTCCAAGTCAGATTAATGAAAGTAGCTGCCTTGGACGAGAGAGTAGCATTAGGCTTAGTTTCAAGAATAGTAAGAAGACTCAACGAATGAGTAGTAAAAAGATTTTTACAATGGTTTAATTTAACTTCTGAGTGGGCACCTCTGATATTCCATGGGCCGATGTTGTTCAACATTGATCAAACAATTGTTTATGTTGGAGCTTCTTCATGTTACCCCTGGTCATATGGGTTGATTGAACATTAGTTACTGGAACTGAAGAGGAAGAAGTTGAGCCAACACAAGGGTTTAGGTCCAAATCAGATTGCAGTTTAGATTTGGAAGCCTTACTGTTTCGAGCTGGAGATTTGCTTACTTGTTTCATCACAAAATGATTAGCATTACTGAAGGGAGGACTTGAAGTGGTAAGGAATAGTGAAGGAGGTGAGGGTTTCCATGCTTGGGGAGCAGGAATATGAATATAAGGATTTTCAGATTCATGGTGGTTAGTAGAAACTTTTGGGGTTGGAAATATTGTTGAAACTATACTACAATTAGTGTCTTTAGAGTTATGCACGTGCATGGAAGTAACATGCACAGCCTTGTCTTGAGAAGTAGTTGGATTTTGATTGATAGCGCAAGTAATTTCTTTGTTTATGTTAGATGGAGAAGAAGACAAAACTGGTGTAGATGGGGGAATGGCAGCAGCCAAATTGCTTTTGCATGGAGGAACAAGGAACGAGTTGCTTTCAGAATTTTTGCATGCAACTGGGAATACGACTTCATGTTCACCTACAGTTATTTGATTTTCTGTGTCACAATTTTTTTTGGCAATAGATGGTTCATCATTACCAGAACTATTGATAACATCACTTATATTCTTCTCAGTACCATAAAATTTGCACTTATCCACTTCTGTATCACTCCCACACAACTCGGTTAGAACATGAAAACCATTATTTTCCAGCATATTAGAGTTTTCATAATCATTAATCTCTCCATACTCAGCACATTTATCAGGCATACCAATTCCTTTCTCACCTACTTCAAGTTCTTCACCACACGACTTCTTATTAATATCAGAGTTGTTAACTTCATGATCATCCGGCAGATGGTCTTTCAAAATAAATGAAGTAATTTTCTGTCTTCTAGTTTTGTTCACAATTTGCCATTTTTGTTTCCTTCGCCTTAACATTATACCATTCTCTTTAATACCTTCCTTAAGTTCTTTATCATTGGCTGCTCCAGAATATTTTTTCTTTTCATTCTCCTTAGCCTGCACAGAAGAAATAAACTTTTCACAATTAGACACTGAATGACCAAATATACAACAACTTGAACATATATCAGGCTTCCAATGATATTCAATATGAATATATTGGGTTCCTCCATCAAGAAGTTGAACTGGAAAGGAATCAATGAGACCACGATCTGGTTTTATTTCAACTAAACACTTAGCAAACGACAATCTCTCCAATTTCTCAGTAGATTCATCCATACAAACGAGCTTACCCAATCTGCTAGCTAACCAATTAATCCCAATATGGGTCCAAGCAAACATAGGAATATTAGAGAGTTTAACCCACACTGGCATAGAAGAAATAGTTGCACAAGCATTACCAACAAATGGATCCCATTGCTTAACAATAAAGAGTTTGTTTCACATAACTATGGGGTCTCCGTGTAAAATTCTGGACCTGTCTTCATCACAAGCCAGTGAGATAAGAACAAGAATCCATTAGATCGGACTTTGATCGATCCCTTCAATTTCCAATATTTCTTCACGAAGTTAATAACCGTAGAATATGGCAGGGGATTGTCAAGGAAAAAACCAACTAGGTAACTGCTCCATTCTTCAGCTCCAGCATCAATGACACTTAATGGAGGGATCATAGTCTCATTCACGAACTAGGGGGACATATCAGCTGGAATTACTTTCCTGCATTACTTGGCTTACGCTTGAAAAGGGAAGTCCATGGCAGTTGAGGAGGATGAGGGAGAATAGGGGTAGAGGTGCAGATGAAGGTTTAGGGACTTGGGATGAGGATGGGACATTGAGAGATTACGTAGAAGGCAGAGGCGGAGGAGGGGTGTCAGGATCAGGACAGAAGAGACATGATGGGGCAGACATGTGAAGAGAGGTGGAGGACAGGGGAGGTACGGGAGAGGATGGTGGAAGGACAAAAGGTATGGTGGTATTTTCCATGAAAAAAAGAAGGTACGAAAGAGTATAAGTGAATAGTAATGATATAATAATTTATGTTGTCATAAAGTTTAACTTTTGAATAAAGCAATCAATCGAATTCCATTAATCAAATAAAATACCATATCCAATCTTATACTTATTAGAAAAAGGCATACATTTTTTAGATTGGGAAATTTCTTCGATGTATGCTTTGTGGATGCAAAGTAATTATATGAGTAAGAAGTGGTTATATATAAAACAAAATAAAATTACGCTTTCAATAATTATGTGTCAACATCTTCCTATTGCTTTCAGCGTCCTTAATTTGAAAACGATTTAGTGTTTATTGATTTGCTGAAGATCATTTCATATTTGATTTTTTATTCATTATTTGGGATTTTTCAACATATGATTCGTTTATTTGGCAAGTATGGATCATGTGAAAGCCTTTTTTCTATAAGGATGCGTTATTCTTTATGCTAGCTATAAATATTCTTTTCTATAATTTTTGTGATGTCCCGGATTTTCGCGTTTGAAAATTGACATCCATACTTCACTCGTATTCGAATGTCGCAGATTCAAACGTTTGAATCTGATTCGCCGGAGCTTATAACACTTTAAGATAACAACACAACGAAAAAAATGAATATATCATTGATATACAGCAGTTAATACAACAATGATACAATCGAATTTCAAATATTATCAGAGATACAAGACGACAGTGGAAGAAATAACAACAAGATGGTCTAGACTTTGCAACCATCGGCAGTGGAAATATAACTCCAATAGAATGCATCTCCAAAAGAATCCAACACCATCCTACAACTTCATCTCCAAAACTCCAAACCAAAGATAGCTTGAACCAAAGCTCGAACAACCATCATCGATGCATTAAGCAAGGTCGAAAACTGCTGAACAAATGCTATCGCCGAATCTAGAGGTTGGACGCTATCCAATTCACACCTACTATTTGATTATCTGAAAAACCCAACTCTAGACTGCTCGTGTGGAAAATTGTGGGCACTCAGAGTTTAGATATAAAACAATAAACTCCAGGTCAGTCATGAGATTGGTATGAGCAAACAAAAACAGATTATCTTTAAAGAAAACAACAAAAGGTTTTAAAGTTGAAATCCGCAATGCTTATTGGAAAATGTAAGTATCATAAGGCCTCCCGCCACACACACCATGCAAACGCAGAATTGGAGGAGATTTCTCTTTATGATAGTCAAAAATGCTTGATATGCGAAAATCATTTTGATATTATTATTAGTGCATAGTGGAAAACATTTCAAAAGTATAATAATAATCTTAGCCAGCATACAACCATTATTGTGTGCCTACTATAGCTACCATGTTTAATAGCAGGTTACCGCCACATTCCATGGCAGGTTATACAACTAAAACCATACAGGACGCGTATTGTTTCTTTGGATTTCCAACAAATGGTCAGGCTAAGGAACTTCCTTAAAAATGGAACGCCTCTGGAGGGACGCCCCCAAGAATCAAAATGGTTCCCTACCAACACAAGGCCGGGTTATCCTTGCCCGGAAGTAACATCTCAAGTAAGCCATCCCCGGTCATTACGGACCTTTATCCCGGGATTCACCAACAAATAGCAACAACCACACAGTTAAATATCTGGGCTCCATACCATGATATCACTTTTATCCAGAAGGAAATGGACATACCCTAGGGGCGCGACCCTTAAAACCTTGCCGCAACATTCCTGTTTCGACAATTTCTGGGTTGTGAGGCTCGACGAAGTCTCGTCCACAAAGCTACGCTTTTCACAAAACCCACGCTTCGATCAACAAATGATCAGCAGCACTTCGTATGCCACATTACCAAATTGAGAATGTATCACTAGTAACCATCAACTATATAACCTCTGAGCTCGTACGTCTCAGAGAAGGTTGTTAAACTAAGAGAATAAATTCTCCGCCACCAAACAGAAATGTATTTGATAGAAACCATCTTTATATCTCAAAGTGTAATGTCTGACACACATCCATACAAGTCTGTCCCGGGTTCGAACAGAACCGAAGGCACTTCATAAAGAAGCCCTTGCAAATCCGAATATTCACTAATCACGTCCGGACTGCCCATCACAAAGGATGATCAAATCTCTATATCGGGGATCAGCTGGTGCAGAGACATTCGACGGGTTATCCTTTCGCTCTCGAGAAAATCCGGTCTTCACCACCGGTCTTCAAATGCTATCCATATCATCGTATCATTATTCAGAATGGGTTATATGACACAAGGTCCTCTCCCAGCTAAGCCGAATAATGAGTGCAATATTTTAAAAACATATGGATATTGAGATCTCAGTTAAGTCACAACTTAAAACCCAAAACTTTTCTTTCAAATCATTTAACAAATTACCATTTTCAAATCTTTAAACAAAAAGATTCACTTCACAAAGTTCACCAATCTTCCACAAAGATTCATTCACGGCTTTTCAAAACAATTTCCCTTTCAAATTGGATTAACTCTTCCAATATTTAAATCAAAAAATTCAATTTCATAGCTTTCAAAACCATTTCCAAAGATTCATAGTTTTGAGAAACAATTTTTATTTCAAAACTTTTATACAAAAGATACACCTTTTAAAATCCTCTTTCAATTTCAAAACAAGGTTCAACCATCTTTCACAAAGATTCATTCATAGCTTTCAAACTATTTTCAATTCAAACTTGAAATCCTTTCAACACAAATTGGAAATCCCTTCTTTATATGAAAGCTATTATTATTTGAAAACAAATAGTTTTCATTTCGAAAAAATCGGATTACATTTGCACGAGTTAAAGTCTTTCAAACTTGGGTTAAATTTAAATTTCCAAGATAATACTTTTAAAATGGTTTTAAACCCATGTAAACACATTTATAACTTACATAACCTTTTTAAAACATAATTTCCAAATATAGAATTCAATTTCAAATCTTGAATTTGAATTAAAACCAAATTATTTAAATTTCAAAACTTTATCAAGTTATTCAAATAACTTTTATCTTTAAAACTCTTTTTCAAAATCTTTTCATATTTAACCCAATTCAATTCCAAAACCATTTGGATTTAAAATCAACTTTAAAACTATTTCAAAAATCTGTGACTTAACCAATTTCCTCGTGCAATCCATATTTGTGTAAGGTGTAGTCCAGGGGTTTTACACAATAGTGCAAGAACATCAATCATCATAGATTCAATCATATCAATATTGATAAACGGTATAATCTATAATGCTTATCTTCATTCATAGATTCACAGATAATATAAATTTATCACATATAAATAAATTACATTCATCACAGATACTTACATTCATCATAGCTCAAAATCAAAACAGAGCATCACACATCACGGATATCAAATAATTCAACATTCAATAGAATTCAAACATCCATAATTAAGATTAATAAATTATCTGATTAATTTAAATCAAATTAATCACTAATCCAGGGTAATTAATATTAATTAATCACAAACCATTTTGATTAATTATTCCTTAATCATTTATTAATTAGTCTTAATAAATAAATTAATTAATCTTTAATTATTAAATTATCCTTTGATTAATTACCTTTAATTAATAAATAAATAAATAAACCCTTAATTAATTACCATTTAATTAATTATCCTTAGTCAATTACAATAAGTGATTACCCCTAATCACTTATATTAATAAATCACAAATGAATTATAATCACTTTACTAATCGACTGATTAATTATTCTTTATTTTTTATTATTGAGTAATTATCCTTTAAATTAATCACATTAGCTAATTACCTAAATTAATGATATTAAGTAATTAATAAATTAAGACCTTTATTAACTTATAAACTATCTATCTTAATCAACTACTTAGTTCACAATTAAGTAAATTATCTTTCGCTAATCGCATTTATTAATTTTTCATTAAGTGATTACACTTAATTAATTTCATTAAGTATTCATTCTTAGTTAACTACTTAATTACATCCTTTAAATTTCATTAAATTAAAATAAAAACTTGAAATTATCAACTTACAAAATTATTTAAGGTCTTCTTGATTAATTTAAGGAAAAATACACTTCCTTCATCACTTCTTAATTACCCCATTTGATTTGATTTGAAACACCTAATAATTTCAAAAAATAAAACAATTCCAAAACATTTAACTTTTAAAAAAAATTGAACTTTGAAATGTAAAGATCCGTAAGTCCGTACTCCTTGAATAGACACTAATCTCCTTTGTTTAATTCAAGATGAACGAAAATACGAACCCTTAGGGGTTTTAAGAAAAAGAATTTAGGAAAAGAAAAGAGAAAAAGGTAGAAATTAGGGAGGAGAGAAGACAGAAGATTTTAAAATAGAAGGAAAAGAGAATAGAGAAGAGATAGAAAAGATAGAAAATAATTTTAAAATAGAAAGAAAAGAAAATAGAAAATGGAACGGAACAGAAACAGAACAGAACAACATCAGAATCTCACAATTCGCAGCGGAACAACATATAATAATAAATGAATAATCTTTAAACAAAGAACCATATCAGTTATTACATTTTATACATTTCATTTCATTACATCATATCATCAGAGTGTACAACAACATACAACAAACAGTGCAGCGGAAAAAGAAATACTATATAAGTAATATGCCATGCCATCCAGCTTGCCTCCAGCAATTCCTGAATATCCAGAATATCCTGATAAACCTGAACTCTTGACTGCCCGTGTGAAAATTGGTGGGCACCCAGAGTTTAGGAAGGAAAACAATAAACTCCAAGTCAGTCATGTGACTGGTGTGAGAACTCAAAACAGTTTATTTATCTTTAAAAATCAAAATAGAGGAATATTTTTATTTCAATTCGCAATGCTTTTAAAAATGAGACTACCATAAGGCCTCCCGCACACACACACATGCAAACGCAGAATCGGAGGAGATTTCTCCTTATGATAGCCAAAGATGCTTGATACGCATTTAAAATAACATTTGATATTATTACTAGTGCATAGTGTAGTGGAAATTCATTTTTGAAAGTAGAATATAAATCTTAGCCAACATACGACCATTATCGTATGCCTACTATAGCTAACTATGTTCAATAGCAGGTCACCGCCACATTCCATAGCAGGTTATACAACTAAAACCGTACAAGTCACGTATTGTTTCTTTGGATTTCCAACAAATGGTCAGGCCAAGGAACTTCCCATTGCCACATGAGAATGCCTCTGGAAAGACATCCCCGAGAACCAAACCGGAACTCTGCCAACACAAGGCCGGGTTACCCCTAACTGGGTAACTACTGACACGAGCACGCCATTCCCCGATCGTAAACGACCTTTCTCACGGGATCCCGAAGCCAACAACCACAAAGTAATAAATTCGTAGTAACCACATAGGTTAAATATCTGGGCTCCATACCATGATACCACCTCTATCCAGAAGGAAATGTACATACCCTAAAGGGTGCTACCCCTCATAACCTTGCTGCGTCTTTCCTGTTTTGACCATTTCCGGGGTGTGAGGTTCGACGAAGTCACGTCCACAAAAACATACTTTATACAAAAGCCATGCTTTGGGTCAACAAATGATCAACACAATGATCACTAAGATAGACGATCAAATAAACGATCCTATCACAATAATCAACACAATGATCATTTCAGCATCACTCAGCATGTCACATTACCAAATTGGGAATATATCGCTGATAACTTCAACTATATAACCTCTGAGCACGTACGTCTCAGAGAAGGGTGTTAAGCTAAAAGAATAAATTCTCCGCCACCAATAGAAATATATTTGAAAGAAAACGGCTTTATATCTCAACTTGTAATGTCAGACACACAATCCATACAAGTCTGTTCCGGGCTCGAACAAAACCGAAGGCACTTACAAAGAAGTCCTTGCAATCCGGATATTCACAATCCTGATCGGATTCACCATCACATATGGAGAACTCTATACCGGAGCAACTCGGTGCAGAGTAAATCGACAGGTCATCCTATCGCTCTCGCAAATACCGGGTCTTCAACACCGATCTTCAATGCAATTCACAACGACGTATCACATATTCGGAATGGGTTATACGACCCCATGGTCCTTTCCCGGTTAACCCGAATAGTGAGCGCTTATTCAAAAATAAGTGTAGCATTCACATTCAAACAAATCACATCAATTACCCATTCAAAGGGAAATATTGATAGTCGGTTATTGAACTATCAATGGATATGCACACATCACCAGTTTCCAAATAATTTTCCAAATTATTTATTTTCCAAAATATCTTCACTAGATATTAAATTTCAATACTTCAAAAATAAATCAATATTTATTTTTATACAAATTTCCACTTTCTTTTATAAATTCAATAGTGAATTCATATTCCAAAATATTCATGCATATACGATTTCAACTATCCATTTTCAATTTATCTTTTCAATTTATCTTCAAAAAGATAAATTCTCAAAATATTCACTTTATATTGGAAAACATTTCCATACTTATTTAATAAGTAATTCACAAATCTTTTTATTTTCTATACTTAGAAAATATTTAATATACTCTAATCGAAATTAAGTATATATTTCATTCCTTAAGGAAATCATTCTCTTTAACATATTTATTTGGGCCAAAACGAATGTTGCGTAAAACATTGTTACGACAACCCAAAATCACTAGTATAGGGATTCGAAATTAAAATAGATATATAAATCCCAATACTATACAAAACATTTCCTTTCGGAAATCATTTACTATAATCAACAGTGTTATAGTCCATCATCTCCTTTTATTTCTCGAAAACGTCTATTTCAACAATAAATGTTGAAATCTATGGTTTCGAATCATAACACATTTAAAAACATCGTTAGATCGTTTTAATTCAATTTAAACATCTCATTCAAAGCATTTCCTTTAACATATTATTCACAGTTCAAAAACGTGAATATACTACGTTAACACATTTCATCCTTTTATACATTTTAATTCAAAGGATTATTCACTATTCAAAAGCGTGAATATAACTCCATTAATAGGTTTCAACAATTAACTTATCAAAATAAGCCGTTTGCGAATTTATAAAACAACGTTTATAAATTCCATTTCTATTTATTTATAAAAACTTCCTTTTTATAAATTCTTTTATTAACCTATTCCAGTTTATAACTCAATCATAAACTAAAAGTTCATATTATAAGTCAAATGCTTATAAAACGATTATTTTACAAAATCGTTCTTTTTAACTTCCCAAATTATAAATCTTATAACTTATAAGATTCATTCATTTATCCAAAATCATTATTTTAATAACTTGATAAATTTTATAAACCTACTGCTTATAAAATTCCATTAATAACTTCACCGTATAAAATCCTATAAATTCCATTCAATTATGAAATTCATTTTCACTTCATTCAAACACTTATAAAAACTCGTTTTATAACGTCCATATCTCAATTTATAAATATCCATTTATATATCTCTTAATATAAATCAATTTATATTATCCTTTTAAAACGTCTTTAATCTCCTTTATTATTTCACCATTTTGATTCATAAAATAATTAAATTTTATAAATCCTATATTTAAACTTTTCACAATAAATTCTAAAATCCCGATTAAACTCTTTTATAAAATCAATAGCATCATATTCTCAAAAATCTGCTTTTAACTGTATTTCATAAAAACCATAATTTTATAACTTTAAAAATTATAACGTTTATTTATTTATAATGGATCAAATCCAAAATTATTTTATACTTCAAAAATCACTTTAAAAATCATTTTAAAATCCCAAAATCTGGGTCCAATGATGTTACACACCAAATAGTCAATCACGACTACAACGATATCATATATCAATATGAAAATCCATCAAATATCAAAATATCTGAAATCAAATAAATACTGTTGAGGAATCCAGTTGGATCCCTCCAACCTGTTTTCCTGCATCCACAAACATTAGCACAATACCAATTTCGCTCCAGTACGAAATTATCGCGGTATATGTTCTTATTAAATATTATCCGCTTAATAACGGCGCAATAGGGTCTCATCCGCTAAAAAATACGGGAAATCAACAACTGCAATATATACATATGCCAATATATATATATATTGATATTATATATAATACCAATTTCACTGTTTATGAAATATTCGCGGTATATGTTTTTAATAAATAACATCCGCTTACTAACGGCGTATAATGTCTATTTTAACAATCAATAGATATCAATCAACATTCAAACATGCATTCAAATATTTTAAATCTAACTATTTAAAATAAAATCGAAACTGATTCGATTGAGTGAGAAGTTCTCACCTTGATTTTAAATTCCGTTTTAGCGATTTATTTCGAATAAAATTAAACGGACGTTTAATTTTACCCAAAATTCTCACTAACTCCAAACGACTCCAAACCAACTCCATCGCGTAGTGCTCGTCCATACGATTCCAACGCAACTGGTTTCGCGCATTTTCGACCTCGTATGAAAAAGTTATGAATTTTCAAAGTTACACGATTTTTTATATACATAGATTCATAACATAAATTTAAACTAATTTATACCAAAGCAAATCTTAGCCCTCCATCTCAACTCCAACCACATCAGGCCGTCCCCAACATCCTCCTCTTCTTCTCATTTGCATGCAACTTCTACAGGTTGTACATATTGAGGCCGAACCCATGAATCACATACTAGGGTTTGAATTTGCTTCCTCTACGTTGAACTCCAACATGATCAGCTAGCATCATCGTGAAGCCCCTTCCACCACACACCATCTGCCCAAGACCGGCCACGCGCGCACCCCCCCAGCGCCTCGAAAAGCGTGCGCAACACCCCAGGGACGCGGGCCTGTAGCTCCCTCCACACGACTCCGTTTCCGATCATAACCGTATAGATCTCTAGCTCTCCTCATGCTCTTCGACTTCCGTGTTGAAGCTTCGTTGAATCGATGAATGGATTGGGAGTAATTGAGGGAGGAAGCTTGTGAATTTCTGGCCTTAGATAATGTTAGAGGCGGCTGCAGTTTTTAGCTAGGGTTAGGGTTATTTTTTTATAAAATTTTGAGATAGTGGGCTATTTATAGAGAACCGATCGACACTATTCACCCGGAAATTCCGAACTCCGATTTACGCGCCGTAACTAGCGTTTCTAGGGTTTACCCCGCGTTCCGGACACAATGGAACAGGTTTCGGAAGCTAATTCGGACATCTGTGCGAGTTATGGCTGTAAACGCTCAATTTGAATTAAACCGATTTAAGTCGATTTCTAGGCGTTTTAATTTGTACAGGACAAACGGTAAATCCAATTGACTTGAAATTTGAAACCTTACAATAATATCACATTATGGATCCGATGAAACTGGTTTCGTCGAAATCCGAGACTTTTTGAAAAATGGCTATTTTCACTCGCCAAATTAAAATTAAAAATAAATCGATGCGTTTCGAGCTGCCACGATCAAACGATAGCTCCGATTGACATGAAATTTGAAATCCAGTAATAACTAACTATTACGGATCCAATGAAACTAGTTTCGTTCAATTCTGAGACTGTACAAAAATTGACTATTTTCACTAGTCGATTTAAATATTAAAATATTCAATTTTCACAAATTAACTTTTAATTCGATTTTAAAAGTTCTAAAATATCATTCTAACTTCCATATGATAAAATAAAATTTTACAAATCATTTTCTATCATATTTAACTATATTTTCAATTATTTCCATAATTTAACGTATTAAATTATCGATTTAATTATTCAATTAATTCCAATAATTCAAAATAAAACTTATTCGACTTATAAATTTCACTTATTAATATTTAAAATTAATTAAATATTCATATTTTAATTTCTAAAAATTCTGGGTCGTTACAATCTTCCCCACTTAAAAGAAATTCGTCCTCGAAATTAACAAGTAAGAAAAGTTACAGAATCTATTAACTTTCCAAAATTCATAGTTAAACTTCTTACAAATCTTTACTAAGTTTTCAAATCATACTTAGTTATCTTTTCAAAAGCAACTACTATCGTTTAACTTTCAATTCCAAAATCAAAGTTAAAGTTTTCAAAAAATTTCCAATTTTCTCAAATTTTTCTAACGCCTTAAATTTTCGGAAAAATTCGCCATAGTCTCCTTTGCGCGGCTCGATCCGAAAAAAAAATGACAGTATATATATCACAAATATACATCTCATCAAGTAATGAGGCATCCCGAAGGGAAAAAAGTGTAAAAGTACGGTATGTAATCCGAGATATGTACCTTATATTTTATTAGCAAGCATATACGGCTAATATAGCGCGAAAGCGAGCTCCAAATGCGAAGCAAACGCGATCCGCACCTACTAATTACTCAACAAACAACATGAGAATCATGCATATATGAAAATAACCTTAATATACAACATATAGCAACATAATGACTATATATGTCAACATAGCAATGCAACTAAACAACAAATGCAAACATCAACCAACTAACATCCAACAAATTCATAACCAATATATTCATTTATATTCTCATTAATATTCAATGAATTGGTTCTCAATTTAATCACATTTGATTCATTAACAATGGATGTTTACTAACATTCAATTTCAATTAGTTTATATTTACTAATTCATATTCAAGTTGGTTCACTTCCAATTCAAATTCAATTCTATTCAAATTTCACTTAACTTCCAATTGAATTTCAATTACTTTAGCTTCCAATTTTATTAATACTTAATGAATTATATACAATCAACTAACAATCATATTACAATCAATGTATATATAATTACAACCAAATTCCTTTGCTTACAATTGGTTTAATTTAATTGATTTTCATTCAACTATTCAACTTTCTAATAACATTAGATTTTAATGAATTAACACTTATATTCATTATTCATATCAACTTCATTCAATATCACTTAAGTTATATTCCATTTAACTTTAAATTCACTTTTACTTACAACTCATATTCATAGATATATTCATATAGTTTCACTTCTTATATATAAGTTTATTTCACAATTGTAAATCACTTTAATTATAATTCAATTCTTATAATTCTTTTTACTTATACAATTATTCTTTTATTTAGATTATTCAAACAACTAAACAATCAACTTATATACACTTTAATAATTCTGAAAAATTATTCCTTTATATATAAATATACTCAAGGTAAAATTATTTCATTTACCCAATTTTAAAATCAATATTGTGTCGAATTGTTCTATTCAAGTGTTTAGAAACCCCTTCGGCATAGTCTTGCGGACCACGCTGACGAAAGTTCATATACCACTCAATAAACCAATCATCACAATATAAAACAATTTTTATATTCACTAACAAATACGCTCTCATAGCTATTATTACACTCAAACTCATTCTAGAGTACTACTGACTCTATCTCTAATGAATACTACCCAACAGAACCATGGTTGTCGCTTAACCATAAGCTCTGATACCAACTGTAAAGATCCGTAAGTCCGTACTCCTTGAATAGACACTAATCTCCTTTGTTTAATTCAAGATGAACGAAAATACGAACCCTTAGGGGTTTTAAGAAAAAGAATTTAGGAAAAGAAAAGAGAAAAAGGTAGAAATTAGGGAGGAGAGAAGACAGAAGATTTTAAAATAGAAGGAAAAGAGAATAGAGAAGAGATAGAAAAGATAGAAAATAATTTTAAAATAGAAAGAAAAGAAAATAGAAAATGGAACGGAACAGAAACAGAACAGAACAACATCAGAATCTCACAATTCGCAGCGGAACAACATATAATAATAAATGAATAATCTTTAAACAAAGAACCATATCAGTTATTACATTTTATACATTTCATTTCATTACATCATATCATCAGAGTGTACAACAACATACAACAAACAGTGCAGCGGAAAAAGAAATACTATATAAGTAATATGCCATGCCATCCAGCTTGCCTCCAGCAATTCCTGAATATCCAGAATATCCTGATAAACCTGAACTCTTGACTGCCCGTGTGAAAATTGGTGGGCACCCAGAGTTTAGGAAGGAAAACAATAAACTCCAAGTCAGTCATGTGACTGGTGTGAGAACTCAAAACAGTTTATTTATCTTTAAAAATCAAAATAGAGGAATATTTTTATTTCAATTCGCAATGCTTTTAAAAATGAGACTACCATAAGGCCTCCCGCACACACACACATGCAAACGCAGAATCGGAGGAGATTTCTCCTTATGATAGCCAAAGATGCTTGATACGCATTTAAAATAACATTTGATATTATTACTAGTGCATAGTGTAGTGGAAATTCATTTTTGAAAGTAGAATATAAATCTTAGCCAACATACGACCATTATCGTATGCCTACTATAGCTAACTATGTTCAATAGCAGGTCACCGCCACATTCCATAGCAGGTTATACAACTAAAACCGTACAAGTCACGTATTGTTTCTTTGGATTTCCAACAAATGGTCAGGCCAAGGAACTTCCCATTGCCACATGAGAATGCCTCTGGAAAGACATCCCCGAGAACCAAACCGGAACTCTGCCAACACAAGGCCGGGTTACCCCTAACTGGGTAACTACTGACACGAGCACGCCATTCCCCGATCGTAAACGACCTTTCTCACGGGATCCCGAAGCCAACAACCACAAAGTAATAAATTCGTAGTAACCACATAGGTTAAATATCTGGGCTCCATACCATGATACCACCTCTATCCAGAAGGAAATGTACATACCCTAAAGGGTGCTACCCCTCATAACCTTGCTGCATCTTTCCTGTTTTGACCATTTCCGGGGTGTGAGGTTCGACGAAGTCACGTCCACAAAAACATACTTTATACAAAAGCCATGCTTTGGGTCAACAAATGATCAACACAATGATCACTAAGATAGACGATCAAATAAACGATCCTATCACAATAATCAACACAATGATCATTTCAGCATCACTCAGCATGTCACATTACCAAATTGGGAATATATCGCTGATAACTTCAACTATATAACCTCTGAGCACGTACGTCTCAGAGAAGGGTGTTAAGCTAAAAGAATAAATTCTCCGCCACCAATAGAAATATATTTGAAAGAAAACGGCTTTATATCTCAACTTGTAATGTCAGACACACAATCCATACAAGTCTGTTCCGGGCTCGAACAAAACCGAAGGCACTTACAAAGAAGTCCTTGCAATCCGGATATTCACAATCCTGATCGGATTCACCATCACATATGGAGAACTCTATACCGGAGCAACTCGGTGCAGAGTAAATCGACAGGTCATCCTATCGCTCTCGCAAATACCGGGTCTTCAACACCGATCTTCAATGCAATTCACAACGACGTATCACATATTCGGAATGGGTTATACGACCCCATGGTCCTTTCCCGGTTAACCCGAATAGTGAGCGCTTATTCAAAAATAAGTGTAGCATTCACATTCAAACAAATCACATCAATTACCCATTCAAAGGGAAATATTGATAGTCGGTTATTGAACTATCAATGGATATGCACACATCACCAGTTTCCAAATAATTTTCCAAATTATTTATTTTCCAAAATATCTTCACTAGATATTAAATTTCAATACTTCAAAAATAAATCAATATTTATTTTTATACAAATTTCCACTTTCTTTTATAAATTCAATAGTGAATTCATATTCCAAAATATTCATGCATATACGATTTCAACTATCCATTTTCAATTTATCTTTTCAATTTATCTTCAAAAAGATAAATTCTCAAAATATTCACTTTATATTGGAAAACATTTCCATACTTATTTAATAAGTAATTCACAAATCTTTTTATTTTCTATACTTAGAAAATATTTAATATACTCTAATCGAAATTAAGTATATATTTCATTCCTTAAGGAAATCATTCTCTTTAACATATTTATTTGGGCCAAAACGAATGTTGCGTAAAACATTGTTACGACAACCCAAAATCACTAGTATAGGGATTCGAAATTAAAATAGATATATAAATCCCAATACTATACAAAACATTTCCTTTCGGAAATCATTTACTATAATCAACAGTGTTATAGTCCATCATCTCCTTTTATTTCTCGAAAACGTCTATTTCAACAATAAATGTTGAAATCTATGGTTTCGAATCATAACACATTTAAAAACATCGTTAGATCGTTTTAATTCAATTTAAACATCTCATTCAAAGCATTTCCTTTAACATATTATTCACAGTTCAAAAACGTGAATATACTACGTTAACACATTTCATCCTTTTATACATTTTAATTCAAAGGATTATTCACTATTCAAAAGCGTGAATATAACTCCATTAATAGGTTTCAACAATTAACTTATCAAAATAAGCCGTTTGCGAATTTATAAAACAACGTTTATAAATTCCATTTCTATTTATTTATAAAAACTTCCTTTTTATAAATTCTTTTATTAACCTATTCCAGTTTATAACTCAATCATAAACTAAAAGTTCATATTATAAGTCAAATGCTTATAAAACGATTATTTTACAAAATCGTTCTTTTTAACTTCCCAAATTATAAATCTTATAACTTATAAGATTCATTCATTTATCCAAAATCATTATTTTAATAACTTGATAAATTTTATAAACCTACTGCTTATAAAATTCCATTAATAACTTCACCGTATAAAATCCTATAAATTCCATTCAATTATGAAATTCATTTTCACTTCATTCAAACACTTATAAAAACTCGTTTTATAACGTCCATATCTCAATTTATAAATATCCATTTATATATCTCTTAATATAAATCAATTTATATTATCCTTTTAAAACGTCTTTAATCTCCTTTATTATTTCACCATTTTGATTCATAAAATAATTAAATTTTATAAATCCTATATTTAAACTTTTCACAATAAATTCTAAAATCCCGATTAAACTCTTTTATAAAATCAATAGCATCATATTCTCAAAAATCAGCTTTTAACTGTATTTCACAAAAACCATAATTTTATAACTTTAAAAATTATAACGTTTATTTATTTATAATGGATCAAATCCAAAATTATTTTATACTTCAAAAATCACTTTAAAAATCATTTTAAAATCCCAAAATCTGGGTCCAATGATGTTACACACCAAATAGTCAATCACGACTACAACGATATCATATATCAATATGAAAATCCATCAAATATCAAAATATCTGAAATCAAATAAATACTGTTGAGGAATCCAGTTGGATCCCTCCAACCTGTTTTCCTGCATCCACAAACATTAGCACAATACCAATTTCGCTCCAGTACGAAATTATCGCGGTATATGTTCTTATTAAATATTATCCGCTTAATAACGGCGCAATAGGGTCTCATCCGCTAAAAAATACGGGAAATCAACAACTGCAATATATACATATGCCAATATATATATATTGATATTATATATAATACCAATTTCACTGTTTATGAAATATTCGCGGTATATGTTTTTAATAAATAACATCCGCTTACTAACGGCGTATAATGTCTATTTTAACAATCAATAGATATCAATCAACATTCAAACATGCATTCAAATATTTTAAATCTAACTATTTAAAATAAAATCGAAACTGATTCGATTGAGTGAGAAGTTCTCACCTTGATTTTAAATTCCGTTTTAGCGATTTATTTCGAATAAAATTAAACGGACGTTTAATTTTACCCAAAATTCTCACTAACTCCAAACGACTCCAAACCAACTCCATCGCGTAGTGCTCGTCCATACGATTCCAACGCAACTGGTTTCGCGCATTTTCGACCTCGTATGAAAAAGTTATGAATTTTCAAAGTTACACGATTTTTTATATACATAGATTCATAACATAAATTTAAACTAATTTATACCAAAGCAAATCTTAGCCCTCCATCTCAACTCCAACCACATCAGGCCGTCCCCAACATCCTCCTCTTCTTCTCATTTGCACGCAACTTCTACAGGTTGTACATATTGAGGCCGAACCCATGAATCACATACTAGGGTTTGAATTTGCTTCCTCTACGTTGAACTCCAACATGATCAGCTAGCATCATCGTGAAGCCCCTTCCACCACACACCATCTGCCCAAGACCGGCCACGCGCGCACCCCCCCAGCGCCTCGAAAAGCGTGCGCAACACCCCAGGGACGCGGGCCTGTAGCTCCCTCCACACGACTCCGTTTCCGATCATAACCGTATAGATCTCTAGCTCTCCTCATGCTCTTCGACTTCCGTGTTGAAGCTTCGTTGAATCGATGAATGGATTGGGAGTAATTGAGGGAGGAAGCTTGTGAATTTCTGGCCTTAGATAATGTTAGAGGCGGCTGCAGTTTTTAGCTAGGGTTAGGGTTATTTTTTTATAAAATTTTGAGATAGTGGGCTATTTATAGAGAACCGATCGACACTATTCACCCGGAAATTCCGAACTCCGATTTACGCGCCGTAACCAGCGTTTCTAGGGTTTACCCCGCATTTCGGACACAATGGAACAGGTTTCGGAAGCTAATTCGGACATCTGTGCGAGTTATGGCTGTAAACGCTCAATTTGAATTAAACCGATTTAAGTCGATTTCTAGGCGTTTTAATTTGTACAAGACAAACGGTAAATCCAATTGACTTGAAATTTGAAACCTTACAATAATATCACATTACGGATCCGATGAAACTGGTTTCGTCGAAATCCGAGACTTTTTGAAAAATGGCTATTTTCACTCGCCAAATTAAAATTAAAAATAAATCGATGCGTTTCGAGCTGCCACGATCAAACGATAGCTCCGATTGACACGAAATTTGAAATCCGGTAATAACTAACTATTACGGATCCAATGAAACTAGTTTCGTTCAATTCTGAGACTGTTCAAAAATTGACTATTTTCACTAGTCGATTTAAATATTAAAATATTCAATTTTCACAAATTAACTTTTAATTCGATTTTAAAAGTTCTAAAATATCATTCTAACTTCCATATGATAAAATAAAATTTTACAAATCATTTTCTATCATATTTAACTATATTTTCAATTATTTCCATAATTTAACGTATTAAATTATCGATTTAATTATTCAATTAATTCCAATAATTCAAAATAAAACTTATTCGACTTATAAATTTCACTTATTAATATTTAAAATTAATTAAATATTCATATTTTAATTTCTAAAAATTCTGGGTCGTTACATGAAACTTGTTTCTTCAGTTTTCTTTTACCATTCATTTACATTAAAACCTGGTTCATGTTTTCTGTTGAAATTTGAAAACCTGGACATATATTTTTTTTCTTTTAAATTTCTAAAACCTGTTATGTTTTCAAAACAACCCGAGCTATAGTAGAAAAAAAACTCGAGCCAAATCATCATCTTCCCGAGATCGACTTCGAGCAAATCACCTTCCTCTTGAGTTCGTACACACAGCAACAATCATCAGACTCACCAGCTAACATGTGCAAGTGCACGGCCAAGCGATCGACTTTCGATCATCGTTGATCCTTCTCGCGCGTCGATGATCACCTTTACATCCATCACAAACACCTAAATGTCCAATTCCCCAAAGGATTAGAATCAAGCATTTCAACTCAAATCTGGAACGAAACCTTCCGACGAAAATTGCCTCACCAACGATGACCTGACCACTATCAACCATGCCAACCACAACTGTAGATTCGTCTCGACCTACAGCCTCTATCCTCCTAGACCGATCGCCTACTGATCACTATCGACGACGAAATCCCTCCTCAAACCTCGTCGACCTAAAACCCTACCAAACCACCATGTCCTCGCTACAGTCCACTATAAATTCAACCACCAATTTTCCTGTATTCGCCACCATCTAAACCTCCTCTGACCTTAATCCCGAGGCTCAATTTCTCTTTGATCGACCGGGATTGACATTTTTCATGATTCCGTTCAGTTCGCCAATTTTCCTCGAATACTTACTTAAAAATTCCGATTCCACCTTTAAAAATCATTATTTTTGAAAGTGTTTTTAACGATTTAATTGAAATTAGAAAACATAATTCTCGAGTCTTTGGTATGCTCTATATTCATCTGTATTTCTTAGTTTTTCAGGAAATACTTTGATCATTTAGGCTTGAAATTATTTTTAAAACAAACATCTCGTTAATTCAAGCATTTTCCATTCGTATATCTAAGCTTATAAATGAAGGATTTGAGGAGATCTTGATTTTTCTATATTTGTTTCTAGCCTGTATATAGGAAAAGACACATATATATGCTTCTATACAGTCATCTATATATATAAACATACAACATAATTCATAGTCATAATAACATATTTCACAACTTATATCAAATTTTTATCACATGCAAACCAAAATAACATATAGGTTTAAAGGCTTGCTCACCTGGAGTTTGACAAAGCTGAGAGGAACAGAGAACCTGAACTTGTTATTAAACTAGAATGCTTTGTTTTTTATCTGGAAATGATGATTTGTGCTAAAGATTTGAATTTGTTTGATTTTTTAACTGCTTCAGGTTTGAATTCTTGCTTTATATTTGAGTTGAACTTGCATTTGATTCAAGTTTGATCCCAGATAGCATATGTTTTGCCTGATCTGCTTTGCTATTTGAAAATCTAGAATTGTTTGATCAATAACTTGCTTGCTTTAGAATTGTTTCAGGCTTTTGATCCTTTCTTTGTTTTCAGGTTTGAAGCTTTATTTTTATTTTCATTTTCCAGGTTTAAGATCTGCTTTTGGTTTTTCAGGTTTTAGATGAAGGAAGAATATTTGAGAAGTGGGAAAATGAAACTGGTTTCTCTAATAACATTTTTTTTAATTTTTATAAATGTCCAATTCAATCAAGTGCCACTTGTTAATTAGAAACCCAACACTTGTAATTCAAGTAAACACTTGTAATTTTACATTAACACTTATTTTACAAATGTCCCTAATATCAACTTTATGTTCAAATCCCTCTACTTAATTTAATTTATAAATTTTGTTTAAACCCTTTTCTCTAATTTATTTACAAATTCATGTATATATTATTTGCTAATTATATTTATTTCCAAATATGAAAGAAAGTGTCTTTAAATCCTTTTATTAATCTCATTCTAAATTTCATTCTTAAGTTATTATACTTAAATGGATAACTAAAAACAAATAGTAGTGTTAAATTGAGTAATTTAACTTTAATTAACTTTTTAGAAAATTCTTATATTAATCTCAAATTACAACTTCCAAATATAGATATATATTATAATTAGAAAACAAACTTTTATAAATTTTAAATATAATGTTCTTCAAACTCAATTTATTCCCAAGAGATTTCAAATTCATAAATTAATATACAATCAATTTGTATAAAACAATATCTTTTTATAAATATATATTTTATTCATTCACAATCTATAAATATTTTTCAAATATTTATTTTCAACATATATGTATTTGAATCTCAAATTCAAATTCCAAATTATAATCTATTTATAAAATATCTAGATTTCCAAATTAAATTATTTATTTAAAAACTTATATACATTTATATTTTTTTATTCCCACATTTTCAATTTAATTTCACAATTAAATTCACAATTTAATCCACAAATTTATTTTAATTATCAATTTAAATTTAACTCAAAAACTGGGATCGTTGCAATTTTCCATTATCTCATTGATTCATTTGACTTATTATTATACATTGGTTCATTTGATGAATTAGCATGATGAAAATTTTATGTATTAACCTATTTTGAATTTTAAAATTTAATGTCCCAAATTGATGTGTTATATTTTGCAAAATTGTCGTATTTCCTAACAATAGAGTAAAATATAGCAACAATCATCCACTGCATATATAATAGTCTTCTCAAAATCAATACTATAATTGAGTTATAAATTTTGTATAATGTATAGCTTAACAAAGTAAGCATCTAACAAACTAAACTAAACTAAAATACCTACATGTTATATTGGATAAAAATAACATCGACAGATATTGATTCCAAAGGTAAAATTAAAATTTGAATTTGGAACAGTGTGCCTCATTATATGTTGATTTTGAGTTTGAGAGTAAGAAATAGGTATCAACTTTATTACAAATGACAGTTATATTCACTAAAGCGATCTGTACAACTAGGCATAAAAATATATGTATCCGCATATATACAGTTTAGCAATAGCAACATTAATGACCTTATGCTAGAGAACTTTATTCTGGCAAGAGGTAAAAATGCTTTGTTTATGGTATGGAAATTAATTATTATACTTCATTACCTGCTAATCTTGCTGTGTGTATATTATGCATTACATACCTGCCAATCATACGTGCCTATATAATTGGAAAGGGTGACAGTTTATGGTATCAGAAATATTAATTATACAATGTACATTAAATGCACGCCAATTGGGGTCAGGTATATTTTGATTTTTTTATACTAGCCAACCATAAATGCATATATAAATGTTGACAAGAGGTTAATAATAGTTTATTGTATTAGGAATTATAATTATGTAGGATTTTCATTTGATGTGTTTACTACAATTTATGTTTACTAGTATATTTTAATTCTATTTTCTACCACTAACTACAGAGATACTTCCTTGATGTGGCCAAATTTAGTGCAGAATTTTTCATTTTCAGCCATTAGTGAAATAAAGGTAATAATGGTTTTATGTTTGTATCCATATATGGTTAAATGAAGACTAAGCTATTCGTTATCTAATGGTGACTCTGGGTAATTAGATGTTGGAAGCACAATAATTTTGCAGTCTTAAAAGTTAATATTTTTCCTTTTAATATGTTCAAAATTTACATATTCTCTAATAATTTTATTTTCAAAAATATAGCTGTGTTTTTGAACCAAATAATTTGCAAATACCAATACAAGCATGTTGTCATTATAATTCAGATGTTGTATATCGTAGTACATGAGATCAAATATTATTTAACTTTTTTTTCTTTATTTCATAATCGTGTCCACCAATATTTATTTATCTTTTAAGTTACAAAAAAGGAAATTTTGAAACAATATAAAAAGTAACTAATTTGTGTATATATTATATACTCACATGTTGGTCATTAGTTATTTAAAAATATAGTAATTAATTGCAATATCCATTATGACTTTTTATTAATATGAAAGGGTCAGCTGCCTTATTTCTAGGCTAAATATTTACAATTCCTAATAAAAAAGTTCATTTACATTTAGAGGAGGATTCAATTTTAGTAATTAATCGATGAAAACGTAGAGACTTTATGCAAACTTCTATTTCTGGATATAGATATTAATTCCCTCCATTACGCATTATGCCATTTACAGAGGTTGCTTTTTATGCCCTTAGAATAGCAGAGAAATTAAGGTAGAATATTTGTGGAGGCTTATAGTTTGGTATGTATATTTAATTTACTAGGTTTTGTAACATAATGTTTGTTTTCATAGTATGCCTGCAATTGTTGTGCTTCCTTTTTTCTTAGTTAACAATATGATATTAATTCACATATTCGTCATTACTTATAGCAGGAATGGATTAGAACTCTATGGTATATAGAACATAAATAAATACCATGTTGCTTTTGGGAGTTCATTCCATGCAAATTGATAACAAAATGAATAGGCATTCTTCTTTTGAGTTTTTATTACACTTAAATAAAATCATAAATTACATACATTTACTCAGATATTGTTATTATTATTATGCATCTTGGAAGTATGTGGATGACACCGAAGACTATATAAACATCATGATGGATGGCAAGCAAAACCATCTTTTATAGATGAGGAATATTTGGAATCAAAATAAGCAATTTATTTGATAAAACTAAAGCATAAGAAACCGAATTCTTATGGGAAAAAGTTGGTGGACCGACCACTGTTGCTTTTGTCATTGATTGTCATAGTATTATGTAAACGTAAGTGCCTTATATAGTCTTTTACTATAGCGCACTTCTATTGATGTTATTGACATGAAGTTGTAGCATATGATATTAATGTTTTATCTTTATATTATGTCTAATGAATAAATAAAATTCTTTTGAAACCAGCATTTATATCACATGATGTTCATAAATGTTTTCTTAATGTAGAAAAGAAAATTGTTAATTTTACTTGGATATTTTTATTATTATTTTGAAATTTAAGTTGCTAACTTCAGGGCCGGCCCAAAGACATTTAATGCCCTAGACGAGCTTTGTTTTTTCATTTCCTTTTGTCCTATTTTTTAAAAGAGAACGACAATTTTAAATGCAGAAATAAAAATGAATTTTTTTAATATAGAAACAATATGAAAACTCTTTCATATATAGAACGATAATTACAAAATATAGGTCTACTAAGCCATTTAGAGTACATATCAAAAACCAAAATGTCAACACGATATCATAGCATGCTAATGCAATTAACGAAAACAGCCTATTCTTACATTTTTTGAAGCAAACTCATCTATTATTCCTTCATAGTTAAGCATATCCAAGTACTCATTTTCAATTGAAATCATAGATAATCCGCTTAACCTTTCTTGCGACATAGTAGTCCGATGATATGTTTTAATCAATTTCAATTTTGAGAAACTTCTTTCCACCGAAGCACCTGTTACCGGAATAGTTAACAAAATTCGATAAGCAACCCAAACATTCAAAAATCCACTTACATCTCGATAAGACCTCAAAAAATTTAAAATATCAATGGATTTAGTTACTTTCGATGGTAGATTCCTTTTTAATTGTCGAAGCTCGTAGAATAATTCTTTACCACAAATATCTTGTTCTTCGTCATGTTCCAAAAATCCTTCTAATTTCATGCAATGGTTTTTCAACTCACCATCGTTAATATTTTTAAACTTTAAATTTAACAAGAAACCAAAAGTTCCTTCATAAAGCTTAAATTGCTCAAACCGATCTCTAAGTGAAGTTAAAGCTTGATCTATTATACGAAGAAAATAAGCAACTCGAAAATTATCTTCAGGGGATTGCATATCATTATTCTCTCCGATATCTTCATCAAATTGTTTTTTTTCTACACACAACTCTCTTTTTCAAAAAGATTGGATCAATGCCGACTTTAATTGCAATTTCTTTAGCTTCATTCATCATGGTTTCAAATCCATCTTCTCAAAATTTTTCAAAAAATGCTACAAGCTCCTTAATATTTGTGATTGCATCTTCGATATTCATTTCCTCTCGTTGAAGTATTTTACTTACTCGATTGATATTGTCTAATATTGTGTACCAAATACAAAAACTAATCAAGAATTCAAAATTTTCCAAGCTATTTTGGCATAATCCTTTAGCCTCCGTCATCACAACATCATCTTTAGAATTATTTGCAATATCAATTAAAGCATCTCTTAGTTCCGATGTTTGCGTTCTTCTTGCTTTAACACTTTCAATGTGACTTTCCCACCGGGTTGTCGATAATGGTTTAGGAGTCAAACCTTTCACATAGCTTCGAAGTATTTCCCATCGATGTGTTGAACCGGAAAATAAAGTATAAATATTTTGCACATACGCAAAAAAGTTTCTAGCTTTCATACATGATTTTACCATATCGCATAAAGCAAGATTAAGACTATGACACCCACATGAAATGTAGAAGGCTCTGGGATTTATATCAAGTAGCCTTTTTTGCACACCTTTATGTTTACATACATTAAGTTCAATTAAGTATTTAATACTATTGTCAATAAATTAAACTCAAGTTCAAGAAAAAAATTATTTACTATTGTTACCTTTCATGTTCGAATCATTGTCATACCCTTGTCCTCTCACATCATTAATATCAAGTTTAAGTTCAACCAAAACATGTACAAGCCATTTAAAAAGACCAAGCCCAGATGTATCATCCACCGTTATGAATCGAAGAAAACATCTTCCACCTTGATGTCATTTGCATCATCAACAGTCACACATCTTATAATAATAGACATTTTCTCCTTATGGCACAAATCCGGAGTGCAATCAAGAATAATACAGAAGTATTTTGCTTTTTTAATCTTTCTAAGCATTGCTAATTTGATTTTGTTAGCCAACAAACTTATCAATTCATTTTAAATTTTATGACTTAAATAATGATTATAGATTTCATTATTTACCACCCGTCTAAGATGATCTTCCATAATTGGATCAAACTCGGCTATAAATTCTATAAGTTGACAAAAAAGCCCATTATTTTTCTCATAAATTTTCTCATTTGATCCACGAAATGGTAAATTATTTCTAGAAAGTGTTTTGACAACACCAATTATGCGCACAAGTACCTTTTTCCAACGTTGTTTCTCTTGATCAATTTGCGCTTCCATTGCTTCATCGATTATTGCTTTTTGTTGAAGCCCTTTACGCAAATCCACCCATTTAATTAGATTTTCATTGTGCAATGGATTACCTTCATGCTCTCTTAATTTAGTAGATAAATTATGCCAATCATTAATTCTTTCATCGACTAACTTGGATGTTTTTTTTTGTATGCTTAAACAGCTTATAACAAAAACAATAAACTTTATCGTACTCATCCGAGTACACAAGCCATTTTCTTTCATGCTCTTCTCTCCGTGGATAGCCGCCGATGTAATGTTTTAATGAGAAGTGTCTACCATCAATCTTATTTCTTGGAAACTTATCATTTTCTTTCACTATTTTGATGGGACCAACGTTGAATTAGCATAATTCGTTTGGTGTCGGTAATTTTCCCTATAATCCCGGATCCTAATTATATCAACATCCTTTTCAATATCAAGTATAGCTACATCCTCAACATCTTCATCATCAACATCAACGTGTACATGTACATTATTATCCTCGTTTACTACTTCTACAACATGTTGATCTTCAATTTCTATTTCAACATCCTCATTTGTAGGCACTTCATCTTCATTTATCTTGACTTGACTTGATTTTGAAGTTTGAGATTTCTTTTATTTTTCTTCAAATAAATTTGAAATTGAGCCTACCAATGATTATGCTTCTTCATCTTTGCGTTGTTTTTTCTTCCTATTTTGGTACCTGGAATTTTGCTTCCGAATCCTATCCCAAATTAAAATACGGCACAATATTATTAATGAAAATACTATTAGCACTTCATTCATTTTAATACTTTTGAATTCAATTCTAGTAATTAATCATAATTTAATCTATTCAAATAAAGTATGAATTCAATATTATTCATTTTCAAATTTTTTCCCGTTGACAGAACTATCTAAATCCCACAGAAAAAGCATCTCTTTTTATTAATGTTGGAGCAGTACTCTATGAATAATTTCAATGCTTCCATGAATAAATCCAATATTTATCTAAGGAAAAATCAATTGAAGCATAAATTGCATCAGATTGAACTGCTGTTATTAAGCAAGTATGCAACTGAACAGCAAATAATTAACATTTGCATCAAATTGAACTGCTATTATTATGCATCAGATTTATCTAAGGAAGAATTAACATTTGTATCAGATTGAACTACTGTCTGCTGTTATTATGCAATAATGCAACTGAACTGCAAATAATTTTGGATATCAGATGATTCAAATTGAAGATTGGACACATGTATTTCCTAACTCCTAACAGCAGTAAAAAAAAATCAATCAGATTGGGCACAATTTAATGGTGCAATGATAATCAAAATTTAATTTAGGAATTGGGGCAAATCAAATTCAAATTATCTGTTAATCGAAATCAGTAAAAAAATCAATATTTGTAATTCGTAAACTCACATAATTTTAGAATTATGAATTAGGGCAAATCAAATTCGACACGAGGTCGCTGGCTGACGAATGACGAATCGACGATGGCGACAAACCTAAGGTGAAGCTGACTCGCTGAGTTGAATGGGAAAAATTGGCTTGTGCTGTGCCGCGGCGCCTAGCGAGGTGATGAAGAATCGATGAGGAGCGTGGAGAGTGTCGGGATTTGAGAAGAAGAGAAGAATACTTTTTTTTCTCTGTTTGTTGCCCCTCCGTAAAATAATGCCCTAGGCAAATGTATTGCTCGCCTATGCCTCGGGCCGGGCCTGGCTAACTTGTATGACATGCAATAATATTTCTCTTTGATTTATGCTACATATACAACATTAAGTTATGACTGTTCAAATTTTAAACTTCAAATAGTGAGATACCAGTTTTACTATCCATTTCACTTGACCACGTTGACTCTTTTAGGTGAATTTGATAAACTTTTCGGTATTCTTATATACATTTTTCCACTTTTGATTTACCTCCTTAATTTATATATTTTAGGTAAGTTTTATTCCAAGGTAAATAATATTCATGATTTGAAGCTCATAAAAAGGTAAATATTATGTAGTTTCAGTGGAATTAAGTATAGTCATTGTCCTTTTTGCTTCTTTTGAATTACCTTCTCAAATTTTTTTTCCAACTATGAATTACTTACTTCATTTACTTATTCTATGTTTATTTATTTTATGTGCTTCTCTTAGTATTCATAATATGAAGAAAAAAATGTATCCGTTTGTGATGACACACACGCATAAAAATTTAAATGATGTATATGTGTGTGACACACACAAAAGCTTTTAGGACCTCATTTATCTGTTGGTTCTTTAGCTTGATTTTCATGATGTTACACTCTTTCAAAACTGTGCACCACCCATTTCAATATCATAGCTTGACCATTATTACGGAAGCAGTACCACAACTCTATCCTTGAAACTGTAGGTCTCAGTTGCTCGTGGTTTCTCCAGTATTTTGTTTTGAGTGTTGTCTCTACTTTCAACACTATAGTTCAGGTATTCCAATTCAGTTCTGCTCATGCTGCTCTACACCAACATTAGTGGTCAGTTCACTACTACTGACTTAGTTTCCAATGGTTTAGACTGCAGCCTTAGCTTACATCAATTTCCTCTAATTCTATCCAGTTCGACAGTTTGCACATGATTCGTAGCACTTAGCAGCAATGCTCTCACCAGTTGTTATGTGTTGCCTCTATGCCTCTGCAGCATCATATGTTCATGTCTTAAGAGTTTATTGTAGTACTTGGTCCTTCGGATCATGCTTAATGCTTCTAACAGTTCAAACTATTCTCCAATGCTATAATGATTCACATCTGTATAGCAAGAGCTTATGCCATTATTGTAGCCTGTGATTGTCCAAGACTTCTAAGAACAACAATGCATCTGTATTCAAATATGAGCTCTTGGCTCATTAGTATTGCCATCTCATTATGCATATAGCATTAGCTCTCTTTACTTACACATGCACTTTGTTCAACGTGCATCAGTTTCAACATTTGGTTTATAACACACTCATTAACATCGGTCAATGGCCTGAACTGTAAGTTGTGGCTACTTTTTACTTTTTAAAGTTGAATCTTTTTAAAGTTATGGAACTAATTATGTCCAATGGATAAGGGTATGCATTATACACTTTTGCTTTTACCTTTTGCTATTCCAATTGAGTTTCATTGTCATTTATGTAGATCATATTTATTTGCATTGAAATGGGAAAATATATTTGTTTCTTCTAATATAAAAGTTAGACAGTATGTTTTATGTCCCTACTATCTTTGTATATTCAAATTACTAATATGAAAGTTGGCCATAATGTTTTCCTAATATAAAATACTAATTTGAAGGTCAAATACATGTCAATAATTTCAATATCCGCAGTGATAATTATTTCTATTTTTACTTAGTCATCATATGGATTCATCGGTGATTATGATTTGTGACTACCAGTTTCTGATTTAGAAAAAGTGGGTTACTCATTGTTATGTCCTACCACATGGATTACAATACAATTGCTTATGAGCATTTACTTTAATATTACAATAATAGTGGCTATTTGTATGGATTACCTTCCATATGCAATATGCTAAATATCACTACTATTTGTACAACTTATCTTGCCATTCATTTTTGAGAATTTAGGAAACTCAATTGGCAGTTTCTTGGAAGAAATTATAGATAGACACAAGCACTTGATAAATTATATACTATGATGTACTTTTATTTTTTATTTTTGAAACTCGAATCTTTTTTGACTTTCGAAACTAATTTTGTTCAATGGATAGGGGTATGCATTATACACTTTTGCTTTTAGCTTATGCTATGCCAATTGAGTTTCATTGTCATTTATGGTACATCTAATTTATTTGCATTGGAAGGGAAAAATATATCTGTTTCTTTCAATATAAAAGTTCTCAACTGAATAATCTCCAATCAAATTTTGTAAAGAAAGTTGAATAAAATACCTAAATCTTCTTGATAATTAACAATCAAAAGCCAATCTTTTCTTCCAAGAAACTATTGAGCTGTCTCAAAATTTTATGTTGGAGTAACCAAAACATCATTAACAGTGGTTTCGATAAGGATACTAATCTAAAGTAAAATTCAAAATCTATACGGTAGCGTTAGGTAGTTTTGTACTTTAGCAAGCACTGAGGGTTTGCGAGGAAGAGAGTATAAAGGAAAATACGACATTTATTATTGATAAGAAAAATTCTTTATATATTAATATGATGATTACTTTTTAAAAGAGAGCCGATACAGGTTTTTATAGTTTCAAACTAATGGAAGTGCTAATTTTAACATTTGGTACATTCTTTACACATTGATATAATGGTTGTTCTCTCTCTTTACTTATTTAATTATTTTCTAAAATAACTTAGTCTCATTTACGTTCCGACAAATGATTGATTTGTGCATGTACACATATAAAAGAAATGCAACAGTATGTACATGTCGAAGCCATTTTGTAAGATCCAAAAAATATTACAAACAGTGCTTTTCATACCAACTTCTCCTGCGCACGTGCATTGCACGTGCCAATGTACTCGTTGTTTATTAAAGAAACACCTTTATTTATTTCGTCTCAAAATAATAGCAATTCTTAGAAAACAATATCATACCTCAAAATTCCTTTAATTATACTTTTATTTTTCTCCCAAATATCTTACAACATTGTATCTTAATCAAAATAGTAATTTACATTAAATTACTTTTCAAAACAACAACATTATTATTTTCATCAGAATAACAATATATACCAAAATCGATTTAATATTTTCCAAAACCAATTTATCTTAAAAATAAAAATATTCTGTATTAGACTTCAGATTTCCTTTTATTGTTATCTGCCTAAAAATAGTAAAAATCTAACTCAAAACTCACTTGGAAACATATCTTTATCGTTATTGTTGTTCTTATTATTTTGAAAATATTTTTATTTTATCACTTAAAAAATAATAATAGTATTTTCTTCAATAAATACCATAAATCCAATTATATTGCCATTTACTCAAAACAATACAACTTTAAAAAATTATTTTATTGTCCAATGTTACCTTATTTTATAAATAATGATAAAATCCACAATTTAATTTAAAATTAGATTTTTTATTATTATTTATGAATTTCCCTATAAATTCAAAAATAGTTACCTTATTAAATTTATTACATTAATTTAAACAAAATTTGTCAAATCATCGTTATTTACAAATATCCTTCAAAATTTATAAATAATATAAACTTCCAAAAATTACAGTTTTACTCATTCTTAAACAATTAATTGTTTCCATTTTAAATCAACAATTAATTACAATTATACACCCGTCACCCAATGATACAACAAATAACAGTAAACAACCAAATCGAGACACAATATATCCAAATATTGCAACAACAAAATAATCATTAATAGAACTTAGCATATATCAACAAATAAAAGAATTTCATTGGTGGATATCTATTTAATGTTTTTAAACAAGGTTTAGGAATAAAACACCAAATTTAAATCAATGAAAACATCATTCACCAATAAATCTCATATACATAAAGCTTAAAACATTGTTCATATAAAAAACTCTCGTTTAAGGAATAAATCTCTTTATTTATAACTCGTACTCTATTAAAAAGCAACAAAGTAAACCCAACAAAAATCGCAATTGAACTATACAGATCTTATGTCAACAAAATCAAATAGCAAATTTCATCCATTTTTAGATTTTCAAACATCATTTGTATGAAAAAAATCTTCATTTAAAACAATAAATCTTATTTATATAAATATAAATCATAGTATTAAATAAAATGGTACCTAAGCACACACCTCAAATGAAGATTAATACAGATCTATTTTTATTCAATGAGTTATAGTATTTTTCTTTCCATCACAACCCAATTAGCTTCCAAAAGTCTAGGTGTATACATTATTGAATGAATTGCTAACCTTCTTTCCTTTATTGAATAATCATTTTCATATTATAGATATATTATTTTAGTTCTGCAAGCATACGACAAGAAATGGAGACAAAGAATAAATTAGGATATTACTCCTAGCATCAAAGAGGTATGAAATAATAGTGAATATATAGAGATAAGAAGGTAGAGAGAGGTGAAGACATGTTGTGTTCCCAAGAGGTGAATATATAAACATGTATCACCATGGATATGTATCCTTTTGTTGGTTTTCTACAGAATTCAAAAAAAAAGTGTTGTTAGCCAAGGTTTAACCCATAACCTCCCAATTGAATTCCACACTCTTAACCAACTGCACTAAACATGTTTTTGATTCCAGAACAAGAATATTGAAAATCATTTGTCGAAGGTCAAATTTTTAGACTTATAAAGTTAGTATCTTCCAAACCGTAAATCCTAATATACTAATTTATGATCAAAACCAATCAACTTAGGAAGACAAATGCAATGACTATAAATACAATACCTAAATTACCTTTTAATTGGAAATCCATTTAATTAATTTAGTGTTAACAATGTCAAATTTATGGATTATTACATTCTCCACCATTAAAAGAAATTTGCCCTCAAAATTTTAGAAATACAACCCTCAAACAAATAAACCAAGAATCATCTTGGGCTTAATTATAAAATATAGGGAATTACATCAAGGTAAATGTTTAAAAAGTGGCGTACGACAACCGCACAACAAAACTGATCATGACATGATAGTCATTCACAATAATGAGTTTAGCACTCATACTATAACTCACATATTTTTCGTCAATCATGTAATCCGAACAATAGTATATAAAAAATTAACATTTCATCAAAAAAGAGTGAAACAATCTCAAACATAGATCAACTTTGTCCCCAAATCTTATCATGCATCTCAATAATCCTATCATAATTGGTTATAACAATACTACATAAAAAAATTAAGTTGGTACAAACAAGCATGCACAAACATAAATATATAAATCAATAACCAACATAGCCCATCAAAATAGACACATATACTCAAAATACTATGGTACTATTGCCACATTATTCAACTAACAAATAACATAAGTGTGCTAATCCCTACGCCGACTACACATCCAATATACTATGTGTATCTTCAAATTTGTCAATGAAATTCCTCGTAGTCTCATCCTCAAAATAATCGGTGTACCATCCATCCCTCCAAAACAATATGCTTGCCCGCCCATGGCTACAACCTCAAAATAATGTTGCAGCTGCATCAATCCTCGATTCCTCAACCCATACAGATGTCAAGAAATATGTAACCCACACAAACAATCAACAATTATAACCCTACATGAATGGTCCAAAAGTGTATATCCCATAGAGATTGTCAAAAAAAATATAAACCTACACGGATAGTCAAGAACCATAGACCCATACAGACGGTTTCGTACCAAGCATCTCTTGAATACATGGTAACTCAAATGACCCACACAAATGGTCAACAACTACTCAACGTCGAGGCTACATGCTCGAACTCATGTGTATGTAGATGGCTAGGAATTAGACATACACAAATGTCCAAAATAAGGATATACACAGACCACCCTAGGTACACGCAGACTACCCTATCCCTATTTTTGAGAAAACATCGAGACCTTAGAGTTAACAATCCTTTGGTATGCATCCATATCGAAACCCGGTTTGTACCTTTCCTCAGCTCTCATCGAATATTTAATTCCATGATCCTTTTATAGTAACTCCTCAATTTGATGACATGAATCACTCATCCAAAATACCAAAGAGGGATCTATTATCCATTTCTAGTGGTGAGAGTTCTAATGCATCCTCAAATCAAAACATTTATCGAAATATTTGCATTTCAAAATCAAAGGTTCTATGTCCTTTTTATTCCAAAATTCTTTCTCAAAATATCATTACCATTTTATAAAATATGTTTTGTTCAAAAATATTATCATCATTCTTCAAAATTAAACTATAATAATTTTTGAGGAAATACCATTTCATAGAAAAATTTCAAACTATATAAACATTTCCAAGATCGAAATAGGATTCCTTATTGAGATTAAATCACTTATGGAAGCTAGTAATTGCTTATGTAAAAATAGATTTGAAAGTATGAATTTTTGCAATAAATCCAAAATTCTAATAATGATGTCACGATCCTCCCACCATCACTTTGATTCCCCAATGGTATCCATCAAGTCTTCATGTCACCTAAACACTTCAGCTACCATTACTCATCTTCAAGTAACATCATCAAATTTCTTATTCATTTCAAATATATAGTCTTCCATGGCTTAGGAAACAATTTCATCCCACTATGACTAAACCAAATATGTCCCTTACCAACTTACTAATTTCTCTAATGTGCAGCCCTACAACAACCCGCACCTTGATGAGTCCATCGATTAAACCGAAATCAAAGTCCATTAAGGTATGGATCGTTGGTGTTGGTAACCTATAATAAATATAAGTATATCAAAGAGAGAACTCACAACGTGGTAGTAAAATATACCGACTAAGGATACTACCTTAGAATCAATATTATTCCCTTGATATCCAATTGCCTTGTCGGTGTCGAACATGAATGAGAACACCTCTCCATCTACTATTTTCATCTTGTACCAGTAGCACGTCCCTTTAAATCTTCATATGGGTTGTAACGAGGAGGAGGTCGGAACAACATTCTGATGAATGGTAAATTACATGCTTTATCCATAACACTGGTTTATGCTGATTTATTTCTATTTAAGTGTTATGTCTACTATTCACAAGATTATCCATTAATTCTATTGTATTTACGATAAATCCAACCTTTCTCCAAGGTATAACTATATATGCATATGTGTATGTATATGCATTGAACTGCCCAAAAGGGAACCCCCGGCCACTTAATACTTTTTAAATAGGGAGAAGGCATACCCAACGACCATTTAATACCTCAACCCCGAAGAGGGCCTACCGTAACGTAATCGATGGTCAACCGAACCAAGCTACAAATGTCGATGACCCCTAGATACGGCTTTATGATTTAGTTTGTCGCATTATTAACGCATCTCAAAGGGATATCTAAGGGTTAACTAGCCCACCTCTAACAAACAAACAATTAGTTAAACTTTGAGGTCCTTGCATATTCCATACAAATTCTATACTAGTAGGAAGAAAAATCCGTCAAGACGTAATCCAAGTCTTTGCCAATGACCGTTCAAAATCGTTGCTAGTCAAAGCCTATATGCCAAACCTACATCTAAATACTATTTTATCAACAACATTGACATAGCCCACCGACCACCACAGTTAAAATCCGATTTAGACTTACCTAATATAAGTCAAGGAAGATGCCTACTCCAGTTAGTTAATACCTATTATTTAGAAATGAATCAGACTCCATTTTACAATAAGGTATTGTCATAGGTAATTTAAGATTTCTTATAAGGAGGAGGTAGATCCAACGGTCATTTAATACCTCAATCCTCGAAGTAAACCCGTTGATATTCCTAAAGGTACTGAGCCATCTAATACTTCAAATCCAAGGCGAATCCTTGGTATCTCTAAACCTATATACAAACATATATTCCCCCCTCCACAGGTCCTATAGTTGGAGATGTCACACATCAGTAGAACGTATACACAGCTGTTGGAAGCCTCTAAGTGAAGTGTTGATTTCCGTTATGTAACTATACTGACCTCGCATACCAAACCGATACTAAACCAAGCCATTTATAATCAACCTAAATATCGGGCTAATCCCACTAATTCAGGCCAATCATAACATATTATTAAGGCCATATAAGTTCCACTATGGAACTTATTATTACACTTTTAATTCCTTTATTAGCATTCATATTTATTTACTTTGTAACGACCCGAAAATTTTCAATCCCAAAAATTTCAGATAGTTATGGAAAGAAGAAAGAGATAGAAGAAGAAGAACAGAAAACGTCAACAACTCACACACGCAGCGGATAAAATATAATAACAAATAATAACAGTTTACAAAAGAATGTTATATCTGTCGATTACATTTAATATACATCAGAGTTTCAAATTCATACAGTCACTGAATATATATACAATTATCATGTCTCAGATTAACAATAATATAAATACAGCGGAAATATTCTATACGTTCTTGCCATCCAGCTCGTCTCCTGAGCTCCAGGACGTACCTTACCTGAAAATTTGTAATTCTCGGTCTGACCCAAGCATTACATCAAAGTACCACCCGGGTCAGGCTGGAAACCAGCATGACTAAACCCAACTAACATGGAATACCAAAGCAAACATCTTATATAAACCCGGGTAACATATATCAATTTAACCAATTCACAATTTGTTATAAACAATGCTTATTTCACATATAAATTTCTAAGTACCAAACTTAGATAAAATAATCCAATTCACTTAAATCAATTCATTCCGTCCTATTGATTTCACAAATCAATTTATAAAATTTCAAAGTGGTTTCGGGTATTTCCCAATACCCGATCCCGGTCTCGTTGAGTCTCATGTCATCCTAACCCAAATTATCCAAATGAAATACACAACGTTACATGTCAGAGCTATCAACTCATTCAAAGCATCCAATACCATTCAGTCATCCATAAGCAACGCTTAATCAAATACAAATCAATTCAATTGATTCTAATTGAATTTCTAACCACATTCACTCAGATTCCATCATTCATTATTAATTTATTTCAAATCAATTAATTAATCAACCCTTCGTTATTCATCTTAATTAATCATTCTGGATTAATTATCTTCAATTACTTTCAAGTAATTATCTTTAATTAATTTCTCGATATTAATTATCCTTAACCAAAATCAATAAGTAATCTTAATTATTCATAAATTTATTAACTATATTAGTTACATTAATCCTTCATTACTTATATTAATTACTTTCTCATAAGTCTCTTATTATGGATTAATCAGTTTTAATTTACCAATCTTTAATTACTTCATTAATTATATAAATTAATGATTTTCAATTATATTTTAATTTATCCTAGTCAAATTTAATTACATTAATTAAAACACAGTATTAGTCATTTCCAATTAATCCCAAACTGTAATTAACTATCTTTTTATTTACTTCATTAAATAAATCAATTACTCCTTAAATAACCATCTCAATTAATCTCTTAATTTATTTCACAAGGTAATTATATTCTATTAATTACATTAAGTAATTATCTATCAAACCATCCATTGATTTCTAAATTAATTAAACTTCATTAATTAACTTAATCCTTGCTTAATTAATCAAACCCTTAATTACTAAATTTATTAACCCAAATCATTAATTAATTAATTTAATTAATTAATTATTCATTTTATTTACCCTTCTAATTTGATGAGTCACAATTCATTAAGTCCTCATTAACAATGAAAACATTTTCTTATTTATAACTTAAGTTCAAAATAATTTAACACCCAAATACTTCGAGTCAAGCCACAATTAACTCGAGAATCAACCAAAATCCAAAGTCACGTCATGTTAACCATTAAAATTTAAATAAATATCCAACAAAGTGAGATTTTCTCACCTTTGAATTTGTTTGCAATCCACTCTACTCCACCTCCAATCCAGCTTGTTTCTCTATTTAGACTGCCTTACACGCGACTGACTTCATCCCGAAGCCAAATGAAGACCCCATCCCTCTGCAGAAAAAACTAACGCTCGAAGGCTCCCCTTCCAGATCCCTTCACGAGCTCCATTCGATCGCAACCACCATAGCGAGCTTCCCACACGAATGCGACAACCACGAATTCCCCAAAATTTACAGCGAGCCCTAGCTCGCGCGCGACCTAGGTCACGATGCTTGGCTGTCGACGTCGGCACACGAGGCAAAACCCTCGACCTCCCCTTTCTCTCGCGAGCGCGCCTCTTCCCCATTCGAGTGCGAGTCGCCCTCTTTTTTTTTAGTACGGCTATGGATTCGAATTGAAGAGAGGGGATTTTGAAGAAGATCTGAACTCGGCCATTTGATGATTTTTTTTCTATTGAGTTTAGAAATGAAGGCTTCGACCATGACTTCATTAATAAATTTTAATCTTTTCTTCATGCGCGATTCTGTTCCAGGTTAGAGAGAGAGGTCGGGGATAATGTAAAGGGGTCGAGAAGCTTCGTGAGAACGATTGTGAGTAAAATATCTTTGACTATTTATTATATTATATTATAAAATTCCCAAAACGTCTCGTTAATTGCCATTTAAAATTTCGAACTCCACTTGAGGAATGCCACGAGGCGATTATAAGGTTTTACCCGCATTTCGAACACAATGGAACGTGTTTCAGAGGTTGATTTGATTGTACGTGGAAGTTAGCCTTTTTAAATTTATTTAAAATATTAAATTATCGATTTTAATTTCAACACGTTTCTCACCCGTACGAGCAAACGGTAAATCCAAACGCTACGAAAATTGAAATCCGATAATAACTAACTATTACGGATCTAATGGAACTGGTTTCGTCGAATTCCAAGACCGTGCCTCGAAAAACTATTTTTAAATTCAATTTAAACCGATATATTTTCAAAATTAAACAAATCACCTTTAAATTAAATTCTAACATTTCTATTATCTTCAGTATCATCATTATAAATTTTATAAGTCTTCAAATTATTTTTAACAGGCTTAAAACTGAAGATTCAATAATTTACCCAATTTCAGTTCATTAAATCCAATAACTCAATTGCTAAATAATAATAATATTTGAATTCAAGTTGAAAATTAACTTTAATTTATTCCAATTTAATTTGTTAAAAATTCTGGGTCGTCGCATTCCTCCCCCCTTAAAAGAATTTCGTCCCCGAAATTACTAGTTAGGAAGAATGGTCCAATACCCATTTACTTTTCTCCCAAAACCAACCGTTCAACATCCTACCATCTATCTTTTATAAAGGACCCCTTATCATTCTTACTAACTTCCTAAACTCTTTCACAGTTTCCAAACAATACTTTTTTCTCTAACATTCAAATTTCAATTTAAAACCAAAATTTTAAATTATCAAAATTTTCTCAAAATTTTTCTAGCTCCCTAAATTTCCGAGAAATTTTGTCAACGTCTCCTTTGCGCGGATAGCTCGGTACAACTACAAAAGGCCTCTATGGGCTCCTAAATTCCAAAAAGAAAACAAAAGCCAAGTGGCTACATCGAAAATCCAATCCAATTTCATACAAAAATTTAAATACATACCTTTTTGTCGGGCAATTCAAATTTATCTTTTGGAACCAAATCCAATTTTCTTTTCCCTCTATAATGCCTACATATCTTACTTAGCAATAATATTCAATCGCAGCCTTTCAAATTATTTTATACATTTTTTTACATAAGTTTCATATCTATTTCAAATTAGTCTTTCCCATTTCCATATGATTTCAACTTGCCTTCAATTCTGAATATTGAACTTTATTTTCCACTTATAACTAATTCATATTAGATTCATCTACTAAGTTACTTTAATTTCCAATTTGAAATTGTTTTGCCGTCAACAAAAATTTCCTCGAAAATTTTCAAAAAAAAAAAAAATTCTAACTCCCAAAATTTTCAGAAAATTTTGGCAGAGTCTTCTTTATACGGAGGAGCTTTTGCAATTTGACAATAGATATAAATATGTATACATCGACCCACACGGTCGGAAAAAGCAAAAACAGTTCATATTTCCTATTTTTTTGCGTAGGCGTACCTTTATTTAGCATTTAAAGCAAGCAGCTTATAAATTTTAGTAATTAGCGCAATCCAAATCCGGCCAAATGGCCCTTAGGTACCTGTACTTATTCAATTTAATCATGTAAGTACCATATACATAAAATCTATTGCATTTCTCTTACTTTAACAACTATATCACTTCAATTCCAAAAGAAATGCATTCAAAATAACTTCGACAAGCAATTTATATGTTTTCAATACTAATTCAATTTCTTTCAATCAAACATATATCATTTCCTTCAATTTCTAATGGTTTACAACTCAATTGCTTACATTTAATTTATTTTTCAATCCAAACAAGCTCGTATTCACTTCTATTGATTCAAAAATCAATTATATTTGCATCCACTACTTCATAGAATTTAATTAAATCTCGTTTACGACAAACGACACCCAATTTTACGCAAATTGATGATATCCATGTGAATAAATAATTACTTAAGTTTTATAACCAATTTAAATTGATCCCGACTGAATTTCATTTAATTCCATTCTTGTATACTACTAGCCATTCCCAAATTATTTCAATCCAAGCTTTTATTTAATGGGCTTTTATCCTTATTCGAAGCCAAGCTTCCATAAATTTTAAAATTAAGTTAATTTACTTTAATTTATTCCAACATCAAACTTAAGTTCACTTCGATTTAATTTTTATTTAATCAAATCCCATTAAATTTAGTTAGCCCATCCACTTTAATTTTAATTGTAATTCACCTTCTCAATTTATCAAAATAATATCCAACTCATATTTAACTCATTTTATATTTTTAATTCACTTTCTTAATTCATTTTCGCATTTATTTTATTAATACAAGGCCATTCTCAATTTATTTCTATTCACTTGGGTTTTGTTTGCAACCCAAATCATTTCTATTATAATTCATTTTCATTTCATTCGACAACACTCTCCAATACCTAATATACTTGCAATTTTCATTAAATATTATTCAAATCACACTTAAATTTTTATTTTTAATTCAAATCATCTCTTCTTATTTAATTCATTATCAAATCCAAGTCGAATTCTATTTATAAATTCGAATTCATTTCCAAATTCCATTATTAACTTACAATCCATTTATTTACCCAAGTTACATTTTATTAACATACTCAATCAAACAATTACTTAACCAATTAGCTTACTTCCAATTTTTAATTCAATATCCGATTTTTATTACAAAAATCCCTTCATTAAATTTTCCTGAGTTCAATTTTATTTTATAATTCCAGTTTGGATTTTCCCTTTTTATTTTCCCAGAATTCCAACACTTCTATTTTAAAATTGTAGAAATGCTTTTAAACCCACCTCATATTATTAAAACAGCTTTTATAAAAAATATTTCTTATAACTCGATGTCTCAACCAGTCCATCCTTGTTCTCACAGAAATTCAGTCATACGTTGATCAGACGTAGAACTGAAAATCTATAAGTACTTGGTAAACCCGTTTTCAACATCCAATGAAAATACTTGAAAAAAATAATTTTATTGAAAATATAGAAAACAGTTTTTTTGAAAATAGAGGAAATATCTTTAGTGAGAATGCTCTGGAAATCACCAACCCCATCCATGGTCACAGTTACATTCCAGGGTTACGTTGTCGTCGCAGCAAAAGTCCATGCGACTGCAGGCTCTCCGTGGCCTCTCGATTACGCCATGGAACTCACACAACAGATCACAGTTACATCCAGGGTTACGTTGCCATCACAGCAAAAGTCCATGCAACTGCAGGCTCTCCGCGGCCTCTGATTTTCACTGTCAAAATGAAACTTCTCCACTCCTACATAAGTCGCAGTCTACCGATATAAAATCAAACGCAGACTGTTGGCTCTCAGCAGCATACACGACTTTCGCTATGTTATACTCAACTCATAATCCTTAGGAACTAGTTTGTCTGGACTCCTCACAGGATCAACTTTAGAATCCCCCTTGGGGCTCAAGGCAGCACCACCCGGTGGCACTCCTGAGAAGTTCATTTCAAGGGAGCGCCTTTTTTCCCAGAGCCATCATCAAAACTCTTTATACTATACATATAGTATCTTCAAATCATACACCTAGTATGAATTTCATCAAATCTCCTTTACACAAAATCGATTATCCCAAAATCGATAATTCTCAAAATAGGTTTTTCAAATTCCAATATTGATTTTACCCAAAAATCAAAAGCCTTTCCAAACCCAAAGGTCCCCAAAACCCTTTCCAAAATCCTCATAAGATCCTTTATATATATACAGATATATATAATTTTTAAAACTTTGGATCACTTTAAACTCGTATAAAATTTCTTTTATACTTCAAACACTTCCAAAATCTTTTTTCTTCCAGCAATAGATTCAACAAGAGGAGAATATATAACAAAGATATAACTTTGTTTACCCAAAATCAAATATTCAAATTTGATTACTCTTTCCAATATCAATTTCATTCACATCCGTACTATGTACACATATCATTCGTATGCTATACCAATCTGATCGCTCACTCGATCACATAATTTCATTTCCGAACTAGTATCGTCCACCCGACTTCCTAGTGCGGACACAGATCAGGTTTCTTGATTAGAAACCGTCATTCTCCTTACATAGCTATAACTATAATAGAGGACATCCAGAACCAATCAACAATCCATATCCAGGTTCGTCGTCGAAAATCGAGTGAAAAATCCCAACCCGGATCGATATAACTATCTCGAAATTCTGTGCTCGAATCTGGATCAAATCACTATGCGAATAGAATAATATACGCACATCCTACATATTTAACTTCATTGATTATTAGCCAAATCAATTTCTATTTCTATTCACATTTCCTTTAGTTTACTATCCACATATTTACAATTGCTTCAATTCCACTGAATCATCACTTAAGTTCTTATCTCAGTTGGGTATTTATTCAATAACAGTTTGAACTCCGACCAGTTTATATTTAGGAAACAGCTTGAAATTTTTAAAAATAGATAAGTAGTTGAAAAATAATTATTAGTTTGCAAAATAGCTGTAAAATAGTTGACTAATTGTAAGATAGTTGGAAAATAGTTAAATAGTTATAGAAATTTTAGATAATTACAAAATAGTTGTAAAATAGTAATTAATTCGTAACTTAGTTGAAAAAAATAGTAATTAGTTTTAGAAAATAGTTGAAAGATGATTGAATAGCTCCAAAACTAATTGTAAACAAGTATAAAATAATTTGGCTTTAAGAAAGGAAGGTTGTGTATATTTAATAGCTTAGAAAAATAAGTTTATATTGAGACAATTTATATTGAAATTAATCTAGAGTCAAAACTGTTCACTTCCCCAACATTTCAATTTAAATTTCCACTCCCATTTAAATTGACCTAATTCCAAATTGAATAATCTTCAATTTTCATTAAAATTGATTTAACCCCAATTCAAGTTGAATTGATTCTCAATTTCCTTCCAACTTCAAATCAAATTCCGTTTGATCTTTAAACTTGTACAACTTTAATTACAATTTAAGTTTTATAATTTCTATTTATAATCAATTACATTCACATTTTGCTTTTAACTCGGAATTATACATTTTATTTAGCCAATATATTTTTATTATTCCATAAACATTTTAATCAAAATTCCAGAGTTTAAACAAATTCCCAAAATTTTAATATCACCTTAGAATTCAACTATATCCAAAATTCTTTGGCAAATTCAATTACCCCTTTGAATTTCAGAACCAAACCCAGTTCACAAACAATTCCAATTTAAAACAATTCGGTAGCAATTTCTCTTCTAGAAACTCGAAAATGAACATCGATGATGCTGCAGTCATCACCGACGTTATTTTCCAGTAACCGAAAGAGTTCAATGCTTTTATCTCTTTTAAAAACATTTCCAAATATTTTAATTTCAAATCTCCCGGATTTCAAATTCAAAACAAAAATATTTTTGAAATAATACTATTATTTCTCCAAAACACTTTGGAAACCACTTTCAAATCCAAAGGAATTTTAAATTTTCCCAAAAATTCCAAATTCCCAATCCATCCAATTCATGTTTAAACATTACTCTCGAATTTCCATCTTACTTTATTTTCAAATATTCTCTGGAATTCTATTTCAAATTATAATCTCATTTATTTATGAAGTTTATTTCAATTTATAAATTACATTTACAATCTATATTTCAAATTCCATTTTGTTATATAAGTTTATTCTTCAACTTTGGTTATAAGTTTCAATTTGGTCGTATTTTATATTACTTCTTAACTTAATTCCAATAATATTCATTTAAATATTATTTCACCTAAATATTCATTAGAAGGAAACATTGCTTTATATATCAAAATATATTTTTATATAAAATCATTCAAAATCTTTATAAGCAAATAACAAGTACGCTCCCATATATACATACATACATACATACACACACACACACACACACACACACACACACACTCAACTTATTCTAGACTACTACAGACTCTATTTAATGAGTAATCCCCAACATAGCTAAGGTTCTCGCTTAACCTTCAGCTCTGATACCAACTGTAACGACCCGAAAATTTTCAATCCCGAAAATTTCAGATAGTTATGGAAAGAAGAAAGAGATAGAAGAAGAACAGAAAACGTAAACAACTCATACACGCAGCGGATAAAATATAATAAAAAATAATAACAGTTGACAAAAGAATGCTATATCTGTCGATTACATTTAATATACACTAGAGTTTCAAATTCATACAGTCACTGAATATATATACAATTATCATGTCTCAGATTAACAATAATATAAATACAGCGGAAATATTCTATACGTTCTTGCTATCCAGCTTGCCTCCTGAGCTCTAGAACGTACCTTACCTGAAAATCTGTAATACTCGGTCTGACCCGAGCATTACATCAAAGTAACACCCGGGTCAGGCTGGAAACCAGCGTGAGTAAACCCAACTAACATGGAATACCAAAGCAAATATCTTATATAAACCAGGGTAACATGTATCAATTTAACCAATTCACAGTTTGCTATAAACAATGCTTGTTTCACATATAAATTTCTAAGTACCAAACTTAGATAAAATAATCCAATTCACTTAAATCAATTCATTCCGTCCTATTGATTTCACAAATCAATTTATAAAAATTCGAAGTGGTTTCGGGTATTTCCCAATACCCGATCCCGGTCTCGTCGAGTCTCATGTCATCCTAAGCCAAATTATCCAAATGAAATACACAACATTTCATGTCAGAGCTATCAACTCATTCAAAGCATCCAATACCATTCAGTCATCCATAAGCAACGCTTAATCAAATACAAATCAATTCAATTCATTCTAATTGAATTTCTAACCACATTCACTCAGATTCCATCATTCAATATTAATTTATTTCAAATCAATTAATTAATCAACCCTTCGTTATTCATCTTAATTAATCATTCTGGATTAATTATCTTCAATTACTTTCAAGTAATTATCTTTAATTAATTTCTTGATATTAATTATCCTTAACCAAAATCAATAAGTAATCTTAATTATTCATAAATTTATTAACTATATTAGTTACATTAATCCTTCATTACTTATATTAATTACTTTCTCATAAGTCTCTTATTATGGATTAATCAGTTTTAATTTACCAATCTTTAATTACTTCATTAATTATATAAATTAATGATTTTCAATTATATTTTAATTTATCCTAGTCAAATTTAATTACATTAATTAAAACACAGTATTAATCATTTTCGATTAATCCCAAACTGTAATTAACTATCTTTTTATTTACTTCATTAAATAAATCAATTACTTCTTAAATAACCATCTCAATTAATCTCTTAATTTATTTCACAAGGTAATTATATTCTATTAATTACATTAAGTAATTATCTATCAAACCATCCATTGATTTCTAAATTAATTAAACTTCATTAATTAACTTAATCCTTACTTAATTAATTCAAACCCTTAATTACTAAATTTATTAACCCAAATCATTAATTAATTTAATTAATTAATTATTCATTTTATTTACCCTTCTAATTTGATGAGTCACAATTCATTAAGCCCTCATTAACAATGAAAACATTTTCTTATTTATAACTTAAGTTCAAAATAATTTAACACCCAAATACTTCGAGTCAAGCCACAATTAACTCGAGAATCAACCAAAATCCAAAGTCACATCATGTTAACCATTAAAATTTAAATAAATATCCAACAAAGTGAGATTTTCTCACCTTTGAATTTATTTGCAGTCCACTCTAATCCACCTCCAATCCAGCTTGTTTCTCTATTTAGACTGCCTCACATGCGACTGACTTCATCCCGAAGCCAAATAAAGAACCCATCCCTCTACAGACAAAACTAACGCTCGAAGGCTCCCCTTCCAGATCCCTTCACGAGCTCCATTCGATCGCAACCACTATAGCGAACTTCCCACACGAACACGACAACCACGAATTCCCCAAAATTTACAGCGAGCCCTAGCTCGCGCGCGACCCAGGTCACGATGCTTGGCTGCCGACGTCGGCACACGAGGCAAAACCCTCGACCTCCCCTTTCTATCGCGACCGCGCCTCTTCCCCATTCGAATGCGAGTCGCCCTCTTTTTTTTTTCTTTTTTTAGTACGGCTATGGTTCGAATTGAAGAGAGGGGATTTTGAAGAAGATCTGAACTCGGCCATTTGATGATTTTTTTTTCTATTGAGTTTAGAAATGAAGGCTTCGGCCATGACTTCATTAATAAATTTTAATCTTTTCTTCATGCGCTCGATTCTGTTCCAGGTTAGAGAGAGAGGTCGGGGATAATGTAAAGGGGTCGAGAAGCTTCCTGAGAACGATTGTGAGTAAAATATCTTTGACTCTTTATTATATTATATTATAAAATTCCCAAAACGTCTCGTTAATTGCCATTTAAAATTTCGAACTCCACTTGAGGAATGTCGCGAGGTGATTATAAGGTTTTACCCGCATTCCGAACACAATGGAACGTGTTTCAGAGGCTGATTTGATTGTACGTGGAAGTTAGCCTTTTTAAATTTATTTAAAATATTAAATTATCGATTTTAATTTCAACGCGTTTCTCACCCGTACGAGCAAACGGTAAATCCAAACGCTACGAAAATTGAAATCCGATAATAACTAACTATTACGGATCCAATGGAACTGGTTTCGTCGAATTCCGAGACTGTGCCTCGGAAGGCTATTTTTAAATTCAATTTAAACGATATATTTTCAAAATTGAACAAGTCACCTTTAAATTAAATTCTAACATTTCTATTATCTTCCGTATCATCATTATAAATTTTATAAGTCTTCAAATTATTTTTAACAGGCTTAAAACTGAAGATTCAATAATTTACCCAATTTCAGTTCATTAAATCCAATAACTCAATTGCTAAATAATAATAATATTTGAATTCAAGTTGAAAATTAACTTTAATTTATTCCAATTTAATTTTTTAAAAATTCTGGGTCGTCGCATACTTGTTGCGAGCTTAGTCTTATCCTATATGCTTATTTCATTTATTCTTTATTTCCTAAATGTCATTTATTTCTTCGCTTTCAATTAATTATCCTTTATAAATGGTCATCACTATTCAAATTTGATAATCATTAATGACATTTATTTTTTGTTTCAAATCTAATCTAACATGCATATTTCGTTTCTGTATAAATGTCATGTTTAATTCTGTAGTTAATCTCACAAAATGCATTTATGTCCCCATTTGATTTCTGTAACTTCCTATTAACTACGCATTTATTGTCCATTAATATAACAATCATTATTCATTAATGTTGGATTTATTACCCCTTATTCATTGCAAACTCCTAACTCAATGATTAATCACATTACTAGTATTTAAATGCTTTAATTGTAATTAATATGAGAACCGACATATATTTATTTATTAGGCTTTATCCTTTACCTTATATAAATTTATATTTTTCATTAGTAGATGTTGGGAACATGTATATATTTCTATTTTTAGCTCTTTAATTTCTATAGTTAGGAATTTCAGAATATACATTTATGTGCACTTCTACAAAGAATACCCATTTCCATATTTTAATATATTCGAGCTATCATTTCCCAAAAAGGAAATTATTAATGATATAACTTCCTAAAACTATCTAAAAGTAGGAATTTTGTTCCGTTTGAAATTACAAGGAATCATCTCTTTTTCTTTTTATTGAAATAGGTAGTGCAAACTACGAAGAGTAATGTCCTTAATTTATACCTCTCTTTTATTTTGTTATATTCCTTATTATTCCAAATGATGCACTTTTTTAAGACATAGTAGTTGGAAATATTATGAATTAACAAGGAAATAGGCACCATTAAAGTATACATTCAACACTCCCAATAAATTAAAATATAGAAATCTACATCCCTAATCAGATTAGGGAATTCCAAATGAATATTAAACAATTTTCAATCAGTTAACATAAATCTGGAATAAACTTCACAATCTTATAAAAAAATACACTTTATGATTTTTAGGGACTAATTTCCTAAAATTTTCAAACTAGGGTATATAGGTCGTTCCACCATAATAACATAGCCTACAAAATATGTAGGCGAGATTTAAATTTAAATTTATTCATTTTAAGTCTACAATTCAAAGGTCCCGTATAGGCATAATAATCTAATAAAATTCAACGATACAAATTTCAATGTTACATACAAATCATATTTTTTTTCACTCACCATTCTAACTTTCCAAATCTCCAAATCTGAATTCATTCATTTAATTGACTGCTTTTTTCCTTTCCAACCTAAAAATATTTATAGAAAATATATACATACCCATCAGAATAACAAATCTAAGAGAATATTTGAGTTAAGTGGAATTTAGATTTATAATTATAAGTTTACCCTTGTTATAGAATTGATTCACCCTTCTCTTCTTCTCTTTTTTAATGCCCTTCTCCAATATATATATATATATATATATAGTATATTTATAATTTCGAGAATAGTGGAGAAGGGAAAATGGTAGAGCTCTGCTGCTCTGTTTAGAAAATATCAGAAGAAAAACATGGTGTTGGGCTTGTATTTATAGATGTTGGAATCATTTTTATTCATTAGATTATAATTTTTTAAATCTGAGCCATTAGGCTAAGGTTCAACCCTAGCAGCAACAACATAAATTGGTCGACCGCTCCCCATAGAGGATCAACCGCTATCGGTCGATCGACCCAATGAGGTGGTCGACCAGTGATGTTCCAACATTTATTATTATTTATTTCTTTATTTGAATTCCTTTTTACTTATTTTTGATCTGAAAACTTCAAATACTGATAACTTATTCGTTTGAACTCTAATCACAAAACTGTATATATAAATGTTGTAAATTGCTACTAACATAATGGTGCAAGTTTCATGGCCAAAATTTTGACATTTGCTCAAATTCCATTTTTGAGCCTTATTTAATTATTTACTAATTCCTTTTTAGTTAACTAATGCTCATTATACGAGTTGTTACAATCTTACTAAAATCAATATTAGATAACTAACTCATCATAATGTTATCAATAATAAAAGGCAATATTTCATAGCATACAATATACACTATGACAATAAGGCAAACAACAAGAAACCAAATTAATAAACTAACAATAAAACAATTAAAATAAATCATAGAAAAACAAAGAATCAACAAAAATACAACACAAGAATGCTAAAGGATAAATTCATACATTCATAACATAAGTTAATGAGCAATCATTATCAAATATGTAAACAATAACAATACAATGCAAATATAATAATTTAATTCGAATAATTGTATCATAGACCATAAAGCAAACATAGTCGAACAAAATAGCCAAATTAATATAACTAATGACTTAACAAACAATGAAACAATACAATCAGTTCAACTAAAGTAAGTAGATCAAAATAAAAGGTCATTACCCCATACTATCAAAACGTTTAGTCCCTACATCATATCCCAACTCTCCATTTGGAAGGAAACAACTAGACATCCCCACAACTCCTTAGGGATAGTCATAAATGCAACATGGTCATAATGGGTGTTGGGCAAACTCAAACTCATATTACCCCGTTATCTCACACCTTACGTCACACGGTCTAGTCTCACAGTCCTCACATAAAGTTTCCTAAATAAAACATCTTTTTAATAAAATACTTTTCAACAAACACCTCCAAAGTTTGTTACCCAAATCAATATTTTACTTTTCCAACTATTTTCTTCTGAATTAACTATTCCCATCTTTGTAATATATTTCTCGAAACATTTTAAAACTATATATTTTATAACACATACTTTCACAATAATATATTTTCAAATGCATTCTCAATAAAAATAATTTTTTTCAAATTAGTTATTTTCCAACCAAAATCTATTATCTAAAAACATTTTTCCTTTCAAAACGTTGTTTATTAAAGAGTACCCTTTTAATATAATTCTTATAACCAAAATCATCTTTCAATAAAAAAGTTTTCCAATCTTTTATATTCTTTGAACAACATTTTTGTCAAATGAAATTGTTTCCCATATGCGTTGCTCAGAAAGATATTTCTCAAAAAATATTTTAACAAAATATTTTCTGGTATCCTGATTTTTTGATATCTTAAATAAAGCACCATTTAAAGATACTTTAAAATAAAATATTTTAAGAGCAATCATGTTTTCTTACGAAAATATCTTCCTAAAAATATTTCATTTCCCAAATTGAATAATTTATTTTCACGTAGAAATTTTCAATAAATCACCCTATGCTTAAAAATATATATTTTTCCTTTTTAATAAAATATCTTTTAAATTAAAAAATTCATATTTAACTTATATTTTCCCAACAAATATTGCACTTAAAAATTCAATAATAAAGAGTAGTTCTTTCTTTTAAGGTAAGGTTTCAATTATTATTTAACATCGTATGTGTCACTAAGGTTATAACCAACACTTAATCCCTCCTATAAGGGCTCATCCTATACCAATCCCACTATATTTATCTTTTGTACAAAGGTCATAAAAAATAAACATCATTTTAAGGTGAGGTATTGGTGGTTGTACAAACTACCTATATGTACAAAGCATATAATCACCAATAAGAACACTAACTTATTTTATATTTTTTACCAAACATAAAGTGTAAATAAGCCTATCCTAAATGGTTAAAAGTACCCAAAGCTTAGGGAATCGTTAAACCTAAATTTTGATATAATTGTGATGACCCACTATTTCTAACATCTAAAATTAGCGATGAATGATGGCAAATTACGCTTGTATGTCAGACATTAAAAAACAATTGACTTGGTTTTATGTTCAAGATCAATATTGGAAAAAAGAGGAAAAAAACATCATAGCAGAATTTAAATAAAATAAATATATCTCGGTAATATAAACATCATGCAAGATCTAATACGTTAAATAGCATTTACACTTTTTAATACATCAATAAATTTCAAGTCATAAACAATATTATTATACAGATGGGAAATGTACAAAGTAAACAACCTATAGATGTTTTGTGCATTCAACCCTCTTTTCTCTCCTTTGATTCCACCTGCATACTTTACAAATGTTTGAGAAAATATATTCTACTATGTTTGGACTACACCTAACCTTACATTATTGCATAGAAAAAGACTACGTACATACCATTTTGAGGATCAAACCAACATAGTTATGTTTCCTACTCTTCTCCTACATCCAAATACTTGTTAGCACATAACAACTATAGCATCCGTACAAACAATGCAAGCAGGAAACACTACCCCTGCTAGGTTATCAAAATCAATCAATGTAATATGATGCAACATTAATGACAACACACTGCCAGTAAACATCATAGTAATTTGATGACACTCAGTGTCAACCCAAATACCAAACAAACCAACAACAATAAATATACTCACATGTATTGATCATGAACTATTGGTAATACATCATCAATATAAGTATAAATCAAACAAATGTGTACCAATCCACGTCCCTATGTGCCAACAACCTACCGCTCCCTTTGAGGCCAATTCAAATAAAACTGGACATTTTGACTTGATCGAACCACATGGATTGACTCTACTCGCCACCCTCTACATAATGGTGCCCTTCGATCGTCACCTAATCGTCATTTGTGAAACTCAAAACTCGACGATCATGATTTTTCGACCAACTTCTTACCATCTCCAGCACTATCTTAAAAAATGCACAAGTTGTCTCTTTGTCTCGTTGTGAGATTTGATTTGATATATAATTTATTAGGGCTTGGACATTGTTTGACGTTTGATGCATTTTGGACTAAAAAGATTAACCACCATTATAGTGGTGTTACTTTCGGAATTAGAGAAATTTATCAAAAGTGGAGGTTTCCAGTTAGAGTTTCATAAGATTGTTTATATAGGCAGTTTAGTGGGTTTCGTCATTTATAATTCCTCAAACCAAAAGTGGTTACGTACATCATTTTAATCTTATAATATCATTATCACATAAGAATAACTCCAAATTCTTCAAACTTATATTCTAAGTCAACTTGTCTGAATAGATCTACATAATGGTTATAAATATAATACCTATATCATTTTGTTGCTCAAAATTCACTTTAAATTCACTACTCAACTGTTTGAACTAAAAATTGGCCAATCACCCAAAGATTACGTAGAGAACAAAAGTGAAGAAATATAACAAAAATATAAATGAAAAAGAGGAAAGAAAATAGACACAGTCGTTTATAGTGCTTCAACAAAGCAAGGTTTATGTCCACTGGAAGATTTTATTGTTGATTTACAACCTGGGGGCAGAAGTTCTTGGGATTCGGTATAACTCCAGCACTTATAATTTCAGAGTTGCAAGAATATAAAGTAGAGAAGATTTAGAGCCAAAAGACCCTGAAAAAATGAGCCCCACTTTCCTATTTATAGAGGTAGGGAGCCTAGAATCTCGCATTAAATATATCCTAGCAGTTAACCATGATTTAGAACCGTTCTTCCCAAAAAGTAGGCGTCACATCATCAATAACCAGGTGTTGTCAGTTGGTAGTCGTAATTTGGAAGTTTTCATTTTTGGTGCCGTCATTTTGGGAGTCGCCATTGATCCCCAAGTTGGCCATATTTGCTATTTTTGACTCTTCATGTCGGATCATCTTGTGGTTAGCTTCGAGATTTCATAGTTGTTTGCATTAATAACATCTTTTTTCTAAGTCCAAATGATGGATTTGTGGGGGAACAAAGTTGCAGATTCAGGAGTTCATGGAGATTACTAGAGAATCATATTGAAACAACAAAACAACTTTGGAAATAGGCTTTTGGCGTCGAGTAAGACATGTAGGGAGAAGATGTGGTCCACCTAATGAGGATTTGAGAGTCGGTACCGATCCCTATGCAGGGGTCGATATCGATCTCCATCTTAGGGGATTATTGTTCTCCTTAGTTTGGGTTGTTTAGGCTTTGGTTGAACTTGCTTCGAGTCCGATCCGAGACATTTGAGCATTTACTTGGGGCTTGATTTGAGATTTTTTTTGTTTTGACTTTTCCTTCACCTGCTTAGAGTCAGACTTGAATTTTTTGAGTGTTTGCTCCGAGTCACCAGGAGTCAGTACAAAGTCATGCCTAAGAGTCGATACAAAGTCGCGCTTAGAGTCAGAATCGAGTTTTTTGAGTGCTTGAGTCGAGTTTTAGGAGTCGGTACGATCCCCAAGTAGGACTCGGTACCAACCCCTGACCTAGGGTCGCACTTGGAGTTTTTTATGGATTGCTTCGGGTCGCTTTTGGAGTTTCTTCCAAAGCCATTCTGCTTCGAGTCCGACTTGAGGATTTTGTGGTTTGCTTCGAGTCAACCCTTCCAAAAAACTCGTACTTCCAGATTTTCAACTTTTTCCTCTCATTTTTTGATATTTTTCTTTTTCTTCCTTTTTATAATATTCTTAAGGTCCTTGGATTATTTATTCATCATTCGCTCGTTCAAGTCGATTATTTAAGTCTGTTCGGGTACTGCTTGGTCAAAAGGCTAGATAACATTTGCCTCTAAAGTACATTGTGTGGTAAACACGATGTGCTTTGAATCAAGACAAGTTAGGGCGTTGTGAAGAATTCGTTCAACATCTTGGATAATTTTTGCGATGCATGGTCGATATCTGACATAGTAAATCGAGATGTACTCTGTCGGTAATTATCTGTGCTCGATTCCATTGAGCTAGTTGATTGAAATAATAGATCTCAACTACTTAAGCTGTTTGCTTCTCTAAAAGTCTCAAATAAGAATTGATTTCTGTTGATTCTAGAAATTGTATGTTGGGTATGCTATTGGCTCCCAAGCATGTTCATATGCCTATGGGTCATTGCCAAGTTCTGTTGGATTGTAATCAAAAGTTATTCTTGGGCTAATCTGATGAAGGCAATCATCAAGGCGACTAATTCCGGTTGTTGACTGAAGCAATTCCTGCTTGATTTATTAGTTTGACATCCTATTTCAGGATGTTTGTTTCTAATCATGCCCCCAGTCTTAAATCAAGAGGTTGAGGAGGCTCGTGATGATGTTAAGGAAGATAAAATGGTAAGTGTTGATGATGAGGTTGGTCATGACATTGTGAATTCAAACCATGAGTCAGTGATCGAACGATTCTGATCGTCCCATTATGAGGCAACCTTTTTGTCGTATCCTTAAGTTACATCGAACACTAGGCATGAGCCATAATGTTGAGGTATCATGTTCAACTATAAGATGACGATGTTCCCCTGCTTCTGGTATGATTTCAATAGGATTAGTATATAGACGGTCAAGTCTCGTCCTTATGTAGTGATACTCTTCCCCGTCAGGTTTAAGGTATAAGTCGATGAATGGCCAATCGGGTCACACCCATCCTAAGTTTGTGCTTCATTTGACGAATTGAAGGTAGCAGTAGGTGAATGAATGGTCAAGTCACATTTATTCTATATTTGTATTCTAGTGAAGCCATGAAAAATAGAGTTGATGGATGAATGGTCGGATCACGTTTGCTCTGGTTGGACGTTCATGTCGTGTCCATTTTGGATTTGAACTTCCCCTTGTTAGATCAAGGGTAGGAGTTAGGAGACGGATGGTCGAATCACATCCGCTCTAGGGTTGATGATGGACGATCGGGTCACATCCATCTTGAGTTTCGTACTCCCCTATCAGGTCAAGGGAAAGAGTTAAGTTGATGGGCGGTCAGCTACATCCATTTTGATTTGAACTCTCCCCGTCAATTCAAGGGAAAGAGTTTGGAGATGGATGGTCAGTCGCATCCACTTATTTGTTAGTTATGCTTCCCCTATCGGGTCAAGGGAAATAGTTATGAGATGGACGGTCGGTCAAATCCATCTCGAATTATGTTTTGTGCCCTCACATCGAGTCATGGGAAAGAGCTAGGAGATGGACAGTCAATCACATCCATCTCGGATTATGTTTCGAGATCCACATGGAGGGCAAGAGGTTATGTGTGGACCGTCTTGTCACATCCATGTTGGATTGGATTTCGAGCCTATTGTGCCTCAGGCATTGCGTAAGTGTTTTGGAAAAATTTCGGGCATGAATTTGAGAGTGGATGGTCGAGTCCCATCCACTTTGAATTACAATCTTTCCCCCAAGTCAGAGGTGAGAGTTGGTTAAGAAGCGGTTGAATTATGCTCATCTCGATAGAGCTCTGAAGGTCGGGCCCTGGGCCGTGGAGATTTGGTGGGCACCGACTCTAGGTACACGAACATCTGCATTGTTTATATGAAGTTCCATTCGAGTCAGTTGCATTTCATAACTCATATGGCATGTAGAGACAAGGTTATGTGATTGAAAGAAAATTCATTAAAATAGAAAATAACAGAGTCTGTCTTGTGAAAAAGTTCAAATCAAATAAAAAAAGAGTTTATTCTAGGATGAAATGACATCATCACGCTTGCCATTCCGTTTCACTCTTGCTCTTATCAGTTAGATAATGACTGTCTACGGTCTAGTTTATAACCAGTCTTCCCTCAAGCAGCCTAGGTCCGTTAGCACTAATAGTGGCATGTCCTCATTGGGGATTGGATGTCCCCTACCCGCCATCCTGTGGGACTTTCATAAATTATTGGACCCTTTAATTCCATGTCAGCTCTTCGATCATATCTCGGAGGTGTTTGCATTTTTTTGTGTTGTGATCATGGATCTTTTGAAATCTATAGAATTTCCAGACTTCCTTTGGCTTTCAGTGGACTCTCTTAGGGCTGGTTTCCTGTATTGCTCCAAGTTGCGAGTGGCTAAGTAGATGATTTTAGACGAATCATTTAGGAGGGTGTAGGTGTCAAATCTCAGGACTTTCAGTTGTCTCATAGAATCTGGATTCTTGTTTAGGCCCCTCTACGGCCCTTGTTCTGGTTCCTATTCCTGTTCTGTACAGTCATGACGATGTTCCCAGAACTCGCTTTGGACTATTTCACGACAATGTTGTTTTGAACTCTTTCGACTGATTGCCTGTTCTGTATCCTTGTCTGGTATGTAGAGCTTCCTCCTTGTGCAAGTAATGGGCCGCCTTATTTAATAGCAGTCCATAGTGGAGGGAGGATTCCTATATACCATTCTCTGAAATTCGTATCAAGGTGGATCCCCCTGATCAAAGCCATTAATATGATATTCCGCTGAGGGTTACTCACATCAGTCACTACGGTATTGAATCTCTACAGAAAATCCTTGAGCGACTCCCCTGGTCCTTGGAATAAGTTAGATAATGACATGACATCCTTGGGGTGAGCCGTGTGCATCCTAAATTGCTCGATAAATTTCCTTGCCAATTGATCAAGTGATGAAATAGACCTTGGTGGCAGTCGAGTATCGCTACTCCTTTCAGGGAAATGGGAAAGCATTTGCATTTGATGGTATCTGTGGCCCCGGTAGAGTCCATATGTCGTTCGTATTTCATGATGTGTTGTCAAGGATTTGTCGCTCTTGAGTATTATGGCATCGTCGGTATGTTGAATCTCCATGGGTATTCTTCAGATAAAATAGCTTGTGTGAAAGGATTTCGACAAGGGAATTGCCCCAATAGTCATTAGTTTGGTCCTGGTTTTCTCTCACAAGTCGTCGTACCATTGCAGTTAGATTTGGTCCTTAAATGGCTATTAGGTTGCAGTAGTTATAGTTTACTCCTTGTACTTGGCCCGGTAAAAGGTCCCTGTTCGTGCCTCATTGACTAGGTTCTTCTGGCTCTAGAGTAATCGTTTGTCTAGCAACTCCGTGTTCGTTCCTTAGGAGCAATTCAACATCAAACTCCTGACTTTCGACGCCCTGGTCAGTCGTAATGAGCCCAAGCTGCACGCCACCACCGAGTTGAAGACATGAACCTTGGTGAAAGGGTTCTGCACCGACCCCCAAGGTGGGATCGGTACCGACCCCCAAGGTGGGATCGGTATCGACCCCCAAGGTGGGATCGGTACCAACTCCTGCGCCTTGGTTAGGGTCGGTTCTTAACTCCTCCCTTGACATCCCTGCTTCATGTACATCTATCCGTTGCCTTCTTCTCCTCCGAGGTGGTCAAATGATGAGGAGCTACCTGATCTAAATATGGAAAAGATGGCTCTCTCCTAGTCCTTCTACGTCCATTGTTCAGCTGGTTCATCAAGCTTCTATTCTTCTGGATTTGCCGGTTCAACTCTTTACGATTATCTTGTATTTCTTTCATCATCCTTTCAATGTCAATCCTGGTGATAAGATCTGAGGGATTCTGGGTATCCATGGGATCCTGTTGTGGAGCTTCATCCAGAATTTGATGGTTAGCGTTCTCTGCTCCATCAGTAGCTCTTGAGGAGGTGGTAACTTTATCTTTCCTTGGGGGCCATTGAAGATAATTTTCTATAGACTTTGTTCAACTCTAAGTAGTAGGGGAACTAGTTGAGAAGGAATTGGATCTCTTCCTTGGATTTTAGGCAATCCAATAGTAGATAATGATCCAAATATCTCGAGAGTTGGGTTCTCAGTGAAAGCACCAAAATGTTTGAACCAAAAGTTGACCAAACATTCAAAGATTATATAGAGAACAAAAGTAAAGAAATATAATAGAAATATAAATGAAAAAGAGGAAAGAAAAGAGACATAATCGTTTATAGTGGTTTAGCAAAGAAAGGCTTACGTCCACTTGAAGATTTTATTGCTGATTTATAACTGGGGGTAGAAGTTCTTGGGACTCGGTACAACTTCAACACTTAGAATTTCAAAGTTACAAGAATATAAAGTAGAGAAGAGTTAGAGCCAAAACATCCTAAAAATGAGTTATACCTTCCTATTTATAGAGGTAGGGAGCCTAAAATCTTGCACTAGATATCTCCTAATCGTTAGCCATGATTTAGACCAGTTCCCCCAAAAAGTAGGCGCCATTTGGGAGTCGTCATTTTAGGAGTCATTGTTTTGGGAGTCATCATTTTAGGAGTCGCTATTTTGGGAGTCATCATCGATTCCCAAGTTGGCCATATCTGCTATCTTCGACTCTTCGCCTCAGATCGTCTTGTGGTTAACTTCGAGATTTCATAGTTTTTGACATCAATAACAGCTTGTTTCTGAGTCAAAGTGATGGATTTGTGAGGGAACAAAGTTGCAGATTTAGCAGTTCATGAAGATTGCTAGAGAATCGTATTGAAACAACTTTGGAAAATAGGCTTTGGGCATCAAGTAAGACATGTACGCAGAAGATGGGGTCCACCCAGGTAGGATTTTGGAGTCAATACCGATCATAAACTCGAGGGATTATTGTTCTCATTGGTTTGGTTGTTTAGGCTTTGATTGAACCTGTTTGGAGTACGACCCGAGAAAATCGAGCGTTTACTTGAGGCTTGACCCGAGATTTTCTAAGATTTTCATATTTTGAGTTTTCCTTTGCCTGTTTAGAGTTAGACTCGAGTTTTTTTAGCGTTTGCTTCGAGTCACCAAGAGTCAGTACTGAGTCGTGCGTGGAAGTCGGTACCGAGTCGCGCTTGGAGTTAGACACAAGTTTTTTGAGTGTTTGACTCGAGTTTTGAGGAGTCGGTACCGATCCCCAGGTAGAACTTGGTATTGACCCCTGACTTGGGATCGCGCTTGGGTTTTTTATGGATTGCTTTGGGTCGTGTTTGAAGTTTTTTCAAGACCATAATGCTTTGAGTGTGGCCTGAGACCTAAGGATTTTGTGGGTTTGCTTCGAGTAAAGACTCGCAAAAACTTGAACTTTCAAATTCTCAACTTTTTTTCGCTCAATTTTTTATATTTCTCCTTTTCTTGCATTTTTACGATATTTTCAAGGTTCTTGGATCACTTATTCGTCGTTCGCTCTTCCCAGTCGATTGTTTAAGTCTGTTCAGGTACTGCCTGGTCAAAAAGTTGGATAACATCAACTATTTATTGCGATTTACAATTTATTAATATAAATACATACATGTAAATCTATGGATTGTTACATATCGTGAAGGATATTGATGTAGAAATCCATGAAAGTATCGTATATAAAGATAGAGCTTGAAGAGATGAAAAGGTACGGAAGACAAGCATGCAGAAAAGGAGAAAACGGGAAAGATATGGAATGGTCAACTATAAGTTAAATGGTAGGCAACTGTGTGTTGGGTCGGTAAAGTGCGACTAAATCGGCTAGATACGACAAGTTCAGTGGCATACAACTGGCCCAGTCATTACAACGTGCTAAAGCACTAGGTCAACTATTGATTAGGTCTGTTAACCACCTAAACTAGTCGATCCATGAAATTGGATTGGTTTAGCAATTGAGTTGTCGACCCAACTCGGCATATAGACTCTGTGCCTACCTAAGCCCCTACCGAAGACTCACTTTAATGTTGCTTGAATTGGTCTTCTTTTGACGTGGTTTCGGTCCTATTTTTTTGGATATGGATTACAAGATTCGCACATGATCTCAAAAGATAATTTTGAGCATTTCACTCGGCCTACGCCCATTACAGATCAACCTTAAATACCACAAGTTTACTGAATAAAGATGATTGAATTTTTGAAAGATACGCTGAAACTCCATCGATTATAGATCAATTTCTTCATACTATCTGTTGTGATAAAGAATTTTTACTCAAAATCAATAATAAAATCACAGTGCACGTAGATCAATGTTTCGTCGGACATTTTAAAAATGTACGTGTTCATTCTTTCACTATTATTTTTTTATTTTTGTTTTTTAAAAATAAAAGTGATAATTTATTCAAGCAGAACATTCATTTGGATCTCTTAAAAGTTTAAACTCAAGGCTTATAGAATCTTCGATTAGAATGTTCTATTATTTACCACTTGAACCAGTATTCCTTTGACCTTATTTGCTTTGTGAGTTATTATATTTCTATAATATGTGTTCATATAATTAAACTGTCCTAAAGATTAAATCCACTCTAAAACATCAGCAATCAATTATATTCAAAATCAATTCCGCTTCACAATTCTACATGATGTCATAATGTTGTTAGATTGAAAAAAAGAACGCTTGATCAAGAGCGCGTCCTTCAGTAAAATACCCGGTCTATTTTTCACATACGGTAGCCCTAAAAAGTACGGGCTCCGCCGGTTACCAACCGACTTGTAACCAAACCAGTCTAACTCATTTGCAGGGTCTGGACATAGCCGCATTTATATGGTTCAAATAAATTTTGTCCTCTTTTCAGCTTTCCCTCCTTCAAAATTTCCAACACCAAAATCCTTAAAATCAAAATCAAAGCCTATAACTTCCTACCGAACATTTTATTGTTGAATATGTTTCCGTTCGGAAGAAGCTCAACTCCTACACTATCCAAGGAATCGGATTCTTCTACATCAATAACCCGAAACCCTAGTCCTAGTGCTTCTAATTCGAGTGTTTCGTCTGTTGGACCTGCTAGACCGCTCCGACTCGTGTACTGCGATGATAACGGAAAATTTAGAATGGATCCTGAAGCGGTGGCTACTCTTCAGTTGGTTAAGGGTCCGGTAGGGGTTGTTTCAGTTTGTGGACGGGCACGTCAAGGAAAGAGCTTCATTCTTAATCAGGTTCGTCAATTTGTTTGGGACAAAAATCTGATAGCGGTTGTTTAAAATATTTGAAAACTCCTTAACGACGTCAAGGCAAAATAGGATATTTGTTTGGGTATGTGTGATTATGCATATTCACGTATTTACATGCTTGTGATGGTTCAGAGTAAGTATGCTGGTTTTGTACAAGTACATAGTAATAAAGGGTGTTTGTAATGTTAAATCAGGACCGAAAACTAGAACCAATATCCGTAAACCTGAATCGAACCGATTTCATACAACCCAAACTAGAATTGGGTATGGATGATGAAATGCCATGAAAATTGATCAAACCCGGCCAAAAAATAAAAGGATATCCATTTGTTATTGTTATTAACCAACTGATCCAAACCAATTCAAAGCGATCCAAACAAGATCTCGGGGCGGGTCAAATCAAGTTTTGAATTGCATAGTTTGGACCCGACAAAACTCAACCCGATTAAATCGGAGTACCCAGGGACCAAATTTGCGTATGACCCAGCAATTGTGGGAAAAAGCTACACCGGTCCCATTTTCTTTCCCTCCGGAAACAGCTTCCTCGCAATGCGATGGAAATGCTGCGTGCTTTATCGGCCTTCTCAGAGTCCGCTATCATGCGGGAGCCTCGTGCACTAGGTCACATTTTCTTTCCCACCCCACTTTATCCCACTATATCCTTTTTAGTATATTTTTTCTTCATCTTCTTGGTTCTTTCTTTTCCTCTTCTATGTAATTTCATTCCAATAAAAAGTGTTTGCACTTATTAGTATTGTTGGATTTGAAAACATTGTTTTTTGTTTGTTTTTATGTAATTAATGTTTTCTGTTTTGTGGTTTCCAACGTTGGAATACTGCAAATCCCATCGAGGAGGAGCGTATATATCCTAGTGACTGTGCCCAGTGGAAGCAATATACTTTGAAATACCACGGTAGTGTGTGCATGTAATTGAGTAAATCCACATGTAGTTTCACCGTGTCTTTCGTTAATTCATAGGGTACGCAAACCAGTACTCCTAATGTCCCACTAGAAATTTATTCTTTTCTAAGCTTTCTAGGCATTATGTTCCCTTCAACTCCTAGTAGTCAAGACAACATATTTCCATGACAAACTTAGTGTAGTCTGCACTATCATCGTATAAATATTCAAAAAGATGGAAAGTTGAACAATGAGAAAAAATACTAACATCCAAAAGTGTTGACAATAATAAATCATAATAATTGAGAATGGAAAACTTACACTATCATCTTCTCTCGTGCGTTCTTTTTTCTCCATTGTTTTCCCAATAAAACAACATTCAGAGGAGATGAAACCATACTTTAGAGTACATGTGCTGATAATGGTTGTAATCCTTTAATTTTAGAGGGGGGGGGGGTTTAAGGGAAGAATGGGATGGTGATGTAATTCGCCTATTTATATGGTTTTATTTTTACGATGTGTGTGTCATATATAGCAAAATGATGTTATTAAAAGGATAAGCGGAAACTCTAAAGGACTTCTTTGTCACAAAAATGGTGGGACATTTCTTTTTTATATCACATTAGGGTTTAAACTATTTTGTCAAAACACAAGAAAAATATATATCATAAGGGCACTGAATTTTATAGAAAAACATAATAGAAGTTGATTAATTAACCTCTACCTGAAGTGTTAGTGACTTATTGATTTCAATTTATCCGTTTTAGAGAGATCAGGTCTACATAAGCTTAGAGAGCGTTTAGGAATAAAATTCTACCCCTATTAGAATTGTAATGATGTTTTAGCCATTTGAATGCCTAATGATGAATCTATGCTTGTGATACGTTATGTTATAACTCTAATGTTTTTGAGATGCTGTTGTGTAAAATATGACAAACCACTAAATAATTAACTAAGCACACTTGTTCTATTTCAAGACAAATTTGAAATATATTTATGTCACACAATATTGAAGAAGCTGCTCGTAATACATGCATATCTATTTTTAATTTTAGCAAAATAGATAACGATTAAGGAAAAAAGATACTTTAAAGTGATGGGAAATCGATATTATAAATAAAGTAAAGAAAACTGGTTATTTTAAAATTTTAAATTCTCTATTGTGTAATCTCTCTATACTTGCAACAAAAGATTTTTATTGACTAATTTGTATTTTCTTGTTAATATTTTTTGTTAACGTAGTATTTATTCAATATGTTAATATTATGAAACTTTAATTTCAACTTTAGCATAATCATTTTTGTTAATTTCTTGCTGCTATTTTCTTCGCTTGATTTATTTTGCTAAAGTAGAAGCACAAGCCTAGCTCTATCCTTTTAATAGCCTATGGTGAGGTTGGATGATATGCACACCTTAATTTGAAGTACGAAGAGGGTATAGTCAACGACAGAAGATACGATTATGATGCAAAATGATCGTGAAGTGCGATAAATAAGTGACTTAGATATGATCCTGACACTATTTGATCGTAGCGGAAGTTGGAACACTTGCGAATATCTTCTCATGTGTATATGCTAGATGCTATAGTAGATACATGAAAGAATTATGTAAGGGATTATATGTTTGTCAAACTTGAGACACGACGTTTAGATGATATGAGCAAATTTTAACATACTTTATTAGCAATCAAGAGATACGAAGAGAGAATTTGGTGAATGAATTTGCTAAATTCAACATGATGATTTTGAAATCAAGCCTATAAGAGACCCAATATTTGAGATCTAACTTAGTGCAACAAGAGAGGAACTTATAGTATTTGAGCTAGTCTGAATTGAGTTTTTGACAGCAATTGGTAGCGTGAAAAACCATTTAACTCAAAAATTGAATGTTTACACTCACCAACTCGAATCACCCATAAATGGCTTCAAACCCATCCATTGGAAGATATATTGTCTCAAATCCATTTTAGTTTCTGGCAATGTGAACAACTCACCAATCTTTTTTTAACATGATTAATTGATGCTGATAAGATTTGATCGCAAAGCCTCTAGATAGATAATCTATAAACATCTTGATTTTTCTTAGGATGGTTAAAAGATTGAGGTATAGTGGTTTCAAGCAATCAAGCAATTCCTCGTATATTTTTGCTCAACAAGTAAAATTCAAAAACTGCAGTTAGACTATGAACATCAACGCCCATAACAGTATATTTGCTTGAATGAGAAGAGTTGGATAGAAAGTGGTGTTAAAATAAGCATTTAGGACGAAGATCCATGACACAATAAGAAGGGATGAAGGTGATAGGCAAATTCAATTGTTAACATAAAGTAATAAAAGTCAAGGGGAACATAACACAAGGGTCTAATGATTCATGGAAAATGATGCCAACTCGAAATTCTTCCACTTATGGCCAGAGAGAAAGAATTACAAATTGGTCACCATTGTCAACTGAAAACAAAATATGAGCATAAACTCCAAAAAAAGAGGATGATATAACCGTGAATTGTTTTCAAAGTAGGTAAGGAGTATATTGATCATAATGATTCAATGATTATAAATCTATAACAGAAGATAACATATTAAACAAGATACCAAACTCGAAGGATATCGAAGAAGCAATATTCAGTATGGACAAGCGCAACTGGAGCGGATGCGTTTTGATGAACACTTCTATGTACTGTGCTATGCCATCATTGAATCGTATTTTTTTTTGAGCCATTCAATCATTTTTAAAGAAATAAAATTACTAAAAAGCTGGTCATGAATGATTTTTTTAATGTGTAATACTGATAATTCTAAGTATTGTATGAAGTTTAGAACCATTTGTTTTGAAACTTTTTATAGTAAAACTATATCCAAGTTATTGGCAAAGACAATAACATCTCCTCAAAACCAAATAACTTCTCTCTCACAAATGAGCTTCGTTGAAGCAATATTTATTGCAAACAACAGATGGCTCGTTCAAGAATTAATATTACAAACTAACAAGAAAATCGCGGTTCTAATATATTCTTTAGATTTAGATTACATGTGGCTAAAAATTACAACTTGATATTATGGTTTTCTATTGTTTGAGTTGTAGAAGATTGACTTCTCGGTATATGCATGATTTGAACAATTATTTTGAATTATTGGTACTTTGTCCTCATCAATAAAGCAGTTGGTTTCTCAAAGTCAAATAGATGGGTAAGACAAGGAGACTCAATTTCACCAACCATAGTCATCATAGTGGCAAATCATTGAACATATTCATGAGCTGAATGAGAAATGAGAGATGTGCATATACTCGATTACAACGAATGTCATTTGATACAATCTTCAATCTACGAACGTCAATTTGATATTCTTAATGGAGATAGAAAATTTACCATGAGATCGGAAAGTTCTTCAGACAACGTGAAATGATTCACAAGTGACCAATATCTCTAAAAGTCATTTTGTAGTTTCAAATAAAATTCTTTTCCTGAAAGAATTAGATTATCAATACTACATGTTCAAATTAAGGTCCTACCTCTTAACAATCCAGTGAATGTACAAGGACATGACGAAAAATTATTATTTTACAATTCCATATCAAATAAAGTTAAAACATTACATGTGCATGTAACTCAAGACTCAACTCACATACACTAAGTGAATAGAGTTGTATTTATTAACTTGGTACTTATTTCATTATGTGTTTGTGCATTTCAATGATAATCCAATGTAACCTTATTTTATGAATTTAGATTGTCGTGCTCTAACTTCAATTGGAAGAGTCGATGAGAATAAATTCAAAGATCATTAAATTATGTGAGATAAGAATTGTGTACACAAGAAAGAGAGATGATTTAGAATTGAAAATTCACATAATTTTTGCAATGCCCATGCTTGTAAAATATGAATTAGGCTTAATAAGAATGACTTTTTATGGATAAACTTTTTAAACAAAAAATATTGAAGATTAATAATTGCATAAATTTATCATTTTACGAGAGTGAGACATAAATGTACTATTTACGCATGAGGATGACTGAAGTAAAAATGAAAATTGATGCAAATAGTAAAGGAAGTGGTTGAAGAGGAATAACTTTCGCTTTGAAGACAGTCTAAGATTTCATTAGGTTAGAAGACAACCCCATACATATTTTAAAACGATGTGAGATAGGATATCTTCAAAGGGAATATTGATGTGAAAAATTATACGTGATCACAATTAAAAAAAACTCGGTGAATACAAATATCAAAATGCAAGTGTTGTATAGCGATCGATGAAGATGCGATGTATCATTTTTGTTTTGTTGCAATCATATTGCCATCACCATGTGACGCCACTTTGAAACCTAATGATATTCCACAATGACTATTACTTGTATGGGTTAGACTACAGTCTTGATGGTCCAAAAGTAAAGAAAAAATGATTAGGAGTTTATTATTCAGCTTGAATTCATGCTGCATTTGGTAGATGATTTGGTCTAAATGTGGTTGTGTGTGTGTTTGGGGGGGGGGGGGGGGTTTGGTGGATGATAGCCATATGCAAAATTATCTTTGATTACATTGGTTTCTATGGATTTTGAAATAAGAAAATAAGTATCATAGGTAGGCAGGGTTTTGCTGGATCCTACCATGCCTAGAGATGCCCCCTTTCACAATCACTAACATATCATGAGCCTGTAAATTAAAAGTCTGAATTATAGCTCTGAAGCTTTGTGGATTAAATCCCTTTAAAAACCATTTGTTTCTCCTGCACCAAGTAGCGTGTACAAATTTCTTCAGAACAGTTAGCAAAGGGAAAGCTCTTATGGTTTTCGATCGAGTTCCCTTGAAGATAGTGTACCACTCCAGCAAGCTGGACCTAGGAGTACCTTTTTATTTACTATGAAGTAATTGATAAAGAAGTGATCTAGTACTTTAGGTGACAAGTAATTTTCTTTGTAGCAAATGATTTCTTTTTTTGCTCATCTGCAGACAACTGTTACGTTTTCTTACAACATGCGCTATTCTTTAATTTCGTACTAAAAGATAAAATTTTCATACATTTTTCCTCATGACGTCATCATGTTTCTGACAGCTATTAGGTAGAAGCAGTGGATTTCACGTGGCTTCAACACATCGACCATGTACCAAGGGGCTGTGGATGTGGAGTGCACCAATAAGGAGGACAGCTCTTGATGGGACTGAGTACAGTCTTATACTCCTCGACACTGAAGGAATTGACGCATATGATCAAACGGTTTGATACAAATTTTGTTTCTTAAACATAAAACAGTGCAGACACATTATTCAACGTTTCTTTTGAGTATTTAGGGAGTTTTGTATAATATTTTTGAATATAAAATTCTCTCATCCAATCCTGCAACTTGGTATGCATGTGTTTATTATAGTTCCTTTCATCTTAGCCCTACTTCAGCAACATGGATAAAGAACTAATATCTAATTAAATTGAATGTTACATATATGATCAGTCTCTAAGAAAACTTTTGATTTCCGTCTTTCCAGGGAACATACAGTACTCAAATATTTTCTTTGGCTGTGCTCTTATCAAGCATGTTTGTTTATAATCAGGTAAAGTATACTTTACATAAATAATTATATTTCTTAACTATAGATTGAATAATGATATGAAAATAAATACTGTTAAACCAATTGTATCTCCTCTGCTCATGGCTGTATATGAATCACTTATATCGTTGTCTCAGATGGGTGGTATAGATGAAGCTGCACTTGATAGATTATCGCTAGTCACTGAAATGACTAAACATATTCGAGTTAGAGCATCTGGTGGAAAAACTACGGCATCAGAACTTGGTCAATTTTCTCCAGTTTTTGTTTGGCTTCTAAGGGTTTGATTTCAGTTATTGCAATTTATTTATTTGTTCCTTTTTATATGCATATTGTGATTGTTTTGGCATGAGACAATCTTATTATGTTATTCAGGATTTCTATCTGGATTTGGTTGAGGATAACCGGAAAATTACTCCACGTGATTATCTCGAAATAGCCTTGAGACCAATGGAAGGTGGCAGACGAGATCTATCTGCAAAGAATGAAGTAATTCCTTTTTGAAATTTCAAATGAATAACTTAAAATTATTTTTATCACCATCTAGATGGTTCTAGAGTGGTGGCCGTGCAAACATACTATGGTATCTGGCTACTAACTTTGAAACTTTCATGATTAGATTCGGGAGTCTATTCGTGCTTTATTTCCTGATCGAGAATGTTTTGCACTTGTGCGGCCCCTGAACAATGAAAATGATCTCCAACATCTTGATCAAATATCTGTAAGCTTGCCATCATTTCCATTGTTTTTGTACATGTTTAGGGCTCACAGTTTCCTTGTTTTAAATTTGATACAACATTATGCAGTTAGACAAACTGCGCCCAGAATTCAGATCAGGACTGGATGCATTGACAAGGTATGTATTTGAAAGAACAAAGCCTAAACAAGTGGGTGCTACTGTTATGACAGGTCCACTTCTTGCGGGCATTACTCAGTCTTTCTTGGATGCTATCAACAAGGGTGCTGTGCCTACTATATCTTCATCTTGGCAGGTTAGCTATGATTTTCGTTATATTCCCTTAATTCTTGATTAATGGTGATTAATCATTCCTACTCACCATTTTTATTTGTATGTTATATGGTGGCCTTGAATACCATGATATTATTTTTCCAGTTCCAACAATAAAAAAGGTTGCTAAAAGTAAAATGAGAGACTGTTGTTGATTAAGGCTTCTTTGATTTTAGTAACCACCATGGCTTTTGGTATAATACCAGGTTTAGAAAACACTTTTTAACAGGTTAAGGGTGCACGTTTTGCGAAGCGAAAGTGACATTTGAAAAGAGAGTATGAAATGAGATAGTTGGTGAAAGTAGAATGTGCCTTTATGTTAACGACAGGTGGAAAATCGTTAAATGATGGTAAAATAGAAGAAAATACCATGATCTTTTAATTCTCTCATATAGTTTGTTCCTCCTTAACTCTCTCTGTTATTTTATTATCAAGTACCCTACAAATTTAGTGAATAAGAAACAATTAGTTTTTTCCTTGTATATCTTCTACTACAATTCAAAATTCTCATCAAAAGATGATTTTGTAATTTCACATTCAAAACTCTTTACATACATGCGTACACGCACATACATACACATATAAGTCTTATATTTTGATATATAATTTGATATATAATTTATTAATTTAAAATAAAAATTATTTAAGGTCAAGAAATATTATATTAAACATAAAATTTTGTAAATAATAATTTTTTTAAATATAAATTAATTGAATATTATAACGCATAATTTTTTGAAATTTTATTTAGAGCTAACTAAACAAATATAAATATCATTTGAATGGTTAGAATCCGAAAATAACAACATATATGATTATTAGTCCCTACTAAAATATCTAACTTAAGTATTTATGATATTTATATATAATTTATTTAGTTTCAAAAATAGTATTTATATTATTTTGTAATGACAAAATATCATGCTTAAACACACTAAAATCCATAAATTATTTTGATATTCTTTTGTAAATTCAATATATTTAATAGTTAATACATATAAATTAATTAAATATTATGCTTAATGTATGTTTTATCCATAATTCAAAAGTATTAATAAAATAAAAATGTATTATTTTGGATATTTATAATTTGAAAAATGCATAAGTATTTATAATTTACTCTATTAATATATTAAATCTCATTAATCTTTTTATCTATCTTTTAATATATTAAAAAATGGTAGAGCAAAAGAAAATACTCTTTTCTCCTTAATTCTCTCTTATGACCTTTTACTTTTGATTCTCTCTATTACTTTAAGTATCTCCCGATATTAGTAACTCGAAAACAAATAGTATTCTCCTTAGTTTACCTGTATTATTTTTGCATATTGTTTATCACAATTTGAAACTCTCATCTAAATGTTTTTTTTTGAATATATCTTTTTATTTAAAATATAAATTATCTAAATATCAAAAGTATCATTTCAAACTAATCTAAAACAAAATATTTCATTTTGAATATTTAGACTAAATTGTAATAACATCTATAACTATTATAACTATTTAAAATATATCAATTAGGTATGGTCAAAGACCTCTAGCTCAAGTATATAGATGTATGATGCTTTAGACATAAAGTTCTAAGGGTCATGGTTCGAGCCCACGAGACATCATCATAATGAGTGGCATGTTAGAATAAAGTATCATTATTAATATCAATAAAATAAATAAATTAGGTATGAAATTTAATATGTGATTGATTTAAATTAAAAAACGTTATTTTTTTTAAAACACCAAAATATCATTTTTAACTCATAAAAGCACGAAAACGGTAATATTATATTTTTATAAATTTATTTATATTCATTTCGCATACTTATAAATTAATTAAATACCGTACTTAATGTAAGATTTATTTAAATTTCAAAAATATATCTGTAAAAATCAAACGTACCATTTACATATATACATACATATACATACATACATACATATACATATATATATATATATTGTGTGTGTGTGTGTATAATTCTATAAATTTATTTGATCTTTTGATATGTTAATTTATTTACATCTATTTTACTATAACAATAAGGTAGAAGAATTTCTATCTCTCTCATGAATTCTAAGAATTGTTAAGTCTTTCATCATTTCTCTTCCACTATTTAATATATATACAAATCCGTATAGGTATATGATTTCTATAGTTGTTCACATTTATTTTCTTATTCCTGACCTACTATTTTATTTTCAAATATAGTTTCTACAGCAGTTTAATTTCCTTTAAGTATTTTACATTTTAGTTTGTATTATTATTTTCTTCCAAAAATCGGTATACAATTACAAAGAAACGTATACACAATCAAAAAGTTTTTTTTTTTAATTTTCCTTGCTATTTTGTATTGAAATATAACTTGTAAATGTTTTGAAGGTTCTCTTTAATTCCTTTTAACAAATTTTCATTCAAGTTTATGTTGTTATTTTTCTTACAAAATTGCCCTTTCACTACAAAGCAATTTATATATAATAATTGTAACACATGACTTACATCAATAAATATGCTTAACATTAGTGTATTATATTGCACGACAACTATTTAACCATGTATATTTGACAGTTCCTTTTATAACATCATCATATGCAATGCACGAGTTACATAGCAGTTAAATTTGATTTCTATTCATATTTGTTATTGATTAATATGTTTCAAGTAATTGTAATAAAAATAAATTAATGCAAAAATTCATCAATCAGTGCTAAATTATTTGAAATGTATTAAACTTAAAAACATGCAAAAAAAAAACGACGATGCATGCATTAAAAAACCAAATACAATACTAATTACATCGGGGGTGACGTAAATTATCCATTTCATAGGCTGCTGATCCCTTAACTTTCTCATTAGTCAAACTGTCTATAAGATCCAACTTCGGCGTATCATTTGCACACAATAACCATAATTTTCCATCGCCCACGACTGGACGTCGATCCCTATAGATACGCACATCAGCTGAGGATAGTTAGGAAACGAGATGTTGTTGTAACAGCTCCTGTTGGAAATAGACTTCCTGGACCTTGATTTGCCTTTGGATGACTGAGGCTGCTTGTCCATTCTTCTTCGTCTTTGCTGTTGAGATATGCAAGTGAACAGTAATCCATCCTCCAAATTAGCGATCCAATCCGTGTAATATTGTGCATCAACAGTACTAAAATGCATCTGAACATGTAACTAAACTATTTGTACTTGATCAAAGAAGGACATCTGAATCTTTTGTATTTATTGGCGGTTGTACTCCATCATTCGTCAGAAACTTCAGCATTATCCGTTTGTAGATTCCAAACTCTTCATTCACTCTGTAGCAAATTATTCCAATTACACTCTTAAATAATATTGTGCATCTCCATTGCCTGTTCATGTGTTTCATAGGATCACATATTTATTAATTTGGCATTTTGTATAATGGAGTCTTAAATGCTCGTTAAAGACTATGATCACTTGCAGGTACCATTGATTGACAGATCCCCTCCGCAATGACAAAAAATCTGTTCAAATATCGATACAAGTCGATGCTATATGTAGTCCAGTTTTCAATTGGTTACGATGAATCCGTGTTGCAATGTTTTGAAAAAAAGAAAATTACAAAAATCACCAAAATACTTCAAAAATATGTTATACAATAGATTCGAAAATATTAAGCACGAACATATAAAAAATACCAAAAATTTGAATCGATCGGATTGAAAAAATGTACTACTTTTCAAATTGAAAGGTTTGGTGATGGAAGAGAGTGGTTTGAAAAGGTTTATAAAGCGAGAAAGAAGGCATGAACCTGCTCAAGCTCACGTCATATGCATCCGGCGTATTTGACGCTAACGTATCAATTGCCATAGCTTCCTCCAATCGACCGTGGCTGCCTCTTTCCGCGTTCCAACATCAAATGTGTCAGACGCGTCTAACGCCAAGTGAATAGGTTGTGCTAACGCTACCTAACAAAGAACATTATTGTTAGGGAAAGGATTTGTGTATTCAAACTTTGTACTCAAAATCATAAATTACATACAAAGGCTAAAAATTAGTTACTACTTTGACCCCCCAGATTATGTCCATGTTTTCCTTTACTGCAATAATTTCGACCTTGCAATTGCCTCAACGGATGTTAATTTGAGTGGGGATTCAATGTAGAGATTCTTCCCCTTACCGTTGGCTTCAGATATCAATGGGTTTTAGCTGACATACCACTTGTCATTCTCGACCATCATATGAATGTAAGATGCATGTAAGATACAGTATCTTATATTTTTGTTGCCAACTTAACTCTCAAGATTAATTTACCCCAAGTCACATGGTAAAATTATTCAGATTACTTGTGTCTATCATGTTGAGCTAGAACACAATAATGAACGAATACAAAGTATGAATGTAGTCTCTAAGGATTTTCAAAGAAAGAAACCTTTAATTGCAAAAAGATTCATTCATTCATCAACTTAACAATTTTCTTAATTACACTTGCAGCTCTGTATGCTACCAAGTTACTGCCATTGCATGTCAAATAACTTTATACATGTTATTCTGCATATGTTTGTTAAGACTGTAATGATTATCCATACCAACTTATATTTGAGGAGTAGGTTGGTTTGGAAGAACTGACATTCTTGCAAAATGTGTAACATGGTGATCTCCATGAAAACGCACATGGTTCTCGGTGCCTATTGTTTCTTGCTTGCATAACACATCCACAATAATAATAATAATAATATTAGTATGTAAACTTGGATCACCCTGATGAAGAGATAATCTATGATCAACACAAAATAAAGAACCATTATATTTTTCTTATGTAACTCTGTTTTTGTTCAATAAATAAATGAAGACCCAGAATCCTATATTTCCCGTTTCACAACATCAAAATTTTAATGCATGTATCTTCAACCTATAGTACGCAGGTTATCTTCTCTGAAACATTTTGAAGGATCATTAGCCTGTCTTATTATCTTGATACTTTAGGAGAGTGCCAAAGTCATTTAGTGTTGAGTTTTTGCATTTGCGCGTTCCGTATGCTTACGCTTCACCGTGTCAGCCGGAGTCAATGGTCGAAGTCTCCTATGCTCGCGTCCTGATTGAACATCTTTTTATTGCTTTGCATCGGGCATATAATCTGATCTTGACAACACATTGTAACAAAAGGATTCTCTAATATTACATGCTACCAACTCATATATATACCACTATTTCTTCAAATATCATGCGACGTGGAATTTAAAACCATCCAATCCACGCATCCGCTTCATTTATAATGCGAGCCACACCTAACAATCTCCACCTTGGCGAGCATTGCTCAAGTCACCTTTGGAGTTATATCGAGTCCTCTTTGCAGTGGGATCATGCTGCTACTTCAAGTTTTCAAAAGCATGGGAAGCCAGGCTGCTTAATCATATCTCCACCTTGACGAGCATCCCATGCTCAAGCCGCTTTGGAGCCATGCTTCGGTCATGCTGCATCATACTGGTCTCTCGAACCATGGAGCTCTGATATCATGTTGAGTTTCGGCATTCACGCGTTCCGTACGCGTATGCTTCACCATGTCTAATCGGATTAACGGTTGAAGTCTCTTGTGTTGACGTCCCAATTGAACATCCCTTCATCGTCTTCCATCGGGCATATAATCAGGTATTGGCACCGGTCTCATATAAAATCATCCAATCCACGCATCCACTTCATTTACAATGCGAGTCACACTTAACATTTTGTATCTCTATCCATGTCCACATCTTTGTGGGGAAGTTTTCACTAATTTAAAGTTAAGTGAAACTCAGGGGAGGAGACACGTTAGGGTTGATGAGGTCACGTAAACCATCCAAGATGTGCGTATTTAAAAAAAAAAATCCTTCTTATTTCAAAGCAACAACATGAACCCTAACTCATTTCCAAAAATTCCTACTGCTCCCAATGATTTGCACCTTAGCAATAGATTGCCACACCACACATCAGTTGAGCTTCCCCTACGCTGCTGCCATGGTAAGCCTAATTTCAAGTTTTGATTTTTTATTTGATGAATCAATTGGCTAAATTAGTTAATTTCGAACCAACTCCTCGTCATTTCAAATTGAGGCACGAACCCACATTTTTGCTGTGCTGAATGAATTTGGTGATTATATTTGCTGCTGCTAACTCAACTAATTAGTGAGCGAGTTGCTGCTAACTTAATTCGTTGCTAAAGCAATTCTCATTTGAAAAATAGTCCATTTGAATTCTAATTTGCAGCTAAGTTCATTTGCTGGAATTTTTTCTTCTCATATATCCACTTGCTTTATTTACTTTGATTACAATTAAGGTTTATGAATTAATTAGTGCTACTGATTTATTCTCATTTGTTATGAGTTTCTTTATTCTAATTATTGAAATAATTGACAGAAAAATACTTATCAGGGGCTATCACCCCTGAACCCTTTATTCAAATCGTTACCACGCCAGTCATGATTCCTGGCTACGCCACTGATAACGATCATGTAACCATGGTCTAAATTCTTATGGATTTTCCTTTGTTATTTACCACATGTGATGAGAGAGAAAATATACAGTGGTGCTGCCAAAATAGTGGCAATTTATGGTAACCTAGTAAAGGGCTGGTCCCTGTGGAAAGGAAAAGGAATTTCAATTCTTCCTTTCGGGGGTAATAGCAACGATTGTTTTCACACATAATTTTACAAAATTGAAGCTCAATATTTTAATTTATGTTTCTAACCAAGAAACCCCTCATTGACTGTTGTATTTATATACATGTTAATTTTTTCAAGTAGCAATGCTAATATGTTTGACTATTTTGTATCTTTGATATTTGCATGATAAGCAATTCATTATAGGGTATTAGCTAAATATTGGTACTTGGTGTATAATTCCCCTATGGTTTGAAATTTGAATTTTTTTTAATTCAAAATATAAATTGGTTTATGATGTCTGTGTTCAGAGTGTTGAAGAGGCAGAATGTCGCAGGGCATATGATTCTGCTACTGAGGCTTACACAACTTATTTTGACCGAACTATGCCAGCAGAAGAAGTAAGAGCACCCATATGTTTTTGTTTGCATTTATTTCCATGCACACATGTGCGTGTGTATATGCTGAGCTCAAGTACTAATACATAAATTTTATGCAGGCTGTTCTCAGAGATGCGCATGAAGATGCTGTCCAAAAGGCAATGGCAATTTTTGATTCTAGTGCAGTGGGAGCTGGCTCTACACGTCTGAGTTATGAAAAAAAACTCAAAAATTACCTGAAAAAGATTTTTGAGGTAAGGATTATTTCTTTATTTTGATTTGGGCAATTCTAAGTTTTCTAATTGTCCTTTTAGACCTCGTTTTGTTGATCATGGCTTGCAACTTCGTGTGAATGCTCAAGTACATGGGGGTTCAAATATTTTTTTTTGAAAATAAAGCATCATTTTGTCGTAGCTCTGTTAATTTGACAGAAATACTCACAACTTTGCTTACTATAGCCAATTAGTTGTACTGTCTTTTTTTCTTCCGATAAAATATATTGACATTATTAGACGACCATATGTTCTTGTAACTTTTCATCTTTGTTATAATCTGCATCTTTACTTATCTGCTTCCCAATTTTACTTGACATTGGATAGGCTATCTCATGTTTATACAGTGATCAATATAGAGGATTGCTATGTACACCACAATTTACCCATTCTTTCATTTTACTGGCTCGGCAATATGAGTGAAAGTGAAAATTCACTACGCTGATAAAAAATAGGTACTATTAAGGGTAAATAACATGTGTGTGTGTGTGGGGTACTAGTTTGAGCGTAGAAAGGTATGATTGCTCAAAATGTTTTTTCTTGATTTACTAGGTTTACATGCATGCTTACTTCTACTTGGAACCGTCAAGCTATGATGATTAAATCGATACCTTTGTTTCAAATGCAGCAAATGGATATTTTATGCCATGTATATCACATTATCTTCCAAATCCCGCATTTCTCAAATCAACTTTTTACACTTACCCTACAAAACTTACCCTACAAAACTTGATAACGTCTTGAATATTGTATAGATAAATTCCATGTCTTCATCCCAGTTCATTGGTGTAAATAGTATAATAATGATAGTCTTCCATGTCTTCCTGATTCTGGAATGGTGCTGTTTTTATGATGTTAGGCTCAATTTTGTCTACACTGATTCAGGATTATAAAAAGAAAGCTTTTCTAGAGGCAGATTTGCGATGTTCTAGCACCATTCAGATCATGGATACAAAGTTTAGAACAGCTTGTCACGTTCCTGATGCTAAAGTTGATGATGTAGTCCAGGTAAAGCTTTTTATTTACAAATTTATTCAAACAAAAATATATACTGATATGAGCAATCATATGTAACACACTGAACTGTTGTAAATCGTAAGCTGCTAGGTTAATATGATTGTAGTGCCATTCTGCCATGAATTTCTTCAGTCTATTTTTAATGCTACCCATCTACTATCCATGCTGGATAAAAATGTCATTCATCCGATCTGTTCATATTCTTTTTTAGCTATCAAGCTTGGCATATTTCAAACTAAGAATATAAAAATACATTTTTGTTTCTGTTCTTTCACTCTTCTCATTTAGTTCAGAAGTTATTCACATATCATTTATCACCTTTTTGGTACTTTGGTAATGCTACTTTTCTTGATTATGGATTTATTTTAACTGGATCTTAAAATTTTCCACATGTTAATATGAGTCCTGAAGTTGTTCCACATTTTTTTTGTACTTCAACAAGATTTTGCACATTTGCAAGCTAACTATCGTATAATCTTCAATGATAATAATATCTCAGTGATTGCGTTCTGATATTCTTCCGTTCATCCTAATGTTTTAAATGATTATTATTGTTCTCTGTGCAGTATCTTTTACATATCAGTTTTGTCACAGTTGCCATATTACAACTACAATTGGCTGTATATTTATTCAGAATGCTATATCTGTGTGTTTAACAAGATTATAATGATGATGGTGGTACCTCTGTTTGCAGGTACTAGATAGTCTGGTTTCTGAATATGAATCATCTTCTTATGGTCCTGAGAAGTGGAAAAAATTGGCAGCCTTTTTGCAGCAGTGGTTTGTTCATTTACTTTTTTTTCTTCTTGTGTTACAGTTTAGCTTTGCAGCTAGATGCCACAGTCGATTGTGTTGTGTGTATAAATTAGAGTAATATGTCATTGTTTTGTACTATCAGTCAAGCTGGATAAGTTGATAGATCTATTGTTCTAATTGAAAATTTCCCTTCAAAACTAAATGTGACGTCAGAAGAATCATCAAACTTGAACGTTTAAATTTCAGTATATGTCGTTGTACTGTGGCCACCATAATCTTTTGTCCAAAATCCACCACTGATAACAATGATATCAAAATGAACTTTGATGTTAAAAGATTGCTGACCTTTTTATTCCATTATCTTTGGTTAATCTACGCTAATTTCATGCCCCTTTTATATGTAGAACATACAGTTCTGTTTGTTTGAATTGCATTCTTTACAATGTGCAGTTTGGATGGGACACTGCTGGACCTCTTCAAGAAATGTCTGGACAAACTAGAATCAGAAAGGACAGCTTTCATGTTAAAGTGCAATTCCAGTGATGAAAAAGTAGCCTTGCTTAAAAAGCAACTTGAAGCAAATGAGAAGCACAGAGCTGACTATTTGAGGAGATATGAAGAGGCAATTAGCGATAAACAAAAACTTTCTGAAGACTATTCTGCTCGCATTGCTAACTTGCAAGGTAAGTGTAGAACACTGGAAGAGCGATGTCTTAGTTTATCAAAAGCAGCGGCGAGCGCAAAGCAAGAATCTTCTGATTGGAAAATAAAATATGAAAATAGTACTTTAGAAACCAAGGCAGAAGAAGAACACTTAAGAGCTCAAGTTGCAGCTTTAGAATCAAGGCTAACTGCTGCTGAAGGAAGATTGGCTGCTGCTCGTGAGCAAGGAAAGGCTTTTGAGGAAGAAGCATTGGAATGGGAACGGAAATATGATCGTGCCATCAATGAAGCTAAAACAGGTCGTGAGCGATCGTCATTGTTACTTGAACAAGCTAATAAGAAGGCACAAGAACGGATGGATATTCTGAGAAGAGAATTTTCTGAAAAACTTGAAGAAAAGGTAACTTCACTTGCCAATCTTTTGCATACAAAAATATCAGTTTGTCAAATGTTAACATTTGATATATAAAAATATACCTTATTTTAGGATGAGGAGATCAAGCATTTAACTTCTAAGGTTGATTATGCTGAAAACCATGCAAGTAATTTGACTTCCAAGTTGGAGGTAATGTTTATGTCCTTCAAAAAAAAAAAAGCTCTCGGTTTTATTTTCTGACAGTTTTTTTATTTTATCTTCATTTTTGTTGACAATGTACAGAACGCCGAGTCCAAACTGAAGAGTTACGAGATGGAAACTAATAACCTAAACAACAAACTGAAAACTGTAACTGAAAAACTCGACTTTGTAAGCAGTAAGTATCAATCGCATGATAAAGAAGTCAAAATTCTGGAACAGGAAAAGAAGCATCTAGAGGAAAGATACATCTCCGAGTCTAAAAAATTTGAAGAAGCGAACAAGAGGTTAAAGGAGGCCGAACGAGAAGCAAAAAGAGCCCTTGAACTAGCTGATAATGCACGAGCAGAAGCTGTTGCTGCTCAAAAGGAGAAAAGTGAAGCTCAAAGACTGGCAATAGAGAGACTGAATCAAATAGAAAGAGCGGAAAGAGAAGTCGAAAACTTAAACAGGGAGAAAACCAAACTAATGGAAGAAATCGAAAGGTTGCATGAGTCTGAAGTGGATGCTCAATCTAAAGTATCTCTACTTGAATCTAGAGTTGATGAAAGAGAAAAAGAAATCGAGGGACTGATGAATCAAAGCAACAAGGAAAGGTCAAGTACTGTACAAGTGCTCGAGAGTCTATTGGCTGATGAAAGAGCAGCTTTGGCTGAAGCTACAAATAGGGCCGAGGCATTATCACTGCAGTTACAAGCAACTCAAAGCAAATTAGATGCACTGCAGCAAGAATTCACATCAGTTAGGCTTAATGAGACAGCACTTGATAGTAAAATGAAGACCTCGCGAGGTAAAAGATTTAGAATGGATGAGTCTGTACATGAAGATGAACGTACCAGGAATAGAACGAAGACAGGAAGCGCCAATAGTCCTTTAAAATATAATGATACGGAGGATGGAGGTTCAACTTTTAGACATGAGATGGAAGAAGATATTAGTCTTGGTCGAGAAAATAAGGAAAACGATTCGGAGGATTATAGAAAGTTCACGGTGATTGAACTTAAGCAGGAGCTAACTAGACATGGATTTGGTGGGCATTTGCTGCAGCTGAAGAACCCACTGAAGAAGGAGATTCTTGCTCTATATGAAAAGCACGTGCTGAAAATATGATCTTATGAAATCTTTTTTTTAAAACCGATTGTTAAACTGTAGCTTTTGCTTCTAGGATTTTTATGGGTAATGGTGTAAGCGATAAATGGTGTATCTGTTTAGAGTAGCGTTGTTTGTGTACAATTCACATATGATACTAGGATTTAATTTGGTTCTGGGTATCATGTTCATTTAAGTCTCGTTTTGATTTGTATTTGTAAGAGCTCTTTCAACAGAAAGTGAAAATTGATCCACGTTCAATGGAAAATGGACTTCCCTTTGACAACCTACAAAAGCAAATTTTTATGCTGTTTTTGTAGCATGCAGATGGTATAATACCAGGTAAAATCGATTTAAACAAATTTCATAGTATTAATTATTACAAGAATTGAACAAGCCTTTCTTAATGTTCACAGTATTGACTATCACAAGAAAGCAAAGCTCCTTGTATGGAATACGGAGCAAAAGCAAAGAAATGCACCACTGTCTTCAATTAAACTATCATTCCAAAAACGACTTTCATATAATCGCTTTAACAAACCCCCCCCCCCCCCCCCCCCCCCAAAGTTTGATCATTCTCTACTCTTTTAAGAGCCACTTCCATCTTATCTTTCAACCGGCTGAAAAATCTAGTAGAAAACGCTTTGGTAAGCACACCAGCAATCTGATCAGTTGCTGGTACATGATTAACATTGACTTGCTTTGAAACAACCTTCTCCCTGACAAAAACTAGTTCAACTCCATGTGTTTTTTTGTCTTGGAGGAAGAACTGGATTTGTTGGAGGTGATACAATACCAAGATTGTCAAACCATATTGTTGGAGAGAGAACTTCGTTGTTAACACAAAGTTCACCTAGTAAGGATTGCAACCATATAACCTCAGAAACAGTTGCAGCCAAACTGGTACTACTGAGTCCTGACTGTATGTTGTTTTGTAGAACACCAAGCAACCATGTTTTTACCAAGATAAATACAAAAGCATCTCCTATCATCATGATCCGTCGTCCAGTCAGCATCACAAAAGCCAATGAAGTCTCAAAGGATGAGACTTTCTCATGAGTAACCCTTCTTTCATGGTGTTACCCGGCATCTTGGCCCGGCTACAAAATGATAGTTGAAGATATTATCGTTAACACTGGACAAGATTCCGACCAAGAAGAGCCTGAAAATATACAGGTTTGATGCAGTCGACATGTTTTGGCATTTAGGTACGGTTTGGCAAGAATGGACCAACCAGCCTGAGATCGCCCTATATGGGCCAAGTCACCTCGGCCTTGAGCCCATGAAGAAAGTCCAGCCTATCTTCATCGATAAATAGAGGGGCAGGGGCGCAGTGAAAATGGACCTTTCCCGGAAACACTGTAGAGACTCTGCCATTTTCATACTCTCATCATTTTAATTCAAACTGGCGTTCAAGTGATTGATTTACGGATTGTATATGTATTCAAGTAATTGAGAAAGCAATAAACATTTAACTCAAAGTGGACGTAGGCAATTACGCCGAACCACTATAAATCTGGTGTTCTCGTTTTTGTTGTTCTTTTTGCATTGAATTACACTATTCTTCTGTTCTAATTTACTCTCTTCATTAATCTCTCTACATAACTCTACTCAAGGGTGTTAGTGATCAATTTAGATGCTAACATTTTGGTGCTTTCACTGAGAATTGAATTCTCAGCTTGATTGTATCTCATCATCTACTAGTGGATTTCCATATTCGCGAGATAGATCCAGTTGTTTACTAGAAAACTTCATTTTCTACTCAGATTTGAAAAAAAATCTAAAGGAAGCTGATAGCCGTAAGTTAATCAAGTGTTCATGTTCATGTGAAAGGATTGGGTTCACTGATGTACGCAAGATCTAAGGATTGAATGTTGAAGTTTGCACTCAAGTTGAATGAAGGCCGACCCTCCTCCGAAGGCAATTCAGCCGATCGCCCCAGAAAAGGCATATGCCGATCGCCCTCGAAAATGTGTATGCCGAGCCGCTCCCATTCAAGGCCGAACGCTCTTTCAGGCCGACCCATACCTCTATGCCGAGCGACATCAGAATGTCGATCCATACCTCTAAGCCGAGCAACATCAGAATGCCGACCCACACCTCTGTAATGCCGAACGGTATTGTATGCCGAACGACTCGGTTGTGCCGAACAAGAATGAATGCCGAACACCTCTGGAATGCCGAACGATATTGTATGCCGAACAACTCGGTTGTGCCGAACAAGAATGGATGCCGAACACCTCTGTAATGCCGAACGGTATTGTATGCCGAACGACTCGGTTGTGCCGAACAAGAATGGATGCCGAACACCTCTGTAATGACGAACGGTATTGTATGCCGAACGACTCGGTTGTCTGAACAAGAATGAATGCCGAACACCTCTGGAATGCCGAACGATATTGTACGCCGAACGACTCGGTTGTGCCGAACAAGAATGGATGCCGAACACCTCTGTAATGCCGAACGGTATTGTATGCCGAACGACTCGGTTGTGCCGAACAAGAATGGATGTCGAACACCTCTATAATGCCGAACGGTATTGTATGCCGAACGACTCGGTTGTGCCGAACAAGAATGGATGCCGAACACCTCTGTAATGCCGAACGACTCGGTTGTGCCGAATAAGAATGGATGCCGAACACCTCTGGAATGCCGAACGGTATTGTATGCCGAACGACTCGGTTGTGCCGAACAAGAATGGATGCCGAACACCTCTGGAATGCCGAACGGTATTGTATGCCGAACGACTCGGTTGTGCCGAACAAGAATGGATGTCGAACACCTCTGGAATGCCGAACGGTATTGTATGCCGAACGACTCGGTTGTGCCGAACAAGAATGGATGCCGAACACCTCTGTAATGCCGAACGGTATTGTATGCCGAACGACTCGGTTGTGCCGAACAAGAATGAATGCCGAACACCTCTGTAATGCCGAACGGTATTGTATGCCGAACGACTCGGTTGTGCCGAACAAGAATGAATGCCGAACACCTCTGGAATGCCGAATGACCTTGTATGCCGAACGACATCCACACCAATCCGCATTCCTATGCCGAGCGGCATCCAGGCCGATCCAAAATTAAGTTACACTGGTCTCTTATACGACCCCTATTTTTTTCTAAAAAATTTCGGAGGGAAACCCCCCCGAAACCTAGCCGCAACGTAGTGCCTCCAGATAGTGAATTCAAAACTCAACTTAATAAAGTAACATTATATCCACTTCCCTTACATCCCATGATCGACCAGGGCATAGACGATCTAGTGACAGCTTTTGAACGACAACAAGGGAACGGACAAACAACCACTACTCAAACAATACTCTCGAAAGGATATCATACTGATCACCCTTGAGGACAATCGACCTCCATATATATTTTGGCAGCTAGTTAGCTGGAGAGCCTCCTATGACCATGGATCGTTTCTATGGCAAAAATGAATCTAAACCAAAGTGTGGAGGAGCGGAACAGACTAAGAAAAATAACAATGAAGGCCCGTTGGCTAAGGATGCAGATCCCAGTAGGCAAAACAAGACCTCAAAATTCGGCTCATACGCTCTTTGAAAGATTCAATTGACAACCTCTACTTGAAGACTCACGACTCGAAGTGGTACTGGAAACCAACCTCGAGAGAGTACACCAAAGTCTGAAGAAAATCAGGGGAATGTTGTATATTCTCAGATGCTCACTGATCCTAACACGGGAGATTACAAACACCTCCGAGGTGTGATCGAAAAGCCGATCTGGAAAGGAAAGCTTCAATAGTATGTACAAGTCCTGCAGAATGGCGGGCAACGAACATCTGATGCCTATTAGTAATGGGATATGATTATCAATTGGACTGCTGACGGCCGACATCCCTTTGAAAGGAGCCAGGGGCAAAGTCGAATAGCGAGCACACGATGCTGCTTCACTTATCAATGATATTTATTCTAATCTTCTTTGAATTATTTCCAAAACTATTTCTATTTTAATTGTTCTATGAACTACGAATAACTTGAACTAAACTACTTTCAAAATGATGCAGGTGACCAGGTACTCAGATTTGGTCGCCAACCAATCCACGCAGACCATGATCGTACGTGTAAAGTTACATCTAGATGAGCATAATTCAATCGCTCATCATCAATCATGTGCCTTTAATTTGGGAATAAGAACTAGAGGTTGAAAAGCTCATCACGATTAGAGCCCAAATACAAAGTCAACATGACTGACCATCCATTCATTGACCTCCACATTTGACTTGGAGACCTGAACAAGGCTTGGAATGAGTATGACCCGATCGTCCACTCAAATCAAGTCATAGAACAAAGTCCGACAAAATACAGATGCCCCTCTTGAAGCTCAGTGACGTCGGGATCTGTCTACAGTGGACGTGATTTGATCGTCTACACATCAAATCCTACCTTGAACACAAAAGGTTATTCGAAAGCCTAACTTGGAGTAGTTGTGATGGACTACCTACTCGTCAACCATCGCTCTCAATACATGGACACGACCGCACCTTAAAACATATGCAACTTACTATATCTACTCAATAATCCATTATTCTTGGTTTCTAGAAAGGGATACGAAAAAATTGTGTGAGATTTGACTATCTAACCCAGCATGGATGTGATCCAACCATCTGTCATATACCTCCTTCCTTGACTTGATTAGAAGAGCTATAATCACCAAGCGGACGAGAATCGGCCGTCCATTCTTCAAGTTTCATCCTTCATGCTGGGGGCAGAGTCCCATTCCATGAGCAAACGTGGTCCGATCATTCATTCGACAGCATTAGCCTCGATACGGCAAATGATATACAAATTAAATGGGTGGAAATACGACCGCTCTCGACTTCAATCTCCAAGTCCTCTGAGTACGGACTAGAGTACTCTCAGTCCCCAGAGTGTGGACTAGAGTATAAACGACTTAAATTTCCAAGTCTCCTGAGTGCGGACTGGAGTACTCTCAGTCCCCAGAGTGCGGACTAGAGTATAAACGACTCAAAATATCCAAGTCTCCGGAGTGCGGACTGAAGTACTCTCAGTCCACAGAGTGCGGACTGGAGTATAAACGACCAAAATCTCCGAGTCCCCGGAGTGCGGACTGGAGTACTCTGAGTCCCCAGAGTGCGGACCAGAGTATAAATGACCAAAATCTCCAAGTTTCCGGAGTGCGGACTGGAGTACTCTGAGTCCCCAGAGTGCGGACCAGAGTATAAACGACTTAAAATCTCCAAGTCCCCGGAGTGCAGAATGGAGTACTCTGGGTCCCCAGAGTGCGGACCAGATTATAAACGACTCAAAATATCCATGTCCCTTGAGCGCGGACAGGAGTACTCTGAGTCCCCAGAGTGCGGACTAGAGTATAAACGACTTAAATCTCTAAGTCCCCTAAGTGCGGACTGGAGTACTCTAAGTCCCCAGAGTGCGGATTAGAGTATAAACGACTTAAATCTCCAAGTCCCCTGAGTGCGGACTGGAGTACTCTCAGTCCCTAGAGTGCGGACTAGAGTATAAATGACTTAAATCTTCAAGTCCCCTGAGTGCAGACTGGAGTACTCTCAGTCTCTACAGTGCGGACTGGAGTATAAACGACTCATAATCTCCAAGTCCCCTGAGCGCGGACTGGAGTACTCTCAGTCCTCAGAGTGCGGACTAGAGTATAAATGACTTAAATCTCCAAGTCCCCTGAGTGCAGACTGGAGTACTCTCAGTCCCCAAAGTGCGGACTGGAGTATAAACGACTCAAAATCTCCAAGTTCCCTTAGCGCGGACTGGAGTACTCTAAGTCCCCAGAGTGCATACTAGAGTATAAACGACTTAAATCTCTAAGTCCCCTGAGTGCAGACTGGAGTACTCTCAGTCCCCAGAGTGCGGACTAGAGTATAAACGACTTAAATCTCCAGGTCCCCTGAGTGCGGACTGAAGTACTCTCAGTCCCCAAAGTGCGGACTAGAGTATAAACGACTTAAATCTCCAAGTCCCCTGAGTGCGAACTGGAGTACTCTCAGTCCCCAGAGTGCGGACTAGAGTATAACGACTTAAATCTCCAAGTCCCCTGAGCGCGGACTGGAGTACTCTCAATCCCCAGAGTGCGGACTAGAGTATAAACGACTTAAATCTCCAAGTCCCCTGAGTGCGGACTGGAGTACTCTCGGTCCCCAGAGTGCGGACTAGAGTATAAACGACTTAAATCTCCAAGTCCCCTGAGTGCGGACTGGAGTACTCTCAGTCCCCAGAGTGCATACTAGAGTATAAACGACTTAAATTTCCCCCTGAGCGTGGACTGGAGTACTCTCAGTCCCCAGAGTGCGGACTAGAGTATAAGCGACTTAAATCTCCAAGTTCCCTGAAGCGAACTAGAGTACTCTCAGTCCCCTGAGCATGGACTAGAATATAAACGGCTTAAAAACCTCTACGTCCCCTGAGTGCGGACTAAAGTACTCTCAGTCCTTGGAATGCGGACCAGAGCATAAACGAATTGATGAAAATCTCTGCATCCCGAACTGTGGACTAAAGTATAAACCGTTTGACAAATCTATAAGTCCCCAGAGCATGGACCGAAGGATGAACACAAATTAGGCGCGAGTCGAACAAGGGGAGAATAACACTAAGTCACCTGAATGCAGAGTGGTGTATAAACGTCGACAAATAGATGAGTGGATTCCGACCATTCTTTATTCCGCGAACTTCGGTCGAAAATCGACAGGAGGATTATTAACTCGCTAAGGATGGAGCTCGACAATCTAACTAGTGGCCTGGCTAAATCAATGCTGGGAGCAGGGGTACAAATCACTAAAAGCTGAATACGACAGCTTACTATAGCTCTATGGCGTTCTTTATAACTTAAGGCAACGACTACATGGAGGCCTCAATACAGAACTAATCGAAACAACATCCAAAGCTACGAGCAACCGACTATATCGTACCTCATATCGAGGGTCAATACCGATCCGCACTAAGCACATACGAATGTGACTGGGATGTTCCTTGAAAAACTATAACCTCTAGATTGTAGAAAAGAGAGTAAACCATGAAGATTTTGTCAAAAATTATCCAGCACCCTCCTTCGATCCATTAGGAGGAGTATGAAACTGGATGGGCATGACCCGACTGCATTTGTAGCCAACTTTACCTCGAGATCTGATTACAGAACATGAAGCAAAGTGGACGTGGATGACCGTCCAGTGTTCGAATTACGCCCTAAAACTGATGAGGCATCCAAGTATTCCTCTTGGAATGAAAAACCATGATAAAATCCAAGATAGGCGAGACCCCGTCTCCCATCGACTGACCTGATCCCCGATCCAACGGGAAAGAGAGTAATGTTGAAGTGGGCATGGCTGATCTTCCTACTTACTGGTATATATGCCCCAGACCTAGGGGCATGAGCTAGAAGCAACATGAATGTGAACCGACTATTCATCGATCAACTCTATGTTTTTGAAGTTTAGGTGGGAATATAAACATAGCTAGGATGAGACTCAACCATCCATGCAGAACATTTATCAACCCGAGACGGGGAGCAGATGCGTGGTCATCCAAAGACTGGCTGTGATAGCTTAATATCGAAACTTGTATATAATGTTTACAACTACTCAAGGCTACGACTGAAAGAATGCCTGGGGGATAGAATCATTAAATCGATACCTAAGCTAGTGGGCAACTAACTATCACTCCAACCCGAGGCATGCGGATCATGAATGTTGCTCGAATATGGAAGATGGAACCCCTGCAAAACAACAGCGCATGATGACAGACGATATAGTGTTTAGGATTCGAGATGCAGACAAGGTGGACAGTTTCGTCCGCATCCAAACACTGACAATTGACAAGTAGTGCCCGATCCCTGGCTCGGGCAGCATTCTCGGATCTATAGATACATACATCCGAGAGATGATGATGGGGGACCTAGGGAAACGAATGCAGCACCGGTTGAGCTGACGATTGACATACCAGTTAGCCGTGATGACCCATCATTGGCCGAGGATCTTACTGATTTCCTCCGAGCGACCCTAGACGTTTTCGCTTGGACACATTCTGATATGTGCGGGATTTCTTCCGCTATTGCGAGTCATATGTTGAACATAGACCCGAAATACGTCCTTGTAAAACAAAAAAGGAGAGGCATGGACCCGGAGAGGTCCGCTTCTCTTAGAAAGGAGGTGGACAAACTCAAAGCCAATGGGTTCGTCCGCGACGCCCTCTACCCTGAATGGGTTTCTAACCCTGTGCTTGTGAGGAAAGCAAACGGGAAGTGGAGAACTTGTGTTGATTAGTTTGATCTGAATAAAACATGCCCGAAGGATAGTTTCCCTTCACCTAGAATCAACCAGCTCGTTGACTCTACGGCTGGACACGAATTATTGTCTTTTATGGATGCGTATTCGGGATACAATCAGATCCCGATGCACATTTCAGACCAAGAACACACCAGTTTTGTCACAGATGTGGGGCTATATTACTATGTAGTAATGCCTTTTGGATTGAAAAATGCGGGAGCAACTTATCAACGTCTGGTGAATCGAATATTTAAAGACCAGATTGGTAGAACGATGAAAGTCTATGTGGATGACATACTCGTGAAGTCATGGCAGTCAAACGACCACATCCGAGACCAAGCGGAGATGTTTGATATACTCAGGCATTATGGAATGAAAACCAACCCTTTGAAGTGTTCATTGGCGTAGCGTCGGAAAAGTTTTTGGGTTTCATTGCGAATGCGCGGGGAATCGAAGCTAACCCGGAGAAGATTCAAGCTATCCGAGACATACAAGTGCCCAGAACAATAAAGCAGGTACAAAGCTTGAATGGAAAGGTGGCTGCGCTGAGTCGATTCATATCCAGAGCTATAGACAAATGTATTCCTTTCTTCGATGTGATAAAGAAAGGAAAGAGGAATTTCGAGTGGACATCCAATTGTGGGGAAGCATTTCGAGCTCTGGTAAGGCATTTGGAAAGTCCCCCAGTGCTATCGAAACCAATAGACCACGAAATGTTGTATGTGTACTTGGCAATATCTCAGCATGCTATCATTATGGCTTTGGTTCGTGAAGAGGACCGAGTTAAAAAGCCAGTTTACTATGTTAGTAAACGTCTTACGGGGGCAGAATGAAATCATCCCAAGATCGAGAAATTAGCCTATTGCTTGGTGATTGCATCACGCAATCTTCGCCCATATTTTCAGGCACACTCAGTCAGTGTTTACACTGATCAACCCTTGCGACAGGTACTCCAACAACCGAAAACTTCTAGAAGGATGTTAAAATGGAATATCGAGTTGAGTCAGTTCGATATTACCTACCTTCCACGAAGGGCCATACAGGGGCAAACACTAGAAGACTTCATTGCTGAATTCACTGTGTCAGACAACTCAAACGGCTACAATGTCATACCTCCCGTTTGATGGAAGATGTACACCAATGGGGCATCTAACGACCGTTGTTCGGGGCTGGCATAGTTCTCGTGACTCCTGAAAAACGATCAGTTTGTTATGCTTTGAAGCTTGAATTACCAGCAACAAATAACAAAGCCAAGTATGAAGCATTGACTGCTGGCTTGAGACTTATCAAAGAACTGCGAGTAAAATGGGTTTAAATCCTCTGTGACTCGCAACTGGTGGTGTACCAAGTGCGAGTAGACTATCAAGCAAAGGGACAGAGACTTGCCCCGTATCTTGCACGGGTTCAGGAGCTGCTAGCAAATCTGGAATATTACGATATCTCGCTTGTCCCGCATGAGCAAAACAGAGCAGCCGATTCGTTGGTAAAATTTGCAAGCACTGGCGATGCGCAACAGATGGGATTGTTTCCTGTTGAAACCTTACATGTTCCGAGCATAAATATGATGGAGGTAGATTTCATGTTAGAAATAGAAATCGAGAAGGAATCATGGATGACCCCATTCAAGCAGTACTTGTTACACGAGGTCATGCCCGAAAAAAGGAGCAAAAGATGACAAGTCATTCGTAAGGCTTCGCGTTATGTAATGCAAGATGGGGTAATGTATCGGAGGGGATTCTCGACCCCCTTACTCTGGTGCATTGCCCATGATGAGATAGAACGAGTCCTGAAGGAAGTCCGTGAAGGAAAGTGCGGTGACCATACCGGGGGGGGGGGGGGGAGACGTTAGCAAAGAAAATCCTCCATTATGGATACTATTGGCCGACTGTAAATCGGGATGCCGCAGACTATGTGAGGAGATGTGACAAATGCCAAAAATATACAAAAGTCTCAAGATCTCCATCGACGGAACTCACACAAATGGTTAGTCCCTGGCCGTTTGCAATGTGGGGGAACGATATAGTCGGTTCCTTACCCATATCCAAAGGTGGTGCGAAATACGCGATAATTGCGGTCAATTACTTTACTAAGTGGGCAGAAGCAGAGCCTTTGGCCACTATCACCACCAAAAAGGTCATTAATTTCGTTGTACGAAATATTATATGCCGTTTTGGCCTTCCACAAACTATCATTATAGACAATGGTACTCAATTCAAAAGCAAGGAGTTTAAAGAATTTTGCCAAAAATATGGCATTAAGAAAAAGTTTGCAGTAGTTGCTCATCCGAAAGCCAATAGACAAGTGGAAGTCGTGAACAAAATAATCAAATCCATATTGAAAAAGCATTTGGAAAAGGCTAGAGGCAAGTGGGTGGATGAACTTCCAACAACATTATAGGGTTATAGAACTACCCATAAGTCCATGACTGACCGTACTCCATTCGCCCTTGCTTACTGCTCTGAGGTCGTCATCCATGTAAAACTTGAAGTCCCCTCTCATCAAGTGGCTGATTACAACCCTTATTTCACAAAAAATATAATACAAATAAGGAATCTCATATTGAATTGCAATCAAACTAGATGGAATTGGCGGTGACTTATGAGCATATAAAACGCATCCGATAACCAATTGCAAGAACATGTACCCGAACATGCATGTGTACATCCAAAGAAAGTTTGACTTCTTAAAATCAACGGGGAATTGAATTCTCACTTAAGGTTATTAAGAAAAGACTAGATCAAATAGCCGAAGCATATTGGCCCTGTAGAACCAGACACGGATGGCCACTTATGAACTACAACCCTGGATTTATAATATTAGGAATCGACCAAGCATCATGACGACCAAAGAAGGATACAACACATTGGGAGGATAAAATTGAGGAATAATGACTATTCAGGAAACATGATGGATTTCTTTCTGTAAACAAGGAATACTCGCTGATTCAAAGCGTGTCGTGTTGCTTTACACGACACACTTTGGGGGGAAAGTGTTACCCGACATTTTAGCCCGGCTACAAAATGACAGTTGAAGATATTATCGTTAGCACTGGACAAGATTCCGACCAAGAAGAGCCTGAGAATATACAGGTTTGATGCAGTCGACATGTTTTGGCATTTAGGTACGGTTTGGCAAGAATGGACCAACCAGCCTGAGATCGCCCTATATAGGCGAAGTCACCCCGGCTTTGTGCCCGTGAAGAAAGTCCAGCCTATCTTCATCTATAAATAGAGGGCAAGTGCGCAGTGAAAAGGGACCTTTCACGGAAACACTGGGGAGACTCTGTCATTTTTTATACCCTCCTCTTTTTAATTCAAACTGGCGTTCAAGTGATTGATTTACGGATTGTATCTGTATTCAAGTAATTAAGAAAGCAATAAAGATTAAACTCAAAGTGGACGTAGGCAATTACGCCGAACCACTATAAATATGGTGTTCTTGTTTTTGTTGTTCCTTTTGCATTGAATTACACTATTCTTCTGTTCTAATTTACTCTCTTCATTAATCTCTCTACATAACTCTACTCAAGGGTGTTAGTGACCAATTTTGGTGCTAACACATGGTGCCTTTTAAGTACCGAGTATTTGTTTTACAGCATTCCAACCGTGTATCTAGAGGTCGTTGTATAAACCGATAAACCTTATTAACACTGAAACATATCCCCGATCTTGTAATCGTGATGTGCTGCAAAGCTCCAACCGATAAGCCTTTCTGTACTGCAAAGCTCCTCGATCTATATTCCTGACAATTTTCAATTTGATCTACTTCATGAGAGGAAAATTCGAAATAACTTATCATAAGATTCAGAAAATATCGAACATTTCACATTTTAAACCTTGATAGAGGATCCTGGATGCACTTGGATTGTGACAAATGAAGACCTCAACATGTTTTACCTCAAATCCTAATTAAAAAATAATTCAAGCTACCAACCTCTTTTAGGCTGAAAGATTGGTGAAGATGATGAACAAAATTTTGTAGATTATGGTCCCTGTTGCTTGTTATTATTATATCATCAACACAGACTAAAATAAAGGAGGTAGAACTTTTCGAGAATCTAAGAAATAAAGAAAGACTTTGAATGAAAACCAATCTGTTGTAAACACTCTGGTTTTCCAAACCAGGCTCTTAGTGCTTGGTTCAGCCCATAAAAGAGCTTTATGAAGTTTACAGACCAACCGTTTCCCTGCTTTTTCTTTAACGAACCCAATTGCTTGCTCCATGTACACTTACTCTCGCAAAACACCATTTAAGAACAAGAAAAGAGCCGCAGCTTCCTGTTTTTGATATTGTTATAAGAAAAGTTCCTGTAGAAATGAATATGTAATTTTGGTTTCTAATTTTGAAAAATAGAAAACGCAATGTGGCTTGCACTTTTCTATAGAAAATGTAAGATAAAACGCAAGTTAGTTTGCGCTTTCTGATTTTGAAATTCTTTTTGAAAATTTTCAGAATTTTGAAAATTTTGAACTTGCGCTTTTTACCAAGAAAGCACATGCCAGTTTGCGCTTTCTGATTTTGACATTTTCTTTTCGAAATTTTTGAAAAGACCAACCTTGTTTGCGCTTTCTGATTTAGAAAAAGCAGGGACCTAAATTACATACTCATTGTTATAGAGACTTTTCTTGTAACAATATCTGAATTAGGGACCTTTTGCATAAAGCACCAGAACAAGAAAACATTATTTAAGTATAGCTCCTTTATTGGCCAACCTCATGCAATAGCAATTGTGAGGACCACCCTAATAGTTGCTGGGTTCATGGCTGGTGAAGGTTTCGTTGAAATCATACCCAACATTTTAAGAGTAGCATTTCGCTACCAGTCGGGCTTTAAACCTTGCCACACTAGTATCAAAAAATTTCTTTTGACTTATACACCCTCTTGCAGCCCAACAAATATCTATTAGGAGGTAAACGAACAAGACTCTTAGTTTTATTCTTCATTAATAAGGCTTCATGTTCTTCTCATGACAGCCTGCCACTCTTGAGACTTCTAAGCTTCCTCAAAATTAGTAGATTCATGCATTTTTAGATTTAATAGCATATTCTTTGGTTTGAAAATTCCACGTTTTGATCTTGTGACAATTGGATGCTCGTTGGTAGATGGTAAAATGGCGTCTAAGATTTTGTTCCTTTGTTTGGAAAATATGGATATAATAGTTCAAAAAATTGTTATCTCGAGGGATTGCGAGCTATATTCCATTCAATATGCTTATGCAATTCTCTTTTGCCAAATATTTTGCTATTACTTTGCTAAGCATTTAAGCCATGAAAAAAAATTAAAATTGGAGGAGAAGATGATAAAAATATGGTGTAAAAATGTGATAAAGTGTATGGGTATTTATAGGAGAAATTTCGGAACAAATATCTAAAGGTGTAATTACCATTTTGCCCTTGACCCACACCCCTCTCCTCCCTCCAGGTTCGGCCGTAGTGATGTTCACATGGGTGAACCCATATGCTTGTCCATTTGTGTGTCTGCTTGTATGTTTAGTTGACTTTGAGTTCGCTTAAGGCTTAATAAATTAAGAAATATGTTATATATTTCTTTTATATGTGTGTGTGTTTGTTTGTGTGTGCGTGTATGTGTATATATGTATGCATGTTTATGTTTAAGTTAAAGTGTATATATGTATGTTATATATATGTGCATAATATGTAAATAAGGCCGTAATAACCTTTGAACGACTTCTATTCGTTAAATCGTTGAAAATCGAAAATCCGATTTCCGGTCACATTTTCACTTATATTTAAAATTACATATAAATGTAGACAAAATTTTAAAATGAATTTTCTATCATTTTTAACTAATTAAAATGATCACATTTTATTTATAAAACTATATAAATCAATATTAACAATTATTTACAAAAATCGCTATTATAAACAAGCACCATTGTCCCAATGGTTAAGTGATTCGACTTGGTGCAAGAGGTCACAAGTTCAAAATTTATATAGCGTGATTCGAAATTTTATTGACATGTGAGTTGTGATTTTCTGTCCTAGTGACATATTGTATCTAAGTATCATTTCAAAAATAAAATTGCTATTATATCGATAAAGCGATACGAATTTTCTTATATTTTTAAATTATGTATACATCTTTATGAAATTATTACAAATGATTTATTATCATTTTATAACTATTTAAAATGAAATATCATTTATAAGCAATGTGAAATCATTAAATCTCAATTTAAATTTATGAATCTTTATTTGAATACGATGCGAGTATTGGCGATGACATAAATACATTTTATTTTTCAAAAATAATTTAATTGATTTTATTTCATATTCTTACTCAATTATAAAAATAAGTGAATGATCCAGCTCTGTACGTGACGTTTTACTATTACATAGTCGGTTATTAATAAAATGATTTTCATCCATTTTATCAATTTATTTCCAAAGGATATATTTTTGTGAAAATCTATTCAAAATAAGATCACTATAATTTATTATTGCTCAAAACAATATTATTTGTATCATCGGACTTTTATTTTAAAAATAAATATAATTTATCAAAGTGATAAATTTGCGGGTCGTTATACAATGTCGCAACTTTTATTTGAACAACTACCATTGGCTATTCCAGGTAAAGAAGATACTACTGTCATTGAAGGATGACCTAAACGTCTATGCAATAACATACATGCATCTTCAACGACTTTAAAAATACGAGCATGAACCGGCCTGAAGATAGACCCCATTACACTGCATCCCAGCTCCAATCAGGTTCCTTAAACTACGGTCCTATATATTACACAGCTTGTCAGTGAAAATAATAGTATATCTATGTTTTTCTAATATCAGAGACACATACAAAAAATTACAAGTTATAGCGTGAACGTAAAGTACATCCTCCAAAATTAAATCATCACTTAACACAATTTTTCCTTCTTTCGTAGTAGTGATAGTTTTCTTGTTAGATAAACCAGCAGGAGATGATATGTCACATAAATTAGTAACTAATTCAAGATTACCAAACATGTGATTCGATGCATCCGTATCAATAATCCAATCATTCGAATCATACGTACCGGTTAATTTTTCAGTTGAGGAAGAAGAGGGTTTGAACCCTTGACTGGAGACATAAATTGTGTCCATTGATCATTGGTCAAAGTCGGAGCACTAGCATGATCTACCTTCCCGATGTCTTACGCATCTCCATGATGAGAGTTTCCCATATTAGCAGCAAAATTACGACCTCCAGCACCATGACCCTTCAGCGGAGTTTGGTCTTCATCTCCAGGCATTATGAAATGGTGTTTTGTTTGGAGAATAAAAAATAATCTCTAATTTAGAGAGGCACTGATACCTTGATAAATTCACAAATATTTAGTAGAAGAAGATATCGTTTGTATTGCATATACCTATTTGTTTATAATACAAGAGTTGACAGGTATAAAATAATAATTTATCAATATTAAAAGATCTTAATTTGTACTTTCCAGATCTTAATTTATACTTTCACTAACTCTAGGATACAATTCCTCACAAATAATACTGTATCAATATTAGAAGTGTTGGAACTGGGTCAGCCCGCAGCGGAAGAAATGAGTGAACTTCAAAATTTTATCATTTTTGGATCATTAATGGGCCTATGAAGTCTAAATGTATTTAGATCTTATCTATTTTTTTAAAATAAAATCAGTATTTTATTTAATACCATATTTTATTTTATTAATTAAATTCTAAAACAATTAAGAATGGGATGTAAAATTATAGTTTGAATATATCAAATATATCCATTCCTTAATTGTATGACAAAATAGTTAAACATAAGGCAAGTATGATCAATTGATAACATGATGTATATGAATAAATAAGAATAAGTTTAAAGGCAATCACATATGGGACAAAAGGGAAAGAAATAAAAGATGATAACGATGATTGTTTCATCTTCCCTTTTTTGACAAACTTAATTTATGTAGCATTCAACTAGCAATCAATGAATCATTATGACAAAAGAATTGGAATAGCCAACAATAATTCATATGCATATACTATAACCTCATTTAAAATCGTTCGATATTATTAAAGCATTTAAATTATACAATTTGAAATATAAACACTAATTTTTATATGTACGTATGCATATAGGTTAATTATTTGTATATAAAGATTAACCCAAAACTTTTTAATTAATTCAAAATAATGCATATTACATTTAAATTTTCTGATGTATTTATAAACTCATGTAAACTTAAATTAGTTAATAAAGTATATATGTATATGATTAAATCAAGAGATACAACCTATATGAAAAATGGTTTTTTAAACAAATGTGAAACATACTAAACTGAGAAATATATTAACAATCCTTTGAATACTTAAAGAAAGAAATCAGTCATGTCAAATAGGGTGACAAATTTATAAATTTATTGCAATTAATTTATTATCAAAAATTCCTTTAATCATGTGCGGTTTCAATTATAATAAGATGTATATAATAAGAACAAATAAACTTTTAAATCTAAGGAAATTTAATCAATATGAATAAATATATTTTTTCATTATTATTATAAAACAAAAGGTGAATAAGGATGAGAGAGAACATGTTCTTAAAGAAAACATTAATACCTTTTCGATTTCCTCCTTTAAAACCTTCCTTATTTAATTCCAAAATCAAATAACCAAATCCTCTTTCATCCTCTTCATATATTCGACAGGACAAAATAAAGAAAAAGGGACAAAGTTAATTTCATAAATGATATTTAAGTGATTCATAAAAAGGAGATTTATTTCCTTTTTTTGTTCCTGCTTTATATTTTCAAATCACATTTGAAACCTTACCCTTTTTTCATCATGCATGTGGGCCTCAATGAAAATCCAAAAAAACACTAGCAATTAATCTATTTAATCCAATTTAAATATTTTATTGATATCAAATATAAATACATGCGTCTACAACTTTTATAGACGCACTTAATTAAGTACTAATTCAAATAAATCAAATGAAGTTTAATAATTAATATTTTATAAATATTAATTAATTTAATTAATCTACAACAATTTATAAATTAATTAAATCATGTAGTTCATTCATAGTATTCATCACTATAGTTGTGCGACTCAAACGTGTAAATTCAGTTAGCGATTAATATTGAACTATTCGAATATTAATGTTCACACGTCACTAGCAGGTGGTGTGATATTTTGGCTGAATTTATCGTTTACACATATTTTGGTTAAATCCAATTTTACTTATTATAAGCGGTACCCGATAGTGATAATTATTTACACCAATTCTCTTTATCAAAACTATATCACATTAGGACTTATGAAATTTGGTAATGGTCAAAATTCCAATATCATCCATATTCAACTTTATAATCCAAATACAAAATCCTTGGTTCAATAGTAACAATTATTATTAACCGAACTGCTCTGGCCAGAGACTTTGACTTTGATTTGACATCAGTTGGCCATGATACTAACCTCATATAACTGAGGAGATGAATCCTCTCGTGAATAGTGTTTCACTTCCAATGCTTTCATTCGACCCAACTGTAGTCGTTCGATGGACGTCGTACAACGATTTAACTATAATCAAAGCGAAGGTTTCACATTGAAGATCAACAGTACTCTCAAGTTGAGAGAACTGTGCAAATTAGTCACATTGATATTCTCTGCTTAACCTTAGTTATATTAACCCAAAAAAACAATCGAGTGAGCCATTCCACAGTTATCCAATTACTATCAGTACGTACGACAGTCATGAGTAATACACTGTCCAACATTTGAGAGCGTGACATACTCTAGTCTCAACAGATGTATCAATATCTAGTCTCGATACATCTTGACTAGGAATATTTAAAATGGTATATTTATTTTCACCATTATAAATTACTTACGGTTACAACACTTTGTAACTAATATCACAAAACATATCATTTATGGATTTTTTATTAAATATACTTTTAATTAAACTAATTAATTAATATATAACACATCATATCAAGTATATAATACAAAGAAAATACCTTTTAGTTTGAACAAGATTGGTCATCAAGTTAGATATATGTAACAAATTACATAATTTCCCCTAGGGCATACCTCTAACTCTATCAATCTTCCACTTGCACTTAGGGTTAATTATGAAATCTTATTCCAACTTCGCCAATCGGTTTTCTCAAAACCAATTGGGCCAATCCCTTAGTGAATGGGTACGCCATTATGTTTCAATTATCTACTCTGTCAACCAACTCTCTCCGGCTTGATATACTTTTTATCATGTAGAACAATTTGGAGCATGCCTTTCGACTCCTAGTGAGCTCTAAGTTCTATTATGAACTATACCATGACATTGTTATCTTATGGGATTCTCAACATTTGGAATCTCTTTTAGATCGCTTTTACTTTTGTGCATTTACATTTATATACATTGATTTTATTGCGGCACTATTCAAGGCGATGTACATAGTCTTTTTTCATTGAATAAACCACTATTTTTATTTGGAACATTTCCAACTTAAAATTCTTAAATTGAATTTATTATTGACATGTTATACTCAATATCACTTATGAAGTTTGAGTCCGAACACCCCTTCATAAGGAGTTTATTGTTTCTGTAAACAATTCTCTAGTATTTCATATATACATGAAAAAACCTCAAACATCCATTTAATGATATCAATTTGGATTTTATATTTGTTTCATTTATCAAATACATAAATAAATCACGATATCATAGATAACATGTAACATCTCGTATCTAGAGGCCAAAAGCTAAGCGCTGCAGACGCTGTAGTCATCCATAGTATTAACTTCTGGTGGCAAAATACGGTAATGCTAATGGTGTCCATAATATCAGAAGCACTTGTATACGAACAAAATCATAAATTTCCAAAAAAAAATTCAAACCAAATTCATATCCAAATTACACAATCTAATAATCGTTTCCTAGGTAAAGATTAATTATAATCATTATGAAATACGCCAAGAGCAACACATGACGATGCACCCTTGGTTGATCAGAGTCAATATAGTCATATCTAACTTAATATACACATCGAAATCAAAACAAGATAAAACTATAACTCCTAATTAGCTATCCGCCAACCACCTGCTCGCCTTCGGAAGCTTTATTTGCCAAAAGGACTAAAACCTGAAAACCTTAATCCTTAGCCTACTCAAATCAATTTTTAGCACCCAACAGTTAAGAGGAAACAAGAACTACGAGTTAGACATAAATCCTGGTGTGAATAATATTGTTACATCTCTGTTTACTGATATTAAGTGAGACGATGTCGTCTAGCGGAATGGGTTTCCTCTCACTAATATCCTCTTTAAAACATAATTTTTGCAAATCCTTTCCTGCAACCAAACTGGTTAATCAAGCTGATATAATAATGATAATAATACCTAAGTACAATAAGCTATAATCAGGTAACTAATGAACTATCTGTCCATAAGTACTAAATGGACTGCCTGCCCGCAAACTGGGCTGAACTGGACTAACTATATGAATCAAAGTAAACTATCTATCTGAATCATTTTCTTAGGGTTAACTACCCTTCATCTTTTTCCTTGAAAATCTTTTTAAAGTGATTTAACTTTTTAAGTCATACTTATACAAGAAAAATATATTCTTCGCTTTACTCTAAGCTATTTTGCCATGATATATATACTTACTCAAAATAATGCTGACAAATTTTAATTAGGATTAGCTATCCTTAAAAAACAATTTAAAAATTATTTTAAATTGAAAATACTTAAGCTATATTGCCTATTTAATACATTCGACGCCTTTGCTTAAAATCTTTTAAACAAACCTTTCAAAACCCCTGAAGGTTACTCCTTCAAACCTTTGAAAGTGACCCTTTCAAAACCATTAAAAGCCTTTCCTTCAAAAGCTTTAAAACATTAAACCATGTCTTTTGAAACATTGGAAAAACCTTTCCTTTCTTTTCTCTGAAAGCTTCAAAACATTAGACATCCTCCTTTAAAACCTTTAAATACTGCCTTTCGAATGTATAGGAAAAACCATCCCTTTTGACCCTATCGAAACCCTAGGGAACCACCCCTTTTGAAATCATTCATTAAAATCTTTTGAAAGCATCAAAACTTAACTCTTTCCAAAGCTCTTGGGTTAAATGCAAAGTATGTGAAAACCTTTCGAAATAATTCAAAATTTTACCCCTTTGAAACCTTTGAAAATTGTTTCGGTCAAAACCATTTGGATTATGCCTTCAAGTAGAGCTAAAGGATTAGAAATCCATTAAAGTCAAAAGCATCTGTTTCAAAACCATTTCCTAAGTAAAGAGGCGCCATGTCGAAACTATTCCTTCGAAAGCATTGGAGAAGTGGCCAATTTTTTTAGAAAACAAAGTACTCCTTCAAAACCATCTGGGTCGAAAGGTAAAAAGGCGGCAACAAAAGGTTTCGACTTAGTCGAAAACAGTTATTTAAAAACAGAGACGCAACCCAATCGAAATCATTTCCTTTAAGTCCATTAAACCCAGTCGAAAGCTAACTGAGTCAAAATCTACTCAGCCGAAAGCCATTTAGTCAAAAGCAAGCAGGCGCATTTCTAATTTAAAAACATAGTACTGCCTCAACCCCTTCGGAACCCCTGGTTTCGACTCCATCCCTTCCACTAACATCCAATTCACTACATACCAGTTCCCTTGATACCATGTGCATTGGTTTTGACTGTATTGGAAACGAAGCTAAGAAGGCGGAACCTGGTGCCAAAAGCATGGAAATAGTGAAAAACACGTAGCAAATAACTCTTTTCACCTAACCTGCTTTACATGTCTAATTTTGATTGGTTGCCTCTTTTCTTTACCATTAAAAGTGCTGTAATTTTTAGAAGTAACTATTTGAATTATCTTGCAAAAAGCCCCCTCTCCTTTTATAAATATACAAAACATTTAAGTCCCATACCTTAAATAATTTTATATACTCATTAAAACACTTAGGAAAATTCTACAAAAATTCCAGAAAATCTCTTTTAATATGTTTTCCAATATATAAAAATTTCAGACCCAATTCTTTTATTATTTAACTGTAAATTATTATTAATCCAAATTAACATTTTCTTTACTAGAAATTTCATATAAATTCCACAAATATTCATAAAATCATGAAAATTGAAACCCATCTTTAAAATATCATTTATGATCTTCTTAAAAATTCACAAGCATTTGGATGTAATTTATAGGGTTTTCACCTTAAAACATATCATAAATTCAATATGAACAACCATAATTCACCAACAAGTGTATATAATCATTCCATCATTCAAAAACATGGCAAATCAATGCAAAATATTCAGAATTCATCTTAAAACTGAAAATAATAAAAATTTGAGATATAAACATTATTCACATAGCTTTAGAGATTTAAGAGATTGAGATATGAATGGATTTGATTTGAATTAGCTTCTTCCTTATCTTTTCTTAATATTCTTCCTCTTTCCCTTGTTAAAGGTGGCTGGCCTCTTAAAAAATTTTGAAAATGAAAAGTGAACGTGTATAGCAATACACGACCAAGTCTTAGGGATATAGAATGGCATCTTTCCTATTATACCCTTCCTCTATTTCAATTTAATTCTTATTTTAATTCATAGGCTAAATGGCACGGCTACCCTTTGATTATATCAATTCTCAATCCTCTAATTAACACATTATTTTATTTTATTTAACTAACTAAATATCTTAAATAATGTTACCAAAAATATGGGGTGTTACATAACATAACATGTATAATACTTCATATTGCTAATTCATAAGGAATCCTTCTCAAATATTCCTTATTAAACATTTTAATATGGTATCCTGGCATATCGTTTGGGACATTCCCAGTATCTTTTATAATTTCTATAAAAAACATCATTTAAAAATCCAATGTTAAGCATTGAAATAATTAAAGCTGATTTTTACACAAGTACATCATTAAAGATCAGCATCGTGTTTCTCACTTATAGTTTAGAAATATCAATGTACCTTTGACTGCTCTTTCTTATGAATACACGCTTCCTCTGTATTTTGATTGATAATCAAACTATTTGATATTTCTATCAAAACATTTGTTTAATTTTGATGCTTATAAATGATACTTTCATATTCATTCTTGGATCATATCCAAAAATCTCATAAACACAATATCGCTTCCACCGACTCCGAGACACTTTGGTTATTATGTTTAAACAATTTACTATAAATCATTATATATAATTTTCTATTTCATCACATACGTACCAAAAAAATAAAGTCATGATATGCAATAATTTATTTTACTAAAATCTGAACCTACTTGAGCACATCAAATGGTGAATATATTACGTTAATTTCGACAATTGAAAATTCACGGTATTATTCATGTCAATATGGCTCACTATATTTCAACCACATTTGTCTTCTATTAAAGACACATTTGCAGCTAAAAGGATCATATTCTTTTGGATACAATTATCAAAATCATATTTTGATAATGTACTTGGAATCAATTTTGGATTTGCGCATCGTGTCACATCATAAAGTCAATAATCTTAGTGTTTTAATTGACTGGCGAGGATTATCTATTCTCGACATTGATAAGTACTCATAGTTTCTCCTCATTGTGTGAAATTACTTGTTAGATATCCTAATGAGATATGTTCATTTAGGTTAGGTTAATTTCATCTCATCGTACATAATCACTTTTATCTTTGGATCGTATTCCATTTTTCTAATAATTATTCAAAGAAATTCCTTCACAATGAATTTGGTATTTCTTTGTTTCTCAGTGCAATGGGATAGGTATTCATAAACACTTTATGAATTGCCTTTTATATAAAGCTAATTTGGTTTTTAGTATACAAAAATTATGTTCAAAACATAAATATGTCATCTAATGATAGAATTTTCCAAACTCATCTTGGGGAGATTAATACGAGATCCCTCACGAACAATTATTATGTGCAGACTTTCGACTCACACATCCTACCAACCCTTAACCTAGGATATGTTGGGGTTTCTTATAAACCCCTATCTTGTATCTTTTATAAACTATTATTTAGATGAAATAATTTTAACATTGTGTACTGCTATTAAGTACATAACCTTATAGAAAGAAATTAACTCAACTTCACTCACAGTTACTCTTACTTTGTCCAACAAAGTTCGATAACTTCTTATCGATGCATTATTATGTATCACATGGAGGAGCGACTTTTGAGATTGAATCTTTATTCATTTTTAGGTACGTATGGAACTTTTTCCAATATACTCACTCATTCGATCAAATTTAATCATTTCTATCGCATGTTATTTTATTTACTTATGTTTTATACTCTATGGGTTTACGATAGACATACTACATGTGTATCAAATACACATATCCATGTTGGTGATAACTCATTGGTTGTGTAACGAAGTGCTTGGAACCATTTTGATATTAATATACTTATGATTATATACATTTATATGTATCAACCCGAAGAGTTCATCAACACTTATGATTTCCACTGACTGGGTGCATAGCTCTTCAAATGTTTGAGATATAATTAAACATTGTCATATGAATCATAATCATATAATAAAATTATTTCTCAAGACCATGGATTAGTCTGTAATTCCAAAATACTTGTAAATAATATTAGATACTTATGTATTTTCCAATGCATCATTTTGTTATGAAAACATATACCATATTATAGTTTTATTTCATAACGAATATTCATAACATTCACATTGAAATATAACTATGTCTATTTTTCAGTAGGCACAAAAAATAGTCATTATTTCATAAGTAATCTTCGGAATGTTTTATGAAAACTATTTTCGTAATTTGATTCAATTAATAAGTGTTATATGGATGCCCCCGCTATTTCCACCATTCCTATAATATCGTACTGAATTCGAAGGTTCATTATTCACTTAATATAGATTATTTATTTCATATACTGTAACTACTTTATAGCAGAGGGTTTTTGATCAAATATCTTGAACTCAAAAATATAAATCTGATAGAAAATAATTTTATATACGAAATTACATTTTGGAATTGAAATTGCATTTTTTATTACAATGTTAAGTATCAATTATTATTGTTACAATTCTCATTTCTGTTGTTTCCTTGTGAACCAGAATCGACCATTCACTCTCTTCATCCCAACTATACCTTAAATCACATTTACTCTTACACATTCATTTTCCTTTTTAAATGGTCAAATCATTCAAAAGAAAACCTTTAATACATATCATAACGAACCTTTTACAAAAGTGCATTCGATTATCCTTAACATTAAAGGACATTAAATGTATTGCACTTTACATAAACCGATCAAACCGACATTTCAGCGATCAAGTTCTTAGATTTATACTATAGTTTTGGCCTTATATTACAACTAAGAAAATATGATCTTTTAGGTAATCAATCAAATTGAATACCCGATCTCATAGTTCTGTTTATTGGCTTATTTCGAATGAACTATATTCATTGAAGCATCGTACATTACGAACTGTAGCCATTCACCATATAACATTTATATGTGATATTATATGGATCAAATATCTATAGTCTTATAATGCTTTTAGAGTTCGAAACACATTAAATTCAATACACGGTCTTAACTAAATAAACAAATAAGTGACCATATTACAAACGTACTAAGTAGTTGTAAAAATTAAGCACTTGTATGGGTATAGAAAAACATTAACATGCAATAGATATTTACTAGGGAGTATTATATTGTATCTCCATTTGTCAATTTCCAATTTAGTTCATTTGTATATACTAATTGATAAATTTTTTATCAACCATATTAAATGCACAAATTTACCATTGTAGATAATTATAACATTATTTAGCACATGTTCTTACAATATTAGAAAGGTAAAATGTTACCATTTCATTTTTCTAATAAGGCTTCCACTAGTCTGTTATGTTTCTCCAAACCCTAAGATGAAACATAGAAGAATTTCGACTTCACCAATAGGTGTGAGGACTCGTTTGTCTTGGTATTTCAACATTGATTTTGCTCAACAAATCATAGCCCCATAAACAATGGAGAACGCCTTATCAGTTGGATCATTTACAACTCCTAACCCATATTTCCTTTTCCCAATTTCATTTCAACCTTGAGTTTGCTCAACAAATCGAAAGAGATTATTCAGCCGTACCTACCATATCATGACAGCCCAAGTATAGTATATGTAATTTGAGTTTGTTAAAATATACATATAGTAATCTTACCTCATCTATTCAACATATTAATAATACTACATATAACATCCTCAGCTTGAGTTTGCTTAAAAACTGAGGAGTATGCAAGTAATTTATATGTGTGTGTGTGTGTGTGTGTGTGTGTGTGTGTGTGTGTGTGTGTGTGTGTTAGAGGACAACACTATATTGAAGATTCATAATCTTTAATATATTATATTGAATGATATCAACTTAAGTAATAATGTATTTCTTATGAAATACTCACATGATGCAAGTGTCAGACACATCAGAAATCATAGTATATGTACATTTATGTATGTATTAATTCCTTACAACTATTATGTTCCACCTTTATTTTATATATTCATATCATATAAGTTTTATCGTTACATAACTTTTATATTTCATATTACTTATATGATAGTCTTATGTATAATATTTTATTAAATTAAATCTTATTTAATTAAATATTATTTAATTAATGTAAATTAATTAACCTTTTAATTAATTTTATAATAATATTTTGATTCAACTTTTATAGTAGACATATCCACTATAACCTTTACAATATAACATATATATCTTACATATGCGTATTTTTATTTAATTACAACCTTTAATTAATTTATTTAATTAAATTTTTTTAATTAAATTACATTAATTTCAAAATATATTTTATATATACATATATGTACACTTATGTTATCTTAAACACTTTAAAATAACATATATCAACATGTATGACACATGCATGTAAGTGGTAATTAACTAACCCAATTTAATTAATTTATTTTATTAATCATATTAATAAACTTTAAATTTTGAAACTAATATTTAAATAGTTTCAAACATTTTGAAACTTTATGTTATATTATAACATTTTATAATAAACATGTTTTATTTTAAATTTAAACTTTTAAATTTAAAATCTAGTCTTAATGTTCAAAACTATTTTGAAAATCAGCCTAATTCAAATTGGGTCTTTTCTATCAGGGACAATCTTTGGACTCACTTCACCTTTCAAACCAGGCATGTAACCAGGTAGGATAGAGTATTTGATTACCCAATTCCAATCCTAGACATTACCTTTCTAGACACCGTATAAAGTGCACAAGCTTAATTAGTTAGCCTGTAACGACTCTCCATTTCGAACCATTCAAATCGACAATAAACCACACATACCAGACTTGAATTGCTCAAAACAATATATTGTTATTTATATTTGGCAAAACTTAGAATATATGGTAAATAAATCAATCACAAAATCACATACATAGAGTAAAACAATACGCAGCGGAATAGATAAATAGTAGTTCATGAAGCTACTACATAAACATCAGAGTCTAAAGCAAATACAACATAAGTCCAAATACAAAGATGTCTCTAATACATAAGCAAATGACAAGTTTGAACATAAATAATTAGAAATAACTGAAATAACTAAAAAGCTGTATAGATAAAGATGGATATCCAAGAAATGCTCCAAGCACCAAAGGCGAGTCTCAAATGTTGTGATACTCAAGCTGACCTGAGCATAAAGCAAAACACCAAACACTTGAGTCAGGATTAACATTCTTATGTAAGTAAATCAACTCGAGTGAAATGTCCAAGTGAAATTCAACATAACTTAAAGGATGTTTGGGATTCCATCCTTTAAGGATCTGTTGAACTATCTACATACATAATATAGTACGCTACATAGATAATGTCTACAGTATAGTAAAGTATAAAATTAGCGTTAAGGCGTTACCCATATCTCCCTTAACAGATTTTTATATAAATACCATAGTCAATATAGATATTATAAGCTACACCAAACCAGTGGGATATTCAGGGAGCACTCCATAGGTACGATACAAACCAAAGTCATAATGGGCTTGATCAGGATAAATATGACAAGACACGTAAGGCAATGCCTGGGGTAGGATACTACCGTTTTGCACTCCTGGACTGGCGGTAACACATAACAGCAACTACTACCTACCTCGAGACACACTCCTATAATCAAAGGTGTGTACCAATCAAATCACAAAGTAATAGATATGGTTTCGAAGAGCATGCTCGATAGGGAGAGCGACCCCACTTGGCACGGTATAGCTCCTGTCTTAGTCATTTTAATTATGACCTAAAAGTCAAGGCTATCCATCATCGTTCTCTTACTTCATTCCAGTAGTGGTCACCAAACCATCCTACTTCATTCTAGATTCTCCACCACATGCATAGTTGTTAAAGTGGTTTTCGGTATTGGCAGAGAGTACGACAATATTTGATTTCGTTCTCTTTAACAACCAAACGCTTATTTCACACCGTCTTCATTTTACAAAATAACTTTAATAAAATCTCAGGTTACAAATTAAAATCAATAATTAAATATCTAACTTCACTCATATTTAATTTTGAAAATATTCACTTAATTGCTTCTAATTAGATCAAGTTGTAAAATCATACCTTTTAAAATCTTAAAACTAACAAGTTCAAATCAATTCCTATTTAAATACAATTCTTAAATAAATTAAGTTATAAATCAATTTTAATGTATCTTTCTAACCTTTATTTATTAAAATTATTACAAAAATTTATTTTATAAATTAACATAAATTTTAGATAAATAATTTAAACACAATATATATATATATATATATATATATATATATCAAATTAAATTTTATTAAATTAAATTTTTATTATATTAATTATTTTTAAATTGAATCTTATTTTATTAAATTTATTTTATTTTATATTAAATCTTATTTATATGTTTCAAATAATAAATTCATAAGTAAAATCTTATAGTTTACATTTTTCAAAACTTAACTTATAATTTTAAAATTTCTGAACATATAATTTAAAAATTAAAATTTTACATGCATATTAAAATAATATTATATTTAAAAAACAATATTTATTAAAACATGTATTTTCCAAAATTTTGGAAATCATTTTAAAAGTAGACCAACGGTGTCCGTATATAATTTTCTATCTAATGGTCAAGTGATACAGATATTTATTATTTCAATCCGCAATAATTTAAAATTTTATGGGTATATATCATTTCAACCTGCAAATCCCAAAATTCAAAATCAGTAAAATCGCTTGGGTTTATAATTTCAACCCATAACGATTTTTCCTAATCTATAAGATCATTCGGGGTGTATCATTTCAACGCATAGTGATTTTCCTTACTAACAGGGAACTTGAAGTGTGAGAACCATAGAATAATAACATAAAATGACATAACATATTAATGACAAACATGTCTCATAATCAACAATTTAAATATAATATAAATATTAACATGTTATAGGTGTCATATGTTAATAAGCGAACAATTTAAATAATAACATATCATACTGAATGATTCAATCACTAGCCAATTCAAATTTAACAACACATTTCAATCATCATTTCATGTGAAATAAATTTACTAAACATATGAATATCAATCGTGAGTGATCGCTCACCTTTCGTGGTTATGAAAACAATAAGAATAAGATGTAAACGGATACACACACGGATCGAACAAGCGGGATAGCGACAAGCCAAAGAGCTACTGTAATTTCAAGACAACGGCGAAACAAAGCAAATGACTGCTGCGACAACTGACTGGAACGACAGAGATATGTGCTACGTTCGATTAGACTGAGAAAGCATTGGGCTTTGGAACAGCAGGCGAGGAGGTGGCTTGCTGGCGGAGGCTGGTGCGGCCAGGTGAAGTGTAGGGCTGATTGGGGTCGGTGGCGTGCTAGCGTTGCGTGCAAGTGGGAAGGCTTCGGTTGTAGTGGCTGGAGTAGCTAGTCGGCAAGGTCAGAGGGCTGGGTTCTGTGAGGTCTCGGCACAGGCGGTGCAAGGGTGGGGTGGCTGTGGGTTTGCATGGCAAATTAAGGGTGAGGTTTGCTGTGTGGAGGCGGAAGGCGGACAGGAGGTGGGCTCCTCAGTGGAGTTCAGCATTGGAGGCTGGTGTGTGGAGAGGGAGGCGGGTGTACTCGGTCGAGTACAGGCGGAGGAGGATTGGAGGTGGGGCATGGGCGTGTTTGGAAGGGTGTTGCGTGGAGGAGAAGTTAGGTGGCTAGAAGGAAGAGGCAGAGGATTGGTTTCGATTCTGAGCATAGGTAGACGTGGTTGGAAGGGTAGGTTGCAAAAGGAAAGAGGACGTGCTATCATCTCTATATATATTTACTTTTTTATGTAAAGAGCATGCACAAAATGAAAAGAGGAAAGGTGGGAGAAAAGAATGGTGGTGGAGGAAAGTATGTAGCATATATACCCAATAGTGGGTATAAAAAAGTCAGGTACATATAATTCTGGTAATATTAAAAGTTAATGTCCGTTAGCTTCGACCGATGGACAAATGAAAGGACATAGAAAACCCAAAATTCTCAAAATAAGGAACTGATACGGCTAACCGTTTTACTGATTTCGCCGCTTACCGGATGCCGAAATACACAAATGAATATACTACGGAGATTAGTGCGATGAGACGAACAAGATGGTATACAGATACTAGACACACGGTCTTCCTATCAAAACTTCATTTTCGCTGCCAAAAATGCTGCTAAACCGCCGAAAATAATTTAAACGGGGCTAGAGAAGTCCAAATTTAGTGAAATGAATTATGACATCTTACTCAAAAATTGTTCTACAATTTTCTTATGAAAAAATATTTAGTATTTCCATCAAATTTTTACTGATTTTAAATTGAAATCTCATAATCGAACAAACTTACAAATTTTCCGTTGAAAAACTTCCACTTGCTACATTTAAATAGAAAAATACCAAAAATCAAATTTTGCTGTTTATTTTCATGAAAAATTTAGTTAATTATGTTATTTAAATCGTTAATAATTTTCGGGTCGCTAAACTCTCCCCCACTCGGAACTTTTGATGCTCGAAAAGGAACGAGATGGGAGAATAGAAGCAAATAGAAAGATTGGATAAATTCAAAACGAATGGTACCTGAGACAAACAATTTAGGATTCAAAGCACGCATGGACTCCTTAGTTTCCCAGGTGAAATCCCGATCATTTATGCTCCACTGTACTTTGACCAGCCTAACATATTTCCTCCTAAGCCGCTTCAGATATCTATATCAACAATATGAAGTAGCTTCCTCTCGATAGTGAGATTTGGCTCGACATCCAAATTCTCTGATAAAGCAGGCTGAACAATCAAAGATGGATCATGAATATATTTGCAAAGATGAAATACATGAAACACGTTATGCACACTCGATAGCTTCTTCGGAACATCCACTTTATAAGCTAGAGGATCAACCCTTTTTAAAGATGCGGAAAGGACTAACGAATTTAGGAGCAAGCTTCCCTCTCCAACAAAGTGAACCATATTCTTCAGTGGCGAGATCTTAAAAAAGACCTGACCACCCACTGAAAATTCCTAATCCCTTCTCCGCCTATCAACATACTTTTTCTGCCTATCCTAAGAAATCCTCTCTTTCTCCTAATCTCCTCAACCTTCTCAGATGCTTCCAGAATCATATCAGGCCCAAGATCTAAGAGATCACCAGATTCAATCCAACAAGATGGAGATTTGCAAGATTGTCCATAATGAGCGGTAAATAGAGACATTTCGATACTTGCCTGAATTCAAAAGAATGAGATTTAATAGATTGAAGCTTAGGATGATTTAAATTTCAAAATAAAGTTATACCTGATAGCTGTTATTATAGGTAATTCAACGAGATGGAGATGATCTTTCCAAGATCCTCCATAATCAAGAACATATGAATGAAGAAGATCTTCTAAAATCTGATTCATCCTTTCCGTCTGACCATCAGTTTGGAGATGGTAAGCACTACTAATGTTCAAACGAGCACCCAAAGCTTCCTGAAAATCTTTCCAGAACTTGCTGGTAAAGATAGGATCACGATCACAAACAATGCTAGATGGAACACCATGGAGTCGACCAATCTATTTATATAAACCTTAGCTAAGCTCGAAGTGGTTCGATTCGACTTGAATAGAATAAAATGAGCATATTTGGTCAATCGATCAATAACTACCCATGTACTCTTGTTACCCCTTCTATTCCTCGCTAATCTATCATTAAAGTTCATAGAAACCCGATCACACTTCCAAATGGGAACCTCAAGGAGTTGCAGCAGTCCGACGATCTTTTGGTGATCAGCCTTAACCTGTTGATAAATGGCACATCGACTAATATAAATGGAGATATCCTGCTTCATACACTCCACAGTATAGCCTCTTCATACTTTGAAACTTATTTATGACACTTGGATGGATAGGGAGTCTAGACTGATGATTCTCCCTAAGTAACCCTTGCCTTCGACTTTCGTCATTTGGAACACAAATTCAGTTGTGAATCCTTTGAACTCCATTTGATCAATTTGTGCCCCTAACTCACTCTGGTTATCACCTTCCCTATTACGAATATTCTCCTTGATGAGCTTAAGCATCTCATCTTCATCGTGCTTAGCCACGATACGATCCATAAGAGACGAAGAAGCTACAATTTGACATAACATGGCTGTCTTCTGACTTAAGGCATCGACCACAACATTGGCCTTTCCGGGGGTGTAGTTGATATCAAGGTCATAAGATGCTAAGAACTCAAGCCATCTAGCCTGCCTTTGGTTCAAATCCTTTTGGGTGACAATATACTTAAGTGATCGATGATCCGAAAAGAGCTCAAACTTAGTTACCAAAAGGTGATGCCTCCATAACAAAGAAAACACAACAGCAAGAAATTCTAAATCATGGTTGCATAGTTGGCTTCATGGGGCTTCAGTTGACAACTGGCATCGGCAATGAACTTCCCATCATGCATCAAGACATCACCCAAACCTTCTCGATTAGCATCTATATAAACAGATAATCCTTCATTCCCATTCGGAACGGTAAAAACAGGAGCAGAGGTAAGCTTTTGCTTCAACTCATTAAATGCAGCTTCACACTTATCACTCAAGACAAACTTAGGATTTTTACGAGTCAAAGCAGTAAGAGGTATAGCTATTCGAGCAAAATTCTCAATGAATCTCCGATAATAACTGGCTAGGCCTAAAAAACTACAAATATCGAAAGGGGTCTTAAGTGTCTCCCAATCCTAGAATAGAATAAGGTGAATGAGCTTAAAGGAAGATAAGATAAATAAATTTCAAAAGAGAAAAGGTGGATAGACTTACATTAATCATGGCCCTTAACCGGGTCAGCTGAGACTCCAATTTCAAAAACAATGTGCCTAAGAAATCGGACTTCATCCCTCCAGAAATGGCATTTATAAAATTTAGCTGTCAACTAATGACTCCTAAGAGTTTGGAGGACCAAGCTCAAATGTGCTTCATGCTCCATCTCTGATTTAGAAAAGATAAGAATATCATCAACGAAAACTAGGGCAAACTTGTTGATAACATCGTGGAAAGCGTGATTCATGAGATCAATGAAGAAGGCACGAGTATTGGTTAACCATTCATTGAAACCATTATCGGTCCGAAAAGATATCTTAGGAATGCTCTCCTCAGCTACAGAAGCCGGTGGAAACCGATAGTAAGATCAAGCTGAAATAATACTTTAGCTCCATAGAGCCTAATCGAACATATAATTGATACGAGGTATATGATATCTGTTCTTAAGAGTGAGCTTGTTCAGCTCTCTATAATCAACACACATTCTCAAAGAACCATCAAATTTTGTGACGAAAATCACAGTTGCTCCCCATTCTGAAAAACTCTGCCCAATCAAACCCTTGGAGGTAGATAAGTGACTTTACCAAAAACATCAGGTAATCTCTGACTATCGAGGTGGAGTCAAGATCACTAGGTTGAGAATCAAGCGAAAAGATAAAACTGCTTTCATAATCCTGAGGCATTTGACATTCGGTCACAAGAGAACTACCTTGGTCGTCCACTAAAGAGACGGTTTGGGCTTTGCAAGAAATAACCGCATCATAACACTTTAACCAATCACGCTTAAGTAAAATATCAAATGCATCAAAACCAAGGACATAAAATCTCTGATAAATCTATGCAAATTGTAAAGGAGTCTCACCCTTTTACAAATCATGCTAAGGTAGGCGGGACCGTCGATGGGATTAGTTACACATAAGGATGCCAATTGAGGCTACAAAATGTCAAAGATCAACATAAATAAAGCTATGGGATGCTCCAGTATCAAAAAGAACATGAATAGAAAAGTCATGAAAAAAGGTGCACCACTGGAAGAAGGAGGTGTGGAAGAGGTCATATCAAAGACTCCAGATTTCTTGCCCCTCTGTTGAGTGAGACAATCCTTCTTGAAGTGGCCAGGATGCAAACAAATGTGACAAAAGTTGTTCCTGGTCGTCTGGGCTAGAGGAATAGCGGCTTCGACAGAAGATGGACAGCTGTTGGCATAATGACCATGTTGGTTGCACTTGAAGCAAATGATGGGAGATAAGTCAAGCGATCGCTTCTGAGAAGAATAACCAATACCCTAAAACTTCTACCAATTCTTCTTCTGTTGAAGAAAGTTAGACTTCTTCCTCTTCGAACTGTCGGAATTTCCCTAAGATGCTGACACAGCCTGCTTTCCTTTAGAATTAGGATTCTCGAATCTGGTGTCCATATCCATAAGAGAAGTGAAGGTGTCGTGTACATGACTTATCAAACAATCATAATACTCCGGGTGAGAACCATGGATAAACTTCTCATTCTTCTTGAGTGGGGTGTCAATCAAGCTGGGCCCAAACTTAGATAACTCATTAAACTTCGTCTCATACTCTGCGAAAGTCATATCCCCTTGCTTAAGGTCCATAGGTGCCCTATATAACTGAGACTTCCCAGCACAAAAGCATCCCTGGAAAAATGGATCTAAGATAAATATAAAGTCTAAAGAGATAGATTCCAAAGAGATAATTTGGCAAAAGGACAACTAAAGATCTCACCTAAACTGCTGCCAAGTGATATTCGTCTCTATAGTCTGAGCAGTAACTAACTCCCACCAATCCTGAGCGGACTCCTGCAACTGCCAAGTAGCTAACTGACGCATCTGGGCATCGGTGATCCGAAGTCCGATGAAAATCCTCTTTAAACTCTTCATCCACTACTGAGCCTCAAAAATACTCTCTGCTCTAGTGAACTTGGTACCTCTAAGCTGAGAGTACTCCTTACAAAGAGTGTGAACCTAACTGGCCAAGCTGGTGGAACGGAAGCAACAACTAGTGGTGCGGTGGCATTTCCACGACCCCTACCTCGAACATTCCTATGGTTACTCATCTAGAAAAGACAAGAATAGATTTTAGAACAAAGGTAAAGTTTCAAAATTCAAAAGAAATCCTAATCAACGATAATCCAATCCTAATCAACGATAATCCTAACTAAGAATTTCGAGCACTAACGAAGATGATCCTATACTTAATTCCACTCATTCTAGAATATTACTACCCTATCTCTGACGAGTTTTTACTCCATAAGCTAAGTTTTGCCTAAACCAAAGCTCTGATACCAAATGTAACGACCCACCATTTCGAACCATTCAAATCGACAATAAACCATGCATGTCAGACCTGAATTGCTCAAAACAATAGATTGTTATCTATATTTGGCAAAACCTAGCATATACAGTGAATAAATCAATCACAGAGTCACAGACACAGAGTAAAATAATAATACGCAGCGGAATAGATAAATAGTAGTTTATGAAGCTACAACTAAACATCAAAGTCTAAAGCAAATACAACATAAGTCCAAATACAAAGAAGTCTCTAATACATAAGCAAATGACAAGTCTGAGCATAAATAACTGGAAATAGCTGAAATAACTAAAAAGCTAAATAGATAAAGGTGGATGTCCAAGAAAAGCTCCAAGTTCCAAAGGCGAGTCTCAAATGCTGTGATACACAGGCTGACCCGAGCATAAAGAAAAATACAAAACACTCGAGTCAGGATTACATTCTTATGTAAGTAAATCAACTCAAGTGAAATGTCCAAGTGAAATGCAATATAACATAAAGGATGTTTGGGATTCCATCCTTTAAGGATCCATGGAACTATCTACATACATAATATAATGTGCTACATAAATAATGCCTACAGTAACGTAAAGTATTAAAGTAGCGTTAAGGCGTTACCCATATCTCCCTTAACACATTTTTATATGAATACCGTAGTCTATATAGATACTGTAAGCTCCACCAAACCAGTGGGATACTCAAAGAGCACTCCATAGGTATGATACAAACCAAAGTCGTAATGGGTTCGATAAAATGACAAGGCACGCTAGGAAATGCCCAAGGTAAGATACCACCATTTTGCACTCTTGGACTGGTGGTAATGCATAGCACTGCCCACCTCAAGACACACTCCCTTAATCAAAGGTGCACACCAATCAAATCATAAAGTAATATATATGGTTTCGAAGAAGCATGCTCGATAGGGGGATCAACCCCACTTGACCCGATATAGGTCCTGTTTTCGTCATTTTAATTATGACCCAAAAATCAAGACTATCCATCATCATTCTCTTACTTCATTCCAATAACGTTCCCCAAACCATCCTACTTCATTCTGGATTCTCCACCACGTGCGCAGTTGTTAAAGTGGTTTTCAGTATTGGCAAAGAGTTTGACAATATCTGATCCCGGTCTCTTTAACAACCAAACACTTATTTCACTCCAAGGTCATTTTATAAAATCATTTTAATAAATCTCAAATTACAAATTAAAATCAATAACTAAATATCTAACTTCAATTATATTTAATTTTGAAAATATTCACTTAATCACTTTTAATTAATCAAGTTATAAAATCATACTTTTAAAATCTCAGAACCAATGAGTTCAAATCAATTCCTATTTGGATACAACTCTTAAACAAATTTAATTACAAATCAATTTTAATTTATCTTTCCAACCTTTATTTATTAAGGTAAAAATCAATTTTATAATATTAATATAAATTTTAAATAAATAATGTAAACACAATATATATATATATATCAAATTAAATTTTATTAATTTTTATTATATTAATTATTTTTAAATTAAATCTTATTTTATTAAATCTTATTTTATCTTATATTAAATCTTATTTTATACATATTTTAAAATAATAAAGTTATAAGTAAATCTTACTTTTTCAAACTTAACTTATAATTTTAAGATTTTCGAACATATAATTTAAAAATCTAAATTTTACACACATATTAAAATAAAATATTTATATTATATTTTAAGAAAAACAGTATTTATTAAAACACATATTTTGCAAAATTTTGGAAATCATTTTAAAAATAGACCAACGGTGTCAGTATATAATTTTCTATCCTATGGTCAAGTGATATATATAATTATCATTTCAATCCGCAATAATTTAAAATTTTATCGGTATATATCATTTCAACCTGCAAATCCCAAAATTCAAAATTAGTAAAATCACTTAGGTTTATCATTTGAACCTATAATGATTTTCCCTAATCTACAAGATCATTCGGGTATATATCATTTCAACCCATAGTGATTTTCCTAACTAATAGGGGACTTGCAGTGTGAGAACAATAGAATAATAACATAAAATGACATAACATATCAATGATAAACATGTATCATAATTAACTATTTAAATATAATATTCAATAGGTGAACAACTTAAATAATAACATATCATACTCAACGATTTAATCACTAACCAATTAAAATTTAACAACACGTTTCAATCGTCATTTCATGTGAAATAAATTTACTAAACATATGAATGTCAATCGTGAGTGATTACTCACCTTTAATGGTTATGAAAACAATGAGAATAAGATGTAAATGGACACGCATACGGATCGAAAATGCGGGACAATGAAAAGCCAAAGAACTGCTGTAATTTTCGGACAACAGTGAAACAAAGCAAATGACTGCTGCGGCAACTGACCGCAACAGCGAAGATATGTGCTACGTTTGGTTAGACTGAGAAAGCAAGGGGCTTTGGCTGCTTGGGTTTAGCACAACAGGCGAGGAGGTGGCTTGCTGAGCAGAGGCTAGTGCTGCCAGGGGAAGTGGAGGGTCGATTGGGTTCAGTGGCATGCTGGCGTTGCATGCAAGCGAGAAGGCTAGGGTTACGATGGCTGGAATGGTTGGTTGGCAGGGTTCGAGGTCTGGGTTTTAGGAGGTCTCAGCATAGGCGGTGCAATGCTGTTGCGTGGAGGAGTAAGGGTGAGGGTTGCTGTGTGGAGGCGGAAGGCGGTGAGGAGGTGGGCTGCTCAGTGGAGTTCGGCGTTGGAGGCTGCTGTTTGGAGAGATAAGCGGGTCTGCTCGGTCGAGCATAGGCGGGGGAGGATTGGAGGTGGGGCACGGGCAAGTTTGGAAGGGTGTTGTGTGGAGGAGAAGTTGGGTGGCTGTAGGGGAGAGGCAGAGGATTGGGTTCGGTTCGGAGCACAGACGGACGAGGTTGGAAGAGTAGGTTGCAAAAGGAAAGAGGACGTGCCGTGATCTCTATAAATATTTACTTCTTTATAAAGTTCATGCACAGAATGTAAAGAGGCATGGTAAGAGAAAAGAATGGTAGTAGAGGAAAGTATGCAGCATATATATCCAATAGTGGAAAAACAAATGTCAGGTACGTTGAATTCTGGGAATATCAAAAGTTAATGTCCATCAGCTTCAACCGATGGACAAATGAAAGGACACAGAAAACCCAAAAGTCTCAAAATAAGGAATCGATACGGCTAACCGTTTTACTAATTTCGCCGTGTACCAGACATCGAAATACACAAATGATTATACCGTGAAGATCTGCGCAGTGAGACGAACAAGATGGTACACATATACTAGAGACATGGCATTCCTATCAAAACTCCATTTTCTAAACCATCGAAAGTAATTTAAATGGGGCTAGAGAAGTCTAAATTTAGCAAAATGAATTATCATGACCTACTCAGAGAACGTTCTACATTTTTCTTATGTAAAAATATTTTGATTACGAAAATATTTTATTTCCATCAATTTTTTTACTAATTTTAAATTGAAATCTCGCAATTGAACAAACTTACAAATTTTCTGACGAAAATCTTCCACTTGCTTTGTTTAAATAGACGAATCCCAAAAAATAAATTTTCACTGCTAAATTTTTTGTTCTTTATGGAAAATTTAATTAGTTACGTATTTAAATCGTTAAAATTTTCGGATCGCTACATAGCCCTAACATGACAAATTTAGACCGCATAGGCTATTGGGCTCCGCATAGGCTATTGGGCTATGATACCATTATTGGAACTGTGCCAGTCCAAAGTGAAAGAAATGAGCGAGTTTCAAAAATTTTACCCTTTTTTTATCATTAATGGGTCTATGAAGTGTAAATGTATTTAGATCTTATCTAAATTTCTTTTAAATAAAATAAGTATTTTATTTAATACCATATTTATTTTATTAATTTAATTCTAAAACAATCAAGAATGGACAAGAAAATATGGTTTAAATATATCAAATATGTTCGTTCCTTAATTGTGTACAGAATAGTTAAACATAAGGCAAGTATGATATATTGATAACATGATGTATATGAATAAATAAGAATAAGTTTAAAGGCAATCACATAAGGGACAAAAGGGAAAGAAATAAAAGATGACAAAGACGATTGATTCATCTTCCTTTTTTTAACAAACTTGATTTATGCAGCACTCAGTTAGCAATCAATGAATGATTATGACAAAAGAATAGGAATAGCCAACAATAATTCATATGCATATACTATAGCCTCATTTAAAATCATTTAATATTAATAAAGCATTTAACTTATACAATTTGAAATATAAACATTATGTTTTATATGTACATATACATATAGATGTAATTATTTGTACATATAGATTAACCCAAAACTTCTTAAGCAATTCAAAATAAACCATATTACATTAAAATTTTCTGATTTATTTATGAACTTATGTAAAATTAATTAGTTAACAAAATATATATGTATGCAATTAAATCAAGAGATTCAACCTATATGAAAAATGTTTTTTTTGAACAAAAGTGAAACATACTAAATTGAGAATTATATTAACAATTCTTTGAATACTTAAAGAAAAATATTAATCCTGTCAGATAAGGTAACAAATATAAATTTTTTGTAATCAATTTATTATCAAAAATTCCTTTAATCATGTGCGGGTTTCAACTACAATAAGATGCAGATAATAAAAACAAACAAACTTTCAAATCTAAGAAGATTCAACCTATATGAATAAATAATTTTTTTTCATCATTATTATAAAACAAATGGTGATACATATTGAACTAAGCAATATGTCTAAATCCTTTGAATACTTAAAGAAGGATAATTATGATGTCAAATAGGGTAATAAATTAAAAAAATTATTGTAATCAATATATTATCAAAGCATTATTTAATCATATGTAAGTTTCTATTACAGTACACATGCAAACAATAGGAACATATAAACTTTCAAATCAAAAGAAATACACTTTGATTTGAATGTTTAAACATAGATCTAATATTAAAATATTGTCTAATCATAAACAAGTTTCAGTTTTGGTTTATCTTAATAAAAAAACCAATCAATTCATATAATCAACTATTCAAAGTACTAAACCATCTTCAAATCAAACGAGACAATATTATACACAGATAAATTATGATATTCAATTTTATTCGTTAAAACATTATGTTAAAATTATTAGAATAAAACGATCATTGCTTAATTCAAAAGCCTTGAAGTGCATCTTGAAACATTGATTTTTTTTCTTTAGATGTAGCCAATTAATCATACCTTGAACGATGAATCAAATCTTCTAGATTCAAAAATTAGCCTCCAGATGTTACATGGATCAAGAGATAAGAACAACCTTGGATTTGTTTGTTTTGTTTGAAATTTTTTTATGGAATTTTTACTTTCATGGAGGCCATTAAGGGAGATGAGGAAAGCTTAAGAAAGAAAGAAGGAAAAATTTCCTTTCTAAAACAAAACGTGAATAAGGATAAGAGAAAGAATATGTCTTAAAAGAAAACATTAAAACCTTTTCAATTTCCTCCTTTAAAATCTTCCATATTTAATTCCAAAATTAAGTCACCAAATCCTCTTCCATCCTTTTCATATATTCGGCAGAATAAAATAAGAGAAAAGAACAAAGTTCATTTCATAAATGATATTTAAGTGATTCATAAGGAGCAGATTTATTTCCTTTTTTAATTCCTCCTTAAGATTTTCAAATTACATTTGAAACCTCTCCCTTTTTTCACATGCATGTGGGCCTTAATGAAAAATTCCACAATTAATCTATTTAAATCCAATATAAATATTTAATTGATATCGAATATCAATACGTGCATTTATAACTTTTATAGATGAACTTTATTAAGTACTAATTCAAACAAATCAAATGAAGTTTAATAATTAATATTTCATAAATATTAGTTAATTTAATTAATTTACAACAATTTATAAATTAACTAAATCGTGTGGTTCATTCAGAGCATCATTACGGTTGTGTGACTCGAAGGTGTAAATTCAGTCAGCGATTAGTATGAAATTATGCGAATATTGACGTTCATATGTCACTTAGCTGGTGGTGTGACATTTTGGCTGAATTTATCGCTTACACATCTTTTGGTACAATCCAATTTTACTTATTATAAGCGGTACCCGATAGTGACAATTATTTACATCAATTCTCCTCATCAAAACTGTATCACATTAGGACTTATAGAATTTGGTAATGGCCAAAATTCCTATATCGTCTATATTCGACTTTATAATCCAAACACAAAGTCCTTGGTTTAATAATAACAATGATTACTAACAGAGCTTCTCTGGCCAAAGACTTCGACTTTAAGTTGATATCAGTTGACCGTGATACTAACCTCATATAACTAAGGAGATGAATCCTCTCTTGAATAGTGTTTCACTTCCAATGCTTTCACTCGACCCAAAAATAGTCCTTTGTTCGACGTCATGCTATGATTTAACTATAATTAAAGCAGAGCTTCCACATTGAAGATCAACAGTATTCTCAAGTCGAGAGAACTATGTAAATTAGTCACATCGATATTCTCTACTTGACCTAAGTTATATTAACCAACAGAAAACTATCGAGTGAGTCATTCCATAATTATCCAATAACTATCAGTACGTAACCCGTCGGTGCTTCCAGCTGTCACGAGTAATACGTTGTCCAACATTTAGAGAGCGTTATAAGCTCTAGTATCAACAGATGTATCGATATCCAATCTCGATACATATTGACTAGGAATATTTAAAATGGTATATTTATTTTCGTTGTGATAAATTACTCATGGTTACAACACTTTGTAACTACTATTACAAAACATTCTATTTATGGATTTTCTATTAAATACACTTTTAATTAAATTAATTAATTAATATAACATTATATCAAGTATATAATAGAAAGAAAACACCTTTTAGTTTGAACATGATTGGTCATCAAGTTAGATATATGTAACAAATTAATTAATTGTTCCTAGAGCATACCACTAACTCTATCAAGAAGATCTTAATTTATGCTTTCGAGATCTTAAATATACTTTCCTTAACTTTAGGATATAATTCCTCACAGTTGGCGTACATGAATCTATGTTTACGGCTGACATTTGAGATATTTGTGAATAAGGAAATGTAGTCTCATCAAAAACAACATGCCTAAAAACAATAATATTTTTAATTTCGCCTAAGCATTTGTAACCTTTAATGCTGAGAGCTATACTTTATAAATGTACATGGAGTTGAGCTATAATCCGTTTTGCGAGTATTATAGGGTCAGATATTTGGAAAGCATAAAAAAACTCAATAATTAAAATCATTGCACTTGAAAAAGCATCTTACAAGATTTTTTGAGGAAGCGAGGACTGAGCTAATAAAGTCAAACATGTCTTAAATATATATCTATGTATTCATTCTATAATTCCATTTTGTTCTAAGGTGTGTTGACATAAGATCCGATGTGTAATTCCTGCTCTCTTTAAAAGTGGAGATAAACTTCTAAATTCTCCTCTCTGATCGGTTTGCAAAACTTTAAGTTCTGTTTGGTTGCAAAATGAATTTTAAGGTTTGCATTTTCAGTTTGTACTTCATATGGCATGGAAGAAGAAAGTGACATGGAGTGGAGGAAAGGTATAGAAGAGGAGGTAGAGTAAGTTGTTGAAAACAATTTTTTTTGGCTTTTTGTGAAATGGAAAATCTCATTCACATTCCCTTCACTTCTCCTCATCTCCCACTGTAATACAAATTAAAATAAGAAAAATCAAAAATCATTTTGAAATCAAACGAGACCTTAGCCTTTTAATCAAACTAATTTTCAACTTAAACTTTTAAAATGAACAAAACATTCATTTGCTTCATTTTGTTTTCAAAAAATCCAACCAAATGTGTCTAGAGTGCATTGAAAAAACTAATGTAGAATCTAAAACCACGATGAGAAAGGATGACTATAAATTGCAAAGGTGATGTATAAACAATTTTAGAAGCACTATAAGGAAGTTCATGACTTTTTCCTAAAGCAGAGCAAAAAGATTTTCCATTTTTTGAAATTGGTATTATTACATTCTCTTAAGATTTTAAATACAATTTTGAGATGGTCGTATGTTCCAGCCTTCTAGGCCAAAGAGAAGAAATTACCATTAGAAACTAAATTGGAACTTGAGGAATTAATAGAAAAAGATAATTTGGTGCAATCACTTAGCAAATCCTTCGAATCTTTAATGTGTGTCCTTTTTCAAGTCAAACATGTAGAGCCCTTTGAATAATGCACCTTAAAATAGAACTTGATTTGCTGCTTGATCCTTTACAAAACAGCAATGATGATTAATTTTAAAAGGGGTTGTTATTAGCACCCCATTTTTGGATATGAGCAGCCAAATTTTATGAGCACTTCATACAAAATTAAATTGCTATACGGGGTACATATTCTATTAATAAAACGTATATTTTTATCACTTTTGCCCTTAGTTAAACATCAATATCTTGAACACTTTCACTTACTCTCTTCTTCTCCTTTATTATTGAAAAAATTATAATGGTAAGAACAAAAAAATCATGGTTATCTTCTCCATCAGATCCAAACTTTGATGAGAATGTAATATAAAAATAATTTCTTAACCTAATTTATTGCCTATTTTTTAATAGTGATAAAAATTAGGATTTAAAATTAATATATTGGATGCTTTCTTGAGTAAAAAACAACTTTTCTCATTTGCAATTCCTCTCTAAAGGTGAGTTTGAGTTCTCCATATTTTGATTAAATATTTTGGATCAAACGTTAATGGAAATTAAGAGAAACTTAGGATCAACAAATGAAATGACATTTATATCAATTTGATTGTAATTTTATGACAAGACTAGTTTAATTAGTATCCATCGTAAGAAAAGAACCTTTTTTAAAGAAAAGGACCCCATCATATCCAAAACTGGAGTATCAATAGCAATGTACTTTTAAAATAACTGGGTACTAAGTGCAAACTAAGAAATATTGTGGGAATTCTAACTCGGGACCACTCAAATCAAACCCCAAAGCACATCGGAAATAGAGATCTTGGTAAGAAGTGCAAAAACAACCAATCAATATCTCAATCCAATCCAAAATCAATCACAATCATCGAACAAGCAATAAAGAATCAAAGAAATTACAATAAAATAAATCGCACACCGATTTATAGTGGTTCCACTAACATCTTGTTGGTGTACATCTACTTTGAAAGAGAGTCTTTGTTGATACCAATGAGAAGAGTGCAAGAGATTGGTTACAATGACCAATATTCAAATAGAATTGATTTGCGGAGAAGAGAATTGAAAAAAACTAGATTTTCCTCAACCCTAGTTAATGGAGAATAAAACCCATTATTAAACCCTTGCAGTCCTCCTATTTCTGACTTCTGAAAATAGCTTACATAGGAGAATAGAAAACCTAGGAAAAATTCCAAAATTGCCCATATGAATATCACAAATCATCACACAATGCTTGAGTTGAAAATAGGCTGAGAATCGTCACAGATGTCTATTACTGTAAGACAGATGTCTGTTATATGTTTTGGGAAAATGTAACGACCCGTATTTTACGTGTCGATAAATCGTAAAATAGATGCCATCAAGTCGTTAGTATTGTTGTTAAGTCGTTTAGAGTTTGAGTCGACCAAAGCTTATGTCGTATAAAGGTTAACTCGTGTGGTGCTTAAGTCGTGGGTAGCTTGGGTCGTATGAGAGTTAGGTTGAGAGGAGCGACCTATAGATGTAACGGCCTAAGTATGTTGAGCGACTTAAGAGTTAGGTTGTGTTGGAGTTAAGTCGCATAGGATTTAGGTCATGGGAGCAAGTTAAGGAGGCAGAGCGACTTAAAACAGTACGACCCAGTAGCTAGCGACTTAAGAGACCAGGCGAGTTAAGTACAGTGAGCGGGTTAGTGGAGCTAGCGAGTTAGCGGGTTAAGATTTGGTCGACCTAAGTAGGTTAACGACTTAAGGGTGAACGACTTAAGGTAAGAAGGTCGTTCGTGCGACTTAGTATAGTTGGGTCGTATTGGGGCTTAGGTCGTACAAGGAATGGAGCGACCTAAGATTTAGCTGTGTTGTACTTAGGTCGTGAACGACCTAAGGCTTAAGTTGTTCTGGTATAAGTCGTAAGTCATAAGTCGTAAGGACTTGGGCCTAGGTGTTAAGTCAGCCATAAGGAGGTCGTGTGTGTGTGGTAGGTCGTTGATTCGGGGTTGAGTTAGGTCGTGTGACCCTGTGTTTAGTTAAGTCGTTGAGTCGCTGGGCCGTGTTAGTGTTAGGTCGTTAGGTCGTCTAGGCGACTCAGGAGGAGATGCGCATGAGTGTTAGGTCGTGAGTCACATCTGGTTTAGTTGTTAGGTCAGCAAGGCTTGTTGAGTTGTAGTTCGTTGAGCTTGATAGGTCGTGGGGTCTGTTGAGTCGTGGACGACTCATGGGATAGGTCGGCGACGACTTAAGGGGGCGGCGACTCATGGGGTTTCCAGCCTATAAATAGAGGCGCCTATCTTCACTTTTTGGCACCGGATTTTGAAGCGACGAAGTGCTGCCACTTTTGAGAGCTCGACTACAATATTTCTTCACTTCTTTTCTCCACTCTAATCTAGTGCTAACACCCATCCAAGATCGAAGATCAAGATCGAAGACCCAAGAGTTAAAGTTGAAGATCTTCATCCAACAAAGAGAGATTTCATCATTTGAAGTGGAATCTTGTAGGATCAAGCTAGTTTCTTCGCTGTCCAGATCTGAAGTTAGTAGCTTTTGGGGTGTTTAGGTGATTTGGTGAGTGGTAGTTATCCCTCAAGCGGACCCAAGGGAGTATATTGGATCGGTGGCTTGTTTATATGTTAAAGATAGTGATTTCATGCATTTTCCTTAAGTCTGCATGTAGATCCATCATCTATGAAGTTTTGATATCCCTTTTACTACATGATTACATATGCAAGTTCATCCATCAAGTTGCAGTGATAATATCCATAGTTCATGTTTGTTAGATTTGGACACTTTAATTACCAAATTGCCATTCTTGTATAATTGCTTATTAGATCTTGTTTGATTGCTTGGATTAATGATTGATTTGATTGATAGATTGTTGCAAATTAGCTAATAGTTGATTTGGACAAGTTGGTCGAAGATGATTCAAAAGCTAAGTGGAAAGGCTCTTGAATAGTAAAAGCTACTTGTGGCATATGAAGCGGATGGTGAGGCTCATATGGATAGATTTGATGATGATGGACTTTGCTATGGTGCGATGGAGCAAAGCCGGATGTGAGAGCTTGGTTTAGTCCAGACGGGATCATCCCAAGCATGTTGATAACTCGATGATGCGGTTCGAGTTGGTTGATAATGGTTGGCTCGAGAGGCGCTTGAGCTAGTATGAGAATAGTCGTCAAGGAGGATGACTATGAGGCTGAGATTTCATTGTTATTGAAGGTTCTAGCATGCTCAAAGCAAGAGTACATTGGGATGGGTCATGACGACGTCTCAGACACGGGTCACGATGACGTGTTAGTACTCTGGGCAGATTCGATAGTCCTAGGCACGGGTCACGACGACGTGCAGAGTTATGTCTAGAACTGGGGTTGCCATTAGCCCTTGACGGACGGCTGAAAGAAGGTGTCGGTCATTCAATTAACGGTGATATCAAGGCAAATATAACAGTGATAGCCAGAGTCATGGATGTTTGATTGTATCATCATTCGGCCTTAAGAGCGGTGTTTTCTGGGTGCTTATCTGATCTTGGTTTAGGCCTTGGGGGTTTGTACTTGGAAAACATCGACCTTGACTCGAGTGATAATTGCTTTATTTAAATTGTCTGCTTTGCTATGTTGTTTATGCTTAGAGGGTCTGGGGCTATCACTGTAGAATGAGGCGGAGTGGGATGGTTGAGTTCCTATTCCTTTTACCCTTTATGCTCTTTTGGTATGTTTGATAGTTGATTTACTGCTCACTAAGACTGTTGTCTGACTCAAGGTTTTATGTTCAACTCTTATTACCTTGGGCTGTTCATCCATGTTGGGATGGGCAGACTAGGTAGCAGGTGACAGGTGCTGTTCTTGGCTACCAACGCTGTTGATGACGAAGACGAGCTGGAGGCTTTTGCATATTGTTTTCTTACTATATGTACTGGATGTTCCGCTGTTTGTTTGATACTCCGAGTGTTATGTAGTGAGGCTTGATGTATTGACTACTCAGATGTTGTATAAAACTATTATGAGTTTATATGATGAGACTTCTGTTCTATAGAGCTTCACTATGTATACTTTCTATTGTATTTTATCCATGCGCTGTGAGAAATACGATAGAGTCTGCTGTTTAAATCTTACCCTGACTATTGTCCATGGCTGCCTGGCACCTTTCAGCGCACTATCTCCTTGTTTTGGTGCGGGAGTCATGGGCGGTCGTCACATTTGGTATCAGAGCTTTGGTTAATCGATTTTAGCCAACGCTCGTTGACGTAACTACGTATGAGAGACATAATTGTAATTTTGATGGATGATTACTATATATAATATAGTAGCTTAGTAGTATTAGAATCTCTTATGCAGTTGTTTCTCAGGATATATTAATCATTTTCTAATAGATATTAGGAATGATTCGAAGAGGGAGACCAGCTGCTAGGGAAGGCCGTGCTGTTGAGGGGGCTACTGATTATGCTCCTATGTTCGAGGCTATGATGACTTCGATCATGAGGAGGATGCCAGCTCCGGGGCCATCAGTAGATGTTGGAGTTCAAGTTCAAGCTCCAAGACCAGTGGATTTTGCTAAGTTGTGTAAGGACTATACTGCTCTTGGAGGAAAGGTTTTCTTGGGAACAGAATCAACCATAGAAGTCCAGAGATGGATAGATGCTTGTAGAAGGATCTTTGGTGACTTGGGAATTGAGGATGCAACTAAGAGGAAGCTTGCATCAAGGCAGCTTCAAGGGAGAGCTTCAGATTGATGGAACTCTATCACCATTGATACTCTAGAGGAAGAGATCACTTGGGAGCAATTCCAAGTTAGATTTGAAGCTAAGTTCATTTCTACGGCTCAGAAATCTGTTTTGTTTAAGAAGTTTATGGAACTCAAGCAAGGTGGAAGATCAGTTCTTGAGTATGTTTCTGAGTTTGAAGCTTTGTCCAAGTATGCCAGATCGTATATTGAATCTCCCTACCAGAAGAACGAGAAGTTTGTGACAGGCTTGGATAGTTTTCTTGGGAGGCAATTGGTGGATCATCTGGACGATCCGTTTGAGAAGCTTGTGGAGAAAGCTCTCAGGCACGAGAGTTTGTTTCCTAAGGAAGGGTCTGTTGTTGCTGTGACCAAGGAAGAGTCCAAACCACAGCATGGTGGAAACAAGAAGAGGAAGCAGCAACAGCAGAAGGGTAAGGATGGCCAGAAGAAGCCAAAGGGTGAAGTGACCTGCTACAATTGTCGGCAGAAGGGCCATTTCTCTAGGGATTGCAAGAATCCAAATGTGCAGTTGAAATGCCACAACTGTGATAAGCTGGGGTACATCAGGAAGGACTGTCCAGAATCGAGGAAAGATAAGCAGATTGTGCAAGCTTATGCTTTGGGGGTTGTTCCATCATCTTCGAAAGCTCCTACTGCGGAAGAGAAAGGGAAGAGTGTGGTGGTTCAAGGTACTCTTTCCATTTGTGGTGTTCCAGTTAGAGTGTTGTTTGATACTGGGGCGTCACATTCCTTTGTTTGTAATAAGATGGTAGACCGGTTGGGTTTGGAACCGGATATTGTTGATAGGCCATTGGTTGTGACTAATCCAATTGGGGGTTCGTCATGTTTGTGTATGATATGCCGTGGTCTGGTTGTGTCGAGTCATGATTTCTCTTTTGTTTGTGATTGCTTTGTTCTGAACTTTTGCGGGGTTCAGAATTATTTTGGGTATGGACTGGCTTAGGAAGTATGCGGCAAAGGTTGATTGTGAGAAACTGGAGGTGACAGTCGGGATTGTGGAAGGGCGAAAGATTGTGATACGATGTAAGCATGAAGAAGGCATCTTCATGAGCTTCATGTATTCGCTGGTTGTTCCACGGGATGGACTGTCATCGATGCCGGTTGAGAATGGATTTGAGGACGTCTTTGATGAGGTCAAAGGGTTACCGCCGCATAGGGAGATTGAGTTTCGTATCGATCTAGTTGAGGGAGCCAGACCTGTTGTGATGCCTCTTAGGCAGATGGCGCCTAGAGAACAGCAAGAGTTAAAGGTGCAGGTTGATGACCTTTTTCGAAAAGGATTCATTCGGCGTAGTGTGTCCGAATGGGGTGCACCAGTTGTGTTCGCAACCAAAGCGGATGGATCGTTAAGATTGTGTGTCGATTATCGTGAGCTGAATAAAGTGACTAAGAAGAACAAGCATCCATTGCCGAGAATAGATGACTTGTTTGATCAGCTTCACGAAGCTAAGGTGTTTTCTCAGATAGATTTGGCAACGGGATTTCACCAGTTAAGAGTAGCTAAGGATAGTGTGCCGAAGACTGCTTTTAGGACACCATCCGGTTTTTATGAGTGGCTGGTAATGCCGTTTGGATTGACCAATGCACCAGCATATTTTGTGGATCTTATGAATAGAGTGTTTAGGGATCAGTTGAACAAGTTCGTACTTGTGTTCGTGGATGATATTCTGATTTATTCCAGAACTGAGGAAGAGCACAAGACGCACTTACGTGTTGTTTTGGAAATCTTACGGAAACATCAGCTGAATGCTAAGTTTTCGAAGTGTCACTTCTGGAAGAGTGAAGTGAGGTTCTTAGGCCATGTTAATTCTGGAAATGGAATAACGGTTGATCCCGCTAAGGTGGCAGCAATCCAGGATTGGGTTAGACCTAAGAATGCATCTGATGTGAGAAGTTTTCTTGAATTAGCAGGATATTATCGTCGATTTATCAAAGACTTTTCCAAGATAGCTGCACCGTTAACAGGATTGACGAAAAAGAACCAAATGTTCAGATGGGATGATAAGTGTGAGCAAGCTTTCGGAATCCTGAAAGAGCGACTGACAAGTGCTCCCGTTTTGACTATTCCAAGTGGGAATGATGAGATGGTGGTTTACACCGATGCATGTGGTACTGGACTTGGAGCAGTGCTAATGCAAAAGGATAAAGTTGTTGCGTATGCAAGTCGACAACTGAAGCCGCATGAAAGGAATTACCCGACTCATGATTTGGAATTAGCGGCGATTGTTTTTGCTCTGAAGATGTGGAGACCCTATCTATTGGGAGTTCGATTCGAGTTGTTTACAGATCATAAGTCGTTGAAGTATCTTTTCTCCCAAAAGGATTTGAATCTTCGGCAGCAGCAATGGCTAGAGTTTTTAGAATCATATGATTTTGGTATAGCCTATACTCCGGGAAAAGATAACGCAGTGGCGGATGCGTTAAGTCGTAGACATGCAGGGTTGGGAGCCATGTTTTCAGAACAGAAGAGTCTCGAGTATTTGGCTGGATTTGACTTCAGGCCCAGATGTGAATTGGAACCTGAAATGTTGGCAAACTTATCGATAAGACCTACTCTTGTGGAAAGAATTAGCGAGAGCCAAAAGCGAGATGATAAGCTTGTCAAGATTATCTGTGATTTGGAATCTGGATTGGACCCAGAAAAGGATAAAGGATTCGAAGTCGATCGAGAGAGTTGGCTTCGGAAACAAGGACGGCTAGTTATTCCCGATATAGATGGATTGAGAGATGAAGTTTTGAGGGAAAGTCATCACTCGAAGTTGACGATTCATCCAGGTGGAAATAAGATGTATCGGGATATGAAGAGAACCTATTACTAGGAAGGTATGAAGAAGGATGTTGGAAATTTTATTTCCAAGTGTATGAACTGCCAGTTGGTAAAAGCCGAGCAGAAGAAGCCCAGTGGATTGCTTCAGCCATTAGAGGTTCCTACATGGAAGTGGGAGCAGATGTCGATGGATTTTATCGATGGTCTACCTAGAACCAGGGCAGGAAATGAAGGGATTTGGGTCATTGTAGATCGTTTGACTAAGAGTGCAAGATTCATTCCTGTTCGATCAACTAGGACTGCATCGAAGTTGGCTGAGCTTTATGTTAAGTGGATAGTTCGATTCCATGGTATTCCGAAGAGTATAGTGAGCGATCGAGATCCATTGTTCACTAGTGGATTTTGGAAGAGCTTCCAGGAAGTTTTGGGAACCGAGTTGTGTTTGAGTACAGCTTATCATCCCCAAACAGATGGTCAGACCGAGAGAGTCAACCGAGTTTTGGAAGATCTCCTTAGAGCATGTGTTTTGGACTTCGGAGGATCATGGGAAAATCATCTTCATTTGGTGGAATTTGCATATAATAACAGTTACCAGTTAAGTATTGGTATGGCACCATATGAAGCATTGTATGAAAGACCGTGTAACTCTCCGACATGTTGGTTGGAAACTGGAGAAAAGCTGATACTTGGGCCAGAGATGATTCGACAGACTACGGATTGTATAGAGATCATTCGGCGACGAATGAAGGCAGCCCAAGATCGTCAGAAAAGTTATGCCGATAATCGTCATAAGGATTTGGAATTCGACGTAGGCGATATGGTCTTTGTGAAGATTTCTCCTCTGAAGAATGTCATTCGATTCGGGAAGAAAGGAAAGTTGACTCCGAGATTTGTTGGACCATTCCCGATCATCGAGCGAATTGGAAAGCTCGCATATAAATTGGAGTTACCGGAAAAGATGGCGGGTGTGCACAATGTTTTTCATGTATCTTATCTACGGAAGTATGTGCACGACTCAAATATAGTGGTTTCTGCTGATAGCTGTGAAGATTTAGAAGTTGATCCAGTTGTTACGAGACCTCGTAAGCCGCTTCGTGTTGTGGAAACCGACACGAAACAGCTTAGGAGGAAGACGATTACGTTGCTCAAGGTACAATGGAGTGATGATGTTAACGACTGTACATGGGAGGAGGAAGAGAGGATGAAGGCAGCTCATCCTGAACTCTTCGAGGTATGGCCCTAAGGTGTCGTGACATCTCACGAATTTGTAACTTGTTCTAGTCTTAGAATTCTGCAAGTTAGGCTAGTAATTGGATGCATGGTTTGTTGATTGCTATGGATGGTAGGCATGCGGAATAACTTTGGTTGCTCTTGTTTGTTTGGAATTTCGGGGGTGAAATTCCTAAGGGGGTGAGAATGTAACGACCCGTATTTTACGTGTCGATAAATCATAAAATAGATGCCATCAAGTCGCACGAACGACCTAAATCCTATGCGACTTAACTCCAACACAACCTAACTCTTAAGTCGCTTAACATAAAACAGTACGACCTAGTAGCTAGCGACTTAAGAGACCAGGCGAGTCAAGTACAGTGAGCGGGTTAGTGGAGCTAGCGAGTTAGCGGGTTAAGATTTGGTCGACCTAAGTAGGTTAACGACTTAAGGGTGAACGGCTTAAGGTAAGAAGGTCGTTCATGCGACTTAGTATAGTTGGGTCGTATTGGGGCTTAGGTCGTATAAGGAATGGAGCGACCTAAGATTTAGCTGTGTTGTACTTAGGTCGTGAACGACCTAAGGCTTAAGTTGTTCTGGTATAAGTCGTAAGTCGTAAGGACTTGGGCCTAGGTGTTAAGTCAGCCATAAGGAGGTCGTGTGTGTGTGGTAGGTCGTTGACTCGGGGTTGAGTTAGGTCGTGTGACCCTGTGTTTAGTTAAGTCGTTGAGTCGCTGGGCCGTGTTAGTGTTAGGTCGTTAGGTCGTCTAGGCGACTCAGGAGGAGATGCGCATGAGTGTTAGGTCGTGAGTCGCATCTGGTTTAGTTGTTAGGTCGGAAAGGCTTGTTGAGTCGTAGGTCGTTGAGCTTGATAGGTCGTGGGTCTGTTGAGTCGTGGACGACTTATGGGATAGGTCGGTGGCGACATAAGGGGGCGGCGACTCATGGGGTTTCCAGCCTATAAATAGAGGCGCCTATCTTCACTTTTTGGCACCGGATTTTGAAGCGATGAAGTGCTGCCATTTTTGAGAGCTCGACTACAACATTTCTTCACTTCTTTTCTCCACTCTAATCTAGTGCTAACACCCATCCAAGATCGAAGACCCAAGAGTTAAAGTTGAAGATCTTCATCCAACAAAGAGAGATTTCATCATTTGAAGTGGAATCTTGTCGGATCAAGCTAGTTTCTTCGCTGTCCAGATCTGAAGTTAGTAGCTTTTGGGGTGTTTAGGTGATTTGGTGAGTGGTAGTTATCCCTCAAGCGGACCCAAGGGAGTATATTGGATCGGTGGCTTGTTTATATGTTAAAGATAGTGATTTCATGCATTTTCCTTAAGTCTGCATGTAGATCCATCATCTATGAAGTTTTGATATCCCTTTTACTACATGATTACATATGCAAGTTCATCCATCAAGTTGCAGTGATAATATCCATAGTTCATGTTTGTTAGATTTGGACACTTTAATTACCAAATTGCCATTCTTGTATAATTGCTTATTAGATCTTGTTTGATTGCTTGGATTAATGATTGATTTGATTGATAGATTGTTGCAAATTAGCTAATAGTTGATTTGGACAAGTTGGTCGAAGATGATTCAAAAGCTAAGTGGAAAGGCTCTTGAATAGTAAAAGCTACTTGTGGCATATGAAGCGGATGGTGAGGCTCATATGGATAGATTTGATGATGATGGACTTTGCTATGGTGCGATGGAGCAAAGCCGGATGTGAGAGCTTGGTTTAGTCCAGACGGGATCATCCCAAGCATGTTGATAACTCGATGATGCGGTTCGAGTTGGTTGATAATGGTTGGCTCGAGAGGCGCTTGAGCTAGTATGAGAATAGTCGTCAAGGAGGATGACTATGAGGCTGAGATTTCATTGTTATTGAAGGTTCTAGCATGCTCAAAGCAAGAGTACATTGGGATGGGTCATGACGACGTCTCAGACACGGGTCACGATGACGTGTTAGTACTCTGGATGTTCTGCTGTTTGTTTGATACTCCGAGTGTTATGTAGTGAGGCTTGATGTATTGACTACTCAGATGTTGTATAAAACTATTATGAGTTTATATGATGAGACTTCTGTTCTATAGAGCTTCACTATGTATACTTTCTATTGTATTTTATCCATGCGCTGTGAGAAATACGATAGAGTCTGCTGTTTTTATCTTACCCCGACTATTGTCCATGGCTCCCTGGCACCTTTCAGCGCACTATCTCCTTGTTTTAGTGCGGGAGTCATGGGCGGTCGTCACAGAAAACATCACCCGAAACCACAGACGTCTATCCCAAAGCGACAGACGTCTGTCCCAAGTCTTGGGTTCCAAAGCCGTGAAGCAACAGATGTCAGTCACTCCACGACATACGTCTGTGCTGCTGCTTCAAGCAACACTTCCCTTCTCTTCACCATAACTTCCTTCTCCGAGCTTCGATTTGCGAACCGTCTTCTCCATAACCAAGCTACTTCTAACCACTTCAATTTCTCCATATAGTGTCACTACAATTCAACACTCCACCTCGACACTATATCCATCTTCAACTCCAATGGTACCATACCATCAACAACAACCGATGGCACCAACTATCACCACTTCCACCTTCAGCCAAACAAGCTTGAATGCTTTCCCAACGAACTCCGGCAAAGCCACCGCCCACTGTACTCCATCAATGAGCTTTGATAAAGCCCAAGCCCGTTAACGAAGTGTTGAAAGCTCCTAAATCCAAAACCTTCTCACCAAAAGACAAATGCACTATGGAGTGTAAATTAGTACTCACTAAGAAGACAGAACCACGATCTTTCACCAATACTCTTCATCATATATAACCAAGATCTTCCCTCAACCGTGCCACCCTGTGGCACTTGGCACTTCAACAACCGAATCAAGTTTGAGCAATGCTCGAACTTCCCAACCGGCAATGCTTTAGTGAACATATCCATCGCGTTATCCCTTGTGTACACTTTCCAAAGATATACTTGCTTATCTTTATCCATGGCTACTAGAAACGACTCTCTCACTTTAATATGCTTAGTCCATTAGCTAAATGCCAAATTCTCTGCCAAGTGAATAACACTCTGGCTATCACATCGAACGTCAATGCTATCGTTCTCTAATACCAAGTCACACAACATTCACATCAAATAAAATACCTCCTTTGTCGCCTCCACTACGGCTATCAACTTTGCCTCCATAGTGGATAAAGCAATCACGGTATGCAATCTCGATCTCCAACTTTTGGCCGCACAACCAAGTGTGAAGACGTATCCGAAAGTTATTTTATTTGATCCCTATCACTAGCGTAGTTCGAATCACAATAATCAATTAACATGCAATTCATCCCCTCACTACCGTGACTATGAGATAATGTACCTTGAAAGTATCTCAATATGAGCTTCACAGCTTCCCAATGCGATTTCCCCAGAATAGCCTTATACCGACTAACCATCCCAATGACATTTGCAATATCGAGCCTTATACACATCATAGCATACATTAAACTTCCAACCGCACTAGCATATGACACATTTTCCATATAAGCCTTGTCTTTCTCCCAGATGGTGATTCCTTACTCGAAAGCTTTATATGCAAAGGTAAAGGTGTATTTGACACCTTTGCATTCTCCATGCTAAACCGACAAAGCACTTTCTCTATGTACTCCTTTTGAGTCAACTTTAACTCAAAACGCTTTCGATCCCTTTCTATTTTCATGTCCAATATCCTCTTTGTAACGACCCGATTTTTTGACGCCCGAAAGTCGACATCAATACGACAACTGAATCAAAGGTCGCACAATCGAATGCCGGAAAATCGAACCGTTAAGGTTAAAGGAAAAAAGGATAGTAGAAGAAACAGAAACAACAATAGAATCTCACATTTCGCAGCGGGACAAATATATTAGATAATTGAATAATCTTTAAAACAAAGATCTATATCAGTTTTTACATACATCACATCATCAGAGTTACACAACACGATACAACTAGTAACAACACTTACAGTCATTATAACTTGACTACATGGAAACTGACTTTGCACCAACCCAAACACAATGGATAAATACATAGTATAGATGATACCCGTCGCCATCCAGCTTGAACTCCAGATCTTCACAACAACTTCTTGACTTCGCTTTCGAATAACTGATAACCTGACTCTAGGCTGCCCGTGTGGAAAATTATGGGCACCTAGAAAGGGAACAATAAACTCCAGGTCAGTCATGGGACTGGTGTGAGATCTTAAAAACAGTTATTTTCATAAAGAAAAGAAAAGGAAATCCGCTATGCTTTTGGAAAATGAAACTACCATAAGGCCTCCAGTCACACACACAATGCAATCGTAGACTTGGAGGAGATTTCTCCTTATGATTGTCAAACATGCTTGATACGCAAAATTCTTTTTTTATTATCATTAGTGCATAGTGAAAAACATTTGCAAGTATAATATTAATCTTAGCCAGCATACGTACCATTATAGTATGCCTACTATAGCTACCATGTTAAATGGCAGGTTCTACAACTAAAACCGTACAAGGCATGTATTGATGATTGGATTTTCAACAAATGGTCAGGCTAAGGAACTTCGTACACCACATGGGTACGCCTCTGGAGGGACGCCCCAAGAACCCAACCGGATCCATGCCAACACAAGGCCGGGTTACCTCTATAACTATGTAACTACTACATGAGTATGCCATCCCCCGGTCGTTTGCGACCTTTATCCGAGGATCCTCAACCACAAAGCAACAACCACAAAGTATAATAAATTTGCAACAACCACATAAGTTAAATATCCGGCCTCCATACCATGACACCACCGTTTTCCAAAAGGAAATGACATACCCTCAGGGGGCGCTACGCTCAAATAACCTTGCCGCATCCTTCATGTTTCGACCGTTTCCGGGGTGTGAGGTTCGACGAAGCCTCGTCCACAAAGCTACACTTTTCACATAGTCATGCTTCGATCAACAAATGATCAGCAGCACTTCGTATGCCACATTACCAAATTGGGATTATATCACTAGTAACCAATAACTACATAACATCTGAGCTCGTACATCTCAGAGAAGGATGTTAAGCTAAGAGAATAAATTCTCCGCCACCAATAGAAATGTATTGACAGAAACCAACTTTACATCTCAAAGTGTAATGTCAAACACACATCCATACAAGTCCGTTCCGGGATCGAACGGAACCGAAGACACTTCCAAAGAAGCCTTTGCAATCCGGATATTCACTAATCACGTCCGGAATCCCCATCACAAAGGGTGATAAAATCTCTATACCGTAGCAACCCGGTGCAGAGACATTCGACAGGCAATCCTTTCGCTTTCGAAAATACCCAAACTTCAACACCGTCTTCAAATGCAATCCTATTTCGTCATATCATTATTCGGAATGGGTTTTATGACACAAAGTCCTCTCCCGGCTAATCCGAATAATGAGCGCTTATTTTTAAAAATAAGTGTTACATTCAGATTTCAAACAAATCACAACAATTTCTACTTTTATCTTTTAAACAAAAGATCCATTACAATCACAAAGGTTCGATGTGGTTTTCGATTATCCATTTGGAATCCAACCCTCGGTCGCATCGAAATTCAAATGCCATTTAAAGGCAAATATTGATAGTCGGTTATTTAACTATCAATCAACATTAACGGCAATCATCAAGATTTAAATAATTTTTCCCCAATTATTTATTTTCAAAAATATATTCGCAAGATAAAATTTTAACAATTCGACCATTTGAAAAAAAATTTCAAATCACTTTCCACATTTCAATCCTTTGAAAACAAATTTCAAAACATTTTTTCCTTACAGAGAATATATTTCCAAATATTTATTCATTTCCACTGAAAATCAGCCGAGTTCAATTACTTCAAAATAATTTAAATTACTTACCCAAACATATATACTTGGATATATTTAAAATAAAAACTACACTTATTTGAATATTAGTTATGAAAACATTATACCAATATCTAATATAAAACTTCCAAGTCCAAACTAATTTTAAAATAAAATTAGTAGATAAGTATAAATATTAAAATAACCATTTTCTAAAACAAATATCAATTTAATCTTTAAACAATCCCTTCTATAATTTACTAAATAAACCTTTACTTAAAGGTTTTCAAAATTACTTAAGAAAATAATTTCTCCAAAATATTCTTTTAAAACCAACTCTAGAACTTTTAGTTTATATTTTAAAATCTATTTTGCAAATATACTCGGCTTTCTAGGGAAAATACACTTTCCATTCTAAAATGGTTCATTCAAATCAATTTATAAATCTTTTGGATTTATTTTAAATTTACGTTCCAAATCCGTAAATTCCATTCCACACTTAAAAATAAATCGATATTTATTTTTTAAACAAATTTTCCTTTCCTTTTAAAATTCCCACTGTGAATTCAAATTCCCAAATATCACTGATATATGATTTTTAAATTGATTTCAAAAATCATTTACAAACACCAAATCAATTTCCAAATTGATTTCAAATTTTATTTTAAACACCAAATCAAATTCCAAATTGATTTCTAAATATATCTCAACACCAAATCGATTTTCATTCAACACCAAACCAATTTTCAAATTGATTTCCCAAAGATTTATTCTTTTAATGCCAAATCAATTTACGAATTTATATTTATTTTTTAAAATAAATTCCTTTATCTTTTCCAAATTATTTAAAAATCATATTTTTTAAATAAATTCTTCACCTTTTGAATATTATTACTTGAAATCCATTTATTAAACTTTTTCACATATTTCGGAATTTTATTCAATAGGATTTCACTATAGATTTTCTACTTAAATTTAAAAATCCAATTTTATTTATTTCTGGTATTATATGATACCAAAAATATTATTCGGCTAAATTTTAGCCTTCAATGATTTCAATCATAATATAATCACACATAGATTTTAAATAATCAATACACAATATTGAAACAAATTCAATTATTTGAGGAATCCAGTTGGATCCCTCCAACCTGTTTCCCTGCATCCACTGATATTAGCACAACAATTAAATACCTATTCCACTTCGAGGTGGAAAATCGCGGTATATGGGATTTATAAAATATCATCCGCTATTATGCGGCACATAGGGCCTCATCCGCTATATAATACGTGAAATCAATCACTCCAAATACATATATAATACCAATTCCACTTCAAGGTGGAATACGTGGTATATGGGTTTAATATAATATCATCCACTATTATGCGGCACATAGGGTCTAATTCAATACGACTGATAATTATTTATCGTCCAAGCAAACAATCAACACAATCAATAATTTTAAATTTAACTATTTAAAATTAAATCAAAAAAATCTGATTGAGTGAGAAGATCTCACCTTTTATTTGCAATCCATTTCAACTTATTTCCATCACGGCTTGATTCTCCATTCTAGACCTTGTATAAATATTTATACAATTTATTAATATTCGAATCAATCGAACAATTCAATTTTCGTTTGGTAATTTTAATTATCCAATGATTTCATTTCAACCCAATTTATTTTAATAAATTAATTAAAAATTATATTTTAAACTAAATTTCCTTTAGTAAGTCATTTTATCTAATAAATTAAATTTCTAACAAAATTTTCTTTTACAAATTATTTTTTTAGTGATTAAAATAAATTTTAAACAAGCTAATAAACAAAATAAATCACCTTAAAATTTTATTTTAGAATTGAAAGGCGCATGTGTGTGTGTGTGTGTGTGTGTGTGTGTGTGTGTGTGTGTATTTACTTGGAACCATATACATATAATTTTATAAAATAAGCTAATAGATTTTATAAAAATCTAATTTATCTATATAGCCTTCAAAAATTTTAAAAATCCCTACATATTTTTCAAAGTCTTTTTTACATATAGTTTTTTTCTGTTTACATACATATACATATTGAAATTTTAAACAGAATTGTTCTTTTTCTTTTTTTTCCTTACTGTAACTTAAAATCCCACCCGTATATTTTTTTGATGTTTGCATATGTATATTTAAATTGATATATGTATGTGTACATCACTTTTAAAGCCAGAATTGCTTTGAAACTTCTACTGTTTTTTTTTCTTTTTTTCGTTCACATGTATAGAGACAGCAAATACCTTATAGCTTCTCACATTTATCTTCCTCGAGCATGTGAGTTCTCCCCATCTCGAACACCATCATGAACTCGTGATGCCGCCGCCTCTTGCCGAGAGACGATCGACCTCGTGCTACCTCTGGCCTCAACCGCCAGATGTCCTATAACTTCGATGAAGACGAAAATAAATCTTTGAACGATCGAGCCCCACGCAAACACAATTCCCCTCCAGCCGATCGCCAACCGTCTCCATTGGTGCCCGAGACTTCTTTTAATCTTCGATCGCGACTTGCGATGCTTCATAGATTTCAACGAAGGTGGCTTTCGTTCGATGGAAAACAGGCGACTTCAAGATTTTCGATTTTAATTTGAACGGCCACTAGAGGAAGAAAGGGGAAAAAGGATTGTGATTAAATTGAAGAGTCTCGGCCATTTTCGTGAATTTGAAATTTCAATTCGATCTGAGCTTCTTTTCTTTTTTCTTATAATCGCGGCCATTTTTTTCTCTTTGAATTTTTTTTTCTTTCGAATGAATTTGATTGAAGAAGAGGGGAAAACTGGGTTTCCTTTCGCTCTACGTATTTTATTATCTTGAACGAAATATTCATCGTCATTCATTTTTTTCTCTGAAGGACACGTGTTAAAGAAAATTGCCAAGCGTTTGAAGATAGAAGCAACGTGTTCGTTGCTACACTAATAGGATTATATTGTTTTTATTTTAAATTCAAATTCAAATTTAAATTGTCTTGATTCTCGCAATTCAAAATCTCGATCTTCAATCGAGACGTGTCGCCAGGCATTTATAATGTGATACGCCTATTCCAAATGTAATGGAAAAGGTTCCGAGTCCAAATTCGATCGTATGGAGAAGATAGCTTTTTGGACCAATTATTAAATTAAATTCTCAAATTAAATTTCAACACGTTTGCTTACCGTACGGCCACATGATAACTCCGAATACTACGGAAATTGAAATCCGATAATAATACAATATTACTGATCCAATGGAACTGATTTTGTTGAATTCCGAGACTGTGACTCGGAAGGCGATTTTTAAATATCAATTTAAACTATATAATTCCAAAATTGAACAAAACAGTTTCGAATTCAACTCTACGGCTTCTATTATCTTCAGTATCATCAATATAAAATTTTAAAGCCTTGAAAATATTTTTAAACAGCTTAAAACTGAAGATTCAAAATTTTGCCCAATCTCAATAAATTAAATTTAACAATTAAATTACCAAATTTATAGTTAAAATTGAAATTCAAGTTTAAAAACAACTTCCAATAACTAAAATCAATTGAGCATTTTAATTTCAAATGTTGGAAATTTTGGGTCTTTTTCAAAAACATTTTCAAATATTTCTATGGAATTCCATTTCAAATTATAAATCACTTTTACAATTTATATTTTCAAATCCCATTTGTATATGGATTTTATTTCTCAACTTTTGATTATGATTTCAATTTCTTATTCAATTTCAATGATAATAATTTAATATTATCACTTCCTAACAAACAAGCAACCATATACTATATAATAATTTACGAAAAATGATTTCTTTTCTATACAAAAATACTTTTGGGTAAAATTATTTCATTCACCCTTATTTTAAAACAATACCATGTCGAATTGTTCTGTACAAGTGTTTAGAGATCCCTATCGATAGAATTGTACAGACTATACCGACCAGAATCCATATACCACTCAACAAACCAATCATCACAATATAAAATAATTTTTTATATTCACTAACAAATACGCGCTCATATCTATTATTACACTCAAATCATTCTAGAGTACTACTGACTTTATCTCTAATGAGTAACATTCAACAGAGCCAAGGTTGTCGCTTAACCAAATGCTCTGATACCACATTGTAACGACCCGATTTTTCGACGCTGGAAAGTCGACATCAATACGACAACTGTATCAAATGTTGCACAATCGAATGCCGAAAAACCGAACCGTTAGGGTTAAAGAAGAAGAAGAAGATAGAAGAAGAAACATAAACAACAATAGAATCTCACAATTCGTAGCGGAACAAATATAATAGATAATTGAATAATCTTTAAAACAAAGATCTATATCATTTTTTACATACATCACATCTTCAGAGTTACACGACACGATACAACTAGTAACAACACTTAGAGTCATTATAACTTGACTACATGGAAACTGGCTTTGCACCAACCAAAACGCAACGGATAAATACATAGTATAGATGATATGCCTTGCCATCCAACTTGAACACCAGATCTTCACAGCAATTTCTTGACTTCGCTACCGAATAACTGATAATCTGACTCTAGGCTGCCTGTGTGGAAAATTATGGGCACCTAGAGTTTAGAAAGGGAACAATAAACTCCAGGTCAGTCATGGAACTAGTGTGACATCTTAAAAACAGTTATTTTCACAAACAAAAGAAAAGGAAATCCGCTGTGCTTTTGGAAAATGAAACTATCATAAGGCCTCGCGGCACACACACAATGCAATCGCAGACTTAAGGGAGATTTCTCCTTATGATAGTCAAACATGCTTGATACGCAAAATTCTTTTTTTATTATCATTAGTGCATAGTGGAAAAAATTTGCAAGCATAATATTAATCTTGGCCAGCATACGTACCATTATAGTATGCCTACTATAGCTACCATGTTAAATGGCAGGTTCTACAACTAAAACCGTACAAGGCGCGTATTGATGATTGGATTTCCAACAAATGGTCAGGCTAAGGAACTTCCTATGCCACATGGGTACGCCTCTGGAGGGACGCCCCGAGAACCTAAACGGATCTCCGTCAACACAAGGCCGGGTTACCTCTATAACTAGGTAACTACTACACGAGTATGCCATCCCCCGGTCGTTTGCGACCTTTATCCGAGGATCCTCAACCACAAAGCAACAACCACAAAGTATAATAAATTTGCAGCAACCACATAGGTTAAATATCAGAGCTCCATACCATGATACCACCCTTTTCCAGAAGAAAATGACATACCCTCTGGGGGCGCTACCCCCAAATAACCTTGCTGCATCCTTCCTGTTTCGACCATTTCCGGGGTGTGAGGTCCGACGAAGTCTCGTCCACAAAGTTACACTTTTCACATAGTCTTGCTTCGATCAACAAATGATCAGCAACACTTCGTATGCCACATTATCAAATTGGGATTATATCACTAGTAACCATCAACTACGTAACCTCTGAGTTCGTACGTCTCAGAGAAGGGTGTTAAGCTAAGAGAATAAATTCTCTACCACCAATAGAAATGTATTTGATAGAAACCAGCTTTACATCTCAAAGTGTAATGTTAGACACACATCCATACAAGTCTGTTCTGGGATCGAACGGAACTGGAGTCACTTCCAAAGAAGCCCTTGCAATCCAGATATTCACCAATCACGTCCGGAATCCCCATCACAAAGGGTGATAAAATCTCTATACCGGAGAAACCCGGTGCAGAGTCATTCGACAGGTAATCCTTTCGCTTTCGAAAATACCCAGTCTTCAACACCGTCTTCAAATGCAATCCCATTTCGTCGTATCATTATTCGAAATGGGTTTTATGACACAAAGTCCTCTCCCGCCTAATCCAAATAATGAGCGCTTATTTTCAAAAATAAGTGTTACATTTAGATTTCAAATAAATCACAACAATTTCCACTTTGATCTTTTAAACAAACGATCCATCACAAGTATATATGTTTGTTTAAAAGATCAAAGTGGAAATTGTTGTGATTTGTTTAAAACCTGAATGTAACACTTATTTTTAAAAATAAGCGCTCATTATTCGGATTAGCCGGGGGAGGACTTTGTGTCATAAAACCCATTCCGAATAATGATACGACGAAATGGGATTGCATTTGAAGACGGTGTTGAAGACTGGGTATTTTCGAAAGCGAAACGGTTACCTGTCGAATGTCTCTGCACCGGGTTGCTCCAGTATAGAGATTTTATCACCCTTTGCGATGGGAATTCCGGACGTGATTAGTGAATACCCGGATTGCAAGGGCTTCTTTAGAAGTGCCTTCGGTTCCGTTCGATCCCGGAACGGACTTGTACGGATGTGTGTCTGACGTTACACTTTAAGATGTAAAGCTGGTTTCTATCAAATACATTTCTGTTGGTGGCGGAGAATTTATTCTCTTAGCTTAACACCCTTCTCTGAGACGTATGAGCTCAGAGGTTATGTAGTTGATAGTTACTAGTGATATAATCCCAATTTGGTAATGTGGCATACGAAATGCTGTTGATCATTTGTTGATCGAAGCATGACTTTTTGAAAAGTGTAGCTTTGTGGACGAGACTTCGTCGGACCTCACACCCCGGAAATGGTCAAAACAGGAAGGATGCGACAAGGTTATTTGGGGGTAGCGCCCCCTGAGGGTATGTCATTTCCTTCTGTAAAAGGGTGGTATCATGGTATGGAGCCCGGATATTTAACCTATGTAGTTGCTGCAAATTTATTATACTTTGTGGTTGTTGCTTTTTGGTTGAGCATCCTCGGATAAAGGTCGCAAACGACCGGGGGATGGCATACTCGTGTAGTAGTTACCTAGTTACAGAGGTAACCCGGCTTTGTGTCGGCAGAGATCCGGTTAGGTTCTTGGGGCGTCACTCCAGAGGCGTACCCATGTGGCATAGGAAGTTCATTAGCCTGACCATTTGTTGGAAATCCAATCATCAATACGCGCCTTGTACGGTTTTAGTTATAGAACCTTCCATTTAACATGGTAGCTTTAGTAGGTATACTTAATGGTACGTATGCTGGCTAAGATTAATATTATACTTGCAGATGTTTTCCACTATGCACTAATGATAATAAAAAAAGAATTTTGCATATCAAGCATGTTTGACTATCATAGGGAGAAATTTCCCCCAAGTCTACGATTACATTGTGTGTGTGTGCCGGGAGGCCTTATGGTAGTTTCATTTTCCAAAAGCAAGGCGGATTTCCTTTTCTTTTCTTTGTGAAAATAACTGTTTTTAAGATCTCACACCAGTCCCACGACTGACCTGAAGTTTATTGTTCCCTTTCTAAACTCTGTGTGCCTATAATTTTCCACACGGGCAGCCAAGAGTCAGGTTATCAGTTATTCGGAAGCGAAGTCAAGAAGTTGCTGTGAAGGTTTGGAGTTCAAGCTGGATGGCGAGGCGTATCATCTATACTATGTATTTATCCATTGTGTTTGGGTTGGTGCAAAGTCAGTTTCCATGTAGTCAAGTTATAATGACTGTAAGTGTTGTTACTAGTTGTATCATGTTGTGTAACTCTGATGATGTGATGTATGTAAAAACTGATATAGATCTTTGTTCTAAAGATTATTCAATTATCTATTATATTTGTTCCTCTGCGAAATGTGAGATTCTATTGTTGTTTTTGTTTCTTCTTTTATCTTCATCTTCTTTAACCCTAACAGTTCGGTTTTCCGGCATTCGATTGTGCGACATTTGATACAATTGTCGTATTGATGTCGACTTTCGGACGTCGAAAAATCGGGTCGTTACACTCTTTGCTTCTCCAAGATCCTTCATTTCGAACTTTAATTTCAAACTCAGTCTTAACTTGTTGATTTTATTCTATCCTTAGAAGCAATGAGCATGCCATCCACATAAAAGAGTAAATACACCCAAAAATCATTTTCCAACTTCTTGAAATATACACAAGCACCCTTGATGCTTCTATCAGAACCATTTTCAAGCACAAAATGATCAAATCTCTTGTACCATTGTCTAGGTGGTTGCTTTAAACCATATAGTGGTTTCTTTAACTTGCAAACCAAATTTGAATTACCATCCACAACAAAACCTTCCAGTTGCCCCATGTAGATGTTTTCATCCAGGTCACCATGCAAGAAGGTGGTTTTCATGTCAAGTTGTTCCAACTCCAAGTCGTGAATAGTAACTATAGCAAGTAATATTCGGATTGAATCATGGCGCACAACCAGTGCGAATATCTCATCATAATCCTTTGTGCAAACCCCTTAGACACTAGCCTAGATTTGTATCTTCCATCGTCCTTCACCTCGTATATCCATTTGCACCCAATAGCACGGTTTCCTTTAGGAAGTGGAACCAAATCCCAAGTTTGATTCTTTAAAAACGATTGCATCTCTTCCTCCGTGGAACAATTCCACTTCGAGCTATCACTCGACTCAATGACATCATCAAGGTCCATTGGCTCATCTTGGACTATGTGAAGAGCATAGTCCAAATTATCAAAAAATCTAAGATAGTTCCAATCACCATATCTATCGGGTAGCCTTATAACATGACGACCCACCCGACTAGCAATACCATCACCCAAACTCCTTTCGGCTCCACCTTGAACCGAATCCACTCTAGAATCATGTACCTCACCAACACTACTAGAGAAACCCTATGGACTATGTGATGTCACATCAACCACTTCCTTCTCACAAGCATCTCCAACTACTCCACTCCTTGAATAAAATATGGGAATAACTTCCTTCTCCTTTGGTTCACCATGAACCAAATCTGGAACATCCGATAAGCTCCTATTCTCCTTCAATAAAGCTGACTCATCAAAAGTAACATGATGAGAATTCACAACCTTCTTTGTTTCTGGATTCCACATCCGATAGCCTTTTACACTATCCGTATAATTAAGCAAAATCCCCTCGAAAGCTCTAGGCTCAAGCTTATCATTTCCCGAATCATGCACATAAACCAAACCACCGAACACACGAAGATAACTCAAATCAATGTTCTTTCCCTTCCACATTTCCTTCGGAATTTTGATACCAATAGCCGAGACAAATTCAATTAATAATATGCACTGCGGTTGATAAAGCTTCGATCCAAAATCCCTTAGACAAACCCGATGTCAATCTCAAGCATCGAACTTTCTCTAGTAGTGTACGGTTCATCCTCTCCGCAACACCATTCGACTGTGGATCTCTTGATGTAGTAAAATGCCTCCGAATACCATGATGCTTGCAAAACGCAAAGAACTCTCCGAAAACATACTCCCCGCCATTATTGGATCTTAGAACTGTAAAATCCCCGTTGGAGGCCCGAAAATAATGGCTACGGATGCTACAGTCATCCATAGTTATTAATCATCGGCGATTAAATACGGTAATGTTAGATACATTGATATAACAAAAACAATGGATATGGAAAAAAAAAATCAAAACCAACAATGAATTTCTCATTCCATTTCAAAGCATTTCAAATTCATTACATAATCCCACAATTGTTAACCATGCTTAGAGAAAATATAATTATTACAACATACGCCTTGAGTGACATAAGAAGATGCCCCCTTGGATGATCAGAGTATATAACTAAGCAATTAACCAACTTGGCCTTTACAACAAAACATAGTGGAATCAAAATAGAGAAGAACTCTAAATAGCTATCATGCCTCCTGCACGTCTCCATAAGCTTATTCGTCTAAAGAGGTACTTGAAAACCTCAACTCTTAAAATATTCAAAATCAATTGAGTACACGAGAGTTTAAGAGGAAAACATAAACTTCGAGTAAGACATAAAGCCTGGTATGAATAATAATATACCATCTCAAATCATTTAGATATCTAGTGAGACCACGCCAATCAGTGGAACGGGTTTTCCCCTCACTAGTATCTCATTCAAAACTTTATAAAACCATATACCTTACTCCTTCATCCACAATGGTTAAAACATAATAGTTCGAAATAATATGATTATATGCAAACAAGTAAATCAATCCTGGATTTCCCATCCTCATTCATTCAGACTATCTGTCTCAGTTATAGTTTCTAGGGTTACTATTACCTATTAGTTTTCAGGGGCTAACCAATAACCTGTTTAATGTTTATGGACTCCCTGTCCAGTTTCATAGTTTTCATGGGCTTATTATTAACCTGTTTAAATATGGACTCCATGTCCTATTTCATAGTTTTCATGGGATCACTAAGAACCTTTTGTCCCCTACCAATAATATTATTATTTCATGGGTTCTCCCTGAACCTATTGGTAACTCCAATAACTTCCCACTTATCCTAGTTTTCATGGGTTGACTAGGAACCTATTGACATCTGTCAATAACTTAATTCGAATATAGTTTTCATGTGTTCATTATAAACCTATTAGCCTCTTCCAATAACTCATTCTAATCATACTTTTCATGGGTTTACTATGAACCTATTGGCCTCTGCCAATAACTTTTCCTAAACATAGTTTTTATGGGTTTACTATGAACCTGTCTATCTGACAACTTCAATATTTAGGCATCCTACATTCTGGCCTATGTGACCCCCTGGATGCAACTCTACACATTTAGGAGTTAATTCAATTCATATTTACTACTGGGTCAACCTATCTGGTTATTCTGCCTTTTTCCCCAAAATACAGTCATGGGTCCATCGTAATGTGAATACATATACACACATATATATATATATATAAAGAAGTAAACACAATAACATAATAATACCAACAACTGTAGTATAATATCCTTGAAATCATTTTATATAAAACTTGGTTAATCCCTTAAACTTATTAATCAAGAAAAACTTTTCGAAAACTCCATACTTAAATCATTCCAAAACTCATTTATTATGCCATGGTTTTCCTTTAAAATGAGATTGGCTTATTTGTTTTGAAAACTAAGGCTTTCGAAACTTTTAAACATTACTTTTGAAACAATTGGATAACTTCCTTTCGAAAGCATTAAGATCTTCTTTTCAAAACTCTAGACGCCTGTCTTTTGAAACACTTTAAAACCTTCCTTTTGAAACCTTTCGAATGTATTAAAGTGAAGCTATTCAATTATAGAAACATAGCTTCGAAACCATATGAAAGTACCCCTTTCAAGACCATTGGGTTTAATTCAAAACATAACTTATTGGGTCTAAGTGAATAAAAACAAAAGTACCCCTTTCGAAAACATTATTTATCATATAAAAGTGTTTGCGGAAAACTTAATGGCTTCGAAAGCATCCTTTTGAAAGCTTCAAAACACTAAGTAAAATGTTTGAAGGTTAGCTTCGAAACGCCTATCAAAGCAATTGCCTTCGAAACCATTAACCCCTTTCGAAAGCTTTTGGAAGTGGCTTAGTACAGGTTTAAACCAAAGCTACCTTTCGAAGGCATTAATGACTTTAATACACTCGTAAGGCCAAAAGAACGACTGAAGGGTTTCGACTTGATTGAACCCACCCTTTTCGTAAGCATTGAATTTAAAACTAAGTAACTCCTTCGGAACCTACAATATAAACAAGACGCAGCAACTCCTCTCGATAGAAATTTAGAAAAGCCCCTTCGGAAGCATCTGTTTTGATTCCTTCAAAAGTTTTTAGAAAAACAAGGCAGACGCATATCATTTGAAGGCAAAACATAGGTTTGGACCCCTCAGAAGCAAATGTTTCAATACCATGTCTTCCGCCTTTCTCCAATCCACTACGTACCAAGGTTGATACATTGTTTATTGGTTTCTGCTTCATGGGTTTCAACTTGATTGAAGGCGAAAGTTATGAGTCGAAAGGTGCTTCCAAAAGAGGCGGAACCCACTTTTCAAGGTAAAATTTGATTAATAGCAATTAAAGCAAATACTTTCTAACTAATCTGCTTACTTGTATACATGTGATTGGTTTTCTCAACTTTTCAAATTCGTTACAAAAATAACTACCGCATAATTTCAGATCTAAACCAAGATTAATTTAACAAATAAGCCCCCAATTCGAGCACCCATTCGGCGTCATATGATAAGACTCCCTCGATTCGAGCACCCATTCGCTACCGAAACGTCTGATGCTACTGTCGTCAACACATCAACATCTCCCTCACCAACTCCACTCTCCACCGGTATGGATGAAAATGCTACTTTCTTCTTTCCCTTCTCCTTGCTAGGACACTCATTCTTCCAACGACCGAGTCTCTTACAAATATAGCACTTTCCCTTTCTTTCCTTCGACTTTCCTCTCCAACCGGGTTCCTTGAATTAGAACGCCCATGATTATTCTTCTTCGCATATCTCTCCTTCTTCATAAATAAACCATGACCACTACTAGCATCACTACTTCTACCACCCAACTCCTTCATTTGATCCCACAACTTCTAGCTAAGAAGACCTGTTTTGACATCATCTAGAGTAAAAGTATCCCGGCTATATATCAAACTATTTGAGAAACCCATATAATGGTCCGACAACGAACACAACAATATCATCGTCTTTTGTCCTTCATCAATCTTCAAATCTACCGCCTTCATCTTAATTAGCAAATTATCAAAGATATTCAACCATGCCTTTAGCGATGCACCTTTCTTCATCTTATAGGCGTAGAATGTTTGCAACAAGATCCAACGATTAGTCAGTGACTTCTTCATATACAACTCCTCCAACTTCTCACAAATACCCTTAGTGATAGTCTCACCACTAATTTCGAAAATAATATCCCCCCCCCCCCGTAGCAAGTTGAAGTGCAGTGAATGCTCATTCTTCTATTTCCTCTCTCTAAACATCTAAGATGTCTGTTGGCAACAAATGTGTGTCAAACACTACCTGATGCACTCATTCCACCTAAGAACCGCTTTCATCTTCCATTGGCACTTTTCAAAATCATTATCGTCGTTCCACTTATCAATAACCAATTGTGATACTGAAGCCGCATACAATCCACGTACATATGGCGCTACACCACTTGGATTAACCATTGAGGGACTATCCAAGGTATTATCTGATTTTGGCATTTCCACAACCACCTACCAACACCAAAGCTCTGATACCAAATGCTATAGGAATTCTAACTTGAGACAACTTAAATTAAAACCCCAAAGCACAGTGGAAACAACATTGTGGTAAGAAGTGCAAAAACAACCAACCAATATCTCAATCCAAATCTCATTCCAATCCAAAATCAATCACAATCACCAAACAAGCAATAGAGAATCAAAGAAATAAAGATAAATAAATCGCACATCGATTTATAGTGGTTCCACTAACGTCTTTTTAGTATACATCTACTTTGAGAGAGAGCCTTTATTAATACCAAAGAGAAGAGTACAAAATAATGATTACAATGATCAATATTCAAATAGAATTGATTTTTGGAGAAGAGAATTGAAGAAAACTAAGTTTTTCTAAACCCTAGTTAATGGAGGACAAAACCCTTGATTAAACCCTTACAGTCCTCTTGTCTCTGACTTCTGAAAATAGCTTGTACAGGAGAATAGAAAACCTAGGAAAAATTCTATAATTGCCCTTTCGAATATCACAAATCGTCGTGCCAAGCCTAAGCTGAGAATCGTCATAGAGATCTATCACTTTAAGACAGACGTCTGTCACATGTTATGGAAAAACATCTACTGAAACCACATACATCTGTCCCAAGTCTCGGGTTCCAAAACCCTGAAGTAGCAGACGTCTGTGTTGTTGGTTCAAGCAACACTTCCCTTCTCATCGCCATAACTTCCTCCTTCGTGCTTCAATTTGTGAATCGTCTTCTCCGTCACCAAGCTACTTCTAACCACTTCAATTTCCCCATATAATGTCCCCAAAATTCAATAAGTAACACTTAGGTCTTGTTAACCAAGGGAACATTCAATATATTTTTAAGATTAGAATAACCTGTATATTTCGATAGCCAAAAGCGAATAAAATCAAATATTTTGACCTTGAAGGCAAAATTGACAAATTTAAAACATTTGAATTTGAAAATAAAATTGGAACCATTGTGGTGGTCTTGTTTTTTTGGTGCACCTTATATTTGATTGATTTTCATGAAGCTAGATTTTATTTATGGATTTTAGAAAATATTTTTGAACGAAAATAATACGCAATTGGGGAATGAAAGTTTTAATCTCCAGATTCCTCGGTTGGGCTAGTAGGCGTTAAGTAACTACCAATTAATTCTGTCAATATATGTCAAAATCTTTAAAATGGCATTTCAACTGAGCAATTGACCAAATCACTATGACCATTCATCTTTTGATGTGGTGTATACAATGAAAAAAACATAAACCGCTAATTTGACTCCTTGAAAGTTATTGGAAAGACAAGTTTCCATTATAAAATGACCTGGAGTTCCTAAAATAGCCACATCATATTAGAAATTAATTTTCCATGTAATTTGTTCCATAAATTTCTTTTATTTCAAATTAATCTACTAATAAATGGTGTGGATCGTTATAGTTTCTATGCAGCTTGTCATTCAACTAGTCTGAAAAGTGGCCAAGGACAATGTCATCTTCAAGAAAAAATAGAACGACACTGGGGAAGATTAAACTTTTGGCACCTTAATTACTCTTGCACCAAAAAAGTTTCCTTCCATTCGTGCAAGTAGAGTGGACAAGATAACTATCATATCATAAAAACTAAATTTACATATTACTCCAAGACATAAAGAAGTCGAACATTGAGAAGCCCTAATCCAAAGAAAACTTCTCACAAGCTAGAAAATAGTTAAAGCAGCGACTAGTAGCATGAAAATAAAACTATCATCATATACTATAAGTTTGGTCAGACAGAAAATTAAAATATGTTCCTAGCTTTTGTTGTGCACCCCTTTGAGCTTCTAATTAAACAAGAATTCAATTGAATTTTTATCTCCCCAACACTATCTATAATTAAAAATCCATTAGGGAGAAGATTATTCATTTAAGAGTAATACTTTATTGCTGCATTTAGGGCATAGTGGTCAACCTAAAGCTTATCTTGTCATGAAAACTGAACAGATGATCACTTGAGTAAAAACTATAAACAAAATAATCAATTTTATGATAATCAAATTAAAAGGAAAAGGTCATAAGTGAATGAGATTGAAATTATATACCATACTCACTCAGTTAATCCATGCAAAAATAAATCAACAAATTAAGCATTTAAAGATACCAGTTTAATTACAGAAAAACTATATCATTACATATCTCATCGAAAGATAATGATAAATGACATAAAAGACGTAAATGTTAGGAAATTTGCGGTTCGAGTCGAATCTGACGAATATAATGTCGTACTTCTGACTTCAAGGATCTATGGAATAGATTCTTTCAAACAATAGTTCAACCTAGCAGGTACAAATAGGTTATCGAACTATCGACTTTCAGGATTCAATGAAGCCTTGGAACAGCGTAACCACATTCAAAATTTGTATGTTTTGATCTGGCCAAGAACACTTAAATCTGATCTGAAATGATGCAAAAATATGGAGGGAGAATAGAGTGATGAAATGGAATGCAGCCCGTAATGGCGCACAGGCGTGACAAATTTTACTGAATTTGCAACATCTTGTAGGCAATACAAATTCGTTGATATGAGAGTGTTCTGTAATAGTCTAGTGGCGTTGCAGATTTGCGTGGGAAGAAGAAGGAGATTTTTTCTGTTTTGAACAACGGTTCTAACCGACCTATATATAGAGATGAGGAGGTTTCTGTTCATCAAGGGTTGCATCCATTCGATACAGAACCATTAACAATGGTCACACCCTTTAAAATGTTGCATCCGTTCGGTTAAGAACCGTTAACAATGGTCGTGCCCTTTCCGATGTCCCGCCTTATTAAAATATAATTCTAGGTCCATAATGGGCTAAAATCCAACCCATTAATGTTTTAAATTTGCTCCAAAAATATCGTCATTTGACCCATACCCGTACCAGCCCGGCCTGGCGGTCGGCGGCGGTGGCGCGTGGTTGTGTGATAGTTATGCATGACTTCTCTCCTCTCAACAAAGCTAACATTTGGGAGCACCAAGGTCCCAACTTCTTCGTGAGAAACCCATACTTAAACAAGTATTGTTCCCAATATCCCATGATGTGGGACTTTGTTTTTTTTCTTTTTTTCTCTTCCCTTCTTCTCTCTTTTTGAAAACAAAAAACAAGGGAAAACTTGAAAAATATCCAACATTCTCCCCTATGTTTTAAGTTTGGATAATTTTAAACATTTTAAGGTTTAAAACCGAAATAGCTACATCACTAGAGTTATTTCTTACGTACCCAAGTAGGATCAAGCCAAATGTAGTTCAAAGATCAAGAATTGCATCATCGTGAAAACCAATACATAAATAAAAGGTATCTTTTGGATTTGAACCTTTACTTAGTATAAACCCTTCAAAACTTTATTGAGATTCTATGGTGAACGAATCTTGAACCAAGTATCCCTTATGAAAAAACCGAAAAAATCACACATATTGATTTTCTTAGGTAAAGTGTTATGTGTTGCTAAGCACGTTAATGGCCATGTGCTTTAATCTTGGGTTCATGAGTCTACATTAGAAAGCGGTCTTACTTTCTTAGGAAACGGCCCGATTTCCGTACTCAAATAGGTAAGTCTCTTAAGGTGTTTCTACGATACACCTTTTTAAGGTATCTAGACTTATTAAGGATATTCTATCCATCTTTTGTTCTTGCAGAATCCAACACTAAATATTATGAGATTATTGATTTAGTGTTCCATAATCATTTTCTTAACTTGTTGGTACCCATTGAACTTTTTCTATCTTTTCAAAACATAAGTTGTGTTACTGTTAAGGATGATCAACCTTCATTCACAGACCTTAGTCCCATTTTCTTTGATTTTATAAAAACCATTGCCTTTGGAAGACTCTTTGTGAGTGGGTCAGGCAATTTTTTCTTTGTTCTATGTGATAAATAGTTATCACTCCACTTTTGAGTGACTATCTTATCTTTGATGTCTTAGACTCACATGTCTAGACTTCCCATTATATGTCTTATTAGAGACATTGTATATTGTAGCTTGATTATCAAAGTTAATCAAGACTGCTGGGGATGGCTTCTTCCATAATGGGATTTCTATTAATAAATTCCTAAGCCACTCTGCTTCCTTACATGCATCTGCTAATGCAATCAACTCCGACAACATTGTTAAGTCAGATATACATGTTTGTTTCTTGGAAACCCAAGACACAGCAACACCTCCTAATTTAAAGATACATCCAGTCGTAGACTTGGATTTAGATTCTACATTGTTCTAGGTTGCATCACTATATCCTTCTATTACAGCGGGATATCCTTTATAAGATAAACTATATGCAATGGTTCCTTTCAACTAAGCTATAACCTTGGAAATAGCTTTCCAGTGATCGAAACCTAGATTATTCGTAAATCAACATAAATGTTTGTAGCGTATGCTATGCTGGTCTAGTGCAATGCATAGCATACATCAGACTCCCAATAATATTGAAATACTCAAGTTGCAAAATGGTACATTCAGTGTTCTTTTCTAATTTAATACTAGGATCTAAAGGAATTAATGTTGGTTTGTCATTATAATGACAATATTTTTGGGGGAACTTCTCAATGTAATGAGATTGAGTTAGCAACAACTCCCCCTCTTTCCTAATGATTTTAATTTCCAGAATTATTTCGGCTTCTCCTAAATCTTTTATATAAAACTTAGAAGATAGAAACTTCTTAGTTGCATTCACACGGGATATGTTGGAACCAAATATTAGTATGTCATCAACGTATAAACATATTATAACATAATCCTTGCTGTCCGATTTTCTATAAATACATTTATCGGCATCATTAACAATAAATCCATATAAAAATGCTATTTTATCAAATTTCTCATGTCATTGCATGGGAGCTTGCTCAGGCCATAAAGAGATTTTTACTAATTTGCAAACTTTCTTTTCTTAGACTGGGATTTTAAACCTTCAGGTTGTGCCACATATATCTCTTCTTCTAAATCTCCATTTAAAAAAGCAATATCTACATTCATTTGATGTATGACCAATTTATGAACTGATGCAAGTGCTATTAAATAGCGTATAGAAGATATGCAAGCAATTGGAGCATACGTATCAAAGTAATCTACTCCATATCATTGCTTATATCCCTTAGCAACTAATCTGGCTTTAAACTTATCAATGGATCCATTTGTGTCCAACTTTTTCTTAAATATCCATTTACATCGTATAGGTTTAGCATTAGGAGGTAAATCGGTTAAAACCCAAGCTTGGTTTAACATTATTGAATTCATCTCATCATTGATAGCTTCTTTCAAGAATATTGAATCTCTAAAACTCATAGCCTTAGAATAAGTTTTGGGTTCATCGTCGACATTCATGTTATATCTAGTCACACTAAGGACTACATCCTTACTACCTTCTATAAGAGATGTAATGAAGTCAGGGTCATAGTCCTTCTCCATTCTTGCTTTTTTGCTTCTCCTTTGTTCAGTACTATTATCCGGTACTGATACTTCCTTGCTGTTTTGAGCAAAAGCATAGTCATTGTTATTGATATCATCAATCGTATTAGGTTCTGGACTAGATGATCTTAATGGAATCTCAATAGTTTGATTTTTAAAGAATTCTACATATATGGATTCTATAACTTCTATGGTGTTAAGAATTAGGAACTTATAAGTTATACTAAACAACCCCAAATTTTACGTCTTATAAGATTAGGTTTCCTATTAAACCATAATTCATAAGGTAAAACAATATTCTTTTTAAGTGGTACTCTATTTAAGATATAACATGAAGATAACATAGCATCACCCCATAAGTTATAAGGTAAGTTTGAACTTATGAGCATGACATTCACCATTTCTACTAAAGTTCTATTTTTTCTTTCAGCAACACCATTTGTTGTGGATATGGGGCAGTGCATTGGTGAACTAAACCATGTTGTTTACAAAATAAGGTGAATTCATTCGAGAAATATTCACCACCACGATCTGAATGTAATACTTCTATTTTAACTCCTAATTGTGTTTCAACCTCTGCTTTGTAAATTTTAAATTTATCAAAGGCCTCATCTTTAGTTTCATTAGATACACATATGCATATCTAGTATAATCATCAATAAATGTTATATAGTATTGGTTACCACCATAGGTGATATGACTTTTAAAGTCACCCACATCACTATACCAAATCAAGCAAGCCAGTTTTTCTTTCTATAGATTTAAAGGATTTTTGGTGTGTTTTTGCTTAAACACATATTTCATATTTAGAGATAGTATCGAAATCACAATCATAAATTAATCCTAATTTATGCATATTTTTAAGGAAATTATAATTAACATGTCCTTGTCTACCATGCCATAAACTAACAGAATCAACAATATAAATATAAGATTTCTTTATTAGATTCAACTTAACCATGTCGTTACAAGAGTATCCCTGTCTAATGAATTTTCGGTTCTTAGACAACACTATCTTTTCAGATTCATACACCATCTTGAATCCTCCTTTGTTAAGAAGGTATCCAGAGACCGAATTCTTACACATATCAGGTGCATAAAATACATTAACTAATGTAAGAACTTTTCCAAAAGTAAATGTAACTTCTATAGTGTCTTTTCCCAAAACTTTGCTTGGAACCTTATTTGCTTCGATAAATTTGTCGGCTTCTCCATTATTTTCTTCGTAAGTCTTAAATAGATTACGGTCTTTGCAAATGTGAATGGTTGCTCCAGTATCAAACCACTAATCATTATCAGTTTCACTAACGGAGTTCGCCTCTTGCACTACAGCCACAAGCGAGTCTTCGATTACATTCACCTTTAGTTGTTTCTTTCGTTGACGGTAGTCTCGAGTATATTGGCCAGACTTGTTACAGTAGTAACAAGAACCTTTCTTTTGTTGTTGGAATTACTTTTCTTCTTATACCGTGTCTCATTCTAAGGCTTTAGCTTGTCAGTAATTTAAACATTATTTGTCTTAGAATGGGATTTAGTTTGTGGATTATCATCTAGTTCGCTTTTACGAGAGTCCTCTTCAATACGAAGATGACGTTGTAAACCATCTAAATCCTAATCTGTTTCTGCATGCTTCAATTCTTTCTCATAATCATTCCAAGAGTTAGGGAGTCTTGAAATTATAACTCCAACAACAAAAGATTTAGGGAGATCTATTCCAGCATATTTAAGTTGATTCACCAATGGTATGATTTTGCTTACTTGTTCAACTATCAACTTATTGGCGACCATTTTAAAATCCAAAAAATTGCAAATAAGAAATTTTTTGTTACATGCCTCGGATATGCGGTATTTTCTTTCCAGTGCAGTCCAAAGTGCCTTTGTAGTTTCCAAGGTCCTATGAGCGTTGTAGACAGGAGTAGACAATGCATCCAGAATGTGCCCTCTGCAAAGAAAATCATCCTATTTGCGCTTTGCATGTTTTGCCTTTAGAGCATTGTCATCTTTGTCATCTTTGTCGGGTATTATTTTAAAGTCATCTTCCGAATGCAGAACAACTTGACGGCGATGAGGAAGAATTTCATTGTCTCTTGTCATCGAGTAAAATTGTCTCCATCAAACCGCTCCAATCGAGTTAAATGTTGATTCATGACTTACATGGTGCTCAAACCTTCCATGGTTGAAGGTATTGTTTGAAATTTGTTGGAAAATTTACCGTTTGAGACAAATCTGACGAATACAATGCCGTACTTCTGACTTCAAGGATCTATGGAATCAATTCTTTCAAACAATAGTTCAACCCAGCAGGTACAAACAAGTTATCAAACTATCGACTTTCAAGATTCAATAAAGATTTGGAACAACGTAACCAGATTCAAAATTTGTATGGTTTTGATTTGGCCAAGAACACTTTAATCTGATCTGAAATGATGCAAAAATATGGAGACAGAATAGAGTGAAGAAATGGAATGCAGTTTGCAACGGCGCACAGGCGTGAATTTTTTTACTGAATTAGCAACACCTTGTAGGCATTATAAATTCCTTGATATGAGAGTGTTATGTAAAAATATGGAGACAGAATAGAGTGAAGAAATGGAATGCAGTTTGCGTCTGTTCGGTTAAGAACCGTCAATAATGGTCACGCCCTTTCCAACGTCCCGCCTTATTTAAATATTATTCTGGGTCGATAACGGCTGAAATCCGGCCCGTTTCTCTTTTTACATTTGCTCCAAAAATATCGTTATTTGACTCGTACTCGGTCGGTCCGACAACAGTGGCGGCGTGCGTATGTGGTGGTTGTGCATGACTTTCCTCCTGTTAACAAAGCAAACATTTAGGAGCCCCAAGGCACAAACTTGTTTATGAGAAACTCATATTTAACAAGTATGGTTCCCAATATCCCAAGATGTGGGACTTTTGCTTGTCTTCTTTCTTCGCTACTTTTTCTTTTCTTCTTTCTTCACTCTTTTTGAAAACAAAAACAAGTGAAAACTTGAAAGATATCCAACAGCAAATGTGTGTGATGTGTTCCCATGTTAGTGTATTACCTTTGAAAGCCCTAAAAAAGCACAAGTCTATACCAATCACGATCGAGAATTGTAAAGGGGATTTATATTTTACATTTTCGTTTAGGGCATCTCATTTTTCTTTTTTGATATTATTGCTGAAAAATACCATAAAATTATACTCTATGTTCTTCATAATAACATACTTTTTAAAGGTAATCAAAAACATTATTTTATTGCATTTATTTTCACCTATGGCATTAGAAAGAAGAAAACTGAGTGTCTTTAGCAATATCTATATCAACCTCATTCACTTTGGTCTAGGGACATGTTTCTTCTGCTTTCCTTATTCGCTCAAAAGTGCTGGCTGCCATGATATGTTGTACACTTGTACTATTAAAATGGATTTTTCGCTAGTTATATTTTCAGACATTATTTCGTTAACTTTGTCCTATTAGTTCTTAAGAGACATGTTGTCCTCAGTTTGGCCCTTGATTAACTACGAGGAAGTTTCAGTTGCATGTGATATGCTGCATGGGGAATCAACCAAACCAGTCTTTGATAATCCATAAGGAATCTAACTTTTTTTCTTAAGTTCTATATTTTCCTCGACATGTTATTTCTCACGCTTCATCTTTGAATTATTGCTTTCAAGTTTGAAACTTGTTCGTGGTACATTTTAATACCGTTTAAGTGTAAAATTCTCTAGCCTGTTATTTAAAGTAGCACGTGCAGACTTGAACTCCTACCCAAGCGTTAAACATTTATTTTAACAATTATTATTCTAATATATATACATACACTACAAGGAAAACCGGCATTTGCGTCGGCTAGAAACCGATGCCGGCCATCGCTAGCCGACGCAAGCCGTTTCTAAAAGCCGACGCTAAAGTTGACGTCATCACCAAGCATTCGAGTCAGCTTTTGCATCTGCTTCGTCACCACTTTAGTGTGGATAAGTGATGGCAATATCCACGTGGCCCTTTTTTTAAAAATTCTGTTTGTCGTAACAAACCGATTCCAGCCGACGCCAACCTATAACCACAATGCCGTCGCTAGCTGACGCCAACCTGAACCCAAAAGCCGTCGCTAGCCGTCACTAGCCGACGCAAGCCTGAGTTCATCAGTTTATATATAGCTGATGTTTGTGCCTTCAAACCATAATATAAACAATTTTTGTCGAACTATAACGACATTCAATCTTCCAACACAAGTATAACATCAACCTCTCATCAATCAAACATAAAATTCATAATTTTCCATCAAACAACAACTATATATCCAAAAACTCATCAATCAAACACAACGTTCACCACTTTATACATCATACTCAACAATACATATAAGTACTATCAAACAGATCATGCATTATTGTCCTACTCATCATCATACATCAAACAACAATAAGTTCAACACAAAACAACACAATAAGTTCAACACAAAACAATCTTACCTACTCATCATCTCCAGACGCATCCTCTCCAGGCATTCTTCTATGCTCTGCCAGGTATGCCGCGATATGCGCATCGAGCTGCTGTGCAAAAGCAGTGCTCTTCCGCCAGTTATTGATCTCTGTTATATGCTGAAGCAACAACGCTAACTCCTCCTCTGCCTAGGATCTCCTGTAAGCCCTCTGGGATGATATCGTCTGTGAAATAGTTAATAGCTAGTTATAATTTATGCTTCATATCATATTAAATGTATATATTAGTTAATGAAGCAGTTTACCTCCATATTTCCAAAACTATATCGCCTATTTCGCGTAGGCGGATCTACAGTGGCGTCCCAAATATGGTTTAACTCTTCAACGGTCAACTTCTTACGTCCACCGATCTGCGCCATACGTGTCCGCTCCGCCTCATATGACTCCTGCGATTATAAATAAAAGTTTGACACGAAAAAAATTTAATTTACGATTTTTTAGCTGTGAAATAAAGTATTATCAAACACTATCATTACGGATAAGCATGTTTACCATTACAGATTGAGATTTGGCGTCTGTCCATCTATACGAAACATTTCCTTCCTCGTCTGTCTCCTCCACCGCATGTGTGGCAGTAAACAACTCAGTCATCGTAGGCTCGCGATTGTACTTCTTAGACTAAAAATATATATATGAATAAACAATGTTACCAATATGATTAAATAATGTTACAGATATTTATAAACACAATTTATAAGTTTACCAATTCGTTTTTATGTTGCTGAAAAGATTTTGAGCCACCACGATGTACAACAGGATTCTTATTCCTGTTTTCGCGGTTCTGCGCTGATATTTCCTATACATTTAAGCACAAGATTAACTATATTATTGCAACTAATATACGAAATCATAAAAAAAAAATTACAATTCGAAAGTGGATAGCTTACTTTGAATTCAGCAGTATCCAGAGCCGAAGAAACTCACTATATACGTCTGCACTCTAGTTTCATGTATCTTCGGATACTCTTTTACAATTTCATATATTTCTTCGCTTGACCAAATCTTTGGTGGTTGCATACTCTCTTCTCTGTTAGCTATAAAGCTTTTTCTATCACTTCTAGAAGGATGATTGATATGGAGAAAACACCGATGACAATCAAACCAAGAAATTCTCTTTTCATACCATAGCGAAAACGCCTGTGTTTCTTCCATGCAATAAGGACAAGCTAGACGACCAGCCGTACTCCAACCTGAAAGCATCCCGTATGTAGGAAAATCACTAATAATCCACAACAAAGAAGCGAACATACGAAAATTCTTTTTTCTCGAAATGTTGTACGTTTCAACTCCTTCATTCCATAGCGTTTTCAACTCTTCGATCAATGGTTGTAAATAAACATCGATTTCTTGTGTTGGATCATCAGGCCCAGTGATGACAGTAGCGAGAAACATATATGGAGTTTTCATACACATCCATGGAGGTAAATTATAAGGAGTTACGATAATACGCCATGCTGAATATTTACTACCAAACTGAGAGAATGGTGCAAATCCATCCGTACATATACCGAGTCTGACATTACGGCTTTCGGCAACAAATGCGGGATAAGTCCCATCGAAATGTTTCCATGCTTCTCCATCGGATGGATGTATCAGAGTTCCTTCTTCCGGTGTTCTCACCATGTGTCATCGCATATGGCACGTCGTAGCAGAAGATGCGTATAACCTTCGGAGTTTGGGAGTGATGGGTAAATAATGCATCCTTTTGTATGGAACTTTTTTTTCTTTTTTTTCTTGGTTTGTATCTTTCTTCGTTACATATTCTGCATTTTCTAAACTCAACGTCATCTTTTCAATACAACATGCAACCTTTTACACATGTATCTATCTTTTGGTATGGCAGACCGAAAGCGGACATAAGTTTTTTCACATTATAATGACTATCGCATATCAGATTATTGAGTGGCATGTGTCGTTTTGCTGCTTGTACAACTGCTGTAAATCCAGCTTTTGTAAGGTTTAATTTTGATTTCATAGTAATGTATTCGACAGTTACTGATAATTCGGTTCCACTTTTACAACCATCCCACAACGGCCTTTTAGCAGAGTCCAATAAATCATACATTTTTTAGCTCACACATTTGGTTCTTCTTCGACATTTACATCTTCATCGTCATCTTGATCAAACATTGGAAACATTGATCGTGCTGCATCTTCCACCATATTTTCTATTGGATTCGTCATAACATTATCGTCATCTAACGCTACAGGATTAGGTGTGGGTGCAAGAAGTTCTCCATGACGATCCCACAAGTAATAATTCGGCACAAAACCATTTTTATAAAAATGTACTTCAACTATATCTGCTTTTCAATGCTTCAAATGTTTGCACTTACTACACGGGCAACGAAGTTCTTTGTTATTACGATTATTAGATTTAGCGAATCTAATAAATTTGTGTACACCGTTACAGAAATATTTCTTTATTGAACCTTTCATACCAGTTCTGACTTCATACATCCAACTACGGTCGAGAAAATAATTGAACATTTTTCCTGATTTGAAATATATGTTAGAAACACAATAAAGTTTATCGTTTATTAATCTAAATAATCAATTCGATTTATTTTTTGCTTTTTGCTTTATTGTTTTAACTTTGATGGTCGACCATCCTACTTCCCATTACAAATACAATAAAGTAATTACATTTCGTAAATCATATCATTTTAAACGGTTCACTTAAGTTTAAATAAATACTTAAAATAAATATCATATCATACTATTTTAAAAAATTCAAATAAATACTGCAATAAAATTTTCAATTCTTATCTTTGTTGTTTTTTTACTTTGACGGTCGGTTATCCTACTTTCCATTACAAACACAATAACGTAATCATATTTTATAAATCATTTCAGGTTAAACGATTCTAAAAAAATTCGACAGCACTTTCCTTTTTTCGCTGTATCGTACACAAATGCATGTACACAGGCAAAAAAGAAAGTGCCATCGAAATTTTCTGAACCGTTTAAACTGAAATGATTTATAAAATATGATTACTTTATTGTGTTTGTAATTTGTCCAAATATTAGGACGAATCCAACAAGTGTTGTATCAGATGAATATAGATGTCTGTTATGTGGAAAAACGAATATCCATATAACGATCATATACAACACTTGTCAGACGGGGCCAAAAATTCTCTAAGGGGTTCAAATAAATAAAGCACAAATTAAAAAATATTAATATTGAAGTGTTAATGGTCTGTAGTGAAATAATGATCTTAAATATTAATATTGAAGTGTTAGTGGTCTGTAATGAAATATTAATATTTTAACTTTTGTTTAACTACATAAATTTTAATTAACGATTTTGTGAAGAAAATAAGTAGTTAGCACTTACAACAGTATAACAAACATTCTCGTAAACTTATCAATAAACATATTATTCAATGATCATGTATTATTTTTTGGATTTTAAATTAGCCATAATTTTTTACAACAAAGGGAACAATAAATTCACTAATTAATTACCGTCAAATCAACACTAATTATCATCGCCTAATACGCAATAATCACCATTTTCAAACACATAATCAACTAATTTTCTAAATTAGGTTTACCATTATATACCCAATTCAAATAATAAACTATGTATCATAAAGTAATAACATATATTCATCAATTCCAAACCCCTAAATCATCCAATTCCAAATCCCTAAAACATCCAGTTCCAAATCCCTAAATCATTAACTAATTTAATTTAAACCTAAATTAAACAAAGCTAATGGAAAATAGGAGTTACCGGTAAGTGTGGAGAGGTTCAAATTGGCGATGGAAGGATGCGACAGCCTCTGGTGGCGGATAGCGGCGGCTGGCTGCGGGAAGGAGAAGGAGCTGAGTGAATGGAAGGAGGGAAGTGAAAAATGTTTCTCTCGGCTGGTGCCTGTATATTCGTGACCAGCGACGGCCGCATTTTTTAGCCGTCGCTAGTCTCTGTCGCTATACGAGCCGATTCTGGTAGTGATATACACTAAATTAAACATGAGAGATTATGATGCAAATGACTGCACACATCTAAAATGAAAGCATAAGTTTTTGCATGATTGTTTACAAACTAATAAATGCATAAAAAACATTGAGTATTTCAATTTTTCTTTTCATTATTAATTTTAATTATAATTCTAACTGTGATAGTAGTTTTGGATTAGCCTACTCTCTTGACTTGGAGAGAGGCGAATGTGTTTGTTGAGTGGATATGACCCTATCACTAGGGCGGGTGTTTAGACTTTAGAGATGAGCGACCAGTTATCAGTAATCTATCCAAATCAATCGATAACAGATTCATATTAGAAAAGATGGATGGTGTTCAATAGATGGCTCTTTGGGTAGACCACTCGATGCTTAAACATAGTATTGCTTGCGAATAACGTCAATAACTGAACCTGTATAGAGACGTTGAGCATACACTGGTTGTGTCTCTCTTGGAAGTGTTGGGAAGAGATGATGATATTGTAATGATGAGTTTATGTCACTTAGGTTTTGTCTATTATGAACCTGAAAAAATATAAAAGAGTTTAAATAAGTATATACTAATGAGCAATAACTGTAAGCTGTATGACATATAAAGCATGAGCACAATTTTGCATAAATCCTAAGAAACTATTATTACAAGCCCAAAATGTTGCAGTCAAAAGTTTGCTTAAATGCTAAACATATACGAAACATATATGGAAATGATAAAGAGAGGTTTAGACCATCTGTGAAGTTGGTTGGTCTTATGCCAAAACTTTCATCATGTAAATGAACAATTTTTCTAGGACATATGTATAGAAAGGAAAACAAGACCCACGGCTATAGAGTTTTGAACCCATTGCTAAAGAAATAAGCATATACCTTCAAAAGTTATTACCATGGCAATAAAATCCAAACCGAGAGGTGGCTCTTATCTCTGCTCTTGTACTAGTCAGAGATCGAGATAACTAATTACTTGACCATACATGCCAACATTAATCACTTATACTTGGTTGTACATGCCACAAACTACTTACAACCGGCTATACACACTTAAAGAAGCTCTAAAGGAGAGAAATCAATGGCCTAAAATCTTGACATATGGCGATATAACGCCAATCTAGATTAATTAATGCTACTAAAAACATACAAGTCTCCCTCTTCAGGACCAGTACACTTCAATTAACAAAGCTTATCACGTCCTTTATCAAGGGAAAAAACTATTCAACCATACAAGTTGGTTTCCTGAGAAGTTAGCTGAGCAAATTATCAAATATTTTTTCAATAAGGACATGTCATCAATCCTAGTAATAACTCTGAGTTATCAAATTGTGGTGTTGTGCAAAATTTCAATTAGTTTGCACTAAATTCAAAACTGCAGCGGAATACTGAAGCATAGAAACAATCAAAAGAAAACAGAAGAGTAGAAAATACAAAGATTTAACGCGGTTCGGCTAGATTGTCTACGTCCACGGACCCAACAACTATTCTTTTATTTTACAGAGGAAAGAGAGTACGAAAGAAAGATTACGAAATTATAGTAAGTAAAGTGGAGAGACTAACGTATAATTATAAATTGGATAATCAATTTATCCAAAGATCTGCTTACGCTCAAAACTCATAATTGATTGACTGCAGAAATTAGAGTTTACTGAAGAAGAGCATTGGTGGATGCTCCCTCACACTCACATGAAGATAAACTTCCATCATTTAAATAGGCATGAAAATGAAGGATGCTTAAAGATGAAGTAAATTAATTTTCAGATTATATGACAATCTTTTCAAGTTACTTGATTTGATTCCAATGCATATTAATGACAAAAAATTTATGTTTTCATAAATTTTAATTGCTTAAATCAATCTCCATATATAAACTTGTCTATCTTCATTTAACAGATCTGACTAATTAATTGATTAGCAATTAATTAGTTCTTTTCTCTAAAAGATATCATACATATCCTTTCTCTTTACCTTTCCATATATAGCCTAATTAATTTTGAGAAAAATGTGTGATCCTCTATGAATAGAGAAGAGCGATATATAGCCTAATTAATTGATTGAATGAATCAACTAATTATTTTCTTATCGTTTTTGAAAAATATTTGAAACACATAAATTCAACACTCCACATTGATTCAAATATAACAATCTCTCTACATCACCACATCTCGACAAATCGTTGGGTCTACGTCAACAAGCTCAATATGAACTAGTTTGGGCAATATTGCCCAAACAGAGCTTTCAAATCTTTCCCAAGCACAAGAAAAATAGTATGCACATCAGCAAACATAATGCACACTAGAAAATATCAAAATTCTTCAACATATCCGATGTAGGAGATGAAACTGTAGATACAAACCTTTGAGAGACCAATGTAGACATAATAGCATGATTCAACTTCTCCATCCCAAACTGAATGAGGACATACTCAACATTATCGACTTCAATCTCCTCTACAAGAATTTTTCTAGACTTTCCTAAGTCAACATCAACAGACTCACTAACAAGCTCCATGACATTCAAAGCATAAGATGAAGAATCATCACTACAAACATGCTTATAAATAGAACCAACAGAACCAAAAAGCCTTTCCAACAAGTGAGCTCCACCTAGAGTCTGAACCTCTGTAATCTTCTCATCAACCATGGTATCATCGGAAATACCAATATCTCTTCGAATATAGAAACAATCCGATGACTCCAAATGGGTTTAGCAATTTTCTGTCCTCCCAATGTCATCACTTAATAGAGGCTCCACCTTCAAAGACCTCTCATCAAATATCGCATGTCTGCTAGTCACAATTCTCCTATTTGTTTTACACCACAACCTATACCTCTTCACTCCTTCTGTATAGCCTAATAAAATATGCTTGCTTTCCCTAGGCTTCAACTTATCATGTCTCTCATCTTCTAAATAAGCTGAACAGCCAAACAATTTAAGGAATGAATAATCAACAGGCTCTCTTTTCCATATCTCTTTCGGGATCTTTATATCTATGGCAATTGAAGGTGTATGGTTCATGAGAAATACTTCCATAGATATCGCTTCTGCTCAAAATCCCTCTTCTAGACCAGAAGTCGTTCTCAAGCTCATAGCTATCTTCCACAATATCCGACACATGCTCTCCGCCACTTCATAACAATGTGACTCAACAAAAATAGAAAAATCTCTAATTACATGCTCGGACGCACAATAGTTAGTGAATTCTTGTGACATAAATTCACTGCTATTTCCAACTTTGAGAACCTTCAAACACTTCCTCTAATGCTTTTCTACCAAGGTCTTCCACTTGCAAAATTGGGCAAATATTTCATCTTTGACCTTTAAAAAATAGACTCAGACCTTATGTGAGAAATCATCCACAAATAAGACGAAGTAACTGGCTCCACCAAAAGATGCAATTGGGTTGGGTCTTTGCACATAAGAATGAACATACTCTAGAAACTCTGTAGCTCTAGGTCTTCCAACATCAAATGTGAAATGCTTATTCTTTCCAAAAGAACAATATCCACAAGAGCTAGATTTAGACTGACAAACACCATCAATCAACCCACGCTTTTTTAATACTTCAAAACTCTTCTCACCAACATGGCCTAAACGAAGATGTCATAACTGAGTAGAATCTGGAATACTAGAATCAGCAGAAACTACCGACTCTTCTAAGACCATCTCTCCATGAAGCACATAAATATCATTAACTCGCACCACTTTCATCACTGCCAAGGAACCCTTCGCTACTCCTAAATTCTTTCCATCTATTATTATCCTCATACCAAGTCTACTCAAAGCTTCAACTGATAACAAATTTCTACGCAGCATTGGAACATGTCTAACATCCGTGACAGTCCTAACTACATCATTATGCATCATAAACCTTACACTTCCAATGCCCACAGCATAACAAGACGTGTCATTCTTCATATGAACTACTTCGCCATTAACCTTTTTGTAACTGACAAAATAGCTCCTATTTGGCGTCATATGACAAGAGGCTCTAGAATCAATCACCCAACTATTATGCTCTAAAGGTGAAATACTGGCTAAAAATAATGATGCATTACTATCACTTCTATCCGCATCTAATCTAACTACTGGCAAAAATGAAGCTTTCTCCTTCTTCTCTCTCTCTCTCTCTTCATTCTAAGAGCAGCACAATCCCGTATGAAATGCTCATTCTTCTTACAATAATAGAAAGCACCCCTTCTAAGACCATTGAAGTGAGACCATGCATATCTCTTCTACCTCCAAGGTGCTTCTGGTTTTTATCTCTTCCTCTAGATGAACAAAGTTATTGTTGAAGTACACCATCATTAGTCTTCACCTTCCATGTCTCTAAAACTCCTTTTCTAACATATTTGGTGATGCCATAAGTTTTCATACCAGTACTAAAAGAATTTTCTATTGGTAACTAATCTAGAACAAGATAGCTAGCTCTGATACCAATCGGTTGTGCAAAAGTATGCTCTGATACCAACATTCCATGGTATCAGAGCCGATGGTTCGATGGGACCATTATGATATAGAGTTTACCTAAGTGTGCTCTAATATGTGGTTTGAGCTCGAGATTCTCATTAAGGTGGAGTTATAAGTTATAACATGCCCTGCTCCAATTGTGGAAATGGGAACTCTTTGTGAAACAGCTTGGCCCAACTGCTGGAGGTGGTAGTGACCTAATCTAAACTGTTGGAGGTGGTAGCGACCTTATCCAAGTGTTTGAGGACTCCATATAACTTCAAGTTAGATTGAAAAATGCTCGTCATGTTGGAGATCTGTTAGATGTGGCTCACATTGTATTAGAGTGGATGCGTAGATTGAATTATGGTTAGCACCATATCGCAAGATATTCTAAAAGAGATGGGCATATATATGAGATTTGTAGCATGTAACAACAAGGGACTCCTTTTGTTACAAATAAATATTGCCATGAAAATATATGTCCTCTAAAGGAGTGTAGGGATATTCAATCATGACGCTAGCACCAAAAGAATTTCGTTCAGTGGTCTTGCCTCTTCTACACTAAATGAAGTGTGCACATAGTGGAAGATGCGAGGGGGTGTCGAAAATTTACAACATGTGGCACGTATCCAAATCTTTGACCAACATGCTATCGGTGTTGGAAATACATTTCACTGATCAAATACCAATACCATGGCATGAGACTACTACAAATAGAGGATCCTATGTTAGGATTTTTTTTTCTAGGATCCATACATGATTCGATTTTAGAAGAGATAAGAAATGAAGAAAAACAATAACTAATAGATTCCACCAAACAAAATCTTTATTAATTCACCAAAAGATTATAAGAGAATGTCTAAAAATTGAGAAGATATCTCAATCCTGAAACCAAAAAAAATTCCACGCATCTAATGAATCATACACCTGCCTATTTATAATAATCTTGATTAAATGTCTATTTTAATCAGCCGTTTATTATTTCCATCTCCTAAAATAAATCATTCTCATGTAGATAGTTCTTTTTCCTTTGAAATGCAATAAAAGAGGCAATTAATCATCTCTAAAATCTACAAAATTCATAAAAGAGACAATGTATTTGAGTTATAATTCCACCTTGAATCAAATATCTTCAAAATGTACTTAAATATGGAATATTGTATCATCAAAATCTAACGATCTCCACCTTAATGTGATATTTTATAAATGTCATCCATGCTCTACCTAGATCCTCAAACTCCAAATAATCTCCAATATTATAATGGAAACAAATATCCCCATCCCAAAAAAAAACTTAACTAAACTCCAAACGACTTAAATATGCATGCCTCTTAATTGAATATGCATATCATTGATAAATCAAAATTGCTTGTAATACGAAAAAGGTCTCCAAGCAGACTTTGTGGTTTTCCCTTTCATGCTTCCCCTTGATTCTAACAAATTTGCCTCTTCAAAACCACTTTGAGAAATCCCTTAATTCTCCACCGTTCTTCCAAGCAACTTGTACAGATTGTTTTCCCCCTTTTTGCGCATGGCACCTCCTTGTTGCCCTTCCAGACCCTTGTTGCTCCACATCAAGTTGAAAAGTTGCAACCTTTTTCTTCCAACTGTCCCACTAAAATAAGATTCCTTTTAATTTCTGGAACATATCTAACTTCCTTGAATTTCACCTCTCTCCCATCATATATCTTCACTCTAACCGAACCTATACCCTTCACCTCAATATCTCCACCACTAGTAGACTACACCTTACTCTCTTGCTCTTTATAATCAATAAATGTTTCCTTCTGGTGACATATATGAAAACATGCACCCGAATCAAGCACCCACTCATCTTCTCTTCCGTCGGCATAGAGAGTGTCATTACTAATAGCAAATTCACCTCATCGTCGCAACCTTCGTCAAGCTTGCCTTTCTCTTCCTCTGCCCCTTTCATCATTTATTTGTCCTTTTTAAGTTTGTTGCAAAAATTTAGTTGATGTTAAGATTTTTCATAGTAATAACAGATAAAATTCCTCACCATGCTTGATCTATTTGATAGCCTTTCCATGTTTGGTTGGTTACCCCTCCTTTCAAGATGCACCACTCTTATTGGATTTCCGATATCCTCTTTTTCTTTATATTTTTCTTCCATTTGATTCATCCTCTATATCTCCTCATTAACAAGACTACTAACCATCGATCCCATTGAAACAACTCCATCCAAATTTGAGTTGTTCAATGCAACCAGAAGCGTTCTCTAACTCTCTGGTAATGAACTCGTTAACATCAAGGCTTGTACCTCATCATCCATCTTATAATTTACAACCGTCAAATGATTCATAATTTCTTGAAAATTATTGAGATGCTCTCCAATTGACTTACTTTCCTTAAGCATAAGATTTACGAATCTTCTTATAAGAAGTGCCTTGTTTGTTGCAAAGTGCATTGCATAGATTCCTTCCAATTTCTTTCAAATTTGAAAAGCAGATGTTTCATTATTAACAGTATGAAATACCGTATGCTCCAAAAAACACCGAATAGCCGCTGCAGCATTCCTATCCAAAGTTTTCCATTTTTCTTTAGGTAAGATAGTAGGTTTCTCCCCTTTGTTCTTCAATACTTAGTGAAGATCATTGAGATATAGAAAATCCTTCATCTTAGCCTTCCATAACCCTCAATTTCTCCCATTAAGTTTTTCAACACTTATATTCTCCACAACCCAAACTTTCGCAAATTTTTTTTATACTAGTCTCTAATATGAACTATTAGGATTTTTCCTAAGATCCCTACACAATTAGATTTTAGAAGAGATAAGAAATGAAGAAAAACAATGAAAAACAAATTCCTCTAAGCAAAATCTTTATTAATTCACCAAAATATTATAAGAGAAAGCTTAAAAATTGAGAAGACATCTCAATCCTCAAGATAAAAAAAAACATTTTCCCTATACATCTAATGAACTATATACATGCATATTTACAATAGTATTGATTAAATGCCTTTTTTAATCAACTGTTGGTTATGTCCATTATTCAAAATAAATCATTTCCATGTAGACAATTCTTTGCCCTTTCTAATGCAATAAAAGAGGCAATCAATTATCTCCAAAATCTAAAAAACTATATAAGAGGTAGTGTATTGAGTTATAATTCTACCTTAAATCAAATATCTTAAAAATATACTTGAATATGGAATATTGTATCACCAAAATCTAACATCTTAGTCCTCTACCAGATTTGAGAGAACAAAAGTATAAAGAAACTCTACCATAATTCCAACTCAAAATGTATATGATCAAACTCTATTTCAATGGATTCTCCTTCAAATGTGCTTGCACTCTCAACACTGTCAAAAATGAATAGAATAAGTACTTTTACAGTGGAGTAGTAATCATCCCAGAACCATTATAAATCCAAGTGTATCTACTTTCTGTTTTATTATTTCCACTTCATCCATATTCCAACACCATTACCTCTCATTACCTCTAACACCCAAGTTGCATGATGTTGAAATAGCACATCGACCCTAAGTGTCAAGAACGGTTGAAAGTTAAAGGTATAAAAATCAAAACTACATCATGCATCAATGTACATTTCTCACAATAGAAGACATGAGGTATGTAACAACCCAGATTATTAACATGCGGTAATTTGGATAATTGATCAGATAAACTCAATTCGAAACAAAATATAAGCAGAAAAAATTGGAGATGAACAATTTAGGACCCAAGACCTCTTCAGAGTTTGTAATATAATTTAAGGGAGCTTAGAGTATAAATATCAATATGGTTAGGATTATGGCTTTTTACTTAAGTGTTGGGAGTTGATTTACAGATGATTCAAAATGATGACTTTTGCATATAGATGAATTGAACCATGAGATATATTCCATTGTGTTTGGAACTTTCGACAAACGCAAAATAACATATGGGAAGTTGACATTTGGAGGAATGCGTTTTTAGGCTCGTTTGCACATGGATCAAGGCCATTGGTATGTTTGGGTTGAAATAAGAGAGTGCAAAACTTTCTTATATTAATTTCATTTTCATTTCCCTCTCATTCACGTTACTCTCCACTTTCCTATTTGATGGAGCCCTTGATTCAACCCTGCTTCATGGAATTAATTACTTGATATCAAACAAAAATCACCATAATCCTTCTCAATAGATTCTCTACAAACCCAATTTGTTTGACGACAATTGGAGGAGATTTGGATTTCATGATTGAGATGTTGGGACGGGATTCCAACTGGAGACCACTCAAATCGAAACCTCAAAAGGACAACAGAAGATGGGATAGTGGTAAGAAGTGTAAAAATAGTCAATCAATAACTCAATTCCAATCTCAATCAATCCAAAAGCAATCACAATCCCAAACAAGCAATGTGGAAATCAAAGCAATAACGAAAAATAAATCACACAGAGATTTATAGTGGTTCCACTAACGTTGTGTTAGTGTACATCCACTTTACGAGAGAGATTTTATTAATATTGATGAGAAGAGTACAAGAGATTGAATACAATGATCAAAATTCTAATTAGAAATTGATTTGTGGAGAAGAGAATTGATGAAAATTAGGTTTTGATAAACCCTAATTAGTGGAGGCTAATCTCTTGCAGTCACTTTTTGTCGTTTGCATGCACACACAGATCTGGAACCTGAAGCTAGCTTATATAGGGGAATAGAAACCCTAGGAAATGTTTCAAAATTGCTCATATAAATATCACAAATTTTCATGCCAGTCCCAAGCCTGAAAACATATGGAAGTCACTTCAAACGTCTGTCCATATCCTTTGGAAAAAGTTCTATATAGGCTCAGATGTCTAACCATTTGGTAAGACATCTGACCTAACTCTCTGGAAAAAGTTCTGCATAGATTCAAACGTTTAACCATTTGGTCAGACATCTGACCTAACTCTCTGGAATAATTTCTGCACAGACTCAGGCATCTGGCCATTTGGTCAGACGTCTGGCGCAGGCAATTCAGCCCACTTCACCTTTTCCCCTATAACTTCCACCTCCAAACTACGATTCGCGAATCGTTTTCTCCATTACGAAGCTACTTCCGACCTCAACAATTCTCCGTATAGGGTCGCTAAAATTTAACAATTCACCTCGACACTATACCCATCTCCAAATTCCAACGGTACCATACCATCAACAACTACCGATAGCACCAATTATCACCACTTATACTTTCAACCAAACATGAATGATTTCCCAATGAGCTTCGGCAAAGCCACCGCCCACTGTACTCCACCGATGAGCCTAGGCAAAGCCTCCACCCGCTAATGAAATGTTGAAAACATCCAAATCCTAAACCGTCTCATCAAAGACTAAAGTGTTGAGGAGTGTAAACTAGCACTTACCAAGAAGATAGAACCTCAATCTCTCACCGATACTCTTCCTCATCCATAACTAAGCTCCTCTCTCAATAGTGCCACGTAGTGGCACCTAGCACTTCTCTACTCGAATCAAGTTTGAGCAATGCTCGGACTTTCCAACCGGTAATGCCTTAGTGAACATATCCGCCGCATTATCCTTTGTGTGTGCACTTTCCGAAGATATACTTACTTATCCTCATCCATGGCTACTAGAATTGACTTTGTTACCTCAATATGCTTAGTCCATGAGCTAAACGCCTAATTCTCCACCATGTGAATAGCAATCTGGCTATTACATCGAACATCAATACTATCATGTCTGAATCTCAAGTCACACAACAATGGTTTCAAATAGAGTGCCTCTTTTTCCGCCTCTACTGCAGCTATCAACTCCGCCTCCCTAGTGGTAAAGAAACTATAGTTTGCAATCTCGATCTCCAACTTATGGTTGTACCACCAAGTGTGAAGACATATCTGGAAGTTGATTTTTTTATCCCTATCACCGGCGTAGTTTGAATCACAATAACCAACCAACTTGTAATCCATCGCCTTACTACCGCCAAAAACAAGACCATGAGATGATGTGCCTCTAAAGTATCTAAATATAAGCTTCACAGCTTTCCAATGTGATTTCCCCGGATTAGCCATATATCGATTAACCATCCCGATGATATTTGCAATATTGGGTCTTGTACACACCATAGCATACATTAGACTTCCAACCATACTAGCATATGGCACCTTTGCCATATAAGCCTTGTCTTCCTCCAAGATAGGTGATCATTTACTCAAAAGCTTCATATGCAAAGGTAAAGGTGTATTTGACACCTTTGCATTCTCCATGCTAAACCGGCAAAGCACTTTCTCAATGTACGCCTTTTGAGTTAGTTTTAACTCAAAATGCTTTCGATCCCTTATAATTTCCATGCTCGGTATCCTTCTTTTTTCTCCAAGATCCTTCATTTTGAACTTCGATTTCAAACTCAGTTTTAGCTTGTTGATTTCATTATTATTCTTAAAAGCAATAAGCATATCATCCACATACAAGAGTAAATACACCCAACAATCATTTCTCAACTTCTTAAAATAAACACAAGCATCTTTGATGCTTCTATCAAAACCATTTTCAAACATAAAATGATCAAATCTCTTGTACCATTATCTAAGTGATTGCTTTAATCCATATAGTGATTTCTTCAACTTATAAAACAAATTTGACTTACCATCCATAACAAAACCTTTCGGTTGCTCCATGTTGATGTCTTCATCCAAGTCACCATGCAAGAAGGCCGTTTTCACATCAAGTTACTCCAACTCCAAGTCATGAACGGCAACTATAGAAAGTAATATTTGGATAGAAGTATGGTGTACCACCGGTGCGAATATCTTATCATACTCATTTCCCTTCCTTTGTGCAAACCCCTTAGCCACTAGCGTAGCTTCATATCTCTCAACGTCCTTCACCTTGTATATCCACTTGCACCCAATAGCATGGCTTACTTTAGGAAGTTGAACCAAATCCCAAGTTTGATTCTTCAACAATGATTGCATCTCTTCCTCCGTGGCACAAATCCACTTCGAGCTATCACTCGACTCCATGACGTCATCAAGGTCCATCGGCTCATGTTGGACTACATAAAGAGCATAGTCCAAATTATAAGAAAAGCTAATATGGTTCCAATCACAATATATTTCGGGTGGTCTTATAGTACGATGATAAACCCGAGTAGCAATACCATCATCCAAACTCCCTTCGGCTCCACCTTGAATCGAATCTTTTCTAGAATCATGCATATCACCAACACTACTTGAGGCACCCTATAAACTATGTGATTTAACATCAACCACTACTTCCTTGCAAGTATCTCCAACTACTCTACTCTCTCTACTCCTTAGACAAAATGTGGGAATAACTTCCTTCTCCTTTGATTCACCATGAACTAAATTCGGAACATCCGATGAGCTTTCTTTCTCCTGGAACATCGCCGACTCATCAAAAGTAACATGATGAGAATTCACAACCTTGTTCACTTCTGGATTCCAAATCCGATAGCCTTTTACTCCATTGGTATAGCCAAGAAAAATCCCCTTGAAAGTTCAGGTTCAGGCTTATCATTTCTCGGATCATGCACATAAACAGGACTACCAAACACACAAAGATAACTCAAGTCAATTCTCTTTTCCTTCCACACTTTCTTCGAAATTTTTTTACCAATAGCTGAGCATGGAATTCGATTAATGATATGCACTGCAGTTGACAAAGCTTCAACCCAAAATTCCTTTGCCAAACCCAATGCCAATCTCAAGCATCGAGCTTTTTCAAGTAGAGTACGATTCAACCTTTCCACAACACCATTCGACTGCAGATCTATAGGTGTAGTAAAATACCTCTGAATACCATGATGCTTGCAAAACTCCAAGAATTCTCCGAAAATATATTCTCCGCCATTATCGGACCTTAGAACCTTCAAATACTTGCCACTCTTATTCTCAACAAGAGCTTTCCATGCTTTGAACTTTGCAATGCCTCCGACTTGTCCTTATTACATACACTCGTACTTTCCAAAAAAAGGTTATCAATAAAAGAAATATAATACCGAGCTCCACCCAAAGAAGCTATTGGTGCATGTCCCCAAACATCTATGTGAACATACCAATAACCCTTCTCGAATCATGTTTTCCTCACCAAATGAAACTCTAGTTTTCTTCCCCATGAGACATTCTTTGCAAAACTCTAATTTGTTGAAACTCTCTCCATCTATCATCTCTCTCTTCTGATGAACATCCAAACTCCTCTCCGAGACATGACCTAACCTCAAATGCCACAACCTAGTCGCATCCAAACCACGAGAACTATCAACTCTTATACAAGTTTCACCTTCAACAGTCACTTCTTGAAGCAAATAGATTCCATGAGTCCTTGCACCCTTCATCACCACAAGTGCAGACTTCGAAACCCGCATGTTATCACTCTCAATAGTGATCTTACAACCTAAAGAATCCAGCTGCTCCAAAGAGATAAGAGACTTCCTAAGTCCCGAAACATAGCGCACATTAGTGAGAGTACGAACCACTCTGTCAAACATCTGAATTTGCACGGAACCAATGCCTTTCGACTTACAAATAACACCATTTCTCATAACAATTTAATTTCCTTCTTTGTCAATGTAAGAAGAAAAATAATTTATATTTTGGTGGCATATGATAAGACGCCCCCGAATAGGGCACCCATCCGCTACCCGAAACATCTGATGCTACCATCGACAAAACATCTACATCTCCCTCACCAACTCCACTCTCCACTACTACTGATGAAGATGCTACTTCCTTCCTTTTCTTCTCCATGTCTGTACACTCATTCTTCTAATGGATGGCTTATTACAAATATAGCACTTTCCTTTCCTTTCCTTCGACTTTCCTCTCCAACCGAGGTTCCTTGATTTAGAACGCCCCTGGTTCTCCTTCTTCACATACCTCTCCTTCTCCACAAACAAACATGACCACTACTAGCACCACTACTTCCATCACCTAACTCTTTCATTTGATCCCGTAACTTCTCACTAAGAAGAGCTATTTTCACATCATCAAGAGTCAATTATCCGACTATAGATCAAACTATTTAAGAACCCTGTATAACAGTCCAGCAACGAACACAACAATATCATCGCCTTTTGCTCTTCCTCAGTCTTTAATTCTACCGCCTTCATCTTCATTAGCAAATCATCAAAAGTATTCAAGTGTGCCTTTAGCAAAGTACCTTCCTTCATCTTATAGGTGAATAAAATCACAATAAGATCAAACGATTAGTCAATGACTTCTTCATATACAACTCTTCCAACTTGTCCCAAATACCCTTAGCGGTGGTCTCACCACTAATTTCAGAGATAATATTCTCTCCCATAGCAAGTTGAAGTGTGGTGAATGCCCATTCTTCCATCTCCTCTCCCTCAACATCTGAGATGTCCGCTGGCAAAAAAATATGTGTCAACACTACCTGATGCACCTGATTCCTCATTAGAACCACTTTCATCTTTCATTGCCATTTTTCATAACCATTATCACCATTCCACATGTCTATTACCAATTGTGATCCTGAAGCCACATATGAACTACGTACATAATGAACTACATCAATTGGATTATCCATTGAAGAACTATTTGAGGTATTATCTGATTCTGGCATTTCTACAACCACCTACCAACACCTATGCTCCGATACCAAATGTTGGGACAGGATTCCAATTGGAGATCACTCAAATTGAAACCCCATTAGCACAGCGGAAGACGGGATCATGGTAAGAAGTGTAAAAACAACCAATCAATAACTCAATTTCAATATCAACCAATACAAAAGCAATCACAATCCTAAACAAGCAATATAGAAATCAAAACAATAGCGAAAAAGAAATCACACAGAGATTTATAGTGGTTCCACTAATGTTGTGTTAGTGTACATCCACTTTAGGAGAGAGATTTTATTAACATTGATGAGAAAAGTACAAGAGATTGAATACAATGGTCAAAATTCTAATTAAAAATTGATTTGTAGCGAAGAGAATTGATGAAAATTAGGTTTCAATAAACCATAATTGGTGGAAGCTAATCTCTTGCAGTCACTTTTGTCATTTGTACGCACACATATATCTGGAACCTAAAGCTAGCTTATAAAGGAGAATAGAAACCCTAGGCAATGTTCCAAAATTGACCCTGTAAATATCACAAATCTTCATGCCAAGCCTTTGCCCGAAAACATGCGGAAGTCTCCTCAGACGTTTGTCATAAAGGGACAAACATATGTCCATATCTTTTGGAAAAAGTTCTATACAAGCTCAGACGTCTGACCATTTGGTCAGACGTTTGACCTAACTCTCTGGAAAAATTTCTACACAGACTCACACGTCTGACCATTTGGTCAGATGTTTGACCTAACTCTCTGAAACAATTTCTGCATAGACTCGGACGTCTGACCATTTGGTCAGACATCTGGCGTTGGCAATTCAGCCTACTTCACCTTTTCTCCTATAACTTCCACCTCCGAACTCCGATTTGCGAACCGTTTTCTCAGTTACGGACCTACTTCCACCTCTACAATTCTCCATATAGTGTTTTCAAAATTTAAGAAGAGACGGATGAGGCATTTAGCATGTGTTTCTTGCTAATTTGGTTCTCTAATGAATTCTTAGGTGAGTGGGTCATATTTCTATTCTCTATGATCTTTTATGCATTTTAAGCTTTATTTCTATATTGGTGTAGGGTTGTGGTTAGGATGTTGAGAAATTGATTGTGCGTGATTAATCTTGCTATTTATAGCCTATATAACACCAAGATGAATTGATATCTGATGACTAAATAGAATTGATATGAATATAAAATACTTAATAAGCTCTAAAACATTAATCCTATCATTAAATGATATTAGTTGGATTCCATGATTGTTTTTGGTCTATAGATGAATGAAATTGTAACAACCCAAAATTTTTATTAAATATTTTAATTCATTTTATTTAAAACTTTGGTGTTTAATTGTCCAAAATTTAATTTTGAAATTTTTACAATAAAGTTTGGATTTTTGTTTGTAATTTCCTTTCCAAATATAATAAAATAAATAATTTATGCATATATATCACATATATTCATCTCTGTTTTATCTTTCTATATTTTCCTTTTTTGACATTCATTTTATTATTTGAATTGTTATGTGTTTATATTTCTTATTTATTGCTTGGAAAAATTTCAATGGATATACGTTATATTGTCTTAAAGGCATATCTTTTTAAAATTTTATTTATTTTATTTATTGAATGTTTCATTGTATACACCTTTTAATTAATGGCAAGGAAACAAATTAAATTGACGTATGTTACTTTGCTTTGATTTGGCATACGTTACATTTGCTTTATTTCTTACCTCTTTATTTGCCTATCTATTTATTTCCTACCATAGTTGGTCATAACTTATGTTATTTTCTATTTTTGTATATGCACTTTAATTTATTTATTTGGATGTTCATTTGTATATTTTGTATGTAATAGTTTGGAAACGAATTAATTAGTTGTACCTTACGTTGTTTTATTTTGGCATAAGTTTCTTTGGCTTTATTTCTTGCCTTTTTATATGCCTATCTATTTAATTTCCTACCATAGCCATTCACTATTTTAGCCGTTCCTCACATGCTATAGTCGTGTATTACTTCTCCTAATCACGCATAAAAATCTTCTCAATATATCTCTTCCTCTGATTGAAAGATCTTTGCATACGTTTCTTTTATTAAATAGGAATTAAATCCTCTTTATTATTTTCTTACCATTTACTCTGTTGGCCGTTCATACCTCAAAACTTAAATGCCTCCTCTATTACTAATTCACGTACAAAAACATTTTTCCCACATCCCATTTTATTTCCTAAGAGAAAAATATATAGATTTAAATATCCATGGCTTCTTCTTCCTCTTCTTTCTCTTTTTTTTCTTTTTCTTTCTTTGTTTCCTTCATGAATAGGCTCGACCTCTACCTCCTTGCCAACCCCATCACCACTTGCATAGGGTAGAGCAAGATTATGTCATCTTATCTCAATTATTTTCATTGTTTAATTAATCTAATCTTTTGTATTAAATATACTTATGTATGCTGTATTTGTTTGTGTACATAAGTTGAAATCTTGGCTCTCCTATCACTCAAGTTGAATCGTGCTTTGTCGTGCCTTTTGTGCTTTCCGAAGTTTGATCTTTGCGTTTGAATTATTGCCTTCAGCTTCAAAAAGGTGAGTTTTTATCACTCTAGACATATGTACTTATATTTTTGTGAAATAATGACAAGTGAATCTGTAGACATTGATATTTTATTCATGTATGCATGTGTTGTGTTTACATGATGATAAATGCCGTTTATATATTTGTTACATCATCTGTTATGATATTATATGTATACTGTTAATTTATTTTTGTTAATCACCACTGCAAGTTCCCTATCACTATGGGTAGAAATAATACACACCCGAACCGACTTTAGAAGAAGGAAAAATCATTATGGGCTGAAATGATAGGCTCGAGTGACTTTTATTATAATTGATTTACTTGGAATTGCGGGTTTGAAATGATAGAACCCGGATTTTTTTTTTAAATTACAGATTGAAATGATACACATCCGTATCACTTGACCTAGGTTAGAAAATATTATACAGGCATATGGTTATATTTTTAGATAATATTTTCCTAAAGATTCATTAAGTGTTTTGAATATTTTCTGAAAATTTTGAAGTATTTTGTAATTATGAATATATGAAATTTTAACTTAATTTGATTTAATGCTTTAAGTGGTAAAGGTGTATTTGGTTTTCCTATAAGTTAAAATTTTATAAGTCTATTATTGGTTTAAGAAATTTAAAGAATTTATTTATGATAAATATCGTAATAATTAAATTTGATTTAATATGGAATCTTAAATTTAATCTAGTAACTTTAATAAAAGTTATTTCATGAAATAGATTTGGTTTGCATAATAAATGATGAATTTTGGATATAATGTAAGTTAAAAATGTACATTTGACATGTAATTGTAATTAACGTAATATTGAGTAAGACAATAAATGCTCTTTATTGTGATAATAAATTGTAAGTTAAAAATGTATATTTGACATGTAATTTTAGTTAATGTGATATTGATTAAGACAATAAATGCTCTTTATTGTGATAATAAAATGTAAGTTAAAAATGTACATTCGATATGAAATTGTAATTAATGTGATATTGATAAAGACAACAAACGCTCTTTACTGTGATAATAAAATGTAAGTTAAAAATGAACATTTGACATATAATTGTAATTAATGTGATATTGATTAAGACAATAAATGCTCTTTAATGTGATAATAAAATGTAAGTTAAAAAAAATGTACATTTGACATGTAATTGTAATTAATGTGATATTGATTAAACAATAAATGCTCTTTATTGTGATAATAAAATGTAAGTTAAAAATGTACATTTGACATGAAATTGTAATTAATGTGATATTGATTAAGACAATAAATGCTCTTTATTGTGATAATAAAATGTAAGTTAAAAATGTGCATTTGACATGTAATTTTAGTTAATGTGATATTGATTAAGACAATAAATGCTCTTTATTGTGAAAATAAAACGTAAGTTAAAAATGAACATTTGACATGTAATTTTAGTTAATGAAATATTGATTAAACCAATACATGTTCTTTACTGTAATAATGAAATGTAAGTTAATAATATACTTTTAACTTAACATAAGGAATTTCAATCTTAAATAGGAAATTACAGTAACTAAGTTTATTTAACTTAAAAGCATGGTTTATTTAATATCCAAATGAATTAATTAGTGTAATAATATAGAAATGATAAAATAAATATGGTAAGAGTTGTAAGTATGTAAACATTTGGGTTATATAAAATGGTTAAGTGGAAAGTATATACTATTTTGAAATAAAGATATGGTTTTGAAGTGGATATGATAATTTGATTTTGAAAGTATATACTATTTTAAAATAAATGATATGGTTTAAAATGGATATGATATTTTGGTTTTGGAAGTATATACTGCTTTGAAATAAATATCCATGGGTTATAATAATGATTGGTTGGCAAAGAGATCGGGATCGGATATGGGCATAATCTCTGTTGATACGAAAACCACTTTGACAACCGTGTACGCGGTGGAGATTCCAGAATGAAGTAGGATGGTGGCGACGTTCTATTGAGGTATATATGTGGACCCGACTCCTGTGAGTTGGCATAAGGTGGCTAAAACAGGAGCGAATGACGGGCTAATGAGGTAGCACCTTTGATCGGACACACTTCTTCGTATTCCATTCTATTACTTTGTGATTGATTGGTACGCTCCTTTGATTTTTGGGAGTGTGGCTCAAGGAGGGCGGTAGCTGCGCGCTACATGTTACCACCGGTCCGGAAGCGTAATTGGTATATCTACCCTAACATTGCCTATAGTTGTGTTGTGTCACCTACCCTAGTGTACCTTGTATGATTTTGATTTATGTCGTACCTATGGAGTATCCTCTGGTAGCCTCCCGATCTGAAGGTATTACGTCACTGAATAAACTGCTGGCACTACGTATGTATTAAGGTGGAAAATGTAAAGCCTTAACGCTATTTTAAAGTAAGTTTATTCTACTATAGACATTATTATAATAGCAAAATATTACTACATGGTAAATAGTTTAACGGATCCTTAGAGGATGGGCGGTCTCAAACATCCTTTAAGTTACTTGTACCTATATTAAAGTTCACTTGAGTTGGTTTACATTGTATAAGTATGTGTGTCCTGACTCGAGTGGTTTGTGTTTTGCTTTACGCTCGGGTCAGACTGAGTGATACAACATTTGAGACTCACCTTCGGAGTTGGTGCTTTGCTTGAAGATCCAGCTATCTATTTCAATTTTGGTATTTAGTTGATTCCAGTTATCCAGTTGATTCCAGTAATGTATTCTAATTTGTACTTGATTATCATCTTGTTACTCTGTTGTATCTTATTTAACTCTGATGTATTTATATAGTAGCTTCATGAACTATTAACTCTTTTCTTCCGTTGCATTTTATTACTCTGTATCTGTGATCTGTGATTTATTTATTTACTGTATGTTCTGAGTTTTGCCAAATTTATTTCTACAATTCGGTATTCTGAGGAATTCAAGTCTGACATGTGCGGATGCGAATGGTTTGAAAATATCGAGTCGTTACATTTGCTATCAGAGCTTTGGTTTTAGGCAAACTATTGCCTACGGAGCAAAAACTCATTAGAGATAGGGTAGAAATACCCTAGAATGCGTGAAATCAACCTTAGAATCCATTCTTTGTGAGAGAACGTATTTTAAAGTATAAAGAGATTTCCAAACGATTTTCAAAGGATTTTCAAAGAGTATTTTGATATAAAAACCTTTCCTATTTTAAAGTCAATTTCCTTAACTTCTTTCTTTCCTTATCCACCTTGTTAGTATTTTCCTTGTACGGGATATTTAATTTTCGCTGAATCTTATCTTGGTTTTCCTTAAGGTCTCTCCCTTAAGAAACGTGATTCGATTTGGGCGTAGGCGGAAGCTTGCTCCTAGGTTTGTCGGTCCCTTCCATATCTTGGAAAGGATTGGTTCTCTAGCTTATCGTCTGGATTTTCTTAAGAAATTTGCACGAGTACATAATGTATTCCATGTATCGCATCTTCGCCGCTATCTGCATGATCCATCTTTGATTATCCAGTTTTCTGCTCTTGATAGTTTGGATATTGAGCCTAACCTGACCGTTGAAAGGAAGCCACTTCGTATCATCGATCAAGGTACGAAGTAGGTAAGAAGGAAATCTGTCAACCTAGTCAAAGTACAGTGGAGCACTGATGATCGGGATTGTCTCGGGGAGACAGAGGAGAGCATACGTGCTTCGAATCCGGAATTATTTGTTTTAGGTACTTTTGCTTTGCTATCTTGTTTTTCTTTGCTTCCTTTTCGAGGACGAAAAGTTTTGTGGAGGAGAGTGTAACAACCCAAAATTTTTATTAATTATTTTAATTCATTTTATTTAAAACTTTGGTGTTTAATTATCCAAACTATGAATTTTGAAATTTTTTCAATAAAGTTTGGATTTTTATTTGTAATTTCCTTTCCAAATATAATAAAATAAATAATTTATGTATATATATATATTCATCTCTATTTTATCTTCCTATATTTTCCTTTTTTGACATTCATTTTATTATTTGAATTGTTATGTGTTTATATCTCTTATTTATTGCTTGGAAAAATTTCAATGGATATACATTATATTGTCTTAAAGGCATATCTTTTTAAAATTTTATTTATTTTGTTTATTAAATGTTTCGTTGTATATACCTTTTAATTAATGGCAAGGAAACAAATCAAATTGACGTATTTTACTTTGCTTTAATTTGGCATACGTTACATTTGCTTTATTTCTTACCTCTTTATTGCTTGTCTATTTATTTCCTACCATAGTTGTTCATAACTTATGTTATTTTCTATTTGTGTGTATACACTTTAATTTATTTATTTGGATGTTCATCTGTATATTTGTATGTAATAGTTGGGAAACGAATCAATTAGTTATACGTTACATTGTTTTATTTTAGAATAGGTTTCTTTGGCTTTATTTGTTGCCCTTTTATGTGCCTATCAAATTAATTTCCTGCCATAGTCATTCACTATTTTAGCCGTTCCTCACATGCTATAGCCATGTATTACTTCTCCTAATCACGCATAAAAATATTCTCAATATGTCTCTTCCTCTGATTGAAAGATCTTTGCATACTTTTTTTTATTGAATAGGAATTAAATCCCCTTTATATTTTCTTACCATTTACTCTTTTGGCCGTTCATACCTCTAACCTTAGTTGCCTCCTCTATTATTAATTCACGTACAAAAATATTTTTTCTACGTCTCATTTTATTTCCTAAGAGAAAAAAAAATATAGATCTAAATATTCGCGGCTTCTTCTTCCTCTTCTTTCTCTTTTTCTTTTTTTTCTTTTTCTTTCTTTGTTTCCTTCATGAATAGGCTCAGCCTCTACCTCCTTGCCAACCCCATCACCACTTGCATAGGGTAGAGCAAGGTTATGTCATCTTATCTCAATTATTTTCATTGTTTAATTCATCTAAACTTTTGTATTAAATATACTTATGTATGTTGTATTTGTTTGTGTACATAAGTTGAAATCTTGACTCTCCTATCACTCAAGTTGAATCGTGCTTTGTCGTGCCTTTTGTGCTTTCCGAAGTTTGACCTATGTGTTTGAATTGTTGCCCTCAGCTTTAAAAAGGTGAGTATTTATCACTCTAGATATATGTACTTATATTTTTGTGAAATAATGCAAGTGAATCTGTAGACATTGATATGTTATTCATATATGCCTGTGTTGTGTTTACATGATGATAAATGTCGTTTATATATTTGTTACATCATCTGTTATGATATTATATGTATACTGTTATTTTATTTCTGTTAATCACCACTGCAAGATCCCTATCACAATTGGTTGAAATGATACACACCGGAACGGATTTTAGAATAAGGAAAAATCATTATGGGCTGAAATGATAGGCTCGAATGACTTTTATTATAATTGATTTACTTAGGATTGCGGGTTTGAAATGATAGAACCCGTATTTTCTTTTTAAATTGCGGATTGAAATGAGACACATCTGTATCACTTGACCTAGGTTAGAAAATATTGTACAGGTTCATGGTCATGTTTTTAAATAATATTTTTCTAAAGATTCATTAAGTGTTTTGAATATTTTCTAAAAATATTTAAGTATTTTGAAATTATGAATATATGAAATTTTAATTTAATTTGATTTAATGCTTTAAATGGTAAAGGTGTATTCGGTTTTCCTATAAGTTAAAATTTTATAAGTCTATTATTGGTTTAAGAAATTTAAAGATTTTATTTACGATAAATATCTTAATAATTAAATTTGATTTAATACGGAATCTTAAGTTTAATCTAGTAACTTTAATAAAGGTTATTTCATGAAATGGATTTGGTTTGCATAATAAATGATGTATTTTGTATACAATGTAAGTTAAAAATGTACATTTGACATGTAATTGTAATTAATGTGATGTTGATTAAGACAATAAATGCTCTTTATTGTGATAATAAAATGTAAGTTAAAAATGTACATTTGACATGTAATTTTAGTTAATGTGATATTGATTAAGACAATCAATGCTCTTTATTGTGATAATAAAATGTAAGTTAAAAATATACATTTGACATGAAATTGTAATTAATATGATATTGATGGAGACAAGAAATGCTCTTTATTGTGATAATAAAATGTAATTAAGAATGTACATTTGACATGTAATTGTAATTAATGTGATATTGATTAAGACAATAAATGATCTTTATTGTGATAATAAAATGTAAGTTAAAAAAATGTACATTTGACATGTAATTGTAATTAATGTGAATTGATTAGACAATAAATGCTTTTTATTGTGATAATAAAATATAAGTTAAAAATGTACATTTGACATGAAATTGTAATAAATGTGATATTGATTAAGACAATAAATGCTCTTTATTGTGATAATAAAATGTAAGTTAAAAATGTACATTTGACATGTAATTTTAGTTAATGTGATATTGATTAAGACAATAAATGCTCTTTATTGTGAAATAAAACGTAAGTTAAAAATGAACATCTAACATATAATTTTAGTTAACGCAATATTGATTAAACCAATACATGTTCTTTACTGTAATAATGAAATGCAAGTTAATAATATACTTTTAACTTAACATAAGATATTTCAACCTTAAATAGGAAATTATGGTAATTAAGTTTATTTAACTTAAAGCATGGTTTATTTAATATCCAAATGAATTAATTATTGTAATAAAATAGAAATGATAAAATCACTATGGTAAGAAATGTAAGTATATAAACATTTGGATTATATAAAATGGTAAAGTGGAAAGTATATACTATTTTGAAATAAATAATATGGTTTTGAAGTGGATATGATAATTTGGTTTGAAAGTATATAATCTTTTAAAATAAATGATATGGTTTGAAATGGATATGATATTTTGGTTTTGGAAGTATATACTGCTTTGAAATAAATATCCATGGGTTATAATAACGATTGGTTGGCAAAGAGACCGGGATCGGATATGGGCATACTTTCTGTCAATACCGAAAACCACTTTGACAACCGTGTACGCGGTGGAGATTCCAAAATGAAGTAGGATGGTGACGACATTCTATTGAGTTATATACGTGGACCCAACTCCCATGAGTTGGCATCAGGTGGCTAAAACAAGAGTGATTAACGGACTAATGAGGTAGCACCTTTGATCGGACACACTTCTTCATATGTCATTCTATTACTTTGTGATTGATTGGTGCGCACCATTGATTTTTGGGAGTGTGGCTCGAGGTGGGCGGTAGCTGTGCGCTACGTGTTACCACTGGGCCGGAAGCGTAATTGGTATATCTACCCTGGCATTGCCTTGTTGTGCCGTGTCACCTATCCTAGCACGCCTTGTACGATTTTGATTTGTATCGTACCTATGGAGTATCCTCTGGTAGCCTCTCGATCAGAAGGTATTACGGTACTGTATAGACTACTGGCACTATGTATGTGTTAAGGTGGAAAATGTAAAGCCTTAACGCTATTTTAAAGTAAGCTTATTTTACTATAGACATTATTATGATAGCAAAATATTACTACACAATAGGATCCTTAGAGGATGGGCGGTCCCAAGCATCCTTTAAGTTACTTGTACCTATATTACAGTTCACTTGAGTTGGTTTACATTGTATAAGTATGTATGTCCTGACTCGAGTGTTTTGTGTTTTGCTTTACGCTCGGGTCAGACTGTGTGATACAACATTTGAGACTCACCTTCGGAATTGGAGCTTTGCTTGAAGATCCAGATATCTATTTCAATTTCGGTATTCAGTTGATTCTAGCTATCCAGTTGATTCCAGTAATGTATTCTGATTTGTACTTGATTATCGTCTTGTTACTCATGTTGTATGTTGTTTAACTCTAATGTATTGATATAGTAGCTTCATGAACTACTATCTCTTTTCTTCCGCTGCATTTTATTACTCTGTGTCTGTGATCTGTGATTTATTTATTTACTGTATGTTCGGAGTTTTGTCAAATTTATTTCTACAGTTCGGTATTTTGAGAAATTCAAGTCGACTTATGCGGATGCGAATGGTTGAAAATACCAGATCATTACAGAAATAATCCATCCAAGAGTACAATGAATGTGCTAACTTGAATGTTTGGAATTAACTATGATGTGAGCCATTGGTTTTGATCATTGAATGGGTAGAAACTATGTTAGAATGATAGGAAATGGATTTGGTAGATAACTTGTTAAGTTTGGATGATAACTGAGTGATTGTACTTTTATGTTAGCTGACCGATATTTGATGCTTTAAAGTTATTCGTCGAGTTACCATAGAGAAGAGGTACTCTCCAAATGGTGAATAATTTATAATAAAGGCTTGGATATGAGTAGCAAGATTTGCATAAGAAGTGTTGCGTTTATGCAGATGACATATTTTTTGGAATATCATCACATCTAAGATATTAGGGGTGGGTATTTAACCGACCGAACCGACTTAATCGACTGAACCGATCTTAATCGAACCGCTTTAACCGAAAAAATTGGTTAACCGAACTTAAGGTCAAACGACCAATGTTAACCGACCAAAATCGGTTCGGTTAAAGGTTAACTGCGGTTATATATCAGTTAACCGTTAACCGAACTATTTTTCAAATTATCGGGCCTACCCAATCTAATTGTTTTGCTACCCGACTCATTGCTCTTTTCTCCTAACCTTCGTGCATGCTTGTCCTAGTTTCTTTAGCCGCTATTTACTACTCCGTATTCACTCACAACAATTCACTCCAAATTAGCTTAACCATTTAATTTTCGTTCTTATCAAAATCTCAATCGTGATAATCTAGTCTGTCGAGTGCCATCTTGCTCTTCAATCTTTGCTCACTAGATCGCCGATTTCAGCAATGCTTAATACTAGTAGGAAGAGAAAAAACGTGAATATGATTTTCATTTTGCATTGTTTCAATCGTGATTTTGGTTGCTTCTTTTACATATAATGATGGGTCAATAATGTGCTGTTTTTATAATTTGTTGTTTTATAATTTACTGCTCTGATTTCAATCTCCGCATCGTAGTAGCAGAATGACAAAAATGCTTTGTAGTCATATGTAGTTCTGGTTTGTGTAAATATATCTAAAACATCTTCAATGAAGAAGTGGATACACACATACACATTACAAGTTATTAGTAAAACACAATGAGAAATGGGTAGGTTTTATCTTTCGGATAAGTTTTCTTCAACTAACTTTATTTCACCGTTTAAAAGGTTCGCTAAATAATTATAAACTACTACAATGGTCGTAGACAATAGAACAATATAGTTAAATGGTTTTGAATAAAGAAAACGAGATTATTTGTATGGGAATTTGACATTAGATCGTTGCCTAAATATTAATTGGAAATTTAGAATGAAAGATCTATGATATTTTATTTGTCCTGCTAATCATTTCATCAGGATTGATATTAAAAGTCATTTTAATGCATTTTCAAAGAATTTTCAAGTTTATGATTGTTACAGTAGTGATAGGCTTATAATTTAGCAGTTATGTTTAACAAATAATCATTCTTTATAATTAATTATATACACGATAAACTGATTTTTTATAATATGCAGATAATAAGTCCAGTATGGGTTGTGCTGAAATGCTATAACAACAATATTTATATGGTTACTAGTTCACGCAAATGTCAATATAATGTGGCTTGCAAGTTCCATTTTTTCGACAATTTATTATTTTATTTCATATATGCTGTGTATGTTATAGAAACTGAAAGTCATCAGCGTCATATTGTTTGCTACGTACAATAGGTCTTGAATTCTTAAGCATTTTGCCTTAACCACTTTTTACTTAAATTTAACATCAGTTAAGTTTAAACTTGAAAATGGTAAAAATTTCTCTAGGTGTAGCGTGAACCTATATTTAATTTCCAACAATGCAAGCATAGCCTAAAGCAACGAATAATTTAACAGCCCTCTTAATGGTGTAGAATATGGTAGTATTTTTTACCACTACTTTAATATGATTTCCAACAACAATGATCAAAGTTGACAAAACGCAAACTGGAGACGAGAGAATCGTTGTTTAGTTTGGTTTGATAAATTCTTCCGCGGTACTTCAATAATTAAAATACTAGACAAAGCTCTTAACTAAGATAGAATATAAAAAATTAACTGATACAGAAGAATGTTTGGTTTCATATTATCGTGTAATAACTAATGCTTACAGAATGCAACTTTGTTAATGATACAGAAAAAGGCCACTTTCAATACATTCAAATATTGATCATGGGTCACAATACAAGAGTTAACAAGTAAGCATCTTGAAGTGTAATCTTGTATATAACATGTTCTACAACATCAAATATTCTCCTCCCTTTCAAGTCTCATAAATTCCAATAAGTAGTGATTGTAATGTTGTGTATGGATGCTTGCATAAATTTCACCAAATCATGAATACAATTAATTCAATAAAAAACATAGGAATGTAAAATATAAAAAGAAAATGAAATAAATAAATAAAAACACAAGACAAATTCATGTCTATGTGCATGCAACTTTTGGGGTGTGCATGTACTCTAATAATTTGCCAACTCAATTTTCCTTTCATAATTCTCAAATCGATATAAGAAATGTCCTTGATATTATCCAAATCTAAGGATCATGATTATATAAGCAAAGTAATTTGTTCAATGGGAGTAATTTGTAAAAGGAGATGATGATGGAGCTAATTACAAGATGCTCATTGTCAATAAAGCACTGTGTCTACAGAAATTTTTGCTAAAGCGTCACAATACTTGCATACATAGTTTATTATTATTCGTTCCATCAGGAAATCTAAGGTTTAAGCTTTCAAATAAGCATTAACTATAGGTTATCCATTGCTTAGCATCTTATTCAGATGACAAGATATTATCACTTAGCATCTTATTCAGGAATATTTTCTGTTTATGTTAGATTCTTTCTGTCAATCAACTGGATCATTCGTTTATTGGCAAGTTTTGGTTCCTGTTTTGAACCAACATGTAACCATTTATAGATATTTAAATTATGTTATAAGCATATTGTTTCCATTCATTTGAAATATGAAGGTCAATTAATAGAAGTATATGCCCATTTTCTTTTGTATGCATCTCTTCGATCATTCATCCCGGTGCATGTTCCAGTCATAGACAGCCTTTGTGGCAGTACAGAATCTGATTATTTGTCAGTTTTCATTCCAAATGATTTTTAGATATAAGTAACCATTTTGTGGTCAAAAACTCATAACCAAGGTCATGAACTAATAGCATAATGATGATTGATTTTTCAACATTTTAACAAAATTAGTCATGATCCAGTGCTTTGCTTTTGATGTCAATGAAAATTTTGAGCTTTCAACTTATTGAAATAAAGCAATTTGATATTTGTAACATTGTAACAATGCTTCATCCATTTAAATTTCAAAAAATGTATTATTCATTTGTTAATCAATAACATAAGTAAACTTGAATTGAAAGGAGACGATGAATAAATACTCCCATACAGCATAATATTCATTTCAATTTTTTTGTGCTTCAGTTGTCGCTAATTTTATGTCTTTATCAATCATAAAACAGGTGGAAATAGGTGGATCTTCTTGACAAACAACAGATGTTGATGATGAGTATGTGGAAGAAGTGGATGATGAGGAAACCGACGATGAAAACATCAATTTTGGAAAACACCTCCACACCAGAATTGCAAGCCTTCTTCTAGAAAGCCTTCTCCGGTATGGAAACATTTCACTATAGACATTAATCCCAAAGTTAACAAATGTGCTTTCAACTACTGCGGTCAACAATTTGCATGCGATTCTAGATTTAATGGTACTACATATTTGAATTATCATGTAGCAAAATCCTGTAGGTCAATTCCATGGGATATTGATAAGAGACAAAAAAAATTAGCTTTTGGAAAAAATAGCGATAGTGAAGATAGTTGCACTCTCACCACATGGTCATTTAACAAAGAGGAATGTAGAAAATCATTAGCTCGAATGATAATTATTGACGAACTCCCTTTTAGTTTTATGGAGGGCGAAGGTTTTCTTGAATTTTGTCGGCAATTTTGTCCTGGTTTTGAAGTTCCTTCATGTAGAACAATTTGTAGAGATGTGCTTCAATTACATTAGGACTCGATAGATTCTCTTAAAAATTTGTTCTCCGAATCATTGCATGGTGTTTGTCTAACTACCGATACATGGACTTCTATTCAAAATGTGAATTATATGGTTGATGGAAATTGGAATTTACATAAAAAGATTATAATTTTTTGTCTAATTACTAGTTACAAAGGAGAAAATATTGGAAAACTTATTGTCCAATGTATCAAAAAATGGGAACTCAAAAGAATAGTGTCGATCACGGTTGATAATGCTAGAGCAAATGAAGTGGCAATCAATTATGTAAAAACAAATTACAAGATTATAATGGTGGTTGTGTCTTGAATAGTGAATTCGTTCATATACGTTGTTGTGCCCATATAATCAATTTAATTTTTCATGATGGCTAAAAGAAATTGGTAATACTATAGTTGGAACTCGTCGATTAGACTTGTGAGATCATCTCTAGCATGATTTTCTAAATTTAGAGAGTGTGTTCAAGTTTAGGAATTGGTAATAAATCTATGCTTGTTTTAGACGTAACCCCTAGGTGGAATTCAGCGTATTTGATGTTCGAAGCATCTTTGAAATACATAAGAGTTTTTGATGATATGAAAGAAAATGGTGGTATTTTTGCTGCTTACTTTGATGAAGAAGTTCGTCCATCGAGTATTGTAGATTGGAAAAATGCCAAAAATTTTGTTAAAATCTTAAAGAATTTTATGATATTACTTTAAAATTTAGCAAAACTTTATCTATTACCTCAAATGATAGTTTTGCCAAGCTAAGTAGAATTCAAGAAGAACTACGAGCATTGATTGCGGAAACGAATCCTTATGTTGGAAGAATGGTATTTAATATGAAAGCCAAGTTTGACAAATATTGGGGAAGCGTAAGTAATATGAACAAAATTTTACTTGTTACGTGTACTTTGAGTCCACGAATGGATGAGGTATTAATTTGTACACAAAATTGGAAGGTCCAAACCAATTTTTGTCGATCACCGGATTGAGGTTCCAATCAATGATGTTTACTATTATGATGATGCATTCTCAGGTGATATTAGCATTTATAAAATAATCTAGTTCAATGTTTGTTTGATTTTACATACAATACTCTAACTAATTTGTTTTTCATGTAGAATCTGTACATGGTCATCAATGTGAATTATCATTATCTTCAATTTTCAACATGGGTAGTCCGCCTCCATCATCAAAGTTTTCACCATGCTTAGTATCTCCTTAATCACAGTGTTTATATTCACTTCAGTTTATTAAGCAGGTTTTTCTTATTGCTGTAATAGAATTTATGATTTATTCAGTCTATTTCAGTCTTACTATTCAATTTTTTACAATTTATAATTATAATCAGTTTATTAACTTAGCCAGTATAAACTTAGACAATATAAACTTAGCCAGTACATGCCATGGTCATTTATAATTTCAATTTATAACCTGAAACGAAGCTGCAAAATGAACTAACTTTTTGTGATTTCAAGACTGTAATTTCAATACTGTAATTTGTGAACAAATGCATGTGTGATTTCAATACCGTGAACATATGATGCGTGATTTCAATACCGTGAACATATGTTGCGTGATTTCAATACTCTAAACATATGCATGTGTACTGTAAACATATGCATGCCAGTACAAGCACAATAACATATTTGTAAACATTTGCATGTGTGATTGCAATACTATGATTAATTTTGCAATAAAATATGTGAGCATCTAGAAACACCGTTGCATTCTATATAGCATGGCTCAATTTGTTCATACTTGGTCCATTTTAGTGTTATCTACAAACTGATGAATTCTTATTATTTTATTTTCAGAAAATGTCAAAGAATACGAGAACGGAGAAGAAGGTTCCATTTCAGTTGTAATGCTTGTTGTTGCTGTGTAACCTATAATGTCAAAGAATTCTTATTATATTACTAGGTTAATCAATTATTGAGTGTGCTTGCATGTTCTTCTGATGTTATTTGAACTCAATCTTGTAATTTTCTAATAACTTGAACAATCAAATTAACTAATCTTGTATTTATTATCACCATTGATATTGTATTTACACGTCTCTACTGTATAACTTTCAGCTGCATTATTTTAACATTGTTCTTGTGCTGCATTATTGTTCTTGTATTGTTGCAATGTTTTGTTTGTTTGTTTTTTTGGATTTGTTTTGACTTAACTAGTCTTGTTAAATTAACTAGACTTTTTTAAGTATAATTGCATTACATATTGCAGTCTGATCTTTATACCTTGGTTGATGCTTTTGTGGTCTGAACTAAATCTTTCAAATATTGACTGTTGTGGCTCTGTTCTTCAGAATGCATTATATATTGCAATATTTTGTTCGTTCTAGCATGTTTTACATAAATGATAGCAACATCTTGTTCTTTTTAGCATGTTTTACATATAAAGTACGAAAATCTGCCCATTGCACGGCTTTAAAACTTTAAATTGGTAGATATTAATTCAAGAAATAAACAGAATGATGTATTTTTCTTTCAAATTAGAGTCAGCAGCACCAATTTTTGTTTAGTTTCATTTACCTGATATGCTATTAATTCAGTATATTAAGGTGCACATATCTAAATAATTTATTTTCTCCGCAAACATTTCAAAGTTTCAAACAATCAATTGGTCAACCGTTCTAAATTTACCGGTTAACCGATTAACCGCGAATAATAGTCAGTTAACTATTCTATGTGACCGGTCAACTGCGGTTCGGTGGATACTACCAATAACGGTTAACCGAATATCAGTTAACCGAGCTGCATATTAGTTTAGGTTAACTGTAAAAATTAACCGATTTGTGCGGTTAATCAACCGCGTCCACCCCTACAAAATATGTGTGAATTTATGATATAAGATGCTTAGGTCTAAAATAGTTTTATCATGATAGTAATCGGAGAAATGGTGAATGGTTTGAAGATATAGATCCAAAGATATTTGCATTTAAAGGTTGGGTATAATAGATGGGTTCGATACAACCAACAAATCGACTGACTGAATCAGTCAGCCAACTTGTTGGAGGCCGAATTCACTATATTAAGATAATAGTGAAACTTAGGAGGTGTTCAAATGATCGACCCCTGGGAATAGTCAACCAAACTAGAATTTAGTCGTCTGACCACAGTGATTAGTTGACTGATCGATATCTCCTAGTCCGATTTAGTTTGAAATTTAAAAATATGATAACTTTTGCATACAGACTCGGATTGTGACTTAGATGGGTCCAACATTCATAATTTTTTCAAAATACACAATATTTTGTTGGATAAAGTACTTTGGTTTTATGGTTTTAGTAAGGCCTGCGTCGGCATGTATTCCAAAACTGGAGGCTTTGAGGGAGTATGAGAGAATGCATCTATGATGTTCGACAGTAAGAAGTACATGGGGGATGCATTCGATGTGATATGATAATTTTAACGGAGTTGTTGGGTAGTTTTTGATATGAGATGTAACAACCAGTGTTGAGAAGTAATTAGTTAAAGCTAATATTAGTGATTTAATTAATTAAATTGGATTTTTAAGGTTAAATATGAATAATTTTTATTTTTATTTAGGAATATTAGAACTTAATGATAAAGTAATTAGAGATGTAATTAAAATTGTTTTGAGAATAATTATTTGTTTAAAGAAATTAAGAAATAAATTATTTTGGAATCAAACGTTTTAAAGTTGTGATTTACTAATAAATGAGGAATAATAATATTTTGAGTTTTAAAGGATTTTAAATATATTAAAAGTGATTGAATAATCTGTAAAGGTTAACATTATTTATGAACGAGAGAAAAAAAATATTTCCAAAGAAAAGTGGAATTTTATTTTAATTAGGAGATTTGGAAATTATTTTTTATAAATGGGCCTAGAGTATAAATATGAGATATTTAAACTTTCAATATGTTAAAATGTGGAAATAAATTAAATAAAATTTTATTATATTATGTAACTAGCTAGGAAATATAAATATAGTTTTATTTGAAATTTTATGCTAATTTAGGAAGAACAGAAAATAGTTTATGAAAAGAAAAAAGAAATAAATAAATGTTCAATAATTTATACCTAGCCCAAATCAATTACTCAAGCCTAATCCACCATCTAATGTCCTGAATATTCTAACTTTAAACTTCTCTATATTCTAGATTTCTACCTTTATAACCACAAATGATGCATCCTCTCCCGTTCATTTTCAGTCCAGAAAAAAGATATATAGAAAAGTCTCTTCATTCGTTAGTTAAATAAAATCTAATAAATTACCTTAAATTCCCAAATTTGGATATGTTCACCTCAACACTATAGTACACCCATATGCAAGAAGAAATTGGTGTTTTGTTGATGTTTGGAATTCTGGAACATGCAACGGTAAGGAAGAGTGAACTAGAACACTTACATGTGAGTATTTATACTCGCTTATCTATGTTTGAATCACCAAATTCTATGTATATCTTGTGTTTAGATTGATGTATGAATGATTATATTTATGTATGCTCCTTGAATCTTGAGTATAGCAATGAATGTAATCAAAATTGAATTGAAAATTGGATCGAATTGGCTCTAGGAATGTGCGACAGCGGTTGGTCTATCGGTTGACAGCTTACCGACCGGTGGGTGCGTCCGGTGTGTTAAAAAATATATAAGGTATAACTGCACTGATAAATAAAATGAAAAGTTTTATGATATGGATATATAAAAATGTTTTATTTAAAATCTAAATATAAAATATATTTGAAGTTATTTTATCGAGAGGAAATTCATATATGGGTTTTAAACAATGATTTCATAGATGATATAAATTCTAGAAAATAAGAAATAAATTCCTAATTAATGTTTCAAGTATTTTAAAGTAATATATATAATTAATAAGCTAAAATAAGATTATTTCCTATACATTGGATTGAAGGGATTTTATCCTGATTTTTGATTTTTCGTCTCTTTCATATTTATTTTGGAAAATATAAATGATTCACCATTGGTATTGTTTTGATTGGTAATTTTTATATGATATGGTAATGACTTCCTTTATATATTTTCATGATATTTAATTCTGTGTGAGGAGGAATTTGAATAAACAGAGTTATAATACCATATGGTATGGGACTTTCGTTAATATTTCTTTGGTTATTCTTTGGACTCATTATATAGAATATTATGGGGATTGAGAGTAGTTTTTAAGCAATGAATAAACGTTTGAGTATCACGCAGTGGTATGAGATGCTATTGTGATATTTATTCGATTATTCATTGTAAGTAGATGACACTCATGTAATGGGCATGGTATGATGAGATTGTACGTTATGTGAGGTGATGCTCATGGCAGAGAGCTAGAGGAGGCACTTATGGCTCATAATAGTGAGCTAGGGTAGGCACCCATACGTTTATAAGTGGAGAGTAAGGCTTCGTGCCTATATTTATTAGTATTATGTGCCACTATCATGATATAATCCTAGATTATTGGCGGAAGAGGATCAGATGGCTAGTACCTACCCTAACGTCCTGATCATGGGGTTGCGCCCCAGATCCATTACACCTTGAGAGTATATATATTGGGTTAGATGACCCAAAGCGTAGGTGCCACATAGCCCCTATGCCACTTAGGCCATAGTCTATTACCTATAGTGGAAAGTGTAGGATCGTGACCGAGTGCTTCGCATATATGGGTAATATGTGGATATTTATCACGATGGCCGTTGAGATAAATTATCTTTGATTGTATATGATTTCTCAGATATGCGACCTTTATTTTATATCAATGTTTGTATTCTATTACTCAGGATTGAGAGATATACTTGGGCATTGTCATATGCTAGCATAACTATACTTGATGATATCTCATATTTGATGATTTTCGGATTTTTTGACGATTAGAGATAAGAATGATTCACCCATCTATCATTGATTCTATGATTTCCTGTTAGATGTGGTTTATATATGGTTTAGGATATCTTTATGTTTGCTTTAGCAGATCACATTTCATTTGGGATGTTTGCGCTAGTTGGCGTGTGCATTGACCTCTTTATGTTATTTGTGATATCACCAGTTATCATATATATTATATATACACACGCATATATTGACTCATTGATTGAGGCATACCCTGATCATGTGTTATTTATGTAATACTCGGGTCAGTCTAAGACATTTCAGGTACATGGACAATATGACTAACTTGTATTTTATGGGCATGGTGGAGACTTGATACTTAGGATTATTATATATTATTTGTATGTTGTGGATAAACTATATGCATGAAATTGTGTTGCATATATCTTATATACATTATATTATTTCCAAATAGTGCACATTTGAGATGTTTTGTATTCACATCATCTCATATATTTTATATATTATATCTTACTGCCGCAGTATTGACTCTGTGTACTCTGATATTCATTATGTATTGTGTGTTGTTCTACCCTAGTGATGCATGTGTTAATAACTTTATGCCGATATAGTGTTTGTATAGGTGAGTTACTTATTTGATGTTTAAATACGTATCAGTGTTAGTCCAAGGGAATATTTACATGTGTACCCGCATATCGCCTCATTTTCTGCATTATCTGTCAATTTTACTTAGTAGTACTCTTAGGTAGTATGAGTATAGATGTGGGGATGTTTCATTTGGTATCAGAGCTAGGTTCAGAACAATACAGAGTATTAGAGACACAAGTCATGACCTTCGATGAGACTAAGAGTCCATGCTTCCTTGGGTGTGTTAGGTAGTTACCCTATAATAAAGGATAGTAAATATATATATGATGATTACAAGGGCAATAATCTACATTTGTTATTTCCTATATATATAACATTTTCAATTTAACTTCTTTGAAATGATTAGAAATTAATGAAGAGAAGGTGAAGAGTAGACCTACCTTTAATGTCAGAGTTGGTCTCGAATATTAGACCTTTAGAACCTTAATATTGAAATGTTATATTTGATTTGATAATCATTATAGTGCACTACTATATTGATGAATAGTTTACCACTGAGTGCATTGATTGTATTGCATATGTATATTTGATTAATTTATGATTATTGGTATATATTTTTTACAGTTATAGAGGGGATTCAATCTTTGATCTCTGCTTATTTTGAACAAATATGTATATTGTCTTTTGATATTATATAACATTTATTAGAATGGTTTGTTGTTTTGATGTATATTTAGAGAGTGTAAGAAAATATTTTGATGCTGATATTTATTTGCCTAGATTATTAAAAAATAATTTATAAAATTAGGGGAAAAAATTAATTAGAAATTTCTTAGTAAAAAGTAAATGTCAAATATGGTATTTAATTAAGTTTTAGATAGATTAATAATTGTTATATAAAGACAAGTATGTTAAAGGATTTTTGGAGATTATATCTATAGAAAAAATTTGAAGTAAAATTTATGTTGATTTGTCCGTTGAGTGGTTTAAGAATTCTGGTCGATGCATCTGGCCAATGTTATCGATATGGATTCCTAAATACCGAGACGAGACATTTGGACACATCATTTTGAGGGGAATAAAATATTTTGTTAAGAATTCCAATGATTTGAAAAGATTAATGTTTTTGAAGAATTTAACATTTTAAATAATTATAGTATAGTTTTGATAAGTGTCTTACCTACATTTGATGGAAATTTTCATTGTAAAGTAATAAGATTATTTTGAAAAGATATTTTGAAGATGAAATGAGATTTTAAAAAATTTAGAAAATCATGTAGTTTTAAATATTTAGATATTACAGAAGTTGTATAATATATTGGAACATAGAAGTATATTATTTTGGAGGTATAGTTTGATATGGAAGTATTTATCATTGTGAAAAAGCATGTGACTTGTTTAGGACAAGGAATTAATTTATAAATTTAAAAAGTAAATTAGCTTAGCCGCTTTCACCTGCCCGTTGCTTATGGGTATGCTAAGATGAAAAACTATTTTTTATCTTGTGCTGCTGGTAGAAGTCAGTGAACTCCTCACTAGCGAACTGCAACCCATTATCCAAGATAATCTGAAACGGAACTCCATACCTGCATATCATATTTTTTATTAAGAAGTATATGACCTTGGCAATCGACACTTTAGTAAGGGGTTCTGCTTCCACTCACTTAGTAAAGTAGTCAACTGCCACCATAGCATATTTAGCTTTCCCTCGTGCTACCAGAAGTCCCCTGATCGGGTCTATTCCCCAGACCACAAAGGGCAAGGGCTAACCATATGCATTAATTCAGTTGGGGGTAGTCTGTGAATATTAGCAAACCGCTGGCACTTATTACACCTCTTCGTGTACTCTATTGCATCATGATTCAAGGTCGGCCCAAAGTATCCATACTGCAATACCTTCTTTGCTAAAGTCTGCCCCCTCCCAGATATGATCTCTGTAGCATCCTCGATGTATGTATCTCGGTACCTGTTTTGCCTTTTTCCTAGCGATGCATCTCAGCAACGGGTTTGAATATCCCCTTCGCTACAGCAACCCATCCTGAATAACGAAGGGGTGCCTTTTGTAGGATCTTCCTAGCCTCATTTCGTTTGTTGGGCAGTATTTCTTCACTCAAGTAATTTACTAACGGGGTCATCTAGGTCTCCTCACGACCAACAATTTCAACCACGTTCACTTTCTAGAAACTGGGACTGTGTTAGGTCGTAATAGGTATCGATCCCAATAGAGTCACATCTCCCATTCTCCCAGTTTCACCCGCTTGTCCACATCCTGATTATCTTCCCACAAAATGTGATTAACTACATAGTGCTCTATCCCATTGAGCAAGTCCTTCACCTTATCCATATAAGATTTCAAGCATTTTCCTTTGGCTTGAATTCCCCGAGCACCTGATTTACCAAAAACTGAGAGTCGCTATGAACATACAAAGGCTTAGTCCCTAACTCCTTTGCTAACTCCAGTCCGGCTATCAAAGCCTCATATTTTGCCTCGTTGTTTGTTGCTTTAAATCCCAGTCTAATTGCAAAACTCAGCTTCCTTCCTTTGGGGGTCAAAAATGCTATCCTCGTGCTAGAGTCATGATCATTTGATGCTCCGTCAACACACACTCGCCACTTGAGGGCTTCCTCTTGTTGGGGTTTTATTTCATCCTCTCGAATGGTAAACTCGGCAAGAAAGTCTGCTAGCACTTATCTCTTCATTGCAGTCCACGGGTGATAGGTTATTTCATACTGACTCAACTCGACACTGCGCTCCATAAGCCTTCTTGAAGTGCCTGATTTATGCAGAACCTGCCTCTGGGGTTGGTCCATAAGCACCCAAATAGGGTGTGACTGAAAGTAATGCCTCTGGATGCAATCAACAAACAGTACGTCAACTTTTCCAGCTTATGTAGTACACCGGAGGTAACGATCCACCTTTCTTAATTCCAAAGATGACACATAATACACCCATGGTATTCATGTGCTGATCATGTAAGAGTTCGAAAGACAAGCCGTTGGGATAAAAGAAAAGAAAAGGACAAGAAGGAAGAATCAATAAATCTAACAACGTAAGGCAATCACATATAATAGTCAACATAAGATAGTACAGTACATCATATCCCAAAATGAATATTAGAGTTACACCATTACAATTTAGCCAGGGACAGATATAACTATTTGCCTCTACATTACTGATACAAAACACATAAATTCATAATGGAAATAAAATAAATAAGATAACTAGATATCGACAAAGCCACCTGCGCCTTGCTTCTCCAAAATGCATCCATAAAAACCAGGACTACTTGGCTACTCATACAAATTTGAGTACCTAAGAGTTTTAGGGAAAGAAATAAAAACTCTGGGCCGCATATGCCTTCAGTGTGAGTAAACTTCAAACAACTGAATTATTAAGCTTATAAAACTCCTTTAAAACAAAGATATCTCATACGACCACGCCGCACATAAATGTGGATGTGTTTTTACTGTACAATAACCAAAAACACTTTTGTAGGAGATTTAATGATATTCTATTATTGTTTAGGGTTTAATGTAAATTATGAATCATAGCTGAAATTGTTACATTAATTAAATTCGAGTATAATAGGTATGCAATTAACCCCATAAAAGCACTTATTAGAGAAAGGATTCCATATAATAACAAGGCTGCTGGGGTACCACCTGTCATGGTACACCTTTAGATAAAATGTACGAAGGGATTCGCATGGACCCTTGCATGTCACGATTGGCCTACCCCTTATTGGGTAGTATCAAATATATCACCATCTTGGTTGTGATCAATAACCATATCCGGGTCACTAGCATAAATAATCTAGAAAATATTAATCTAGATCAGGTGGTGAGTATACCCAAACGGGTGCGAACCACATAGCCTGCGACGTATCCAATGTTTTAGTAATTCTCGGTTGTGAGGCTTGAGACTAATATTTCTTTCTTTAGATATTCCCACTTGAATTCTAACACTACACTCCAGGCATCAATGCAATGCTAGTATTCGTCCGTACAAGTTATTCGGGATATGAACAAACTGACATTGTACTACATCCATTTTGAAATCAACCTCAGGATTAGTACCAAGTAGCCCTTGCACTTAAAAGATCTTCATCTTCGATTCTGACATCTTCATGATGTTTTTCCAATTCGAACGCTTATGTTGGTTTGAAGTGGTTTTTCGATGGCTCACGCATATCCGATCTCGGTCTCTTCGAATCAACATTTGTAATTTTAAAAGGATCAAGTCATCGATAGTGGACGAATCCACTATCTGGGGCGTGTATAGATTTTCATATGGAAAATAAGACAGCCTATATTCATCCACACTTTTCGATTTCAAATAGTAATATCCCTTAATTAACAACGCAGTCGAACAAGTTAGAAAACTAACCTTGACTCAACGTGCATTCTTGGTTCTCGGGAGAGACACGAGTTTCCATACCTCGGAATTTGATGTTAAGTATATGATGAAATATCTATGATATACTTAATTTATCATGACCCTCTTATCGAAATTAACTTCCTTATATTTATCACGTTTCCGACATTTCAGCTTCTCTGTCCCTCACCTAGATACAAGTTATAAATCTCATAGATAGAGGGAATCCTACTCATTGGCTTTTAGTGCTAAATACAAGATGACTTACTTCCAATAAAGCATGTCAACGTTTTAGTATAACTTATTCATATTTGTCTGTCTACTTAATGGCATGGACAAAGAGAATCCCTTATATTTAAATCATTCTTTGTAGAAGAAAGTTGTTTTTTAACAAATCGATCCTTGGAAACAAAGGTAATTAAAAATAAAAACCATTTTTAATTAATTAAAAATAAGTTTTAAACCTTTAGTAAATAATAATTAAATCTTAATTTCATTAATAATTAACTAATAATTAACTCTACATGATTAATAATCAATTTATAAATTATACCTTACTTAATTAATAATTAAAAATAAATTAAATAATTAACCATATCTTAATTAATAATTAATTAAATCTTACTTAATTAACTAATTATAATTATTTTACTTAATTAATGATTAAGTACTAATTACCTTTACTTAACTAATAATTAAGTACTAATTATCTTTACTTGATTAATTAATTAATCATTAAACCCTTAAATAAGAAGTAATAATTTCCTTTTAATACTTGGGTATGTGTTGAAAATACTTTTTCAAAAATATTTAAAAGAAAAGACTTTTTTAGAAAAAGTGTTCGATTCCATGAACTTCATCCCTAGCGACCATCGCTATGGATACTGTAACTCCAAAACTAGTTTTACATATCTAATGACCTCTTTAAAACCCTTACCTTTTATCTTAACTTACTTTATAAACATAGTATAACATTTTTGAAACTAAAAAGTAAAGTTTTGAAAACTTTATAGAACATTTCCTAGAAAATACATAAGTAAAACAAGTTTAAAATCAAGGGTTCTCCCAGTCGCAACAAAACAACTTTAAGTATTATGTTCTTTTAGCATACAACAACATAGCATAAACTCATATATTTATCACATGCTATAACATTATATACAAAGTAAAATCATTACTTTCAACATCACTTAACAATTCAACCATACTTCCAAATCCATAACTAACATTACATATAATCACACATATGTAAAGTATAACAACAATAATTTCAACCAACAACCATCAACAATTTACAACAACACATGGAGTTTAAAATTTTAAATTTAAAAGGTGAGCTTACTTACCAAAAGCTCATGAAAACAAACCAAACTTTCACCATGCTTTGAACCGACCTAGATTTTGGATTTTTCTTAAGTAAATATTTGATTTTTGGCTTAGGAAGGAGAACTTTAGGTCATCCTAGAGGGGAGTGGGCTCGATCTTGGGTGTATGGAGAAAGTTTGAACTTGCTTTTAAAGAAGAATGGGGTATAAGGTAGAAAGAGTATATATTCGAATAGGGTTTTAAAGTATTAAAAATAGAAAACGAAGGATATTTATTTTAAAAAGTTTATAAGGAAGCCATTAAAGAGTTTTAGAGCTTAGGAATAGAAGATGAAGTTTTTGAAAATAAGAAATGAAAATAAAAAATGAGAGAGAGAAAAATAGGAATTGTTTTTATACAAAATGGATTAAGCAAATTATATAAATACCCTTCAAGTATATACCCTCCACTTACTTTTTGCCACATCATCACCACCCTACCCTTCACCTCTTCCATATGCAAAGCATCAAGACCCTTTCTTTTTTCTAGGATATTTTCCATGTCCTTATAATTTAATGTTATATAATGTGATATGGCATCTTTTCTCTTTTATTTTTAAAATTTTTGAAAAATGATCACACCTCTTATTTATTTACTTAGGTAAATATATATTTACCATATATTATCTTAAGTATACATATGTTATGAGTACATGTATGTGTATATGTATACTAGAATGTACACAACAATTCCGTCGACTTTAGACTACGAAAAGTTGAAAATTCGAAAAACGATTTCCGATCACATTTTCGAGTTTCTTTGTACTAAATATTTTTGTAACAAAATTTAAAAACCATTTCACATTGGAAATTATTATTTAAAATAATTTTTTTGAGTTATATAATCCTTGAATTAATTGTTAAAAAATATATATTAAATATTCGCATTCAAAGTGATTATTTTTCAAGTCGTTACATTCTCACTCCCTTAAAAGAATTTCATCCCGAAATTAGCACACTAGAAGATAACTCAAAATAACCCAAAAGGACATATATTATAAATCATGAAACATGTACAAAAGATACTCTCTAAGCAACTACGTCACAAACAGTGCATATCTGATCAATACAATCAAGTAACAACTATCCTAGCATCAGGATAAGCTTCTTTCATATTATCCTTGGTCTTTCAAGTACAATCTCTCAAATCTTCACTCCATTTAATCTTAGCCAATCTCACTACCTTATTACGCAGTGTCTTCCTATCCTGATCCATGATATGAACTAGATGCCTGATATAGTCAAATTCGATTCTACCTCCAAATCCTTTTGCACAGATAGCTCAATAATCGATGATGGATCATGCACATACTTCCTTAAATGAGACACACGGAAAACATTATAGACCCTCGGCAACTCTGTGGCAACTCAACTCTATAGGCAAGCGGCCCATTCTTCTTAAGAATTTGAAAAGGTCTGACATATCTTGGCACCAACTTCCCAGCTCTTCCAAATCGAAACATTCCTCAAATCGATGAAATCTTCACAAACGCAATGTTTCCAACTTCAAATTCCGAATCCCATTGGCTCCAATCTACATAGCTCTACTATCGATCGGTCCCTAGTCGCCACCCAACATGCCGGTGACCTGCATGGTTGTCCATAAAGTACTTCATAAGGCATCATGCCAATGCTAGATTGATAACTATTATTGTAGGAAATTTCCATCAAATGCAGATGATCTTCCCAAGATCCTCCAAAATCCAAGACACATTCTCTCAATAGATCCTCGGTTAACCCTTTCAGTTTGGCCATCGGTTTGAGGGTGGTAGGTAATGCTTAGACTTAGCTTTGTTCCCAAAGCTACTTGTAATGCCTCCAAAAATGGCTGGTAAAGATAGGTTCCCAATCACTTACTATGCTCATTGGAACTCCATGCAGTCGAACAGTCTCTCTCATATAAATCTTTGTTAATGCCATTGCATTTCTTATCGGCTTCACGGGGATAAAATAAGCACTCGTTGTTAGCCGATCTGCAATGACCAACACACTTCATTCCTTTTCCTGTTCTAGGTAATCCATTGATATATGTTTCCATTTCCAGTTCGGGATCTCTAATGGTTGTACCAGCCTAACAGTCCTTTGGTAATCCCATTTGATCTGCTGGCAGTTCACATATCGGCTGATATGGATTGTGATATCCCTCTTCATCCCCTTCCACCAGAACATCTTCTTTATATCTCGTTGCATCTTCGAAACACCCGGATAGATACTCAACTAGGACTGATGACACTCTAATAAAACTTTGTGTCTAAGACCATCGACATTAGGAGGGAAAATCATCCCATTTATAAGCAATATGCCATAGTAATTCATCTCAAAACTTAAAAGCTGACCCTCATAAACATCATGGATGATTTCCATTAAGCGCTTGTCTTCCCTTTGTTTGCTAGCAATCCTTTCCAGTAGAGTCAGAGTGACTTCCAAAAGAGTACAAATCGCATTCCTACTTAGACTATCTGCCACTATATTTGCTTTCCCTGGCATGTATAGAATATCCAAGTCATAGGCTGTCATGAATTCCAAACATTGCTGCTATCTCAAATTCATATCATTTTGAGTGAAAAGATACTTCAGGGACTTGTGATCCATAAAGAGTTTGAACTTCTCATCCAACAGTAATTTCTCCACTTCTTTAACACAAACACCATAGATAAAGCCTCTAAATCATGTGTTGCATAATTCTTCTCATGAGGCTTTAGTTGCCTGCTAGCATAATCAATTACCTTTCGATGCTGCATCAAAACTGAACCTAAAACTACTCCATAAGCATTGGTATATACAGTCATACCTTTTCCACCATTTGAAATAGCCAAAACTGGAGCGCTAGTCAACCTCTTCTTCAACTCAATGAAGGCTTCTTCACACTTCGAAGTCCAAACAAATTTCTCATCCTCCTTCGTCAACCTGGTTAAATACGAGGCGATCTTGGAGTGATCCTGCATGAATCTTCTATAAAATCCATCTATGCCTTAGAAACTTCGGACTTATATAGGAGTCTGTGGTCTCTTAACATCATGAACAGCCACTAGCTTTGCTAGATTGACCGAGATGTCATTCCCTGTCACCACATGCCTGAGAAACCTTACTTCCGATTGCCAAAAGTGATACTAAGTGAATTTTTCCTTAGAACATTTTTCCTTAATGTTTCTAACACCACTTCCCAATGGTATTTGTGCTCTTCCTTAGTCTTGGAGTAGTTAAGGATATCGTCTATAAAGACCAACACAAACTTATTGAGAACATCCCTAAAAAGAGGATTCATAAGATCTACGAAATACATGGGTGCATTGGTTAGCCCAAAAGGCATAACAACCAATCAAAGAAAAAATCTGGTCCTCTAAATGCCGTTAGGGGTATGTTATCCTCTACTACTCCTGGCTAGTGAAATCTGGTAGCCAGGCCCATTTGGGAAAATACCCGAGTGCCATGGAACTATTCAAACCGGTCATCTATGCGGAGTAAGGGATACTTATTCTGAATCGTCTGCTTATTTAACTCCCTGTAATCCATAAACAGTCTTAAAGAACCATCCGACTTTGCTATAAAAACTATAGCTGATCCCCAACTCGAACGACTTGGTTTAATTAGTCTCCTCCTTAACAAATCATCGGTTTGATCTATTAGCTTCTTCCTCTCTCTTGGTGCCATTTTATGCATAGGTTGAACAACAGGTCTCGCACCATGGATTTAGTCAATGTAGAACTCAATCTCTCAATATGGAGGTAAACTATTATCTTCTTCGAGACATCAGGAAAATTCTTAATAGTTTTTATCGACCATAACTCTTCTTGGGACGATGCTAATGCATACAGAAACTACTCATACGTTTGTTTGGATCATTATATGATACTTTAAAATGATTTCCTCACTTATTTTGAAATACTATCGACCTTTTAACACAATCTAGAATAGCTTTGTTTTCTGATAGCCAATCCATATCAATTGTAACATCAAACCTCTTAAAATCCAAGATAAACATATCATAAGAAAAATGGTGGGCAAGGTAAGAAATTTGCACGGTCCCTTTCTTCATAAGTGGGCAATCCTTACCATGTTCCCCAGTTGCTGGTAGTTGTAACAAAGTGTCTTCTAAACTATCGGAGAAACAGGTCCTGCCTTCTAAACTATTGGATTCCTACAAATATTTGGAATGTTCTCCTTCGGATTACAACTGTGATAAGTAACATTCTCGTACTATTTCTCCTGGGCCCTACCTCTTGGGTTTCCTTTCCCATGCTTCTTCTAGTCGGGTTAAACTTCCTCCTGTTCGGATTACTATTACCACCGCACGGTGCTGCTACTAGTTTTTTTCTCTAGAACTTCGTACTCAAGGCTATATCTACCAAATCCACAAAAGAGCCCTTAAGATGGGCAGTCGTCTTTTCTTGGAAACCTTCTCTCATTCCCATTACAAATATCTTGTTCCCCTTAAGAGGCCTATGATTAAATCTGGTCCAAAATGAGATAGATCATTAAACTTTGTCTCATACTTAGCCATTGATAGGTCTCCTTGCTCAAGGTCTAAGAAATTTCTATACATCTAGTTTTTCCAGCTGCGGGCATGAACTGATCCTCAAATACCTCCTTAAATCTAACCTAAGAAAATCATCCTCTAGAACATTAGCTATGACGGAGTCCCACTAAGTTGTCGCTCCATCTTGCAACTGCCTAGATGCTAAGAATCGCTTCTATTCATCCAAAATTTCAAGACCCTTGAAGAGCTTCTTGTAAGATCGTTGCCAAGCTTGAACTTCGACGACGGATTCCGTTCCCTTGAACGGCTTTCCTCTTAGATTTGTATAATCCTTGGATATGGTTGCAAAGTTCACCTAGGGCACACTGGTGCTGGTTCTTCGACGATCCCAACTCTTTCGGCATTCAGAGCATAACCATTGGTGGTCATGGTGCTACTAGCTCCTCTACCTAATCTTGCCCAGTTGCTCATTTCTTACTACCTGGATATAGCAAGATAACTCTTAGAATACATAGATGATGTAGTCTTAAGAAAATGATGCTAGTCAAATGTATCAAAGCTCGTCTATCAAACTTGAATATATACGAATAAAAATAATAAATGCGTGCTCTCATGGACTAAACTCATTATAGGGCATTGCTAACCCTATCTTAAATGATGACCCCAACCAAGGCCTAGGTGTTCACTCAACCAAAGCTCTAATACCCTCGCAATGATCTGCCTTTCTTACTCCTAAGGACAATACATAGTACACCTACGATATTCATGTATCGACCATCTAAGAATCCAAAAGACAAGCCATTGGGGAAAAAGAAAAGAAAAGGACAAGAAGAAAGAATCAAAGAATCTAACAACATAAGGCAATCACATATAATAGTCAACATAAGATAATACATTACATCATTTCCCAAAATGAATATCCGAGTTACACCAATACAACTTCATCCAAGGACAGTTAAAACTGCATGCCCACACATTGCTGATACAAAATACATTCATTCATAGTGGAAATAAAATAAATAAGATTACTAGATATCAACGAAGCCAACTGCTCCCTGCTCTGGCTATTCATACAAAATTGAGTAACTAAGATTTTTAGGAAAAGAAAGAAAATCTCTAGATCAGACATGGGTTTGGTGTGAGAAAACTCCAAATATCTGAATTATTAAGTTTATAAAACTACTTTATAACAAAAGTATCTTGTAAGACGACACCGCATATAAACACAGATGCGTTTTTACCTTATGATAACCAAAAACACTTCTATAGAAAACCGAATGATATTATAATGTCTAGGGTTTAAAGTAAATTATGAATCATAGCTGAACTTGTTAAATTAATTCAATTCCAGCATAATAGGTATACAACTAAGACCGTAAAGGCACTTATTGGAGAACTAATTACATACAATGACAAGACTATTAGGATGCCACCTATCCCAATACACCTCTAAATAAAATGTACAAGGGCCTCGCAAGGACCCCCTGCATGGCAAGATTTCCGGATAGTGTTGAATATGTCACCACCCCAGTTATGATTAACAACCGTACCTGGGCCATTAGTATACATAACTTGGAAAATATCGATCTAGATTAGGTGGTGACTATACCCTGATAGGTATGACCCACATAGCCTTGCTGCATACCCCTTATTTTATTCATTCCCAGTTGTTAGGCCTAAGGCTACAATTTACCTTTCTTTAGCAATTCCCACTTAGAATGCAAATACTACCCTCCATGCATCAATACAGTGCAAGAATTTGTCCATACAATTCAAGATAGGAACAAACCGAAGGCACTACTTCTACTATATACATTTTGGAATCACCTTCAGAATTAGTAGCAAATAGCCCTTGCACTTCACAACATTTTATTTCGACATCTTCAATGTGTTTTTCCAATTCGAACGCTTACATTGGTTCGAAGTGGTTTTCGGATAGCCCATGCATATTCGATCCCGGTCTCTTCGAACCAACATTTGACAATTTTAAAAGGGTCAAGTTATCAACAGTGGACAAATCCACTATCTAAGGTGTGTATAGATTTTTATATGGAAAATACGACATCCTACACTCATCCACACTTTTTGATTTCAAATAGTACTATCCTTTGATTAACAATATACTCGAACAAGTTAGAAAACTAACCTTGACTCAACTTACATTCTTACTTCTCAGGACAGAGATGAGTTTCCATATCTTGGAATTTGGTGTTAAATATATGATGAATATCTTCCATATACTTAATTTATCATGACACGCTTATCGAAATTAGTTCCTTTATGTTTATCACGTTTTTGACTTTTCGACTTCTCTATCCCTTACATAGAAATAGGTTCTAGATCTCACAGATAGATGGAAGCCTACTCATTGACTTTTAGTGCAAGATACATGACGACATGCTTCTAATAAAACGTATCAACGTTTTAGTACAACTTATTCATATTTTTTGACTATTTGATAGCACAGACAAAGAGAATCCCTTGTATTTAAACCATTCTTTATAAAAGAAACTTGCTTTTTAACAAATCGTTCCTTGAAAATATTGGTAATTAAAAATAAAAACCTTTATTTACTTAATTAAAAATAGGTTTCAAAACCTTATTTAATAATAATTAAATCTTAACTAAATCCTAACTTACCTTGATTAAATCTTAACTTAATTGATTAACCCTACCCGATTAATAATTAATTTATAAATTAAACCTAACTCAATTAATAATTAATCAAATAATTAAAACTTACCTAGATAATAATTAACCTTATCTTAATTAATAATTATACCCTTTAATTAACTAATTATAATTATTTTACTTAATTAATACTTAAGTACTAATTACCTTTACTTAACTAATAATTGAGTACTAATTATCTTTACTTGATTAATTAATTAATTAATTAATTAATTAATAATTAAATCCTTACTTAAATAAATAAGTAATAATTTCTTTTTAATACTTATAGAATGTTTTGAAAATACTTTTTAAAAAATATTTAAAAAGAAAACACTTTTTCTTAGAAAAAGTGTTCGGTTCCACAAACTACATCCATAGCAACTATTGTTATGGATACCATACTTTCAAAACTAGTTTTACATATCCAATGCCCCCTTTAAAACCCTTACCTTTTATCTTAGCTTACTTATAAACATAGTATAACGTTTTGGAAACTAAAATGTAAAGTTTTGAAAACTTTATAGAACATTTCCTAGAAAAAACATAAGTAAAACAAGTTTAAAATCAAGGGATCTTGCTATCGCAACAAAACAACTTTAAGTATTATGTTCTTTTAGCATACAACAACATAGCATAAACTCATACATTTATCACATGCCATAACATTATATACGAAGTAAAATCGTTACTTTCAACATCACTAAACATTTCAACAATACTTTCAAATCCATAACCAAACATTACATATAATCTGTGACGACCCAGAATTTTCAAATATTTAAAATCGGAATATTTAATTGATTTTAAGTATTCAATGGAGTAATTTTTACTTGAATTACGAATATCACAATATATTTGATAATTTAACTATTGAATTTATGGAATTAAATAATTTGAAGTTGAGCTATATGTTGAATCTGGAGTTTTAAACCTGTTGAATATAATTTGAAGGCTTGTAAAATTTATATTCATAATACTGAAGATAATAGAAATATTAAAATTGAATCTAACAGTGATTTGTTCAGTTTTAAAATTTTATAGTTTACATTGAATTTAAAAATAGCCTTCCGAGGCACAGTCTCGGAATTCGACGAAACCAGTTCCATTGGATCCGTAATATTGTATTATTATCCGATTTTAAATTTTGTAGCGTTCGGAGTCGTCGTGTGATCGTACGAGATAAAAACGCATAGACAATAATTTATCGCTTTAATTTAAATATAATATGTGAGTTGTTGACCAATTAAAACCATCAGCCTACTTTTTCCTTTATATCAGAGTTTTGTCCCCCTTTTCAGCTTCAAGTATGACAACGTCTATTCTTGTTCCCCGTTCCCTTCTTCAGCACGCTTTTCTTTTTCTTTATATTTACAGCTGAAGCCTTTCTTCCCAATTCATTCAATCTATTTCACCCTCAACCGAAACTAAAATAAATCAAAGTTCAATAAAAATCAGCCGAAGCCTTTTCAATAAAAATCGAAGTTCAATAAAAAAAAAGAGGCCGATCGATTATCGTTTGAAATCTGGGAGCTCGCAGGGTACTCGAGCGGTGATCGTGAATCGTGAAACCTAAATCGCGATTTGAGAGAGAGGGTCGCGACACCCTGGCAAGTGCGAAGCTTGGGCACGGCATGTTGGAATTCGCGATTTTTGGGATGGGTTAAAGTTGCGGCGACGTTCGAACTAGATGCTGCTAGGGCTTGGCATGGAAGGCGAAGTCATTCGTGAGTGATAACGGCGGCGCCAGAGGATTCGTAGAGATTGTCGTGGTCTGGTGGTGTTCGAAAATGGTGGGAGGCTCATCGGTGAGACCGGCGTTGGCAGTTCGGGAGGTTGTCGCGATTGCGGCAGTGTTGGAGGTCGACTCGATCTCGTGTTGGGAATGTCTGTGAGGTACTTTCTGTGATTTGTGATGTGTGCTTAAAAGAAGAAAAAAAATATATACAGATATTTACACTTTGAAATACTGTTGAAAATAGTAATGGTAATATAGATAGGATTTAGGGAAAATAGAAGATATCAAATGGTAATATAAATTTTATTTATAAGCTTATATCTATGGTTTCGAAGATAAGATTTTGAAATATATGAGGTTTTAAAATGTGAAGAATTTATTTAAAAATTTGATTTTTTTTTTTAGATCTATATAAGGTATTTTATAAGTATATAATTACAACTCATTTTAAAACAAATATGGAGATGTTTAAACTATTTAACTAAATTATTACTCAAAGGTTTTAAAGGAGATATTAGTTTGGGAGTAGTTATTGTTTAAATTAAATCTAAGGTTAAAATTTAATCATTTGTAAAAAAAATGGTGAATAATTGTTTGGTTGGTTCAGATAATAATAAACGGTGAATTGTTATACAAGGTTTAAAAACCAAGGAAACAAGTCAGTTTGGAATGGATTGCGAACAGCAAAGCAAAGGTGAGTTAATCTCACTCAGTTAAATTTAAATTTAAATGATTAAATTTAAATAATTGTTTGAATGGATGAATTGAGTGATGTGATACATTATGATATTTTGGAATTGGCATATTATATTGTGCTAACATTTATGGATGCAGGGAAAACAGGTTGGAGGGATCCAACTGGACCCCTCACATTTATTTAAATTATTCAATATTCTCTGTTGTGATTATTTGATATCCTATGATGAGTTATATTGGAATATTGAATGTTATGGTTTGATTGGATATATGGGTATAATGCATTACCAAATTATATGAATTGGATTGTTGAAAAGAAATTAAAAAGAAGTAGATTTGTAAGCGAAATAATTATAGAAAGTTTGAATAAATTAAGAATGAATTGAAAAGAAATAGAAGTAATATGAAAATAATACTAAATAACTTCGAGTATGAAGAGAAATGGAATTTTGAATGAAATGAAATTGATGAATTGTAAACTTAAGTTATATCAATTAAAGAAATAAAGAATTATTTTAAAATTCAAAGTTTAAATTTATTTAAAAGAATAAAGAAGTAATCGAGAAATCTAAAAATTGGAATCAAGAAATGAGATCTGAAATTGATAGATTCTGAATTTAAAGGGAATAAATTGGAAACCAATTTGGGAAATTGATTTAAGTGATTGAAGCTGGGATTTTACTCTGGATAACCAAGTACATGTTTAAAGTAAATTCTTAAATAAATTTAAGGGTTTTAAAGTTGTTGTAAAAAGCAAGTTTTAGAAAATTTATTATTTCTGATATTTTAATTCAAAAGTAAGTATTTTTTCAAATCTATTATAGTAGTAACTACTTAAAAAGTGACCTAGTATTTTGTTTTCAAAAGTGAAAATCTAGTTTCATATTCTATTAAGTAACTTTTTTTTTTTGAAAAGCAATAGGCTAAGGGAGCCCTGCCCTTTTATTAACAATCACCAAAAAGTACAAAGAGAATACATGCAAAACTTCTGTTTATGATAGTGAAAAAAAAACATAGCACACTGGCTTTACAAATCCTATGCTAATACAACTACAAATCAAAACAAAATTTTAGCACAACAGCAAAACAATTTCAATATACACTTAAAATCATCTCAGCCTTGCAACCCTTCTTCGAATCCTCTTATGCATCTTACTGAATAACACATCTTCATTCTCAAATTTCTGATCAAAAATTCTACTATTGATTTCTCTCCAAATTTCATAAACAAAGATCTTTAGAACTATCAATAGAATTTCAGATTTAGCACACTTCCATCTTGTTGCCTTAAAGATATTATACCATTCTATTCTTGAATTTTTCATTGGTCTATAAAAATTTCCATTGGCAAGCAATCTATTCCACACTTTAAAAGTAAAATTACACTCAAAAAATAAGTGGGTATTTGATTCAGAGGAGGATTGACAGAAAACACATTCATCATTATTAAGCAAACCAAGTTTCAATAGCTTCTGTTTAGAATTAATTGCATTAGCCATTATTTTCCAGAGTAAAAGATTTTCTTTTGCTGATGACTTACTTGACCATACTCTAGCTACCCAAGGAAAAGTATCCACATTTTCATTATTCAACAAAGCCTTGTATACAGTACATATTGCATGCTTTTTTCCTTTTACAGTCCAAAGAACTTTCTCATTTTATTATTCAGTGGCAAGGATTCTAAATACTGCCATAAATCTCTAACCTGTTTAGAACTGCAATAAGGAAGATTAATAAAACCATCACTAATATAAGATTTGACTTTTGCATTCAGTGGTATACCAGTGAGCATCTGCAGAGGATAAGATATAATTTCCTGAATTCTCAATCCTGTCTTAGCCCAAGGAGTAGTCCAGAAATTTAACTCATTATCAACCATAGGGTTACATTGTATAATTGGTAAAAACTTTGATCTTAACTTCAAGAGATTCCTCCAACTCCAGCTGCACAATTGGGGTATACTGATAAACCAGAAATCTTTACCCTTTAATAAATTTTTCATTACCCACTGAGTCCAGAGATCTTGATTATTAGATAATATCTTGTCATAGTAAATGGACATAGCAGCTACATTCCATAATCTAATATTTGTTATCCCCAGTCCACCTTTATTCTTTGGAAGTTGTATTTTCTTAAATGAAATTGGGATTAATTTTTTAGAAAAGGGATCTCCATGCCAAAAAAATCTATTCAAAGCACTATTTATCATTGATACAAGTTTACATGGAAGGATATAGTGTCTCATCCAATAATTGACCATGGCAGTTGCAATACTTTGAACAATTATTAATCTCCCAGCTTGTGATAGCTTTGTATTAGGCCAGACTAATAATTTTTCAATTATTCTCTCATAAAGTGGCATACAATCTGTAGTAGTTATTCTTGCTTTGATGATAGGAAGACCAAGATATTTTTCATTTTGTTGCATTTCACTAAGTCCAGAGAATGTAATTATTTCTCTCTTAATCTCATCATTTGTACCCGCAATCAGAATATGAGATTTCTTAATATTAATCTTCAACCCAGTGATAGTGTAGAATTTTTCCAGAACTTCAATTATAGTGGAAATATTAGACATAGTTGGCTTTGTAAAAATGATTAGATCATCAGCAAATAAGAGATGTGTTATTAGAGGCTCTTTACATTTTGGATGCAGCTCAAACTTCCCATTATTAACTTGCTCAATAATCAAAGCATTTAATACCTCCATTACAGTAATAAACAAATATGCAGAGATAGGATCACCTTGCCTAATACCTTGCGTACCTTTGAAAAAACCTTTAGAACATCCATTCCTAACTATTGAGTAATGAGGGGTAGAAATACAAGTATAAATCCATGCAAGCATTGGCTTTGGAAAGTTCATTCGAGAAAGAATTGCTATAATAGAGCACCATGATACTGAGTCAAAAGCTTTCTGTATATCAAGTTTGATCAAACATCTAGGAGAGATACTTCCAATTCCATAACCTCTTGTAAGTTCTTGAATAAGAAGAATATTATCACTTATATTTCTGTTTGGAAGATAAGCAACTTGATTGTTGGATATAATAGAAGATAGAATATTCTGAATTCTATTTGCAATGATCTTGGAGATAATTTTATACATCACATTGCAACAAGAGATTGGTCTAAAGTCAGAAACATTTCTAGCATTAGTACATTTTGGAACAAGGGCTATGTTTGTTGCATTAATTCCCATAGGTAATTTGTTATGAGAAAAGAAATATAGAATTGCTCTGTTGACATCTTCCTTTATAATATTCCAAGAATGTTGATAGAAGAAAGCACTAAATCCATCTGGACCTCCACTACTGTCAGGCTTCAAAGAAAAAACTGCCATCTTAATCTCTTCAGGTAGAACTTCTCGAATTAATTCACTTGCTTGCTCAGAATTCAAAAAAGGTAACTTCATAGAAAATAGAGGTGAAAGGCTAGGAGTCATTGGCAAAGGGTTGGCAAGTATTGAAGAGAAGTATTCAATAAAAACTCCATTGATAGAATCATCATTCTCTTTTAGAACTCCATTCCTATCAAATATACTCGTAATTCTTTCTTTACATTGTTTAATTTTGATAGAGTTATGATAAAATTTTGTATTCCTATCACCATGTTTATCAATAGTTTCATGAAGTTGTTCCTTTTTCATCATAGCTTCAAATTCTAATGCCTCAAGCAGTTCATTTGACAAATCAGCTTCCTTTCTGGCTAAAGATGCATTCAGATTATCAATTTGTAGTTGCTTCTGAATAACAAATAATTTCTCTCTAATTCCATCAGATATTTTTGAACCCATTCCAAAATTTTCTTTTGCCCAGATTCTCAAATTTGCCTTCAATTTCTGCAGCTTTGACTTTAGAATAAAAAGAGGATTGCCAAAAAAATTCTCCTGCCATACCTGCATCACAATGCTTAAAAAAATCCTTATGATTAGTCCAAGTTTTATAAAATTTAAAAGATGGATTCCTACTAATTGCCTTCTCCCCCCAAGATAAGATGATAGGTGAATGGTCAGAAATAGAAGGATTTAGGAATTTGCAAATGAGGTTTGGCCAAAGATTTAAAGAGTGAATATTATAAAACGCATGATCAAGTTTGCAATAAGTTCTAGGACCACATTTACTTTTATTGTTCCAAGTAAACACTGCACCAGAGGATGGAATATGAACAAGAGATGAATTTAATAAAGCTTGATTCAAGGGAGAAATGTCTTTTAAGGAGAGAGGGATACCTCCCATTTTTTGATCAGTTGAGTACATACAATTAAAATCTCCAAAGACAATCCACGGTAAAATTGTATGAGATAAAGAAACAAGATTGGAAAGAAAAGACGGTCTTTTTGCAAGATTGTTTTGAGCATAAACAAATGTAATCAGAAATGAACAATTAGAAGACAAAAGAGTTGCACTGAAATGAATAAATTGATCACTTTCTTGCAACTTTGTCAATCTCAGAACCTTTGAATTCCATAAAACCAATAATCTGCCAAAAGGAGCACTATGTAAATTGTCCTCATGATCCCATTCAGGAGCAATATTCTTACAAGCTAAATCTGTTTGCATTTTATTCAACTTTGTTTCACTGATAACAATAAGTTGTATATGCTGACCCTTAATTAGCTGCTTTACTTCAGGTTGTTTTGATGCAAGATGACCACCTCGTATATTCCAATATGCTATATTACTGCTTAACATCATAAATGCTTGGGCATAATAATATTAGAAGGGTGTTTCCTTGTATGCCTTAAGCCACTTAACTGAGAATTAGCTACTTTAAAAGTCTCAGAATCATTATTGCTTCTTGGTTGTACTTCTTCAATTCCATAGTCTTTACCATTGTTTAGATCTTCTGTTGTTTCAGAGAATGAAACTTTCTTCTTACCCTTTTTTCCTTTTTTGTTGCTTGTAACTTGCACTTCAATAAAATCCTTTGCACAGCATGAGGGGGTAAAATTAAATGATTAGGAGGAGAAATATTAAGATAAGGGGAGGTAAGTGAGGAGGATAGATCAGGTGATTTATTTGGGATGGTGTGATTATGAGATTGTGCAGAGACCTGAGGGGAGTTAATAGATGTGGCATGTCCAGATGATTGTTCAGTGACATGTTCAGTAACTTGTGAAGAGGTAAGAGGGGAGGCAGTAGTTTGACCAAAGGAAGAGGAAAGTTCAGTGGCCTTTGAGGAGGTATATGTGGAGGAAAGTACAGTATGTTCAGAAACTTGATTAGTGGCATGTTTAGTGGCTTGTGAAGAGGTAAGTGGGGAGGCAGAAGTATGTCCAGAGGAAGAGGAAAGTTCAGAGGCTTTAGAGGATGCATATGGGGAGGTGAGTTCATGATCAGAAGTATGTCCAGAGGCTTGTTCTGTGGCATGTTTAGTGGCTTTAGATGAGGTAAATGGTGAGGCAGTAGTATGTTCAGAGGAAGATGAAAATACAGTGGCTTTTGAGGATGCATCATGAGAATATTTATCATCTGATTTATTCTTGTCACTTGAACACTCCTTAGCAATTACTTCAGCAATTTTTCCATCAGTGAAACTATTAATTTGTTCATTATTCACATCCCCTTCACCAATATCAGATAAAATCTGGAAAGGGTTAGTTGTAGCAACCTTTATTCCCAATTCCATCTTACCATCAGATTCTTTTTGTATATTACAGTTTATATCCAAAATCTTTTCTTTATCATCAGGCAATTGAAAACTTTTAAACTCATTCAAATTATCATTACGAGTTTGCTGAACCATATCCTTCTTCTTCCATGCTTTCAAAGAATTCCTATTATTAATTCCAACATTGTGAAACTTCTGTACCTTCTCTTTCATATTACCATGTTCCATATTTTCCTTATATACAAACTGCTCATTTTCACCAAGGTCACTATAGTTTTGCATATCCAAACTTTTCCTTATATTATTACCTGAACAGAACATAGTTTCATGTCCAAATACTTTGCATTTACTACAGATTTTTGGCTTCCAATCATATTCAACTCTAACATGTGGACAACAATCACCTAAGCCTTTAATTGCAATAAAATCAGGAAGTTCCTGTTCAGGAGAAATTTCTATTAACGCCTTAGCATATTTAAATCTTGACAGCCTTTCTGTACTTTCATCAAGGCAAATCAACTTTCCCACATGACAAGCTAACCAATTGATTCCAATTAAAGTCCAAACAATCAATGGAATTCTATAGAAATGAACCCAGATTGGTACCTTTTTAACTTGTTCTTGGAAATATCCAAATGAAGGATTCCATGTTGTAATAATGAACATCTTTCCTTTAATAAAAATAGGTTCAGATTGCAGAATTTTTATCCTATCCTGATCATTCGAAAAATTAAAGAAAAAATTCTCATTATCAGATTTTATATCCAATTCACCTTGTAATCGCCAGATACTTCTCAGATGCTTTGACACTGTTAAGTAAGATAGAGGACCATCTAAGAAAAAACCAACTAAATGATCTGCCCAATACTTAATACCTTTATCTCTCACCTCATCAGGAAGCATTTTAGGAACCCCATCTTTCTTAATATCAAAATGTCTCAGAACAAAGACTCCTGCATTTCTAGGCTTTTTCTTGAATAAAGAAGCCCACTGAAACTCAGATTCAGATAATCTTGATTGATGAATATGATTCAGCTCCTGATTCACATTAACAGTTAATGGTGAACATTGATTTACTCGAATCAGAGATGAATGATTTATGGAATTCAAAGAATCAAGAACAGACAAAAATGAAAGAGGGATCTCAGAAGGAGGGGGGATATCAGAAGGAGGGATCGAAATAGAAAGGAACGAAGAAACAGAAGAAGGAGGGAACGTAGAAGGAGAAGGAGGAGGAGGAGGAGGGTGGATCGGGAAAGTAGAAGAAGATGCCGCCATAGAAGAAGGTCAATTATTACATTATAAGTATGTATTTTTTTTACAAATATTGAAGTAATTTAACTTAAATGTTTAAAATTATATTTCCAAAGTAAAGTGTTTTAAATTATTTTAACAATCTAGTTTTGTGCTTGGTGATTTCAGAGGAAATAGAAAATATTGGGAAAGTTGATTTTGAAAAGAAAGATGATTTTGGAACTGTTTTCAAAGGTTTGAAAATAGAAATATATCTTGTGAAGATATTTTTGAGGTAATAAATAATTTGGAAAATTATTTATTGTTTGATGGATGTTTGTAAATAGAAATTGATAGTTAAATAACCGACTATCAATATTGGACAAATACGTTGATCGTTTCGAAGAGACGGGGATCGAGATTTATTTCTCGAAAACCACTTCGATCCGGTTTGTACGTTTTCGTGAAAAACGATTTTGGATTCGAAGATGGAGCATTGAAGTGCAAGGGCTAGTCGCTACTAATCCTGAGGATATTTCTGAAATGGATGTAGTAGGAATAGTGTCTTCGGTTCCGTTCGAACCCGGGACGGACTTGTATGGATGAATGCTTGCGAATACATCGTCAGGTGGACGGTGGGCATTCTAAGAGATATGTTCTCTAAAGGTAAACGCTTAGCCTCAAGCCTCATCAAATGGGAATGACTGAAAATCAGGGGATATGCAGCAAGGCTAGGTGGGTAGCACCCAAGCAGGGTGAGGTCATTCCAGTCTCGATGTCCCTTTTTATTTCGGCTTAGTGGGCGGTTGCTGATCCCAACCGTGGGGTGATCTCGCTCAGGATTATCCAGTAAGGGGTAGTCCCGGCCTTGTGTTGCAGGGGAGCGGGCGTACTCCTCGGTACGGTGATCTAGGCCCCGTACTGTGACAGGTGGTACCCCAGTGCCTAGTCATTAGTTGGAAATACATTCTCCCTACGAGCCTTGTACGAGTTTTGTTTGTATTACCCACTTTTGTGGCTAGTAGCTGGAATTTAATAGATGTAACAATTTCGGCTATTTTATAAGTATTTGTATATACACCCTATTATAATATCAAAGGATTTCTATAAAAAATGTTTTAGCTATCGTACGGTAAAAACCCGACATGTTTATTTGTGGCGTGGTCTTACGAGATGCTTTTGTTTTCAAGGATTTTGAAACTTTAAAAATCAATTGGGTGTGATTTTCTCACGCTGGTATTCCAAACTGACTCGGGTATTATTTAACTGTAATGCTCGGGTCAGACCGAGTATTATAGGATACAGGATATGATGTTATGGAGCTCAGGAGACGAGCTGGATTGACGATACGTACATTCGTACTTGTTTATATAGATATTCCGCTGTTGAGTTGTTGTGTATCCATTGTATTATATTGATGTGAGCTGTGACTGATGTACTCTGATGATGTAATGTATGTAAACAGATATATTTGATTTTGAGTAAAGATTATTTACTATCTATTATATTTTATTCCGCTGCGATGGTTAGATTCTGATGTTGATTTTGTTTTCTCTTCTTCTTAAACCCAAATGGTTCGTATTTCTATGCAACTTGAGTTGATTGTTGTAGAATAGTGTTGACTCAAGGGGTACGGATTTGCGGGTCGTTACAGTTGGTATCAGAGCATAGGTTGGTGATAACCTTGGCTCTGGTGGGAATTACTCATTTAAATTAGAGTGTGTAGTACTCTAGAATGAGTTTGAGCGTATTAATAGATATGAGCGCGTATTTGTTAGTGAATATAAATTGTTTTAATATTGTGTTGATTGGTTTATTGAGTGGCATATGAACCTTCGTCGACACAGTCTGCGCAACTGTATTGAAGAGGTTTCTAAACACTTGAATGGAAAAATCGACACGGTATTGTTTTAAATGTGGGTAAATGAAATAATTTTACCCAAAATATATTTTAATATAAATAAAAGTTTTGTAAATTATTTTAGCTAATATACGGTTGCTTGGATGTTAGGAAGAATAATATTAGAGTATTATCATTATTAAGTGAAAATTTTACTAGAAATTGAACTATAACTACAATTGAGGGGAATAAATTCATTATAAAATGAAATTTATAGATGTGGATTATGAGTGTAAATTATAAATTGAAATATAATTAATTGGGAATTTGTATAAACATAAACTATACAAATACATTTTAGTTAAAATTTGAATTAAAATAGAATTTGGAAACTTTAAAACCCCGGAGATTTTGGAAGTATTTTGGAGGTCAATAGTATTATTGTTGTTTTTGGGTTATTTCTGAAAGGAAAATTGTTTCAAATAAATTTTGGAAAGAGATATAGCATTGAATTCACTTCAGTCACTGGAAAATAATTTCGGTGATGACTACAGCATCATCGATGTTCATTTTCGAGTTTCTAAGTGATGGATTGCTGCCAAATTGATTTGTTCAGAAAAGTTAGTTGTTTTTGAAGATCTCAAAGGAAATTTGTTGGGAATAAAACCAGGATTGGTTTAATTTTTGAGAAATATGATTTGAGATGTTGGAGATTTCAAAATAAATTTGAAACCAAAGCCGGGAGTTTAAAAATCCTGATAAGATGGGTTGTAAGCTTATAAATTGAGATGATTTTTAAATCAGGAAGGGAATATAAGCTTTGAATGTTGGAATTTACATTTAAAAGAGAAAAGTTAAAAATGAAATTAACTTGGATAAGAAATAAAAATTTGACTGGATTGACATTAACTGAATAGGTTGAAAATAATATCCATTTGTATTCGAATTAAGTTAAAAAAATCGGATTGAGTTAAAGTAAAACTGAATTGGAATAAGAATTCAATTGAATTAATGAATGAGATTAAATTCTTACCTGAACAAATGGAAAATAAATTGGATAAGGATGGGATTGAAATAAATAAATAAATTAGAATAACTGGTAAAAGAATTAAAGTGTATGAAATAAAATATGCTTGGGTTATAAATAAGCATAAGGCTTGAGTTAAAAATAACAGATGAATATATTCAAGCCTATAATGAATGGAATTGTGTAAATAATTAGTTGTGGCTTATAAATTTATAAGTGGAAATGAAACCCAAATAAATATTATTGATGAATTGGAGAATAAAATAAAAATCAAAACTTGAATTATAAACTAAACTGAACTAAGAAAATTAAATGGGAGTGATATTTGGGATTAAAATTCAAGTGTTGGATTATAAATAAGGGAAGAACTAATTGATAATAAATTAGTTGATGAAATGTGTAACTGGAGTTCAATGTAGTTAAATAGAAGCTGAATTGTGAGTTAATAATGGAGTTCGAAAATAAAACTCAAGTTATGAATCAAATTCGACTTGAATCATTAGTGAAGAAATATAATTGAAAGTGGCATTGCAATTAATTAAATGAATTGGGAATGAAATTGCAATGTAAGTTAATAAAATTGGATTGTAATTTTAAAAGTGAATGGTAGAATCAGAACTTGAGCTATAAATTAAAATTTGACTTGAAGTATTAATAAATTAGATATAATTGAAATGTATCGAATAAAAATGGAAATGGATTAAAATAGTGATGGTTTGAATGTGCAAATAAAATCCAAATAAGTGAAGATAACTTGGAAAATAGCCAGGTAATAAATTGAATGAGTTGAATCTGGAAAGTTAAATTTTATAATAACCAATCAAATGAAATTTGCAGATTTAAAATGAGATTGGATTGAAATAAAATCAAGTTAAATTGAAAAGAGAACTTGGTTGCAAAATGAGAATGAGCTTAAGTATAAAATTTGAATAAATTGAAGTAAATTGACTTAAGCTAAATGAATGGAGAAAAGTTGAATTGAATTCAACTTAAACAAAGTTTAATAATATTGGATTGGTTTTAAATCAAGTGAAGGTGATTTTTAATCGAAATAAAATTCGGTGAGTTATAAATAATATTAGTGGAATGAAATTCTGGAATAAATAATTGTAAACCATTTAAAATTATTAAGGAATTGAAATAACTTGAGACGATATGAAAATGGAATGTTTCAAGTTTGATAAAATGGACTTAAATAATGTGGATAAGAAATGAAGTATAAATGAGTGGTCTGTGAATAAAATGTAATTGGAAATGAAGATGAACCTAATTTGTTAATGGTTTTGAATGAACTAGTTTGGTTAATAAAATTGAAATGCAATGAAACTGAGAATATATGGATTGAGAATAAATTTTCAAATAGAATAGAGTTAAGTATAAATTGAGTTGAAATCAATTTAAATTGGTTATATAACATAAATACTTGCTTATTCACATAAATCTCGTCAAATTGCATAGAATTAATTGCCATTTGATGTAAATGGAAGTAATTAAAAATTCTATGGATTGATAGTAGTAAAATAAATTGGTTTTGAAAGCAATTGAATTAAATATGAGTTCAGTTTGCTAAAAAATAAAGTAAACGTAAGCAATTGAGTTTTAAACCATTCAAATTAATGAAGTTATATACGAATGGATTAAAAAAAACATGCACATTGGATGAGAATGGTTTATAAATTAATTGAAACAGTTGAATTAGCATGGAAACTATATAAATTGCTTACGGGAAAATGTTTGATGTGCATTTCTTTTAGAATTCATATGTTTTAACCATTGCAACTAAGTGAAATATAGTTAAACTACATATATTTGGCACTTACATGTTTAAATTGAGTAAGTACAGGTACCTGGGAGCCGTGTGGCTAGTTTTGGCTGTGCTATTTGCTAAAAATTATAAGTTGTTTGCTTTTAAATGCTAAATAAGGTACGCTTACGCAATTAAAATAGGAAATATGAACTGTTTTTGGTTTTTCCGACCGTGTGGGTCGATGTATATATATTTATCTCTTTTGTCAAATTGCAAAAGCTCCTCCGTACAAAGGAGACTCTGCCAAAATTTTCCAGAAATTTTGAGAGTTAGAAAATTTTGGAAAATTTTGTTAACGACAAAACGATTTTAAACTGAAAATTGAAATATAATTAGTAGATGAAACTAACTTAAACAATGACATGAATTGGTTATAAATGAAAAATAAAATTTAAATATTCAAAGTTAAAGATAAATTGAATTCGTATGGAAATGAAAAAAATCAATGTGCATAAAAATAGATATAAACTGAAGTGGTAAAACGGAAATAAATAAAGAAACATATATCATGCTTATGTTAACTTAAGTAAGGAATGGTTAATTCTTAATTGGAAATTGAATATTGAAAATATATTCTAAGTTGATATTTGGATGAATATTGACATTTGGTAAGGAAATCGATAAAATGTTTTTGGGATGCTGTGATTGGATATTAGTGCTAAGCAGGATATGCAGGTATTATAAAAGGGAAAAGGGAAACTGGATTTGATTTCAAGAGATAAATTTGAATTGCCCGACATAAGGTATGTATTTAAATTTGGTATGGAATTTGATTAGGATTTGGATTTGAATTGAGCCACTTGGCCTTTTGTTTTCTTTTTGGATTTGGGAGGCCGTAGAGCCATTTTGTAGTTGTACCGAGCTAGCCGCGCAAAGGGGACGCTGGCAAAAAATTTCAGAAATTTAGGGAGTTAGAAAAATTTTGAGAAAATTTGGATAATTTAAAATTTGGTTTTAAATTGAAACTTGAATGGTTAAACAAATGGTATGGTTTGGAACTAGGGAAAGGTTTGGGAAATTAATAAGAATGATAATGGATCTTTTATAAGAGATAGTTGGTAAGTTGTTGAATTGTTAGAAACTGTTTAGTTTTGGAAAAGTAACGGGTTTTGGACCATTCTTCCTAATTAGTAATTTCGGGGACGAAATTCTTTTAAGGGGGAAGAAATGTGACGACCCAGAATTTTCAAGTATTTAAAATCGGAATATTTAATTAATTTTAAGTATTCAATGGAGTAATTTTTACTTGAATTACGAATATCACAATATATTTGATAATTTAACTATTGAATTTATGGAATTAAATAATTTGAAGTTGAGCTATATGTTGAATCTGGAGTTTTAAACCGGTTGAATATAATTTGAAGGCTTGTAAAATTTATATTCATAATACTGAAGATAATAGAAATATTAAAATTGAATCTAACAGTGATTTGTTCAGTTTCAAAATTTTATAGTTTACATTAAATTTAAAAATAGCCTTCCGAGGCACAGTCTCGGAATTCGACGAAACCACTTCCATTGGATCCGTAATATTGTATTATTATCCGATTTCAAATTTTGTAGCGTTCGGAGTCGTCGTGTGATCGTACGAGATAAAAACGCATAGACAATAATTTATCGCTTTAATTTAAATATAATATATGAGTTGTTGACCAATTAAAACCATCAGCCTACTTTTTCCTTTATATCAGAGTTTTGTCCCCCTTTTCAGCTTCAAGTATGACAACGTCTATTCTTGTTCCCCGTTCCCTTCTTGAGCACGCTTTTCTTTTTCTTTATATTTACAGCCGAAGCCTTTCTTCCCAATTCATTTAATCTATTTCACCTTCAGCCGAAAATAGAATAAATCGAAGTTCAATAAAAATCAGCCGAAGCCTTTTCAATAAAAATCGAAGTTCAATAAAAAAAAAAGAGGCCGATCGATTATCGTTCGAAGTCTGGGAGCTCGCAGGGTACTAGAGCGGCGATCGCGAATCGTGAAACCTAAATCGCGATTTGAGAGAGAGGGTCGCGACACCCTGGCAAGTGCGAAGCTTGGGCACGACATGTTGGAATTCGCGATTTTGGGGATGGGTTAAAGTTGCGGCGACGTTCGAACTAGATGCTGCTAGGGCTTGGAATGGAAGGCGAAGTCGTTCGCGAGTGATAACGATGGCGCCAGAGGGTTCGTAGAGATCGTCGTGGTCTGGTGGTGTTCGAAAATGGTGGGAGGCTCATCGGTGAGACCGGCGTTGGCAGTTCGGGAGGTTGTCGCGATTGCGGCAGTGGTGGAGGTCGACTCGATCTCGTGTTGGGAATCGTCTGTGAGGTACTTTCTGTGATTTGTGATGTGTGCTTAAAAGAAGAAAAAAAAATATACAGATATTTACACTTTGAAATACTGTTGAAAATAATAATGGTAATATAGATAGGATTTAGGGAAAATAGAAGATATCAAATGGTAATATAAATTTTATTTATAAGCTTATATCTATGGTTTCGAAGATAAGATTTTGAAATATATGAGGTTTTAAAATGTGAAGAATTTATTTAAAAATTTGATTTTTTTTTGGATCTATATAAGCTATTTTATAAGTATATAATTACAACTCATTTTAAAACAAATATGGAGATGTTTAAACTATTTAACTAAATTGTTACTAAAAGGTTTTAAAGGAGATATTAGTTTGTGAGTAGTTATTGTTTAAATTAAATCTAAGGTTAAAATTTAATCATTTGTAAACAAAATAAATAAATGGTGAATAATTGTTTGGTTGGTTCAGATAATAATAAACCGTGAATTGTTATACAAGGTTTAAAAATCAAGGAAACAAGTCAATTTGGAATGGATTGCGAACAACAAAGCAAAGGTGAGTTAATCTCACTCAGTTAAATTTAAATTTAAATGATTAAATTTAAATAATTGTTTGAATGGATGAATTGAGTGATGTGACATAGTATGATATTTTGGAATTGGCATATTATATTGTGCTAACATTTGTGGATGCAGGGAAAACAGGTTGGAGGGATCCAACTGGACCCCTCACATTTATTTAAATTATTCAATATTCTCTGTTGTGATTATTTGATATCCTATGATGAGTTATATTGGAATATTGAATGTTATGGTATGATTGGATATATGGGTATAATGCATTACCAAATTATATGAATTGGATTTTTGAAAAGAAATTAAAAAGAAGTAGATTTGTAAGCGAAATAATTATAGAAAGTTTGAATAAATTAAGAATGAATTGAAAAGAAATAGAAGTAATATGAAAATAATACTAAATAACTTCGAGTATGAAGAGAAATGGAATTTTGAATAAAATGAAATTGATGAATTGTAAACTAAGTTATATCAATTAAAGAAATAAAGAATTATTTTAAAATTCAAAGTTAAATTTATTTAAAAGAATAAAGAAGTAATTGAGAAATCTAAAAATTGGAATCAAGAAATGAGATCTGAAATTAATAGATTCTGAATTTAAAGGGAATAAATTGGAAATCAATTTGGGAAATTGATTTAAGTGATTGAAGCTGGGATTTTACTCTGGATAACCAAGTACATGTTTAAAGTAAATTCTTAAATAAATTTAAAGGTTTTAAAGTTGTTGTAAAAAGCAAGTTTTAGAAAATTTATTATTTCTAATATTTTAATTCAAAAGTAAGTATTTTCTCAAATTTATTATAGTAGTAACTACTTAAAAAGTGACCTAGTATTTTGTTTTCAAAAGTGAAAATCTAGTTTCATATTCTATTAAGTAACTTTATTTTGAAATACTCATATAGTATGTATTTTTTTACAAATATTGAAGTAATTTAACTTAAATGTTTAAAAGTATATTTCCAAAGTAAAGTGTTTTAAATTATTTTAACAATCTAGTTTTGTGCTTGGTGATTTCAGAGGAAATAGAAAATATTGGGAAAGTTGATTCTAAAAAGAAAGATGGTTTTGAAACTATTTTCAAAGGTTTGAAAATAGAAATATATCTTGTGAAGATATTTTTGAGGTAATAAATAATTTGGAAAATTATTTATTGTTTGATGGATGTTTGTAAATAGAAATTGATAGTTAAATAACCGACTATCAATATTGGACAAATACGTTGATCGTTTCGAAGAGACCGGGATCGAGATTTATTTCTCGAAAACCACTTCGATCCGGTTTGTACGTTTTCGTGAAAAACGATTTTGGATTCGAAGATGGAGCATTGAAGTGCAAGGGCTAGTCGCTACTAATCCTGAGGATATTTCCGAAATGGATGTAGTAGGAATAGTGCATTCGGTTCCGTTCGAACCCGGGACGGACTTGTATGGATGAATGCTTGCGAAAACATCATCAGGTGGACGGTGGGCATTCTAAGAGATATGTTCTCTAAAGGTAAACGCTTAGCCTCAAGCCTCATCAAATGGGAATGACTGAAAATCATGCAGCAAGGCTAAGTGGGTAGCACCCAAGCAGGGTGAGGTCATTCCAGTCTAGATGTCCCTTTTTATTTCGGCTTAGTGGGCGGTTGCTGATCCCAACCGTGGGGTGATCTCGCTCGGGATTATCCAGTAACGGGTAGTCCCAGCCTTGTGTTGCAGGGGAGCGGGCGTACTCCTCGGTACGGTGATCTAGGCCCCGTACTGTGACAGGTGGTACCCCAGTGCCTAGTCATTAGTTGGAAATCCATTCTCCCTACGAGCCTTGTACGAGTTTTGTTTGTATTACCCACTTTTGTGGCTAGTAGCTGGAATTTAATAGATGCAACAATTTCGGCTATTTTGTAAGTATTTGTATATAGACCCTATTATAATATCAGAGGATTTCTATAAAAAATGTTTTAGCTATCGTAAGGTAAAAACCCGGCATGTTTATTTGTGGCGTGGTCTTACGAGATGCTTTTGTTTTCAAGGATTTTGAAACTTTAAAAATCAATTGGGTGTGATTTTCTCACGCTGGTATTCCAGACTGACTTGGGTATTATTTAACTGTAATGCTCGGGTCAGACCGAGTATTATAGGATGCAGGATATGATGTTATGGAGCTCAGGAGACGAGCTGGATTGACGATACGTACATTCGTACTTGTTTATATAGATATTCCGCTGTTGAGTTGTTGTGTATCCATTGTATTGTATTGATGTGAGCTGTGACTGATGTACTCTGATGATTTAATGTATGTAAACAGATATATTTGATTTTGAGTAAAGATTATTTACTATCTATTATATTTTATTCCGCTGCGATGGTTAGATTCTAATGTTGATTTTGTTTTCTCTTCTTCTACCTCTTCTTCTTAAACCCAAATGGTTCGTATTTCTGTGCAACTTGAGTTGATTGTTGTAGAATAGTGTTGACTCAAGGGATACGGATTTGCGGGCTGTTACATAATCATACATATGTAAAGTACAACAACATTCATTTCAACCAACAACATTAACAATTTATAACAACACATGGATTTTAAAATTTAAAATGTGAGCTTACTCACTAAAAGCTCATGAAAAATAAACCAAACTTTCACCACGCTTTGAACCGACCTAGATTTTAGATTTTTCTTATGTAAAAAATTTGATTTTTGGCTTAAGGAGGTGAACTTTAGGTTCATCCTAAAGGATGGGCTCGATCTTGGGTGTGCTAGGACTGTTTGAGCTTGCTTTTAAAGGAGAATGAGGTGTAAGTAGAAAGAGTGTATATTTGAATAGGTTTTTAAAGTATTAAAAATAGAAAACGAAGGATTTTTAGTTGAAAAAGTTTATATGGAAGCCATTAAAGAGTTTTGAGCTTAGTTGTAACAACCCCAATTTCGTACCATTCAAATTGTCAATAATCCACACATGTCGGAATTGAATGATGCGAAATAATAGATTGTAAATAAATTTGGAGCAAATAAAATCAAATATACAGAATCACAGACACAGAACAAACAGAATAACTCGCAGCGGAATATAAAATAACATAGTAATTGATGAAGCTACTATAACAAGTCTCAAACTAAATACATAATATAGTCTGAAAACAACAGAATAGAAATCCCAAATACATAAAAGTTCACTAATACATGAGATAAACTAATACAGCTGAAACAGTAATAGAAATATATGTAGATAAGCAGAAACTCCAGTGAAAGACCAGCTCCAGGAAGAGAATCCAAAGCTGTGAATACTCAGGCTGACCCGAGCGTAAAGCAAAACACAAAACACTCGAGTCAGGACAATATATACTTATATAATGTAAACCAACTCAATTGAACTGTAATAAAGATACAAGTAACTTAAAGGATGCCTGGAACCGCCTATCCTCTAAGGATCCGTCAAACTATTTACTATATAGTAATATTTCGCTATTATAATAATGTCTACAGTAAAATAAACATACTTTTAAATAGCATTCCGAGCCACCCATATCACCCTTCACACATAATTGTCCCAATAGTCCATCCAAATACCATGCCATCTCCACTTCGGGCGACTGTCAGAGGATACCACACGGGCTACGGGAGAAAAACAAACTCGTAGTAAAGGCTCGGTATGGTAGGTGACACGGCACACAAGGCAATGCCCGGGTAGATATACCAATTACGCACACGGGCTGGTGGTAACGCAGCAGCCACATACGCCCACCCTGAACAACACTCCAAAATCAAGGGGTGCACCCAATCGATCACAACAATAATAGAATGGTATCGAAAAAGTGTATTCAGCCAGAGGTGCTACCTCCTTTGGCCCGAGATCGCTCCTATTTTAGCAACCTTAAGCTTACTCACGGGAGTTAGGTCCACGTAAAGTACCTTAGGAACGTCGTCACCATCCTACTTCATTCTGGAATCTTCACCGCGTACACAGTTGTTAAAGTGGATTCGGTATCGACAGAGAGTATGTCCATATCCGATCCCAGACTCTTTAACAACCAGTCGTTATTATAACCCATAGTTATAATTTAAAAATGGTATTTATGTTTCAAAAGATCAAATATCATTTTAAATCCATTTCAAAATATCAAACTTATCATTTCATTTGAAAAACATATTCATTTTTATTCAATTTAAAAATACCATTTCAATTCACATTTCAACATAGTTCAATTCCAAACAAATTACTTCATTTAAATCATAAAATATGAAGTTATTGCATTTAATAATTAAATTATTAAATTTTCAAAATTTTCAACTTTCAAAGTTCATCCTTTCACTTAATTTTATCAAAACAGTGAAAATTCAACTTTCGCAGCATTTGGAAAATGCTACAGAAAGTTATATTCAAAACGGTTCAATTTAACAAAAGACAGCGTTTAAAAATGTTGTAATAGATTTCATTAGTTCCAAAGAAAACTTAGTTTAATCCAACAATTATAGCATTAAAAAAATGCTATAATAGCCTTTGATTTAGCTATTTAGTTCACTTATCAACTACAGCATTTACGAATGTTGTATTATCATTTATATTAGATATAATAGCATTTCAAAAATGTAGTTAATTAACTTCAAAATTTCAATAAATTTCACAACAATTATATTTTCTATAAATCACTTTTAACTCATAAAATCACATATTTTTACTTTTATAACCATCATTTAATTTTCTTTAATTTCATGATTTGATAAAGTTAAATTTCCATTTAAAAATTCATATTTAACACTAATTCACTTATTAAACTGCAATATTCAATTTTAAATTCATTACATTAAATTTAAACCTAACACTTAAGTTCAAATTCTAAAAATATAACTTAGTTTTTATTTTTATTTACTTAACTAAAAATTCAATTTTAAGTCGATTCCATAAATTTCCAATTTTAGTTCTATTTCAAAATTTCAACTTAAATATTTATTCATTTCACATTTCAACTTTATCAAAAATCATTAATATGGTATAAAATCACTTTAAATTCATTTAAATTCAAATTATCATAAATTTATCATGATTTCATATTCAATTAAATTTCCAATTATAATTAAATCAAAATTTCCAAAATAACTGACATTCAAAATTTTCTAACTTTTTCATTAATTTATTTCACTTATAATTATTCAGAAAATCAATAATATTTTACAAAAATCATTTTTAATTAGATTTAAATCAAAATATTTTAATATTCACATTTCTAAAATAATTTTAAAATTTTAGAAAACATACATTAACTGCGGGTCTGTATATAATTTTCTACACTAGGAAAAGTGATATGGGTAATATATCATTTCAACCCGTAATTTACAAAGAAAATCCGGGTTTTATCATTTCAAACCCGCAGTCCCAAGTAAATGAAATAAATTTGAAAATCATTCAGACCTATCATTTCATCCCATAACGATTTTCCCTTATTCTAAAGTCCGTCCGGGTGTATATCATTTCAACCCATAGTGATTCTAATCTAAAGGGAACTTGCAGTGTGATTAACTAATAAAATAACAAAAAAACAATAATATAACAGTAACATATGATATAACTAGTGTTTAATCATGTGTGAACATCTTATGATAGTGACATAGCAAATAAAATATGGAGATGTAGTTTACATATTCACAAGCGATCGATTTACTATTCATATAAGTATAAAACTGTCTGGTGAGAATAACTCACTGGTTTGAGCTGATGACCCAACGACAAATTTCACAAATGGGATCTACACAAGCACAAAAGCACGAAACATATTCGAATGGAGGAGCCAAATGTCAAATTCCTTGGATACACATCAAACAAAACAATATAACAACGATGAGTTTCAAATCAACTACGATCAAAACTACACTAGAATAGACTGCACAGAATCAAATAGAAATGCTTGCACTTGCTCAGCCATAACGGGAAATACAAAATAATGGCAGGTGTTTGGGTCAGGTTATGGTGGGTATGGGTCGGCCTAGATTTCATTTGTGATGGTGCCAAAGTGGGTGAAGGGAATAATACACATAAGCATGAATACATGCATTTGGTCATGGATTTGGACTCGTCCAAGGCTCCAAGTGTCACGGTCAGAGGTGTGGGGTCCACTGTGGTGGTGTGGCCGAGGGTGCTGGAGGTGGTGGAGCATGGTAGGTGGCGGCTAGAGGGGTGGTGAGGTGATGGAAGTGATGTTGTGCTCGACTAGGCTAGGAATTCGGGTTGTTTTGAAAAGTTGGTGGATGGGCATCACCAAGGGGGTCACGGCATGGTTGGTTGGTGAGGAGGAGGTGTTGGTGGTGTTCCATCAGGTGCTGGAGGAGGCTAGGCAGCAATGGAGGCATGGCCGATCCTAAAAGAGGTGAAAGTATGTGCAAAAAATCAAACTAGAATAAGCAATATAAGTAGAAAAAGAGACAAAAGAAATAAATTTTTTTACCAACTTCCCAAGCATGTGATGGCCCAAATTTTTTAATCAGGAAGGAGGAAAGAAAGATACATGAAATGAAAATGAATTAGTCAGCTGAAATGTGGGGAGTTATGCCAAAATAAATGAAGAGTTGTGAGGAAAATGAAGAGGTGGAATTCAAAAAGGCAAAAGGCAATTCAAAGTCAAAAACTCTTCATATATCCTTATTTAATTTATATAACTTTATATTTCTGGAAATAATAATAATACCAGATAAATTTTCGAAAATTTATCAAAATATAAAAATTTGTATAATATTTATTAATTATATAAAGTTAAATTAAGAAAAGTAGCTAAAAATAGTGAACTAGACTAGAAAATTTGAAATTAAATAGAATAATTTTTAGAAAATTCACATGAGCTTGTAAAATATTTTTAAATATAAATAATAACATAAATAAAAATACATTCACAAATTAAATATTTAAAATTTAATTTAAATATAATTTTTAATGAAGAAAATAGCAGAAAATAGGAAAACAACCCTTAAAAATAGGAAATAAATACAGCAAATTTTGGAAAAATTCTATTATTATTTTAAAAATATGTAGAGATGAAATTTCATAATTAAAACAAGTTTAAAATAATTTTTAAATGAAATAAAGTCAAATTCAAATTTATAGTCGAAATCTAGGGTTGTTACACTCTCCCCCACTCAAATCTTTTCGTCCTCGAAAAGAACGGAAAGGAAAATAAAGAGAAACAATATAGAAAAGCAAAATAGTACCTGAAACAAATAACTCCGGATTCGAAGCACGAATGCTCTCATCCGTTTTCCAAGTACAATCTCGATCGTCAGTACTCCACTGTACTTTGACCAGATTAACAGATTTCCTTCTGAGCTGCTTCATATCTCTACCAACAATATGAAGTGGCTTCCTCTCAAAGTCAGGTTAGGCTTAATATGCAAACTATCAAGAGCGGAAGGCTGGACAATAAGAGATGGATCATGAAGATGACGGCGAAGATGCGAGACATGGAATACATCATGCACCCCAAAAAGCTTCTCGGGCAAATCCAGACGATAAGCCAAAGAACCAACTCTTTCCACAATACGAAAAGGACCAATGAACCTAGGAGAAAGCTTCCCTCTACGACTAAAGCGAATGACATTTCTCAAGGGAGAAACCTTAAGGAACACCTGGTCACCAACAGCAAATTCCAAATTCCGCCTACGCCTATCGGCATACTTCTTCTGTCTATCCTGAGCGACTCTCAACCTCTTCTTAATCTCCTCAACTTTCTCAGGAGCTTCCAAAATCACTTCAGGACCAAGAACCAAACGATTACCAGATTCAATCCAGCAAGATGGAGATCTAAAAGGTCGTCCGTGTAAAGCAGTAAACGGAGACATTTTGAGACTGGCCTGAATGCAAAGATGGAATGAGATAAATAAAAAGATCAAGAATAGACTGACAACAGAAGATAAGATTATACCTGATCGTTATTATTGTAGGTAAATTCGACAAGATGGTGATAATCTTCCCAAGATCCTCCATAATCAAGCACACAAGCACGAAGAAGATTCTCGAGAATATGATTTACTCTTTCCGTTTGACCGTCGGTATGAGGATGGTAAGCAGTGCTCAGATTCAAACGAGTACCCAAAGATTCCTGAAAAGCCTTACAGAACTGGCTAGTAAAAATAGGGTCACGATCACAAACAATATTGAGAGGAACACCATGGATACGAACGATCTCTCTCATGTAAATCTCAGATAAACTAGAAGCAGAACGAGTAGACTTGACCGGAATAAAATGAGCAGACTTAGTTAGTCTATCAACAATAACCCAGATACTCTCATTGCCCTTCCGAGTCCTCGGTAAACCATCGATGAAATCCATGAAAACCTGTTCCCACTTCCAATTAGGAATCTCAAGGGGCTGCAACAACCCAGGGGTCTTCTGGTGATCGGCTTTGACTTGCTGACAAGTCGCACACCGACTAACAAAGATAGAAATATCCCTCTTCATCCCCTTCCACCAATAAAGCCTCTTCATATCCTAATACATCTTCGACACACCAGGATGAATAGAAAGTCTGGATCGATGATTCTCCTGAAGCAACTCCTGCCTCAAACTATCAACCTTCGGAACACAAATCCTGCCATTAATCCTCAATATCCCTCTATCATCAATCTGAGCTTCACTACTACCACTACCACCACCAACTCTGCTACGAACGCTCTCCTTCATCAATCTAAGCATCTCATCCTCATCCTGCTTAGCCATAATCCGATCCAGAAGAGAAGAAGAAGAAGAAACAACAAGTTGACACAACAAAGCCTTCTTCCAACTCAGAACATCGGCCACAACATTAGCTTTAGCGGAAATATAATTAATGTCGAGGTCGTAAGAAGCCAGAAACTCAAGCCAACGAACTTGCCTCTAATTCAGATGCTTCTGGTAGAAGATATATCTCAAAGACTGATGATCTGTGAAAAGCTCAAACTTGGTTCCAAGGAGAAGATGCCTCTAAAGTTTCAAAGCAAAGACAACAGCAAGTAACTCTAAATCATGAGCAGCATAATTTGCTTCGTAGGTTTTCAACCGACGGCTGGCATAGGCAATAACCCTACCATCCTGCATGAGAACAGCACCCAAACCCTCATGACTAGCATCAGTATAAACTGTAAATCCCAAACTTCCATTCGGAACAGTAAGAACTGGTGCAGAAGTTAGCTTGCTCTTCAACTCACTGAATTCAGCCTTGCATTGATCACTCCAGATAAATCAGGCATTCTTCCGAGTCAAAGCTGTGAGTGGTGCAGCAATCCGAGCAAAATTCTCAATGAATCTCCGATAGTAATCGGCAAGGCCCAGAAAACTACGAATATCAGATGGAGTCTTTGGAGTTTCCCAATCCTGAAACAGAATAGGGAGAAAATTAGGACAACAGGACAAACAGAATTATTAAAAATGATAGAGAAAGAGAAGAAAAAAAGACTTACATTGATCACAGCAATCTTAATTGGATCAACAGAAACTCCATTACTAGAAACAATATGCCCGAGATAACGAACTTCATCCTTCCAGAAATGGCATTTAGAAAATTTACCTTTAACTGATGATTTCTGAGAGTCTCAAGAACATATTTCAAATGCGACTTATGCTCATCCTTAGTCTTAGAGAAGACAAGGATATCATCAACAAAGACTAGCACAAATTTATTAAGCACATCACGAAAAACACGATTCATCAAATCAACAAAGAAAGCAGGAGAATTAGTCAAACCAAAAGGCATGACTAACCATTCATAAAATCCATTCTCAGTGCGGAAAACAGTCTTGGGAATGCTATCCTCAACAACCCTGAGCTGATGAAAACCTGTGGCAAGATCAAGTTGAGAGAAAATAGTGGCACCATGAAGCTGATCAAATATATCATTGATACGAGGCATAGGATATCTGTTTTTCATAGTGAGCTTGTTCAGCACTCTATAATCAACACACATCCGAAGTGAACCATCAGATTTGGTGACAAAAACCACCGCAGCTCCCCATTCAGAAAAACTAGGCCTAATCAGACCTTTGGAAGATAAGTCTTCAATTTGCTTTCTCATCTCAACCTTCTCGCGGGGTACCAATTCTTCTAGGAGGAAGAACAACAGGTCGAGCATCAGGAATAAGATCGTTCCAAAAATCAATTTCCCGCTTCGGAGGTAAAAAAGTGATTTCACCAAATACATCGGGATATAGTCTAACCACTGGAGTAGAATCAAGATCACTGGGCGAAGAATCCAAAGAATAAATAAAGTTTCCAGCAAAATCCTGAGGCATGCGGCACTGAATAATCAAGGCATTCCCATGATCATTAAAGAGACGAACAGACCGGGCTTTACAAGAGATATGAGCATCATGATTCACTAACCAATCCTGACCAAGCAATAAATCAAAAGCATCGAAGCCCAGAATATAAAAATCACCACTAAATCGATGATCAGAATGGAGAAGTTTCACTTCTCGACAAATCCGATTAAGGTTAGCAGGATCTCCAATAGGATTTGAAACACATAACGCAACAAAAGTATACTCAGGAGAAAGGAGATGCTCAAACTTATTACACAAATCAACAGAAATAAAACTGTGTGAAGCACCAGTATCAAACAACACACGAACAGGATGATGAAATAAAGTGAATGAACCCTGGAGTGTACCTTGGTCACCACTAGAAGCAGAAGCAGGTGGAGGAAATGGAGATGAGGCAGAAGTGACAGCAAATATACCAGAAGGAGCACCCCTCTGCTGGGTAGGGCAATCCTTCTTAAAATGGTCAGGCTGGAGACAGATATGGCAGAGATCACGTCTAACCGACTGAGCGGGTGAAGGAACAACAGCACTAGATAATGTAGGACAGCTATTGGCATAGTGCCCTCTCTGATCACACCTAAAGCAAGTGATGGAGGAGAGATCAACTGGTTGCCTCTAAGCAGGAGCAGATGATGAAGATCCCAAACCAGAACGCTTCTACCAATTCTTCTTCTGCTGCTGGAAATTTGGCTTACGCTTCTTGGAAACTGCAGAGGAAGACTGAGCACCAGAAACAGCAGGACCTTTGGATGTGGGATTCTCATAGCGAATAGCCATATCCATGAGCTGGGTGAAAGAACCATGAACATGAGAAATGAGGCGACTATAATACTCTGGACGAGCACCGGTAATAAATTTCTCATTCTTCTTAAGAGGAGTGTCAATAAGGCTAGGGCCGAACTTGGAAAGTTCATTGAACTTCCTCTCATACTCAGCAAAAGACATGGTACCCTTCTTCAGATCCACAAACTCACGATAAAGCTGAGATTTTCCGGGTTCTGGCATCCATTTTGCCACAAAAGCCTCCCTGGAAAAGAGATACAGAAAACAAGCTTAAGATAGATTCAAAGAAAGGAAAAAAAATAGTAACAAAATTAAGATAACACAAAGGATACCTAAACTGCTCCCAAGTGAGATCAGCCTCGACGGTGTTAGCCGTAATGGACTCCCACCAACCTAAAGCAGAATCACGCAACTGCCAAACTGCTAGCTGACGTTGCTAGGCATCAGTAATATCAAGACCAGTAAATATCCTCTCAAGACTCCGCAACCACTGCTGAGCCTCAATGATAGTCTCTGAACAGGTGAATGGGGTTCCACCTAGTTGAGAGAATTCCTTATAAAGAACAGTGAACCTGACTGGAGCAACAGGTTAAGGAGCCGGGGCAATGCCACGACCCCTAACTCTAGCATTTCCTCGATTCATCCTGAAAAATATCAAGAATGAATTTAGGACAAGAATAAAGACAAGCTAAAGATAAATTAAGATAAGAAAAGATAATCACTTGGATGAATATCTTAAAGAAAGAAAAGATCCTCACAAGGTAGATACGAAAGAAAGGAAGTTAGAAAACCTTTAAAAATCCTTAAAAAAGAAAGAAAATTATATATCAAAATAATCTTTGAAAATCCTTTGAAAACATTTTGAAAAATCATTTTATACTTTGAAAATACGTCTCTCACAAAGATATGATTCTGAGATTGATTTCACTCATTCTAGGATAGAAATACCCTATCTCTAATGAGTTTTTGCTCCGCAGAGGCAATGGTTTGCCAAAAACCAAATCTCTGATACCAACTTGTAACAACCCCAATTTCGTACCATTCAAATCGACAATAATCCACACATGTCGGACTTGAATGATGCGAAATAATAGATTGTAAATAAATTTAGAGCAAATAAAATCAAATATACAGAATCACAGACACAGAACAAACAGAATAACTCGCAGCAGAATATAAAATAACATAGTAGTTCATGAAGCTACTATAACAGAGTCTCAAACCAAATACATAATATAGTCTGAAAACAACAGAATAGAAATCCCAAATACATAGAAGTTCACTAATATATGAGATAAACTAATACAGCTGAAACAGTAATAGAAATATATGTAGATAAGCAGAAACTCCAGTGAAAGACCAGCTCCAGGAAGAGAATCCAAAGCTGTGAATACTCAGGCTGACCCGAGCGTAAAGCAAAACACAAAACACTCGAGTCAGGACAATATATACTTGTATAATGTAAATCAACTCAAGTGAACTGTAATAAAGATACAAGTAACTTAAAAGATGCCTGGGACCGCCCATCCTCTAAGGATCTGTCAAACTATTTACTATATAGTAATATTTTGCTATTATAATAATGTCTACAGTAAAATAAACATACTTTTAAATAGCATTCCGGGCTACCCATATCACCCTTCACACATAATAGTCCCAATAGTCCATCCAATATCATGCCATCTCCACTCCGGGTGACTGTCAGAGGATACCACATGGGCTATGGGAGAAAAACAAACTCATAATAAAGGCTCGGTATGGTAGGTGACACGGCACACAAGGCAATGCCCGGGTAGATATACCAATTACGCACACGGGCTAGTGGTAACGCAGCAGCCACATACACTCACCCTGAACAACACTCCAAAATCAAGGGGTGCACCCAATCGATCACAACAGTAGTAGAATGGTATCGAAGAAGTGTGTTCTGCCAGAGGTGCTACCTCCTTTGGCCCGAGATCGCTCCTGTTTTAGCCACCTTAAGCTAACTCACGGGAGTTAGGTCAACGTAAAGTACCTTAGGAACGTCGTCGCCGTCCTACTTCATTCTGGAATCTTCACCGCGTACACAGTTGTTAAAATGGTTTCGGTATCGACAGAGAGTATGTCCATATCCGATCCCGGACTCTTTAACAACTAATCGTTATTATAACCCATAGTTATAATTTAAAAATGGTATTTATTTTTCAAAAGATCAAATATCATTTTAAATCCATTTCAAAATATCAAACTTATCATTTCGTTTGAAAAACATATCATTTTTATTCAACTTAAAAATACCATTTCATTTCACATTTCAAAGTAGTTCAATTCCAAACAAATTACTTCATTTAAATCATAAAATATGAAGTTATTACATTTAATAATTAAATTATTAAATTTCCAAAATTTTCAACTTTCAAAGTTCATTCTTTCACTTAATTTTATCAAAACAGTGAAAATTCAACTTTCGCAGCATTTGGAAAATGCTACAGAAAGTTATATTCAAAACGGTTCAATTTAACAAAAGACAGCGTTTAAAAATGCTGTAATAGAGTTTCATTAGTTTCAAAGAACTTAGTTTAATCCAACAATTATAGCATTAAAAAAATGCTATAATAGCCTTTGATTTAGCTATTTAGTTCACTTATCAACTACAGCATTTACAAATGTTGTATTATCATTTATATTAGATATAATAGCATTTCAAAAATGTAGTTAATTAACTTCAAAATTTCAATATAATTTAACAACAATTATATTTTCTATAAATCACTTTTAACTCATAAAATAACATATTTTTACTTTTATAACCATCATTTAATTTTCTTTAATTTCATGATTTCATAAAGTTAAATTTCCATTTAAAAATTCATATTTAACACTAATTCACTTATTAAACTGCAATATTCAATTTTAAATTCATCACATTAAATTTCAACCTAACACTTAAGTTCAAATTCTCAAATATAACTTAGTTTTTATTTTTATTTACTTAACTAAAAATTCACTTTTAAGTCGATTCCATAAATTTCCAATTTTAGTTCTATTTCAAAATTTCAACTTAAATATTTATTCATTTCACATTTCAACTTTATCAAAAATCATTAATATGGTATAAAATCACTTTAAATTCATTTAAATTCAAATTATCATAAATTTATCATGATTTCATATTCAATTAAATTTCCAATTATAATTAAATCAAAATTTCCAAAATAACTGACATTCAAAATTTTCTAACTTTTTCATTAATTTATTTCACTTATAATTATTCAGAAAATCAATAATATTTTACAAAAATAATTTTTAATTAGATTTAAATCAAAATATTTTAATATTTACATTTCTAAAATAATTTTAAAATTTTTAGAAAACATACGTTAACTACGAGTTTGTATATAATTTTCTACACTAGGAAAAGTGATACGGGTAATATATCATTTCAATCCGTAATTTACAAAGAAAATTCGGGTTTTATCATTTCAAACCCGCAGTCCCAAGTAAATGAAATAAATTTGGAAATCATTCAGGCCTATCATTTTAGCCCATAACGATTTTCCCTTATTCTAAAGTCCGTTCGGGTATGTATCATTTCAACCCATAGTGATTCTAATCTAAAGGGAACTTGCAGTGTGATTAACTGATAAAATAACAAACAGCAATAATATAACAGTAACAAATGATATAACTGGTGTTTAATCATGTGTGAACATCATATGATAGTGACATAGCAAATAAAATATGGAGATGCAGTTTACATATTCACAAGCGATTGATTTGCTATTCATATAAGTATAAAACTGTCTGGTGAGAATAACTCACTGGTTTGAGCTCATGACCCAACGACAAATTTCACAAATGGGATCTACACAAGCACAAAAGCACGACACATATTCGAATGGAGGAGCCAAATGTCAAATTCCTTGGATACACATCAAACAAAACAATATAACAACGATGAGTTTCAAATCAACTACGATCAAAACTACACTAGCATAGACTGCACAGAATCAAATAGAAATGCTTGCACTTGCTCAGCCATAACGGGAAATACAAAATAATGGCAGGTGTTTGGGTCAGGTTGTGGTGGGTATGGGTCGGCCTAGATTTCATTTGTGATGGTGCCAAAGTGGGTGAAGGGAATAATACACATAAGCATGAATACATGCATTTGGTCATGGATTTGGGCTCGGCCAAGGCTCCAAGTGTCACGGCCAGAGGTGTGGGGTTCACTGTGGTGGTGTGGCCGAGGGTGTTGGAGGTGCTGGAGGTGGTGGAGGCGTGGTAGGTGGCGGCTAGAGGGGTGGTGAGGTGATGGAAGTGATGTTGTGCTCGGCTAGGCTAGGAATTCGGGTTGTTTTGAAAAGTTTGTGGATGGGCATCACCAAGGGGGTCACAGCATGGTTGGTTGGTGAGGAGGAGGTGTTGGTGGTGTGCCATCAGGTGCTGGAGGCGGCTAGGCAGCAATGGAGGCATGGCCGATCCTAAAAGAGGTGAAAGCATGTGAAAAAAATCAATCTAGAATAAGCAATATAAGTAGAAAAAGAGACAAAAGAAATAAAAAATTTACCAACTTCCCAAGCATGTGATGGCCGAAATTTTTTCTCAGGAAGGAGGAAAGGAAGATACGTGAAATTAAATTGAATTAGTCAGCTGAAATGTGGGGAGTTATGCCAAAAGTAATGAAAAGTTGTGAGGAAAATGAAGAGGTGGAATTCAAAAAGGCAAAAGGCAATTCAAAGTCAAAAACTCTTCATATATCCTTATTTAATTTATATAACTTTATTTTTCTGAAAATAATAATAATCCCAGATAAAATTTCGAAAATTTATCAAAATATAAAAATTTGTATAATATTTATTAATTATATAAAGTTAAATTAAGAAAAATAGCTAAAAATAGTGAACTAGACTAGAAAATTTGAAATTAAATAGAATAATTTTTAGAAAATTCATATGAGCTTATAAAATATTTTTAAACATAAATAATAACATAAAATAAAAATACATTCACAAATTAAATATTTAAAATTTAATTTAAATATAATTTTTAATGAAGAAAATAGCAGAAAATAGGAAAACAGCCCTTAAAAATAAGAAATAAATACAGTAAATTTTGAAAAAAATTCTATTATTATTTTAAAAATATGTAGAGATGAAATTTCACAATTAAAAAAGTTTAAAATAATTTTGAAATGAAATAAAGTCAAATTCAAATTTATAGTCAAAATCTAGGGTTGTTACATTAGAAAAAAAATGAAGTTTTTGAAAATAAGAAATGAAAATGAAAAATGAGAGGGAGAAAAGTACGAATTTTTTTATATACAAAATGGATTAAGCAAATTACCTAAATACCTTTTAAGTACATACCTTCCACTTACTTTTTACCACACCATCACCACCCTCCCCTTCTGCTCTTCCACACGCAAGGCATCAGGACACCTCTATTGTTCAACATATTTTCCACTTCCTTGTACTATGATGTTATATAATGTGACATTACATCTCTTCTCTTTTATTTTTATTTTTTATATTTTTGGAAAAAGGTCACATCTCTTATTTATTTACTTAGGTAAATATATATCTACCATATATATCTTAACCAAACATATGATATTAGTATATGTATGCTGGAATGTACACAATAATTCCTATAACTTTTAGATGATAAAAAGCCAGAAATTCAGAAAACGATTTCCAGTCACATTTTCGATTTTTCTTCAAACTAAATATTTCTATAAACAAACTTTGGAAACCATTTCACAATCACTGATTATTATTTAAAAGATTTTTATTTGAGTTATATAATTCATAAATAATTTACTAAAAAATATATTAAATATTCATATTCAAAGTGATTAAATTTCGGGTCGTTATATTCTACCCTCTTAAAAGAATTTCATTCTGAAATTAGCACACTAGAAGAAAACTCAAAATAACCAAAATGACATATATTATAAATCATGAAATCTATACAAAAGATACATACTAAGCAACTACAACACAAACAATGCATACATAATCCATATAATCAAGTAACAACTATCCTAGAATTAATTCAAGATAAGCTTCTCTCATACTATCATCAGGCTCCCAAGTACAATCTTTAGGATCTTAACTCCATTGAATCTTAATTAATCTCGTTTCCATAATACGAACTGGATGTCTAACCACAGTCAAGTTCGGTTCTACCTCCGAATCCACTTGGACAGATGGCTCAACAATCAGCGATTGTTCATGCACATACTTTCTCAAACGAGACACATGGAAAAAATTAATGACCCCTGAAAACCTCTCCAGCAACACAACTCTGCAGGCAAGCGACCTAATCCTTTCAAGAATCCAAAAAGGTCCAACAACTTGGCCTCAACTTCCAGGTCTTCCAAATCGAACCGCTCCTCTAATCTGCGAAATCTTCACAAACACAAAGTTACTTTAAGCTAATTTTGGCAATAAAGTAAAACGAAATAAAAAAAATTCTATTGTATAAGGATCGACTCTATGATAAAATATGCATACCATGTGAATGTTAGTATTATTAGTTCTTTAAAATACGTATACTTTGACTAAAATATGACTACTCTATGATTGAAATATTCGAGAAGAGGCCCACTAGGATAATGGTGATATTTCCAGGACAATGTTATGTAACACAAAACAAAAGTAAAAAATCCTCCATGATTTGAAAATTAAGTATGTTCATGCAATCATTCAAATTTAGAAGTTTTCATGCTGATATTAGGGATAGTGTGCTTAAATTTAACACAATATAACTTGAAAGAAACAAATATGCCCGAATATATTATGGACAAGCTTATTACTTGAATTGAGTTAATAGGTAAACATGAATGGGAGATAACAGAATTATCTATTTCTCAATGGATGACAAATGTATAACACAACCTTTAAAAGATGACACGGTTTATATTTGGAATTTTTGATAATATTTAACTCGATGATCGTATAATTACCACTTACCAATAAAAATGTCAATATTCACAACATGCCATGAACTTAACATTAGTTTCAATTGTCATAAATTGATGAATATGTACTATGCAGCACAAATTTTGTGACTATTCATAACTAGCCATCACCAAAAATCTTGTTGATTGGTCTTCTTAATAACTTTATGTTCAACTTTGATTTCTTGATGGTTTTCGTCAATTAAAATAATTTTCATAGGACTTCCTGTTATATCAATTCACAAGATATCTCCTTAGAGTTTATCATGAAAGAAGTGTTATTCTTACCCCTTTCAGTGCTTATTTTTGAATAATAGTTTATGTGCTCATCACTAAAAAAGGGAGAGATAAAATACTATAAATTATAGTTTATCAAAAGTATCATTTATAAATTAGTTGGTTTGGAAATTTAGGTGATTTTGTATTTGATGCATGATTTAGTTAGTTAGACAAATATGTTTATCTCAAACAAGTAATAATTATTATCTAATACGAATCATCTAGAATTATTTGCTTCTGTCAACCTGAATAATTAATTAGTATATATGGTTAAAAGCCTTTATTCATGATAAGCATGACTTTGCATTTATTAGTAATAATTTTGCATTTATCAGTAATAATAAAAACAAAGACTGTGAAGCAAATAGGAGCAACAATGATCTAGAATGTATAGAACCAGAAGTATAGAAGTCATGTTTGTCTATGGCAAGATATTGCAAAAATCATAAGAGAAATCACCGTTTTTGATATAGCTATTATTATGATTATTTGTTATCTAAACGCTAATTTTTATTTCCAAAATTTAGATTACCATTCCTACATTTTTCTTTACTTTTCAGTCCCTAATTTTTTGTCTTTTATACCAATTTCCATTGATGTTCTACTATACTTAAAAAAAATTCTTAAATTTATCTGTTCATGTTCTTTATAGTCTAACATTATAGCTTTATCATTTGTTTACTAAACTATTCTGCATAAAAAAACAAGCTAAAAATATAATAAATATTTATCACATTGATTTATGTAAATTTAGAAAACACAAGGTGAAGTATTCATGCTTTTATGCATCAGTTTGCTATCGATGACATAGAATAAACCTTGAGCCTTGAGCAAGTTTTATGCAATGCTTTTATGCACTTTTTCCTTCCTTTGGGACCTACAATGCTATATGTATTTCTAGTTTAACATATATATATATATATATATATATATATATATATATATATGCATATATATATATGCACTAAAACCTATATCATGCTGCCTAACCTACAGATTTAGTGTTTATGGTGTTTCACATCATGTATGCACATACTTAAAGATCACAAATTTGTGTTCAGAGACCCGTAGATTCACATATCTATATGCATAATTTAAATACAGTTAATACTTAACACTTTAAATTATTGCATAGCTCATTGTAATGATGTTGCATGTTGTTACTACCTAAAGAGCTATACAAATATTAGGTATATGCTGCAGAAGATTACATTTAAAACTAAAGAAAAGAAAATACTTGAAAATGAAAAAAAAACATAAAACAATATCTGAAAACATATTATTCAAATATATAATAGTTGATAGAGTTAGGGATATGCCCTAAAGAAAATTATGTAATTTGTTACATATATCTAGTTTGGTAACCAATCTTATTCAAAAATAAAAGGTATTTTTCTTCTATTATATACATGATATAATGTATTATATTAATTACTTAATTTAATTAAAAGTATATTCGACGGAAAATTCATAAATGGTATGTTTTTTGATAGCAATTACAAAGTGTTATAACCATGAGTAATTAATCACAACAAAAATAAATATACCATTTTAAATATTCCTACTCAAGATGTATCAAGATTGGATATCGATGCATTCGTTTGGACTAGAGTACGTAAAGCTCTTCAAACGTTGGGTAGTGAATTTCTCATGGCTGTTAGGGGCACCAAGGAATGACTTATGGTTATTGAATAACTATGGAATGACTCATTCGACGTTTTCTGCCAGTTAATATAACTAAAGTTAAACAAAAATATCGATGTGACTAATTTACATAGTTCTCTCGACTTGAGAATATTGTTAACCTTCATTGTGGAAGCTCTGCTTTGATTATAGTTAAATCATGACATGATGTCCATCAAACAACTATAGTTGGATCGAGTGAAATCATTGGAAGTGAGACACTATTCAAGAGAGGATTCGTCTCCTCAACTATATGAGGTTAGTATCACGGTCAACTGATGTCTACTCAAAGTCAAAGTCTCTGACCAGAGTAGTTCGGTTAATAATAATTGTTATTATTGAATCAAGGAATTTGTGTTTGGACTATAGTATTGAATGTGGATGATAGTGGAATTTTGACCATTACCAAATTCCATAAGTCCTAATGTGATGTAGTTGTGACGAAGAGAATTGGTATACATAATTTCCACCACCGGATACTGCTTATAATAAGTAAAATTGCATTTTACCAAAAGATGTGTAATCGATAAACTCAGCCAAAATATCACACCACCTACTAAGTAATGTGTGAACGTTAATATTCAAATAGTTCGATATAAATCGTTGATTGAATTCACACCTTTGAGTCTCACAATATTAATGATGAATTTTCTGAAAAACCATATGATTTAACTAATATATAAAATATTGAAAATTGATTGAATTAATTGACATTTGAGAAATATTATTTATTATCTATTTTACGTCTGGAAGTTTTTGGTAATTATTTTAGTGCATTTATAAAAATAATATTTACATGCGTTGATATACGATATCGATGCAATTTAAAGATGATTGCATGAATTGGTTTATGAAAACTTTATACCATTTGATGACATGATTTTTGAAAATTTTGTGTCATTTGATGGCATATCATATGAAAATGAAGAATTGGAGAGAGAGAAACAATCAAGAGAATTAATTAGAAAAGTTTTAATTAAAGAGTAGGAAAGGTTTCATTCTTTCAAATAAAACATATTCTCTAATTCATTCTGTATCTACAATTCATTCTTTCACATCATTCTTTTTCTTTCTCTCTACCTAACTTTTTCATAGCAGAAAACAAAAAAAATCAAATTTCCAAAAATCTTTTAACTCCAAACAAAAAATATCAAATAAAATAAAAAAAACGTGGCTCATCCATCGCTTGTAAGGACATGATGGAGATCTTGAAGATCTGAGTAGATGTCATTGTTCAAGGTGCGTTCTTTTGGCTACATCTTAAGGTAAAATTTTCATTTTATTTATTTGTATAAAGTTCTTATTCATCTGATTAGATTTCTTTCATTTCACATCTAAATATAATTTTTTATTTAACTTGATCTAATTCCCTTTTGTCACATCTCTTTTAATAATATATGTTTATAATATCAATTTGATCTAGATCCATTTTGCACTATTCCAATTTAATTACACGTCCACATTCTTAACGTTAGAGTTGTGACATATTCTTAACATTAGAGCACTGACGTATTATATCTCATTTAATTAGTTGTTCATGATGTTCTTACATTTAAGATCTAAAATTTTGCTATGAATTTATATGTGCCTAAGTTATCTCATTTGTTCCTGTTTGAAACCATCTATTTATATGATTTTAATTTATTACAAGTAATATAAATTACATATGTTGTCCTTTTGAAATCATATGCAAATTGAACATAATGTTTATATGTTTTGTTTGAATCTTTTTATTAATGTATTCTTTTGTTTGAAAGTAGAATAAAAGCATAATTGGGCTTTTGTGTAAATTTGTTAACTTCTAATTCTAACACATGCTAAATCACAAACTTTTCATATTTGGTTGTTATTTTAATTTTAAAAGTAGCTTGTAATTAATTACATATATGTGTGAATGTGCTGATTTAGTTCAATGTTTAATTTGTTTTTTACTTTTATGCATAATCACAATTTTAATTTTAAAATTCTTCCTAAATTGAAACTTGATTTATATTTGTTAATTCTAGATTTTAAAATACGAGAATGGTTAAAATTAGTTTTATATGCATATATATTTTAGAGTTTACATATTGATTTGAAATGACATTGATTGCATGAGTAAAGTAAGGAGGAAAGTCCTCTATTTTTCCTTCTTCATAAATGTTTACCTCTATTCATTAATTTTCTTTTTGTTGATATAAGTCTACTTTTGTTTATTAGTAAAATTCATTTTAATATATTATGTATAAGTGTAAGTTGAACTTACATATACATGTGTTACAGTCACTTACATGTGTAAAAATAAAATTTGGACAACAAAGGCACGTGTCAATTCTGTGGTGAATGCTAAATTGTGAATTAATTTAATTAAAGAGGCCTGTGCCGGGGGAGCATAGGGAGGTGAGTTGAAAAGTTTGTCTCTCTACATTTTGGCCCCATCTTTCCCTAGCGAATTATCTATGTTAAGAGAAAGAAATAAAAGGTTTCTTTCTTCAACCTTTGCATGTTTATTCACATAGCGTTAATTTTGTAGTAAATGTTAATCTGTCAATTAACTTAATTAAAAGAGAGAGAAATGAAAAGCTTCTCCCTCTACATGTATAGTCCATATTTCCCTAATTAATTTATTATGTTAAGAGAAAGAAATAAAAAGTTTCTTTCTCTAACCTTTGACATGTTTATTTACATACTTTTATGTGCTGCTCATATGTTGTCCTTATCATTCAAATACATGAATGTATTTGATACATTCCCATATTGCATATTTATTTGAATTAATCAAAACTCCTTTAATTACTAAAATAAAATATTTGTAATGACCCAGAATTTCATTAATTTTAATTTTCAATATTTTATTAATTTTAAATATTTAATTAATTTTAAATATTGAAAGTTAATTTTATAAGTTAAACAGCTTATATTTCAAATTCAGCGAATTATTTGAATATCTGGGATTGTTTATAAAATTAAATCTTTAATTTGATGCAAATAAAAATGATTCCAAAAGTTGATTAAATTCTATTTGAATAGGAATGAAAATAGCAAACTTTTGAATTTAAAAGTGAATAAACTAATTTAATAATAATTAGTTTTAATTAACATGTGAAAATAGCCTTCCAAAACATTGTCTTGAATTTTGATGAAACTAGTTTCATTGGATCTTTATTAGTGAATTATAATATGCTGTCGGATTTCGTGGTGATCGGACATATCGTTTGGTCGTGCGAGTTTGAAATATGTAGAATTTAATAAAGGAAATTGTAACGACCCGGAAATTTCGATCCTGAAAATTCCAGATAGTTAGTGAAAAGAAGAAAGAGAAAGAAGAAGAAACAGAAAACTCTAACTCAGAATCTCACATTCGCAGCGGATAAAATATAATATCACATAAATAATAGTTTACAAAGAAGAACTGTATCAATACACTTATACTTTATACATCAGAGTTACAACCATTACCAATCACTGGACAGTTTAAAATAACATGTCCTAGTTATACAATACCATATCACAGCGGAAAACTTTCCATACGTTCCTGCCCTCCAGCTCGCGTTCTGAGTTCCAGAACGTCCTTACCTGAAAATCTGTAATACTCGGTCTGACCCGAGCATTACATCAAAGTAACACCTGGGTCAGGCTGGAAACCAGCGTGAGTAAACCCATCTAACATAAATTTCAAAAGCATACAACTTATATATATATAACCCGGGTAACTTGTATCAATTACAATTTCACAAATTGTAATCGACATCATTTATTTTACTCACCAATTTCTAAGTACTAAACATAGATTAAATGGTCTAATTCACTTAAATCATTCCATTCAAGCTTATTGATTTCACATATCAATCTATAAAGAATCGAAGTGGTTTCGGGTATTAGAATACCCGACCCCGGTCTCTTCGAGTCTAATGTCATCTCTAATCCACAATGTTGAGTTAACAAAAAAAAATGCAATTCATATTCAGGATATCATACCATACAACAAATTTAACTCAGATAGATAACCCATATCATTGACAGTTCAATTTGTTCACATTACAGCACATCTCAATTGCCCATCAAAGACAATAACAATCCAAATCATCCATTATAAAACAGCTATCCATACTCAAGATTTATTAGATAAATAATTCTAAAATAATATAATTAATCTCTAATTAAATTAATTGTCAACTTAATTACTTGGATTACTTAAATCGTGCTTACTTAACATTAATTATGATATCCCACTTTTTGGTCAAAACTGGAATATCAACAAATTGGCAAGGAATGATGGACATCGGGATTGGAGATCGATTGAAAGATAGGCTACAATCGATGACGTCAAAATTTGGTTGAGCTTCGATCGGGACGAAATTGATTGGAGATGACGATGAGGACTAGGAGAGGCTATGTTTCAAGTTTCAGGTCAATCGGAGTTCGTATGGAGGAGATATGGTCGATACAAGGTAGAAAGGTCACACTGTTCGAATCCATCAAGGGGTCGGGTAACACTCATTTCGAATCCATCAGAGGAATGTCCTTCGAATCGATCTACTTCGTATCCATCGGAAGGGTGCCTCCTCGGCTCCATTCGTATCCATCAGGTTTTGTCTGGTTCGACTCCATCGGGTTCGTATCGATCAAAGGCATGGCGTGGTGGTGGTTCGAATCGATACGCTTCGTATCGATTCGAAAGTCAGGACTTGTCTTGGCTCATTTCGTATTGATCAGGTGGGAGAGGCATTTTCGAATCCATCAGGTAAAACCTTTTTCGAATCCATCAGGTAAAACCTTGTTCGCATCCATCAGGTAAGGTCTCGTTCGTATCCAACCCAAAGATGAGATTCGTGTCTATTGACCACTTCGTATCGATGCCCCCATGTTCGTTTCGAATCGATTAGCACCAATGGGATCGATACGGAGGAAAACACGAATGGATGGATGCGAACGAGCGATGTTATGAATGCGAACGAGGAAGATCCACGAATGAAGGAAGTAACGGTGAAGAGCGCCCACATCTCCAGGAGAAGAAGCCTTCAACTCGGCACAAAGTTAGGATCGCTCCAGGAAGCTCGCGCCACGTCATCGATGCGCACGCGCTTTGGATGGAGTCGAACAAGACGGATTCGAAGCAATGGATTCGGAGACGACAGCCAGTGAAAAACCCAATTTCGAATCGATCATATCTCCTACACCGATAATCCAAGTGCAATGAAATTTTCACAGCAGCTTGCATTCAAGGTAAGGAATGTTCCTGCCAAATTTCAGCTCGATTGGAACATTTTTTGATGGATACGAAATCACTTCGTATCGATCACAGATCGAGTCGAAACTTGTGTGGTCGGTCGCGTGGGCCCACTCACGTGCCAGAAGTGGTCTCCCTGATTTTAGGCGAAATATCAGCCTCCTACACCTATAAATAGAGCCCCAGGTCATTCAAAAAGGGGGATGGGAATTCGAGAGCGCCAAGACTCTGCCGGATCCAACTCTACATTTCATAATCACTGTTATAAGGAAATCACTTCATTGTAATCGTGGTAATTCTCTGTAATCATCAAGGATAATCAATAAAAGGATAAAAACTTTGGAGTGGACGTAGGCCAGAGATAGCCGAACCACTACAAATATCATGTCCTTGTTTATTGTTTCTGGATTGTTGTTTGCTATTTGCTTAGATCTGTGATGTGTGTCTGAATATTGCTGACTTGCATTCATACACTGGTGCTTTCATGGTATTTGAGGTTTGTGACCAATTTTGGCGCAAACACTTTGGTGCTTTCACTGAGAAGGACTAGCACCCGCTACATCGGATTTGAGGTTCAGATTTGAAGATTTTAAGGAGTTCGGATTTGAGAACAATGACTAGGCAAAATAGTAGAAGGCAAAGGGCTGAGAGAAGCCAACAAGAAGGAAGTCAACAATCATCCTCCGGAGCTGGGGAAGGACAGGCTTCAATCTACATAACCCGGGATGAAATGGAGGCTATGGAAAATTGTTTGTAAGAGAGATTGTTGAAGAACCAACAGGAAATGATGCAGACTTTCTTTGAGCAAATGAGAGTTGTAGGGATGCAGAACTTAGGAACAGCTATAGCCGCTGTGGATGCAGGACAAGGAGCTAGGGTTGTGGAACCCAATGGAGAGCGGGATACGGAGCCAGAAGGCAATCAACAAGGGCTTGGGGGCAGGTCCACGGGATCCAAACAGGAGGACCTTTGGAAGGAGTTCGACAGGCCAGAGCTAACGTGGCTGCTAGTGAACCACACGAGGAATATGTACCGGAGTTCCCTCGGGGGCATGGGGGCAAACCCCAACGGACAATACTGGATTAATGGAGATCATCAGGAAAACTGTGCGAGGTGGTTTGACCAACAGAGACTTGGAAGGAGTGAATAGGAGCCCGTTCGCTCGAGAAATAAGGATGGCTCAGAATCCACCTAAGTTCAAGCTACCTAGCGTGGAGGCATATGATGGCAAGGCAGACCCAACTGACCACTTGATGAGGTACACCAGACACATGGAGGTGTTGGGGGCATCAGAGGAAGTGATGGCCCGATGCTTCCCTTTGTATTTGACGGACTTAGCTGCAATGTGGTTTAGGCAGCTGGGAGAAGGATCTATCAGGACTTGGAGGGAATTGGTGGAAAGGTTTTCGGGACAGTTTCGGGTTCACGTCAAGAGGCCGAAGAATGTGATGACATTAACATCGGTGAAGCAAAGGATGGATGAATTGCTTAGAGCGTTTCTAACTCGATTCAGTGCGGCAGTCGCTTCGGTGGATCGGCCTGATCCATCGATGGTTTTAATGGCAGCAGTATCAGGGGTCAGGGAGGACTCGGATTTCAAGGTATCTTTGATACGAGATCCCCCATAGGATCTCGACGAATTTTTTCACGAGGCAGAAAGGTTCCTTCGGCAAGAAGATGCAAGTACGGATTTAAAGGTGAAAAAGGTTAATGCAACTGAGGGTGAAGGACCATCCAGCAAAGGTTCGGATAAAGATAGAGGAAAAAGGAAGTTGGGCGATGATTCTGGAAATGCTAGAAAGCGATGGAAGGATCCAAAGTTTTCCACATACACAAGATTGAACGAGACGCTGGAGCGGATATATCTGGACACTCGGAATTGCCTTCCCTACCGAAGGCCAGCCAGGAGAGAGCCTTCTGAACGAGAGAGGGCATCAGGGAGGCATTGTCTTTTCCACGACTTACACGAACATGACACCAACAGCTGCAGGCATTTAAAGGACATAATTGAGGAGCATGTGAGGAATGGGCAGCTGAGACAATATGTTGGAACACGGAATGCAACGGTAGAGCAGGAGCGGCCACCAACTACCTCACACCGTGATGATGTGAGGCCCAGGGATGACAGTCGATTGATTATACATTGACTTGGATATTGTAAAGTAAGTAACAAACCATTGGCGAGCAACCAGATCATTTACACATGTACGGGGACGGAGGTAGCCCCTAGGCATGCTCTGAATGATGATAAATCGCAAAGCTATGGTTTGTGAAATCTGTTTTTTATTTTGGATGGGACACTTAATTTTCTGGTTTTGGAGTTTGGATTGAACTCCTGGTTTTGTTTGCCTTTTGATTTGGGTTTTCCTTTGGATGGTTGTTTTTGATTTTGGATACTGCTTTGGATTTCTGATTTTCTGGTTTTTGATTTGGATTTTGGATTTGGATTTTGATTGGATTTTTATCTGGTTTTTGATAAATGATCGTCGGGTATGGATTATGCCTGGCAAGGGGTGAGTCACTTTGCCCGAACGTGGTAAATTGGCTCATTCAGGTCGTTGAGTATGGACTATGCTCAACAAGGGTCCGGAAAGACCAGGATTCGGCTTAGGACTTAAGACATGTCTTTGCACAACGTCCAGGGACACTGGACCACGGTCGTCAGGTGCGGATTACGCTTGGCAAGAACCCGGAGAGGTTAGCTCAACGTCCAGGGACACTGGACCAAGGTCATCAAGCGCGGATTACGCTTGGCAAGAGCCCGGAGAGGTTATGGAATCGGATATAGACCCGGAGAGGTCCTGGATCTGGTTATTGGCTATTGGATAAGGATGGATATGGACTCGATTGTTGAGCTCAGATGGGTATGGAATTGGCTAAGACTTTGGTTATTGGATTTGGAATTGGGCATCGACTCGAAGCAGTCAAGGATGACATACTCTGACGATATGGCCATGGACTTTGGATATTGGAATCGGAACTATTCAAAACACGCCTTCTTACAACAAGGCATGTTTTGGGGGGCAAAGTGCTATCCCACTTTTTGGTCAAAACTGGAATATCAACAAATTGGCAAGGAATGATGGACATCGGGATTTGAGATCGATTGAAAGATAGGCTACAATCGATGACGTCAAAATTTGGTTGAGCTCCGATCGAGACGAAATTGATTGGAGATGACGATGAGGACTAGGAGAGGCTATGTTTCAAGTTTCAGGTCAATCGGAGTTCGTATGGAGGAGATATGGTCGATACAAGGTAGAAAGGTCACACTTCGAATCCATCAAGGGGTCGAGGTAACACTCATTTCGAATCCATCAGAGGAATGTCCTTCGAATCGATCTACTTCGTATCCATCGGAAGGGTGCCTCCTCGGCTCCATTCGTATCCATCAGGTTTTGTCTAGTTCGACTACATCAGGTTCGTATCGATCAAAGGCATGGCGTGGTGGTGGTTCGAATCGATACGCTTCGTATCGATTCGAAAGTCAGGACTTGTCTTGGCTCATTTCATATCGATCAGGTGGGAAGAGGCATTTTCGAATCCATCAGGTAAAACCTTTTTCGAATCCATCAGGTAAAACCTTGTTCGCATCCATCAGGTAAGGTCTCGTTCGTATCCAACCCAAAGATGAGATTCGTGTCTATTGACCACTTCGTATCGATGCCCCCATGTTCGTTTCAAATCGATTAGCACCAATGGGATCGATACGGAGGAAAACACGAATGGATGGATGCGAACGAGCGATGTTATGAATGCGAACGAGGAAGATCCACGAATCAAGGAAGTAACGGTGAACAGCGCCCACGTCTCCAGGAGAAGAAGCCTTCAACTCGGCACAAAGTTAGGATCGCTCCAGAAAGCTCGCGCCACGTCATCGATGCGCACGCGCTTTGGATGGAGTCGAACAAGATGGATTCGAAGCAGTGGATTCGGAGACGACAGCCAGTGAAAACCCCAATTTCGAATCGATCATATCTCCTACACCGATGATCCAAATGCAATGAAATTTTCACAGCAGCTTGCATGCAAGGTAAGGAATGTTCCTGCCAAATTTCAGCTCGATTGGAACATTTTTTGATGGATACGAAATCACTTCGTATCGATCACAGATCGAGTCGAAACTTGGTGGGGTCGGTCGCGTGGGCCCACTCACATGCCAGAGTGGTCTCCCTGGATTTAGGCGAAATATCAGCCTCCTACACCTATAAATAGAGCCCCGGGTCATTCAGAAAGGGGGATGGGAATTCGAGAGCGCCAAGACTCTGCCGGATCCAACTCTACACTTCATAATCACTGTTATAAGGAAATCACTTCATTGTAATCGCGGTAATTCTCTGTAATCATCAAGGATAATCAATAAAAGGATAAAAACTTTGGAGTGGACGTAGGCCAGAGATAGCCGAACCACTATAAATATCATGTCCCTGTTTATTATTTCTGGATTGTTGTTTGCTATTTGCTTAGATCTGTGATTTGTGTCTGAATATTGCTGACTTGCATTCATACACTGGTGCTTTCATGGTATTTGAGGTTTGTGACCAATTTTGGCGCAAACAAATTAATTATAACCCAATTAATTGATGATTCCTTAATCATCGTTGATTAATTAACCTTTAATTACATTATGTAATTAATCTTTAATTACCACACAGATTAATTTGCCTAACCATTCTCATTAATTATCTTTCAGTTAATCTCCTAAATCAATTAACAAAGATTTATTGCAATGATCCTCAATTAATTACTCTAATTAATTATCCTATATTGATTAATTAACCCTTAATTAATCATATACATTAATTAACTAATCCTTTAATTAATTCCCTTAATTTATCTATACTCTTTTTTTTAATTACACTAAATAATTACTCCTCGATTACTTACATTAAGTAATTATCATCCTTAAATAATCTAATTTAGTAATCTCCCATTTATTTTCTTCCTTAACAAACGACATTAAGCAATTATCCTTTAATTACTTTTATACTTATTAATCAATTTCATTTAGTGATTAATCTTTAATTAATTTATCACATTAACTAATCAATCCTCAAAATTGAATACTCAAATTACTTATCCTTTATTAATTATCTAATGATTAAATTAATTGATTGTTACCTTAATTTATTACATTAATCAATTAACCACCGTAAACATTAAATAATTAATACTTTATTAAGTTCATCATTTCATTTACCCTTGAAAAACATATAGGATTAACCCATTTTATAATTACCCGATTACCACAATTTGAAAGGAAATCTAAAACTTTGGAAACTCGTTTTTAAAACTTGTTAACACTTTGTATAAAAAACTTGGTTTAACATTTCCTTTGAACTAACACCTTTAGATAAGCTTTTAATACTTAATTTTAATAACTTAAAAGTTTATTAACAACAAATTATTAACTCGAGCAAAATTATCTAAAACCTGAGCAAAAACTAGCCTAGCACCGAGTCACCCACACCCTCCTGCTAACTACGAGTCATCACGCAAAACAACACAAATACAACCCCGAGTTCATACTTCTTCCCCAATCAATCAACAACATCAGACACGCACAAACACTCGTGCACGTGCACGACCATCGTCAATGCTTCGACCCACCGCCGATGACACCTCCAAGTCGGCGTCAATATCCCCAAATGATTCCGATCATCAGAACAACGTAACGTTCTCCAGAGTGAAATTGAGTAGAGTAGCAGGCACCAGAACCCAGACCCAAACCGTCAATTCACCCAACACCAACGCCTCCGACCATCTGAATTTTTTTGCCACCAGACCTAGAAATTTGCCAGAGTCACACGCTCCTCCTTCCACTACTCCCATCAAGCTCGACGCTTCGACGTTGCCGCAATGGCCTCGAAATCAAACCCGATTCTGACTAGTATCTAAACCCTAGTACGCCTTATTCCGACCACCACGGATGATAATAAAATACCTCCTCAATTTTCTCGTGATCGTAAACCCTTCAGGCAACTTCGACCACGACCCCGAGGACATCCATCGCGCCGATCACTAGATTCTGGCGATAAACCCAAATTCATTCAAATCCCATTATCTCGTCAGACCCCAAACTAAAAATCATAATTTATACACCTAAACTCATGATTGTGCTTCACAAACCAGAATTTATGATCAAACATTTGAATTAACAAATTCGATTTTAACCCATTACTTTGATACTCACTATAATATATATATATATATATATATATATATATATATATTTGAGATAAATACTTGATACATATACTTGAATCTATTTTTAAAAAAAATTCATACTACTCCGTAATGATCATTTTTTATATTCAAGAATCATGTTTTAAATTTGATCATAGAAAGATATATGAATTTTTCAAATGAAACTGAAGCATGTAAATCAACAGAGCAGTGTATTTATATATATATATATATATATATATATATATATATATATATATATATATATATTCACATAGATATTCACATTGATATATAGCAGCTCAGACATAATCCATAAAATAGGCATGCAGACATAAATTCAATATCCCATATAGGTTTGTCACATGAGATTAATTAAAAATGGGTTTAAAGAGAAAATTTTACTCACCAACATGAAGAAGCAGAGAACATAGTTTTGTTTCCTGGAACAGTTTTGCTCTAGTACTTTGAAAAGTTTGCTTGCTGTTTTGAGTTGAAATTATTTGTTGAACTTTGAAAATCTTGTTAGTTGAATTTTGTTGTAGATCTAGAGATCTTTGCAATAGCTGGTTTTACAGCTTGCTGTCGATCTCCATTTTTCTTTTGCTTAGAGTTTGAGTTGATCTTCTCTTGGTTATGCAAGATGACAGATCTGAAAATTTTGAACTGGAGTTATACTTGTTTTTTTTTAACTTCCTTTTTAAAATCTGATTTCAGTTTTAGAAGAGAAGAAAGGTTTGAACTCACATAGATTTGCCAAGTTTTATTTACTAATAAATGTTTTCAAAAATAAACAAGACAATGCCACTTGTAAACTTAAGTTGTTAAAATGATTCCAAGTGTTTATTACATGATATAATAATCTTACACATGTTTTATTCTCATATTAAAATAATTACTTATTTTTATAAATGTTTAAAAATTGATTTAAATTGATCTCTTATTTATTTTAACATGTTTTAAATGTGTATTTCAATTAGCCTTAAGTGTTTACATATATAAATTATCTTTATACAATTACATAGCTTTATGATTTATTTGTATATATTTGTAAAGTATTATTTCCAAAGCTAAATTTTAAAGAAAGAAAATTTAAAAAGAAAAGAATATTAAATAAAATCTTATTTAAAGTTTCAAACTAAATTATTGTATTTTAATACATATGAACTAAATTTATTTTCAAAAAAAAAACAAAATTTTTTTCCTTAAAAGAAAACAATTTAAACTTTTATTATAATATACTATTTACGGTTATAATATTTTAAACAAAATAAATATTTATTTTAATTACTTTTGAATTTCAATTTGAATATCCAAATTCAAATTAAATTTTCAAATCAATTTTACATATGCATATACTTAAACAAATACAATTTCAACTTGTATATAATAATGCTATTTAAAATCTATGTATATATATACACAACACAATTAAAAATATAAATATTTATTTGATCAGATTCATTTGTTCAGTCTATAAATCCAATTATATTATCAATTACAGATGCCCAGAAATCATGGTTATCACATTCCTCTCCCCTTAGAATCTTTTCGTCCCTAAAAAGGACGAAGCCAGAATTTAGTAAAATGCTTATTATTAGAAAAATTATTCTTTGAAACACCTTTAAAACACTTTTAAAATATACATAATATAAAAGAAATAGTTTTTATAAAAATACTTTTTATAACTCGATGTTTCTACCGGTACATCCTTGTTCTCATAGAAATTTGGTCATACGTTGATCAGGCCTACGACTGAAAATCTATAAGTACTTAGCAGACTCGATTTCAACACCCAGTGAAAATACTTGGAAAATAATTTATTGAAAATATAGAAATCATTTTTGAAATCGAGGAAATATCTTTGATGAGAATGCTCTGGAAATCATCACTCTCATCCATGATCGCAGTTACATCCTGGGTTACGTTGCCATCGCAGCAAAAGTCCATGTAACTGCAGGCTCTCCGCGGCCTCTCGATTATGCCATGGAACCCACGACAGATCGCAGTTACATTACAGGGTTACATTTCCATCAGAGCAAAAGTCCATGTAACTACAGGTTCACTGCGCCTTTGATTTTCGCTGTCGAAATGAAACTTCTCCACTCCTACATAGGTCGCAGTCTACCGATATAAAATCAAACGCAGACTGTTGGCTCTCAGCGGCACACACGAATTTTGCTATGCTACTCTACTCATAATCCCCAGGAACTAGTTTTGTCTAGACTCCTCACAGGATCAACTTTAGAACCCCCCTTAGGGCTCAAGGCAGCACCACCCGGTGGCACTCCAGAGAAGTTCATTTCAAGGGAGCGTCTTTTTCCCCAGAGTCATCATCAAAACATTTTATACTATACACATATAGTATCTTCAAATCATACACCTAGTATGATCCCATACAAAGCTCCTTTATGCAAACTCGATTATTCCAAAATCGATAATTCTCAAACTAGCCTTTCCAAATTCTCATATTGATTTTACCTAAAAATCAAGAGCCTTTCCAAATCCAAAGGTTCCTAAAACCTTTTCTAAAATCCTCATAAGATCCTTTATATATATACAGATATATATAATTTTTAAAACTTTGGATCATTTCAAACTTGTATACAACTCCTTTAATACTTTAAAACATTTTCACAAAACCCTTTTCTTCTGGCAAAAGATTCAACAAGGGGAGTTTCATTTTATAAAACAAAGATATTCAACTTTGTTTACTCAAAATCAAATACCCAAAATTGATTACTCCTTTCAATATCATTTTCATTCAAATCCGTACGATGTACACATCATCTATACGCTATACCGATCTGATCGCTCACTCGACCACACAATTTCACTTCCGAACTAGTATCGTCCACCCGACTTCCTAGTGCAGATACAGATCTGGTTTCTTGATCAGAAACTGTCATTCTCCTTGCATAGTCATAACTATGATAGAGAATATCCAGAACCAATCAACAATCCATATCCAGGTTCGCCGTCGAAAATCAAGTGAAAAATCCCAACTCGAATCGACATACTATCTCGAAATTTTGTGCTCGAATCTGGATCAAATCATTATGCGAATAGAATAACATACGTACTCCCTACATATTTATCTTTATTGGTTATTAGCCAAATCAATTCCATTTCTATTCACATTCACCTTTGTTTTCATTCACTTACTCACAATTGCTTCAATCTATTTGGATTATCACCTCTATTCTTATCTTGATTGGGTATTTAACCAATAACAGTTTGAACTTCGACCAGTTTATTCAGAAAATAGCTTGAAATTTTTAAAAATAGATAAGTAGTTGGAAAATAATTACTAGTTTGTAAAATAGATGTAATATAGTTAGAAAATAATTATAGAAATTTTAGATAATTGCAAAATAATAGTAAGATAATAATTAGTTTTGTAAAATAGTTGGAATATAGTAATTAGTTTATAAAACAGTTGGAAAATCGTTAAACAGTTTCAAAAATAATTGTAAAACAAGTATAAGATAGTTTGGCTTTTAAAAGAAAGGTTGTATATATAATGAATAGCTTGGAAAAATAGGTTCATATTAAAACAATTTATATTAAAAATAGTCCAGAGTCAAAACTGCTCACTTTCCAATTTCCATTCTCATCGATTCAATTTAAATTTCCACTTCCATTTAAATTGACCCAATTCCAATTTTAAATAACTTCAATTTCCATTGAAATTGATTCAATCCCAATTCAAGTTGAATTAACCTCAGTTTCTTTCCAAATTTAACTATATTCAACCTTGATCTCAAATTCTACTAATTCAAATAAATTTCAATTGAACTAGTTCCAATTTCAGTTCATTTCAACTCCAGTTTGAATTAATCCCAATTTCAAACTCCATTTCCAAATCAAGTTGAATTATTCTTGATTTCCTCCCAAATTCAATTCAAATTCCATTTGAATTTAAAACTATTCAACTTTAATTACAATTCCAAATTATTCAAATCAATTCGGACTAATTTCAAATTGAACCCACTTTAATTTTAAATCATTTCAAATTAACCCAATTCAAGTTTTCCATTTGAATTTTATACTTATACATCTTCAATCACAATTTCAATTAATTCAAATCAAATTCAATTTGAACTAATTCAATTCAAATTCCAAATTTAAACCGTCCCGAATTATGTAAATTCGAGTTAAATTTTTAAATGTTGATTTAATCCTTTAAATCAAATCTTTTTAACCAACTAAATCTTTGAAGTTCAATTTATCATCAAATTTCAATTTTGAAACCAAACCTTTGAAGTTTTATCTTAAACTTTCAAATCTTCAGTCCAAAATGATTCTGTTTTACCTTAATAATGGATATATCACCACGCCCCATTTCTTTAAACAAATCCAATTCACAGTTTAAAGATTATTAATAACAATAGGGTAATATCATCCAATTATTTTAAAACATCTATCCATTTTCAATTTTCGGATCTCAAACCCAATTTGAGATCACTCAAACTCTCAATTCCAATCAACCTTTTAACTTCCCAAGTTAAATCTTAATTTCATCTTCAAATTTCCAAATTAGGTCGATTATTCCAACTTATTTAACTTTTTCCCAAGTTAAACTCAATTCACTTAATCCAGTCAACCTTACCCTGTTTGAACTTCCATCTTAAATTTTGAACTTTTCATCAATAATCTTCCCACTTATTGAGTTCAAAAACTTATCACTTTGGGTATCATATCTTATTTCAGATTTAAATCTCAATATTTATATTTTATTCCAAACCATTTTTAATATTATATATATTCCTCACATATATACATATTTTCTTCTTGGCTTACCAAGCCAAATTTTAAAATTTAAACCACCTCTGGTTTAATTCAAAGCAAATTCTTTTAACGTTTACAAACAACTTCTTATTATAAATAATATTATAGTCAAAATAGTTTGAATAATATTATTTCCTTTAATATTTTGAACAATTTCAAATGTTTAAATTTAGAATTCAGAACTTCACAATTGGAAACCCACTTTAACTTGCATTCTTTCTAATTCACAAGTTATTCTCTTTAAATGGTTACTTCCTTAAAACATTTTATTGTTTATTGGAAAACAATCATCCCATTATTAAACACAATAACCATTCTATTTCTCTGGTTTGAAACCAATTCTATTTCATCTTATTTTGAAATTATTTCTCAACTTCAAGATTTAATTTCAGTTTGAATTCATTTCAAACTTATCTTCATTTAATTTCAGTTTGGTTGTACTTCTAATACCACTTAATTTATCCCAATTCCAGATTTCAATTTGGTTGTATTATATTACTTCTTAATTTAATTCCAAAAATTTAACAACCAGTTCCCTTAATATTTATTAGAAAGAAATATTGCTTTATATATCAAAATATATTCTTATATAAAATCATTTAAAATCTTTATATAAGAAAATAACAAGTACGCTCTCATACACACACACACACACTCAACTCATCCTAGGGTACCACTTACCCTATCCTTAACGAGTAATCCCACCAGAGCCAAGGTTCTCGCTCAACCTCGCTCTGATACCAAATGTAAGTACCCGGAAATTTCGATCCCGAAAATTCCAGATAGTTAGTGAAATGAAGAAAGAGAAAGAAGAAGAAACAGAAAACTCAAACTCAGAATCTCACATTCACAGCGGATAAAATATAATATCACATAAATAATAGTATACAAAGAAGAACTGTATCGGTACACTTATACTTTATACATCAGAGTTACAACCATTACCAATCACTGGATAGTTTAAAATAACATGTCCTAGTTATATAATAACATATCACAGCGGAAAACTCTCCATACGTTCCTGCCCTCCAGCTCGCCTCCTGAGTTCCACAACGTCCTTACCTGAAAATCAGTAATACTCGGTCTGACCTGAGCATTACATCAAAGTAACACCTGGGTCAGGCTGGAAACCAGCGTGAGTAAACCCATCTAACATAAATTTCAAAAGCATACAACTTATATATATAACCCGGGTAACTTGTATCAATTATAATTTCACAAATTGTTATCGACATCATTTATTTCACTCACCAATTTCTAAGCACTAAACATAGATTAAATGGTCTAATTCACTTAAATCATTCCATTCAAGCTTATTGATTTCACATATCAATCTATAAAGAATCGAAGTGGTTTCGGGTATTCTAATACCCGACCCCGGTCTGTTCGAGTCTAATGTTATCTCTAATCCATAATGTTGAGTTAACAAAAAAATGCAATTCATATTCAGGATATCATACCATACCACAAATTTAACTCAGATAGATAACCCACATCATTGACAGTTCAATCTGTTCACATTACAACACATCTCAATTGCCCATCAAAGACAATAACAATCCAAATCATCCATAATAAGTCAACTATCCATACTCAAGATTTATTAGATAAATAATTCTAAAATAATATAATTTATCTCTAATTAAATTAATTGTCGACTTAATTACTTGGATTACTTAAATCCTGCTTACTTAACATTAATTAATTATAACCCAATTAATTGATGATTCCTTAATCATCAATCTTAATCAATCATGCTTGATTAATTAACCTTCAATTACATTAAGTAATTAATCTTTAATTACCACACAGATTAATTTGCCTAACCATTCTCATTAATTATCATTCAATTAATCTCCTAAATCAATTAACAAAGATTTATTGCACTGATCCTCAATTAATTACTCTAATTAATTATCCTATATTGATTAATTAACCCTTAATTAATCATATACATTAATTAACTAATCCTTTAATTAATTCCCTTAATTTATCTATACTCTTTTTTTAATTACACTAAATAATTACTCATCGATTACTTACATTATGTAATTATCATCCTTAAATAATCTAATTTAGTAATCTCCCATTTATTTTCTTCCTTAACAAATGACATTAAGCAATTATCCTTTAATTACTTTTATACTTATTAATCAATTTCATTTAGTGATTGATCTTTAATTAATTTATCACATTAACTAATCAATCCTCAAAATTGAATACTCAAATTACTTATCCTTTATTAATTATCTAATGATTAAATTAATTGATTATTTCCTTAATTTATTACATTAATCAATTAACCACCGTAAACATTAAATGATTAATACTTTATTAAGTTCATCATTTCATTTACCCTTGAAAAACATATAGGATTAACCCATTTTATAATTACCCGATTACCACAATTTGAAAGAAAATCTAAAACTTTGGAAACTCGTTTTTAAAACTTGTTAACACTTTGTATAAAAAAAACTTGGTTTAACATTTCCTTTGAACTAACACCTTTAGATAAGCTTTTAATACTTAATTTTAATAACTTAAAAGTTTATTAACAACAAATTATTAACTCGAGCAAAATTATCTAAAACCTAAGCAAAAACTAACCTAGCACCGAGTCACCCACACCCTCCTCCTAACTACGAGTCATCACGCAAAACAACACGAATACAAACCCGAGTTCATACTTCTTCCCCAATCAATCAACAACATCAGACACGCACAAACACTCGTGCACGTGCACGACCATCGTCAATGCTTCAACCCACCGTCGATGACACCTCCAAGTCGGCGTTAACATCCCCAAATGATTCCAATCATCAGAACAACGTAACGTTCTCCAGAGCGAAATTAAGTAGAGTAGAAGGCACCAGAACCCAGACCCAAACTGTCAATTCACCCAACACCAACGCCTCCGACCATCTGAATTTTTTTGCCACCAGGCCTAGAAATTTGCCAGAGTCACACGCTCCTCCTTCCACTACTCCCATCAAGCTCGACGCTTCGACGTTGCCGCAATGGCCTCGAAATCAAACCGATTCTGACTACTATCTAAACCCTAGTATGCCTCATTCGGACCACCACGGACAATAATAAAATACCTCCTCAATTTTCTCATGATCGTCAACCCTTCGGGCAACTTCGACCACGACCCCGAAGACATCCATCACGCCGATCGCAAGATTCTGGCGATAAACCCAAGTTCATTCAAATCCCATTATCTCGTCAGACCCCAAACTAAAAGTCACAATTTATACACCTAAACTCATGATTCTGCTTCACAAACCAGAATTTATGATCAAACATTTGAATAAACAAATTCAATTTTAACCCATTACTTTGATACTCGTTATAATATATATATTTGAGATAAATACTTGATACATATACTTGAATCTATTTTAAAAAAAATCATACTACTCTGTAATGATCATTTTTTTTATATTCAAGAATCATGTTTTAAATTTGATCATAGAAAGATATACGAATTTTTTAAATGAAACTGAAGCATGTAAATCAACTGAGCAGTGTATTTATATATATATTCACATAGATATTCACATTGATATATAGCAGCTCAGACATAATCCATAAAATAGGCATGCAGACATAAATTCAATATCCCATATAGGCTTGTCACACGAGATTAATTAAAACTGGGTTTAAAGAGAAAATTTTACTCACCAACATGAAGAAGCAAAGAACATAGTTTTGTTTCCTGAAACAGTTTTGCTCTAGTACTTTGAAAAGTTTGCTTGCTGTTTTGAGTTGAAATTATTTGTTGAACTTTGAAACTCTTGTTACTTGAATTTTGTTGTAGATCTAGAGATCTTTGCAGTAGCTGGTTTTACAGCTTGCTGTCGATCTCCATTTTTCTTTTGCTTAGAGTTTGAGTTGATCTTCTCTTGGTTATGCAAGATGACAGATTTGAAAATTTTAAACTGGAGTTATACTTGTTTTTTTTTTGAACTTCCTTTTTAAAATCTGATTTCAGTTTTAGAAGAGAAGAAAGGTTTGAACTCACATAGATTTGCCAAGTTGTATTTATTAATAAATGTTTTCAAAAATAAACAAGACAATATCACTTGTAAACTTAAGTTGTTAAAATGATTCCAAGTGTTTGTTACATGTTATAATAATCCTACGCATGTTTTACTCTCATATTAAAATAATTACTTATTTTATAAATGTTTAAAAATTCATTTAAATTGATTTCTTATTTATTTTAACATGTTTTAAATGTTTATTTCAATTAGCCTTGAGTGTTTACATATATAAATTATCTTTATACAATTACATAGCTTTATGATTTATTTGTATATATTTTTAAAATATTATTTCCAATGCTAAATTTCAAAGAAAGAAAATTTAAAAAGAAAAGAATATTAAATAAAATCTTATTTAAAGTTTCAAACTAAATTATTGTATTTTAATACATATGAACTAAATTTATTTTCAAAAAAAACAAATTTTTTCCTTAAAAGAAAACAAATTAAACTTTTATTATAATATATTATTTACGGTTATAATATTTTTAAACAAAATAAATATTTATTTTAATTACTTTTGAATATCAATTTAAATATCCAAATTCAAATTAAATTTTCTAATCAATTTTACATATACATATACTTAAACAAATACAATTTCAACTTGTATATAATAATGCTATTTAAAATCTATGTATATATATATATACACAACACAATTATAAATATAAATATTTATTTGATCAGGTTCATTTGTTCAATCTATAAACCCAATTATATTATCAATTACAGATGCCCAGAAATCCGGGTTATCACAGAAATTAAATTAATGTAATTCGATTTTGAAAAGTTAACTTTTGTATATGATGGAATTGGATCTCGATACTAGTTACATTGTGTTCGGAATAGGTGTATTACATATAGAATTCCAGGTGGCATGCCATGATTGGAGCTCGACATATTTCATGCGAATGGTATTTCGTAAATTTTCTATAAAAGGACCTTGAGACTTTCATTTTTCATAAAATCCTAGAAATGAAGCTTCGGCCGCCACTAAATTCAATGGCAGAAATCCCCCCTTCTTTCTCCCTTAATTCCTCACCAACCACTCGATATATCATTGCGAGGCGTGAAGGAAAGCCATAGAGCTCAACGAGCTCTACGTATCATATGGTTGGATTATCGTCATTCATCTCGAGGTGGCGAAATTCCTACTGCAATGGAATTCGAGGGTTTGACCTCGATCTGGGCAGTGGCGATGTCTAGGGGCTGGACAAGGCGGTCTTCGGCAAGCGTATGGTAGCATGCGGTCTATGGTGGCGGCGGTGAGGAGATGAATCACGACGTCGAAATTTCATATTGTGCGGCCTAGAATGAACTTAAGGTGGAGGGAAGGGTAATTCAAGTTTTAAAAAAATTATTAGTTAAAGTTAATTACAATCTAATTATATCAAATGTTCATTAATTCATATGAGGTTGGATTTGAACGCAACAAGTTGTGATGCGGTCGTGTCAGCGATTCTGTAATATGGAATTAGATTGGATGGATTTGGAAGAGGAATTTAGGTTAAAATTGAAAGCCGGATCGATTTTAATTCAAACCAGAATGTTTTGCTGATAACTGGAATCAAAGTAAGTTAACTCGCTTCTATGGCCCACTTATATTTCTATATAAGTAAGGATAATTTTATTGTTGATTGATTGTTGATTGTTTGGATGATTTACTATTTTATTAATTAGTTTGGATATATTCTCATCCATGAAGCGGATGAGACCCTATTACGTTTCCATGCAAGACTTGATACCCTTTGTATATGATCCTGTCTCGAAGTGGTTAATTTGTATTATTTGATTTTTTACTATATGTGATGTGGAGGGATCCAATTGGATTCCTCACATTATTGATTTTACTTTTCATATATTTTGATATATGATGTGTGGTATGCCATATTTAATGAGATGAATGATTTTTCCCTATTTAGTGTTATAGTAGCATTGGCCATATTTTTAGCATTTTGAAATACTATAAAGTAAAGATTTAGTTTCTAAAAGGATTTTAAGTGATTTCGAAAATGTATATATATTTTAAGAATTATTCTTGAATTAATAAAAGAAAGAATGTATTATAAATAAATAAAGGCTGTGATTTTTGGATATTATAAATTAATGGTTTATGAAATATTTTAAATAGAGATTTTTAACTATATAATAAAGGTTTTTAAAAATCTTAAAAATAAGTTTGTCATTTATAGTAAAGGAATATAATTTTAAAAATAAGATAGAAATATTTGGTACAAATATTGATTAACCATGTTATATAAGGTGATATATATACTCATGTATTAATATTCATTTATAAATGTGAAAATTTATAAATGTGATAATTTATAAATGTGACATTTTACAAATAAAGTAAAGATTTGTAAAATCATATTTTATAAATAAAAGGATAGATTTATAAACGGTATTTTATAAATTAGATAAACTATTATCATTGGACGAATTAGAGTGATAAATCACAATTGTGGGTTTATAATAATATGTGGAATATTGTCATAAAAAATAGTTGATTCTATTTTGAAAATTGAAAGTGAGGATAAATTTGGAATTGTTAAATGGTATTTTACAAATACAAAGGAATTTATAAAAGAAATTTATAGAAATTTATACATATGGAAGCAACGTTAAATACGGATTGTAATTGGTGTTTTAAATGGTATTTTATGAACAAGTGAGATTTATATAAGGATAGAGTTATAAATGGGGTTTTATGAATAAAAGGATTTTATAAAAAGGAAGTTTTATAAAATAGAAAGTGATTTATAAATATAATTTTATAAATCTGGAAATGATTATGTTGAAATTTAAGTATGGACTTTTACCAAGGTAACATATTTACGTTTTAAAAGTTAAAACAACCTTTTAAAGGAATGTTTTGAAAGTGATAATTTCAAATGGAGTTTAATGGTTTTAAAAGTGATTTAAAATGTGTTAAGTGGTAGGAAGACATGGATTTCAACATTGTTGTAATAAATGATTTCAAGAAAATGAGGAAAACATAGGCTATAACACTGTTTTTATAATAGAAGACTTTCGGAAGAAGATGTTTTTATAGTATATGGGATTTATATCTATACCATATATTTGATATTAAGTTTCGAGGTTTGTAACTTACATCCATTTTGAAGTTAAGAATGTCATTCATTCAAGATCTGAGAGGTAATGGCAACCCTGCTTGATTGGCTTCATTTTTTACCAATAAATAGTTTGATTTCGACATCGAAAATTAATATTAGATATGATTAATTGCATCTCTATGCTAGTGTTTTTGAATTGTAACGATGTTTTACATAACATTCGTTTTGGCCCAATAAAGTGTTTTTTGGAGAATAAGAAGTTTCCTCAAAAGTTGTAAATACACTTATTACGTATTTAAGTATATAGGGGCGTCGTCTAAACATTTAAAATGAAATGGTTTATGAATATACTTATACCATTGAGATAAGTATATGGAAATGTTTTCCAAATATAGAAGGATTAAATGTGGTTTTGAGAATATATCTTCGTAAGAATATTTTGAGATAAATATTTGGAAAGTGATTTAATTAATGAAAAGATTATTTAAAAAGGTTTAATCGGTGTTGATAGGATTATTGTTCTCGGGATTGCCGTTGACAGGATTTTAGCTAGACGTTCATTCTTGACCTTCCGCGTTTGTAATAAGCAGTTCTTCTGCGTCTATAGTATGGCGCTCTTCATTCTGGATCATATGCATTTGCAGTGAGGCGTTCTTTCCAGTTCTTCCACATCGAAAGAGTAACGTACTTCATTCTGGACCATTCCCATTTGCAACGAGACGTTTATTCTGGATTTTCAATGTTTGCTTCGAGCGTCTCTCTCTCAGCTAGAGATGTCTTCTGATATCATCCGCTCTGAGTTGCTTTATGGTTTTTTAGGTACTTCCAACACCTCATTACGGCCGGTGGCCTTGCCAGAACTCAGTAATGAGGTGTAATGGGCGGTGGCCTTGCTAGAGCTCATTCTAGCTGTACTTGAGTCCTATTCATTGTTTTTGTATTTTGATTAGCTACCTGTCAGGCATGTTGGCAACACCTTTGTATTCAGTGATATATACACACACATGTGTGCTCTCCTTTATTTTAGAGGATCGCGTATTTCTCTTAAAAAATTGATTAAAAAGGTTTAATGTTGGTTGGTGCTTAACCAGTGTTACTTCCTTTTGGAAATTTGATCTCTGGTTGGATTGTTTTTTTATTTGATAGTTAAATAACTGACTATCAAATGTTGGCTAGTTTATAAACTAACGTTGTCGGTTCGATGAGACCAGGATCAGATATGTTAATCGAAAACCACTTCGAATCGGCATAAGTGTTTTGAATTGGAATATCTTGAAGATAATCAAAATGGAGCTTTTGATGTGCAAGGGCTACATTAGTCTTCGCATTGAAGATTTGGAGACATTATCCCTTTAGGGAGAGGTTTGAGTTGCATACTGGTCACAAGTCCTCGAGATATTTGTTCCCACGGAAGGAGCAGAACATAAGGAAGCAAAGGTGGTTAGGGTTTCTAGCATCATATGTTTTTGGGATAGAGCATACTCCAAGAAAAGGCAACAAAGTAGATGGCGCCTTAAGCCGAAAACAACAAAGTTATGTTTTGACTATGATGGAGGAATGGACCATTTTAGAAACATTGTCTGCGTGTAATGTGCAGTTTCGGTTTAGTGCAGGTTCGAGCAGTGCATTCAGAATACAATCATGCTTAGAAGTCAGGCCTGCGTTGGTAGAAATGATAGTTGAAATGCAAAAGGGAGACAAGTTATGCACGGCATCGTAAGGAACTTGGACTCAGAATTTAGAGTAGTAGAACTAAAGGGATTCGGTGTTGATAAAGCAAGCAGACTGTGGAAGAATAAAAGGTTGTGTGTTCCGAGTGCGAAAGGACCGCGGAAGGAAGTGTTGGACGAATATCATCGTTCAAAGTTTACCATACATCCTGGAGGTACGAAGATGTATCGAGATATGAAGAGGAGTTTTTTCTGGAAAGGGATGACGAAAGATGTGGAAGAGTATGTGAGAAGATGTTTTACATGCCAGTAGGTGAAAGCAGAACATTAGAAGCCAAGGGGGCTCTGCAGCCTTTAGACGTTCCAGTATGGAAATGGGATTCGGTATCTATGGACTTTGTAGATGGTTGCTAAGCAGAAGGGAAGGGAATGAAGGCATATGGGTCATAGTTGATAGACTAATTAAGAGTGACCATTTCATTCTAGTGAAGGCTAAGCGGACCGCGCCAAAGTTAGCATAAACATATATGAAGATAATTGTGAGACTGCACTGGGTAACAGGCTCTATTATTATTGATCAAGACTTGATGTTTACTAGTGCATTCTGCTGAATTTTGAGAAAGGTGTGGGGAACAGAACTGCGCATGAGTACTACATACCATCCATAGACAAATGGGCAGACTGAGAGGATCAGTAGGGCCCTGGAAGACTTGTTGAGAGCATGCATCATGGACATCGATGGATTCTAGGAGGGTTGCTTACATATGGTAGAGTTCTCATATAACAATAGCTACCAGAGTAGTCGTGGGATAGCTTCATTTGAGGCATTGTATGGAAGACCATATGATTCGCTTACTTGATGGTTAGAGGCAGAGGATATGATTGTGTTAGGACCAGGTGTACTGAAGGATGATACTGAAAAGGTGGAACTGATCTGAGCTAGAATGAGGACAGCGCAGTCTAGGCAGAAGAGTTATGTCGACACAAGGAGGAAAGAAATTGAGTTCGCGGTAGGCGATCAAGTGTATGTGAAGGTTTCTCCGATGAAGGGTGTAATGTGATTTGGAAAAGATTAAAGTTATCACCCAAATATGTAGGACCATTTCTGATCATGGAGATGATTGGGAAGGTGTCGTATAAGGCGGATTTGCCTGGTGTTTTGCAAGGATTCGTATTTTGTTTCACGTATTATGTTTTCGGAAATGCATTAGAGATCTGAGCACAGTTATTAATCGAAGAGTAATGGAAGACATAATCATAAAGTCGGATATGAATTATGTGCGCAAACCAGTTCGAATAGTGGATCGGGAAGCAAAGAAGCTTCGGAACAATGTAGCAAAGCTTGTGTGTGTTCAATGGAGTGCAGATCGGGAGGACTGCATGTGGAAAGCAGATGATAAGATTAAGAAGACCTATCTAGAATTATTTGTTTCAGACTAGCGCATGAGCTATATATTGAGTTGTATTGCTATAGACCATATATATGTATGAATATTATGGATGTTTACCATGTTAGTAGATAGCACCGATATGTTTTATATGCATGGATTAGGAATTCATAGATATGCTTAGGGTAAACATGGAATAGAGGACAAATCTCTACGAGCCTTAATTGAATTTCGAGGGCGAAATTTCTTTAAGAAGGGAAGACTAATAGCCCAAAATTTATAATTAATCAAATAAATAAATTAAAAGGCTACGATGACCCAAATAAGAGAAGTAAGAGGAAATAAATTAATAGAAAGAGGGTATGAGAGCCCAAGCCCAAATTGTTATGGGATAATACTATTCATTCATTTCATCCGACCTAAAATAAAAGCTAAAGAAGAATTTTAATGGTGGTGGCATAGCGAGGGCAAGTAGGAAGAAGATAAAGAAAACGCAAGCTAAAGGGGATTAATAAGATTAAAGCTAGACATCATAAAGAATTAGATGAGTAATACTTAACATATCTATACTGATCTCTAATATATTGTATCGGTTTAGATTTTTATATTTGTAAGTATGAAGTGTTTCATATGGGATTATATTAATCAACATAAAAGATTAATGAATGATTTGGGAAGAATAGAGAAACATGGAATGTTTAGATGTGTTCCCCTACTTTAATAATTTCAAAGCATGATGAAAACTTTATATATGATGTTCCAATCATGATTTTAGAGGGTTTTTAGTTTGAGAAATTTCCTAAATTTAAATGATTTATTGAAGGTGCGTAATTCGAAAATAAATGAGGAAAACACCCTTAAAAGTTAAAATAATGATCAAGCGTGTTAGAATAAGTGTTCACAAATTTTTGGGAATCTATTAGAATTTTGTGAGGAAAAATAAATCAAAATGGCTAAGTACTGTGCTGGGGCAGTGGGGGACTGCAGGGACGCATGAAAATAAATTATGTGGAAAAATATATTAATGGGTGTTGAGGAAAAGGTAAGCCAGATTCAAATTATTTGCTGAAAAGAAAGAAAAAGGACATTTCAAATAATAGAAAGTAAAATATGGACGAATAAGATAACGACACGTGTAAAGACATTGTCAGGAATATCGGGGTTTGTCTATAATGGCGTTGGAGCGGTGGTCCAACATTATAAATGTGAATTGCGCGTAATATGAAGAGGTCATACTGTGTCAAAAATTAGGAAGAGTGCGCTTAATAAGAAAAGTGGGAAGCACTCAGCGTACGGGTAGAGTGGTACTGTGCCAATGCAAGTAGTAAATGAAATCTAGTAAAAGATAAGTAGGTGGGACTCAAGGAAAGGATAGGTCAGTATGGAGAAGGGATCCTACGCTATAAATAAGGTTGGAAGGGCTATTGACACTAGGTGGGGAAGCTTGTCATGACTATCGAACGAAGGCACTACCGAACCATGTAATGACCATCGAATTGGGCACCATCGAACCAATCAACTACCACCAAACCAAACATAGCATATATGGAAATGAAACCTTGAATATATGGAAGGTCTAGAGCGTATCTGCTATATATAGAAATAACTGACCAAACATGTTATATAGGAAAACTGCCTATCTTGACAGCATGACCTCTCTATGCCTTCTCACTTATAAATATCAAAGCATCCAACGACAATAAGACAGAATTCTAGAGAGTCAAGCTCACAACAGTAATGATGAACAGGTTAGATAAATCCAAGATTATCCTAACAGGGTTAGCCAAACAGGAATTGGCTAATAGAAATAGCCTAACAGGAGTAGCCTAACAGGAATAGCCAAACAGGAATAGGTTAATTGGAATAGCCTAACATGAATAGTATAACATGAACAGTCAAACAGGAATAGGTAGATAGGAATAGACGACCAGGAATAGCTGAACAAAAATAGCCAAACATACTTCTTTGCGTCTATATCTTACTTAATAGTGAGCAATAGATCATCATATCTTGTACCCCGAGCATTGTCCCAAAGATCTATATGAAAGGCAATGAAAATGGATAGTGGGTATAGACACATTAAAATGGATAGTGGATATAAGCACATTCTGGCCGAACCACTATAAATCTTTATGGTCTTTTCTTTACTGCAATTTACTTCCTACATAACCTATACGTGATCTGCTTTCTGAAAGTCAATCGTAATATAAGTATAATAGTTATGTATCCTGTATTCATAGCTCTACGACAAATCGATTATAGGCGTTTGCCCAATCTTTTATGCAAAAGGTGAATTCTTAGGGATTTTCCCATTTGATTTCAATTTTATATGAATTAATTAGTAAATAAAATAATTAATTAATTAATTAAGAATGATTAATTAACTGGAAGTGTAACCAGCAAATCCTGAAAAGAAAACTGTATAATAAGAAATTAACTAATAAGATTTCTACACCAGATGGGATTAGGTGTAAAGCTATTAATTAATAAGGTAACGAATCAATTTCTAATGTAATTACGAACATGTCGCTTAACTCACGATAGCCCTATATATGTTCTACTCACAAGGGCACTAGGAAAGTTCATATGCGATGGCTATAAAGGAGATTACATGCAATGGTCATAGAGGAGATAATACGCGATGGTCGTAGAGGAGTAAATATGCGATGGTTATAGGGGAGATAACACGCAATGGTCGTAGGGAAGATAACACACGATGGCTATAGAGGAATTAATATGTGATAGCTTTACAAGGGATAACACTCGATGGTTATATAGGAGATAATACACGATGACTATGGAGAAGTCCATACGCAATGGCTATAAGGGAGTCAACTCACGACCACTACTTGAAGTTCAATACATGATAACTTGGAAATATATCAACCCACGAAGGCTTTTGAGAAGCTAATACTTGATAGCTAAGGAAAGATAATAAACTAGTGATGGCCTAGGAAGAATTAACTATGATGGTTATAGGATAGCTAATATATGATGACTAGGCTCAACGTTCGAAAGCTATGCGATAGCCAGCATGTGATAACTAAAGTCAGTTTGCGACGGCTTGGGAAGCTATATTTTTTTTAACTAAAATAAGAAATGCTTAGGAAACTTTAGAAGAAAGTTTCCACATGTTAATGAACTATTTCCTAAGGATGGAGTAAAGGAAGAATTTTAGTAAGGTAAAATTGTGTTAACTTGTTTTTGAAATGAAGGAAAGCTTAGAGAAGCTAATAAATGATTGGTTATCATTTAAATTAAAAAAATAAGATATTTTATTTAAAGAAAGTGTAGGGTACACAATAAATGAATGAAATAAAAGGGTTGAACTATGATCGTAAAGATATAATGCCTTAAGGAGTTATTGGATTGTACGATGCCTTGACAATTAGTATAATGTCCAATGGATATGGCAGGATGTCATGGTAGGGTTCAATCCTAAAAGATTTTTAAACTCTAAAGGGGAGTTATGATAGGGTACCAAAACATCATGGTGGTGTTATAACTGAAAGAAATAAATTGGCAACATGAACGATTGGTTCAGAGACTAAGAGAGGTTATTGATACTTAGTAAGGATGCTTGCTAGAATGTATTCACGGTGCCCACATTAAACCTCTTTAAAGATTCAGGTGGCTCTAGTCAGGATGGCTCTCATTGGTGGAAAGAGTGGTCATTTCATTAGGTGACGTTGTTCGATAAAAAATGAATTAGTGATAGATATGCCTTGGGAGTTAATCACTAAATAAGTTAATTATAACTTAATGATGAAAGCGTATAACAAGAGATTAGGTGATGTATGAATGGATGATGAATGTTAGTATAACATGGTCCATAACAGGATGATAAGTATAAGGCGTACTTAATTTGAATTGATATATGACATGGTTCATAACTGGATGTTAAGTATAAGGTGCACTTCTTGATTGAATATATGCACATGGTTGCTTTTTACGTAATGTTTTTTACATATATTATGTATCCTGATGATGAGGGGATAATCAAATCCGCGTTAGCATATATATATATATATATATATATATATATATATATATATATATATATATATAGTCTTACTATGGATGATCAGGTTAGGATCTTACTCATACCAGACTTTAGATATGACTAAATGTTTTTATTATTTTCCATAAACTCACGTTTACTCATTCGAGTAGGCTTGAGTTTATGGATTAGACGGGTATCTATTGAAAGCACGAATAAAGACTTCGAAGATTTGAAGTAGTAGGTTTATCTAGAGAATAAAAAATGTTTTAAAAATTCTGCTGTATAAAACCAGAAATAATAACTGGCTATGTGCTGTGTTGGCAACTTCATATGCCGGATACAATACTACTCTTATTTTTTACTATATTTATCCATTCGTGGAAACGAATTAGGTTAAAGATAATGTAAAGAATTATGTAATTCAAATTGATGTGATGAAAAAGTCACTTAGTTGTTCTGTTAACTTTGTCGTGCTAAATAATACTGAACTCACTTTATCACTTGAAAATGATTCTATAATGACTGCAACATCATCGGTGTTCATTTTTGAGTTTCGAAGTGTGGGATGTTACAATCACAGTCTCATTTATAAGGACAGCCTACGGCCCTCATTTGCATTCCATTTCCCTTCATGGATTGTCCATCAACCCTCGGCTTTATCCAACCAAGTGATCCTCATCTCGACTAAAGTTTCTACCCGTGCTGCTAACCCACACGTTGTTTATTTCTCTTTAATTTTCCGCGTTGATCATGGAGTTTCGACGTCTCGTACTTAAGTCATACTGGTGCTTAAAGATTTTACTTAGAGAATCAATTTGGGTATCTTTCTTCATCCTATACCCTATTATATGCATGCTTACATCTCGAATTCATATTGGTTAGTATAGTTATCTTTTGTGCTTTAAGTTTAGAAGAAAAAAAGTATAGGGTGAGGTTTTCTTCCTCCTGTTTAAGGTACATAACTTAAATTAAATTCATCATATAATTAATTTTATTCTTAATTCTACCGATACAATTAGGTATTGCGAAAATGTGCTATTTTTAATTATTTTCTCCATTTAAAAGATATTTTTCACCGTTATCTGGTATTTTGACCGGCTATATTGAACTGACTGTACAAGTTAGATTCGACTGTCATCAAGGCCAGTAAGTCTAGAACAAGAATTGTGGGGTCTAATATCAAATACACATATAATATAAAGCTGTGATCGAATGGAATTAAGAGATATGAAATGCAGAATGTTTGAAGTATGGAATAGAGTTCAACATAGAGGAGGAATCGGCTATAACCATTCTCCAACATAGGAATCGGCATGTTTTAGGAAGCAAGTGCAATTCAATATAAAACAATCAATATCCCAAGATCCATAAGTCTAATGCATATGAAATTTTGTGAGCAAGATTTGGGGAATCTAGGGAGTCTATCCCAGGGATCGCACCTCAAAAGGATAAAATAAGAGGGATCGGCCCTCTTCCTTCAATAGGGATCGGCTGAAATCAGAAGACAACTCACATTGAAGCAAAGGTCGAGCAATAATTCAAGTTCTATTAATCCAATTGGCATGAAACTTTGAGGCTGAGCACGTTACAACATGGGGAAGTTACCATAGGGATCGATCCCCAAATTCCTTCAAAATGGGGATCTACATCGATCCATATTCATTTTTGGTCCAAAAATTCATCCTTTAAAAGTCCATATAAATTCCTAAAATTCATATTTTCGCTTTTCCACGAAAGTTTCATTTTCGAAAGTATTTATCATTATAATTCAGCCTCCAGCATTTCTAAGCATAAACCATAAGCTCAAAATAGAAAACAACTTGCACTTTATCATTTATAATAAAGTCAAATTATATAAGCTTTGAATTAATATTGAGCTAATATTACTCACAAAGATAATTATATCTTTAAGTTTTCCAAGTTTTCATCTTCTTCAAGTTGTTTGTTTTCCTCTTAATTAAGGATGTCAATTAGCGCCCGAAAAATCCAAAATCTGTCTGTATTCGTATCCGAAATATGAAAAATTATTCGATATGGGAAAAATGGATACGGATGCAGATATGGCCATATCCACATCAAATAATGATTCTCCCATATTTTTTATCAAGAACATAGTTATTTTTATTGTATTTTAGTATATAAAATTATTATCGTTTACTACTTTATCTTGGTAAAAACAATTAATATGTATATAAAAGTAAATATTCACTTCTTAAGATTATATTTCTTAGAATATTTATTATTTTCTATATTTTAGTACTAAAATGGGTTTAGAATAAATCAAAATTTTCTAATTTGTTTATATTTATTAGTTGTGTACTGGCTGAAGAATATTCGATAATTATCCGTCAAAGTTTTTATCAAGGTTATAGTTATTTTAATTGTATTTTAGTACATAGAAATATTATCATTTACTATTTTATCTTGGTAAAAATTATTAATATGCATATAAAAATAAATATTATGGCTTAAGATTATTTTTCTTAGCATATTTTTATTTTTTGTATTGAATTGGGTTTATAATAAATCAAAATTTTCTATTTATTTGATTATATTTATTAGTGGTTGACTAGTTGAAGAATATTTGATGATTATCCGTCCAGTTTTTATCAAGATTATAGTTATTTTTATTGTATTTTAGTACATAAAATTATTGTTATTTGTTATTTACTATTTTATCTGGGTAAAAATCATTAATATTTATATAAATATAAATATTTACTGCTTAAAATATTTAATATTGTTTATATTTTAGTACTGAAATGGGTTTATAATAATAAAAAATCTTTGTTTATTTAGGTTTTTTTGAAATGAGACTGTATATACAGCATGTCACTGGAACAACATATCACATGTCAATAAACATTCGAATCACGCTACACAAGTTTCGAACTTGTGACCTCTCGCACCAAAGTCAAATCACTTAATCATTGGGACAATGGTGCTTGTCTTTTTGTTTATTCGTTTATATTTATTAGTTGTGAGCTGGTTGAAGAGTATTCGATAATTATCCGGTATCCGTCCGCATCTGCGAATACGGATATCAGATATCCGAAAATGATTTTGGATACGAATTTGACGCTATCCGAATCTATATTCGACCGTTTACGGACCTACCCTTAATAATATCACGGCAGGTTAGTGAGAACCCATGAAAATTAAGAAGCTTTGTCATTTTCTTTAAAAACATGAACGAGAATGATAAATAAGGTGACGAAGGACTTATAGGACAACATATGGATAATGGGCTTCGATCGAAATGTTTAAAGCCCACAGAAAAAATAAATCTCATGCACATAAATATCATTTGACAATTCTCCTTATTACAAACTACTTAATCATTTCAAATATAATTAATTATTTTCAGGTTAACTTTACATCGTGCTACTTAAATGTCTCGGCATCTTATTAATTATAATAAAATAGTACTTAAAGACGAATCATTAAAATGGTAGAGAAATAATAAGAAAATTTATTAAAAAAAAGTAAACTGGATCCTTGTCAAGTATATGTTTTTTAATCATGACAAATACAAAGAAATTTTAATTTGTTTAAAGAAGAAACAAGAACCCAAAGTTTATTTCATCGAAGTAATTCATCCATTAAGATGTATTTACTCTTATCTAATCATAAATTTACCATTGCTGATAAACGAATGCACCAATATCCTTTTTGCACCCACAAATCTAAATTTTAAAGGATATTTTCGGAAATTAATTAAACAGGGAAATATAACATTCAGAAGGGCTAATCTACAAAATTAATCATATGACAATACACATGCATGTCATGTATATTCATTTGTTTCACAACACATCAAAGCTGAAACCAAAAAGGCAAGGCCTGTGATACACTTTTAATTTACCTACTCTCATAAAAAACACAGCTCTCATATTCAAGAAGTCAGTTTATTATACAAGGATTTCAGATATTTCACAAAAGAAACTCCTGTTACGCCTTTGGACATATAATCTTAAGCATTTACATTCTTACTATTACCAGGAAATCAAGTCCAAAAAATCGTCACCCATTTCTATTTATTACTCATCATCATCAATGACCATCATAACGTTTCTTCTAGACCCGCTATTTCTAGGAATAACCACTCCTATTTCATCGTCCGAATCCTCAAGGTCTAACATCACATCATCTGTTTTCACATCTACTTGGTCTGAAATACCCATACCCACGTCTTCTACTTCATGAACGCCATCCATCTCAATCTCATTGTTAGATACAGGTGTAGTAGCACCTTTTGGCTCATGCTTCTTCTTGAGTGCATCTCTGTACATGAGAAAAAAAAAATTGTAAAAAAGGATTACAGACCCATACGTATTAAGCCTAAAGAATTTGATGTATGAAAAAATATACCACTCAATTTGAAAATACACCATTTTACACAATTAACTCTACTTTTGATAATGATCACCAGTTTTAGTTGGAAATTGCTAGCTAGTTATAGTATTGGTGGACCTAACATTATCCGCTGACCAAGAGATACTTGTTCAGTTATGAGGGATAGAGGCACTGTACCGAACAATGAATAATGAAAATTCACAACTACAGTACGTGGTGGCTGTGAATCATGTAGAATATGCAACCTGTGTTTTCTATACCTATTATCATGTAAAACTTACTTGAACATTGTACTCAAAGGTTCATTATCTGCATCTAGTTGAGATGTACCAGCGGCCACAGCTTCCTGAACTAGTACCTTATTCTTTCTTTTTTTGCTTCTAAAAGAGAACGAACGAATTGAATTTGATTAAAAGAAGTACTAATTTGTTGGTGGATATGTTAGCAGCACTAATTATAATATACCTTTCTTTTATGGATAGCAGAGTTTCTCCATCAGATATATCTTCTGTTTCATCGCCATCAATATTATCAGAGGGATTGTTTTGAGATGATTTTTTTGTCCGAGAAGCGAGAAGCCCAAGTTGTCTAAGTTTGGTGGAAATTTGTCGGGATGTGTATGGAGTATTAGATTTCAAAGCATCTGCAATCAATTGACTGCACTTTTTCTCATCCTTGAATCTGAAAAAACATGAACGTGAGAACTTGATATTGGAATGATTCTGCAGCTGATATTTTATTGCAATTTTAAGATGCAAATTTTCCAGTAAAAGAAAAAACAGTGAAGAATGAAATCCACTTATAGGCAGATACTTGCCGCTCGAATAGTTCTTTGATTTCAACTTCCTGTTCCTTGCCGAAGGCAATTCTTTTTCTCCTATGTCTGGAAAATAAATTAAATAAAACAGATGGTTATTTTATTAACATCAGCATCAGGATTTTGCTGCCGCCATTCCAAATTCAGGGTACGAAGTACAAGAATACAAAATACAAAATAAATAAGATTATATCGTAGCACACTGATTTTCTTGAAGAAGTTTTAAGCAAATGTATAACATACGATGTGACAAGCACCATTATCCAAGTGGTTAAGTGATTCGGCTTTGGTACGAGATGTTACAAGTTCGAAACTTGCGCAGTATGATTCGAAAATTTATTGACATGTGATATGTTATCTCGATGGCATGTTGTATATACAGTATCATTTCAAAAAAAAAACATACGATGTATTTGGATGACTAGGCATGTTGTATATAAAGTATCATTTCAAAAAAAACATACGATGTATTTAAATGACTAGCATCTTGCCCTGTAGAGGGAAGAGGTGTATCAAATGCTTCATCGGCGTTATTTTCTGTAGGAATTGGCATCCTAGATGGTCTTGACCTTTTTTGGGTAAGTATAAGTCCCATCTGTTTAAGCTTACAAGTTATTTGAAGTGGAGATATCAGTCCATCAGGATCAAGAGCTTTGGCTATATTACGACTGCAATGTCTGTCATCCTTGTATCTGGAATAATTATAACAAACAAAACAGACTATATGTCATTGTCAATTTAAATATAGCACGATATCTTACACAAGATTTTATGTCCCGATCAAGAAAGCTAAAATGTCAACATGTATTGTATACTAGTGTATGACATGCACAATGTGTGAATGCATTAACGTGATGTAGAGATTTGATTGAGTATGAACATTGGAAACATTATTTATGTAACTTCAACGACTGTTGAAACGACGAACACATCTGTGAATCTCATGCAACTAATTCCCTTGATTAATGGTAGAGATGCATATGTATAAGAGGCTTAAGCCCATTGTTACTACCAGTGGATAAAATCATTACAATGTGATAACATAATACATAATTAGCATTATGCAGAGATGCACAATTCTGAGAGAATAATTGCACATGTTTGTAAAAATGGTATTGCTCGGCAATATACTAGCAGATTTCTCAGCTAATAATAGCTCTATTGGACACTTTGATATAAATAAATATTGCTTACTTCTCGTAAAGCTCTCTAACAGTGACCTCTTGTTCAGAATCAAATACTACACTTTTCCGTGATTTGGTTCTTTGAGTAGGAAAATCAGAAAGAATGCCTTCACTGGAAGTTCAGTGGGGAAAAAATTATATCCATGTAGCAGTCAGAAATGCTTTTTTTATTAATAAGCATCAATGGGGAAAAAAATCCTATACCTTTTATCTTCTTCCATCTCATCAGTGAACTTATCGTCCCTATACACCATGACATAATAAACAAATCAGACTAATAAATCAGATTCGACAAAAGATACCAACCGTAAATAATTTCTTACCCCTGACTTTCAAAGACATGTGGTACAACATTGTCTACCTCATCATCTCCCAGAGAATCTGCTATACTTTTATGACCTGCTCCAGAATTTGACATACCCTTGTTCCCATCATCCAAATTTCTTACATCTTTCTTCAATTGAGCAATATCACCCATCAAAGCATCTGCATTAATTATGTGGCATTCTTTCCGTGTCTTCCAAAATAGTATTTCAACAAAAAGCAAGGGCTGGCTTTTCATTTTTTTCATCATCTTCCTCAAAAAACTTTTGATAAAATGTATGATGTGTGAGAAATCTTCAGAACTTGCTGCTTTTTTGTCAGACAGGATGTCATTAAACGTGGTGAGTAGGGATAACTGCAAAATGTTGGTTGGCACAAATGACTCTACAAGCAAGAAGCAAAATGTTAAACTGGGAATCTATTAATATTACCTGATAAAGCATTGGAGATAGATCCAAATCATCACAAAACCTTCGCATCATGCATATAATATAGTGGTTTGTACGGGAAGAGTTGCTTTTGTAATATTTTAGCAACCAAAACAAATTATGAACGACTGCATTATTTGCAAAACTAAGTACAAATCTGGTTACATTAAAATCCACTTCGTTTGTTGGAGGAAGCTCGTCAGCATCTGATGTATCTTCTGTTTCGTATGCTTGTTCTTTGAGATTATTTTCTGAATCACCATCAATTTGAGGAATATTTTCAGTATTCAGTGCATCAGTTGAATGCCTGTCAAGAATATCTTCTGTTTCATTTGCTTGTTTATTGAGATTATTATCTGGAGCACCATCAATGTGAGGAATATCTTCATTCAATGCATCGTTTAAATGCCTGTCAGATTCCAGAGTTTGGTTTGAAGCTGTTGTTTCTTCATTTTTATCAAGACTAGAATCAGTTATGTAGTGACCGGTGTTGTTATCGTCTAAAACTGCATTGGAAGTAGTTTTTTCAACCTCATTTGTCTCATCAACGTTATTTTGCAAGCCTGAATTTTCATTTTTCTTCATATCAGATCCTGGTTTCATATTAGATCCTGCTTTATCACTGCCTTTTTTAGTTCTTTTGATTTTCCTAGATTTTTTGGCAACCTGCCAAATATGTTATAATGATAAACTTTACAAACACAAAGAAGATACAGAAACGAAGCGAAGAATGTTGAAGAAGAAACCAAGCATTGAAATAAGCAAGAAAGAGCAGAATAGCTCATTCTGTTAACACCTCCCAAGGACATAGAAGATAAACTTGTGTTTGATTTCTAGCATTAACTATTGTCTAGTTTACTAGTCTATAATTTAATTTAATTTAGATGGACTAGATCCAGTGATTTCCGCATCAGTAAGTTGATATATTTCATGAGGGCTGCCTTTGCAGCAGACTTCACCAGAGGATTCTAATACCTACATGCTTAACATTTAATCAAAATAGTAGGCATACCCTTAATGTTCCACGTGCTTGTAGATACTCCATCAGCCGCAATACTATATGTATTATTTCAAGTAAGTCTGCAAGATCACTGAAATGAAACATTTTAAAGTAAGAAAAATTAACACACTTGTCGAGAGGAACATTATCAAATCCAATGTTTATACATGATTGTCGAATAAACAGTAATTATATTGAACTTAATTAGATCATTGAATTCAACTTATATATTTTAGCAGGCTCACGTTTATAATATAACATATGTGATGCACTTTAGAGTTAAATTGTTAATGGAAACCGTGAGATAGGATCCCTTATCCCCAAAACTTCAAGTTCATCTGTACACAAATAAATCATATCCCTTCCTTTTCAATCAAGTAGCATGAGTAAAGTTCATAAATTAAAAGTGAATGAGAGGATTCAACTGAGACCTAGATTTTTATGATAAAAAATTTTGAGGCCAAAAGATTTGAACTAGCGAAAGAGCCTATTTTGAAGAAGAAATTGTTTCCAAATCATGTACATATCGTCAAGTAACTTAAAAAACCAAAGGCTTAACAGAATTTAACAAAAAGCATGTAACAGTAACTGCCATCTAGGATTGAATGACATTTACTTATTCTACGAATGGGTATAAAATAATCTGTAATCAACGATTCATCTAGTAAAACAACAAAAAACATTGTTAGGATAAAGCACAATAAAAAAATGATATTGAGACCAAAGATACCATATAAGATTAATATTAAGCTGATCACAAAGGTTGAAGGAATTTTCGGAAAAAGCAAGCAATTATTATTTTCATTCTTCTTTCGTTAGAACACCAGGAATTGACATTTATTAGACAAAGTGGATTTATACATGATGCCAGAATAAAGACTGAAAGCAGTCTAATGTATTTGCAGGAACATAAAATTAAACTTAAAACCACAAGTTTGCTGGCATTGCTATGTTTAGTTTATAAACAGTGAGATATGCATGGATTAACATGCGTTATAAATAAAACTAATTTTGGCATCTCATTAACCTTTTAGGTTGCACATGAGTGTTGAAATTTCTAAACGAGTTCAGGAGGAACTGAGTCAATCCATGTTCCGTTTGATCATAAAACAACTTATATAGAAGTATACGAGCTGTATGTGGTTCTTTAGAATCCTCTGGCAATAACTTTAACACCATATCCAACATGTGTATCTGCAGAAGAACAACATGGTAATGGTATATCACATTGGAAAACAGAAAATAAACTTTTATGCCATTTATGACAAAAGATGGAAATATAATATATGATAACTTCTCATTACATACATTCAATATTTAGACATGCTTCAAACTAAACTCCCAGTAAAAATCTTTGTGTGGTATTTGTGCTAAAGGCGATGTTGTTAAGGCATGTGCTTAAGTGCGCTTAGGCTCAAAAAAGCTCAAGACACGACCTCTGCACTTTTCTACCTCCAAAGGTACATGAATCAGCAAAAGCACACCTTTTTGCAAAAAATGAAAAAGCACAGAGAGTATTTTCTTGCATTGTAAGAATTATATGATCAAATTAACACTTTTATTTTCTTATATTTTTGTTCTCTTACATTCTTTGTTGTTTTCTTCAAGAACCCCTCTCATTCGGCCCAAAGACAATTACGATTAGAGCAAATCTACTCTTTGGCATTGAGTAGTTCAAATTCTGTTAAAAAAAACAATCTGAAGCTGAAATTGATTCGATCGAATGAATGAATTATTTCATTTTGATTTATTATTATTTTTCTTTGCATGTTTTATAATTTTAGTTTCCTATTTAAAACGTTACTGATCTGGTATAGTATAATTCTAGACTTTAGACCGATTTAAAATGTTGCTGCTTATCAATTAAGAATGGCACTAATTACCATACTACGCTTTTTGTTTTGAAGTTTTGAACTTTATGGAGGAATAACTGCACAAATCATTAAAAATTAAAATTAAAACTTTGATTGGTCATGATAAAATTAACGAATAAACATAATAGATTAACATCTGCAGTTTGCACAAAAAAAGCATGCACATAAAGGGTGCAAGGCATGAAAAAGATCAATATGCACAAATCTTGTGCCTCCCTGAACTTTTTTGGATCAACTACCTTGACTAAAAGTGAAATCCTAACTCTGTTGTTTCATTGATGCCTTTGTTATCATGTGTTGTAATTGCAATGCAACCAATAGACTAGATAACATTCTTATCCATGTATTGAGTTTTCATACCACCAATTTCTTTCTAAACTAATAATGTATCTTAGTTTCTATCAGACATGATATGAATTGCCGAAACACATTGGGTATATATATCAGGCTGTGATTGTTTTGCAGCAAAGTACAGGTGAAAACCGATCGTTTGTTTCAAATTAGGTCTAACTTCCTTCTACGCTGCACTATTTTATTACAGGCAGAGCGCAGCGCTAAACATTCAATTAAACAGAAAGATTAAAAAGCTAATAGCCAACACTATAGAAGATGAGATGGTACACTTCAGTTGAGTACCAAGCTCAGAAAGTAGAAGGCAAGGGAGTCCAAGCAGGCAGCGCTTTCGAAAACATAGGGACCAAGTTATCACATTAATAATGTTTAGTACTCTAGTGATGACTGGTGTACATGTATCAATGAAAAAGGCTTAATGGCATGTTATACTTAGTGTTCCAACGAAAACAAGCCTGCAAAGGGTCAAGAGTACGATCCAATATGGAAACAATTGTTTGTATTGGTGGAAAATATCAAATGTGTGATTCGACAAAGTCCACTATTACGTATAGACAAATTATATAGGTATTACAGTTTACTATATTAATATTATCAAACGAACTAGTTGTCTTAGTTGGAATGGTAAATTGTCTATACAGGGAATAATTATTAAAAGCGCTTCACACTTGGATAAATATAATAATCACAATTCAGTGCTAACCATCTTTTTCATTAAAGAACCTGCAGCAGATAGAGCTTTGTGATTTTTAGTGATTTTTAACCCTTCAAACCACTCTTGCCACTTTGATATCACTAGAAAGAACATAGCTTCATTAATTGTTGCCGCAATGGGCCCACAAAAGCTATCATCGTATCCACCATTCAATGGTGCTTCAGATGAATTGTTCTGCATATTGGATTTCTGGAAGTATAAACAGCACCTGATATTAGTGTAATTATAAAGATGTAGCAGATCAAAATATGCATAAATCAACAAGTAAGATACCAGGATACACATTTCTTATAAAGGCAATGCATGCACAAAAGTGCACGAGCATGTGCATGAAACTATATGAAAAACGTATTACACGCAGAAGTGTATTACTGCATGATCAATAATAATATAAACTCGTAGCATATGCTAGCAGTTAAAACTTTTTATTAATTGGCAACTTGTTTTTTTTATATAGAAAGGGTTCATGTCACCAAGCACTTAATGTAGCAGATAGTTTTTAACTAACTATAACCATTAAGCATTAAACGCTTTTGCCGCACTTACTAAAGTTCTTACACTAGATACGTTATAAAAAAAACTTAACAAGCATAAAATTCAGACCAAAAACAAACAGACTTGAAGCGAATCAACATTCAGCAATCAGACTTATTGATCAAACAACATTAAAAAATCATAATATTTCACAAATTTGCAAACTTAACACCTCTATCTAGAACTGGCGGAAAGATATGTGTTTCACCATTACCTGCATTATTGAGACCTTCTGGCACTGGAAAGCTGTAACAAATTGAGCAACTTGAAAAAATAATATGATATCATCAGTTCCAATGTCTTGGTGCTGATTTGTAATGTCATTGCGAATTTTCTGCATTAGAGCTGTAGAAATTGGGTGAGACCACAAGACAATGGCAAATAAAAAATGTGAGACTAAGACACTATCGTGATAAAATTTTCCACTGGACTACCATATATATATATATAGAATAATATTTCCTACCAAAAACTTGTTTCAGTGAATATTAACAACCAGGCTTATTTTGCCTCTAGAAACGCGTTTGAAGAACATATCAGGTTAAGGAAGTTTGTGCCTTTTGTAACAGTATTTTCTCCTTTGTTCACTTACATGTTGTGGTCGTTGCAACAAAATAATATACAGCTAAATCTTCACCCTATCCAAGGAATGCAATGATAGCAAGTTAGCAAGTTAGCAACTTTATTCTTAGAAAAAGTCAGGTACTATTAATGATTTCATTAGGTATTGATACAACAAGGACACAATATTAGCTTAGTAAACTTGATTATGCCTATTCAAATGCCAGGAAAATAAGCTAAATGCATCTTAATTGCATAACTTACCATTATAGCCTCCTGATAAAAAGTGATTCATAAAATTGTGCAGCAATTCCAATATATTCTCCTTAGGAAACAATAAGCTCCCATGGTCCCATGCGATTCTTTTTAGATGCCCTTTTGGAACCTTCTGGACTGTCATTAAATTTTCACCAGATGCAGGATTGCGTTTAATCAAAGTTTTAGAGCCATCCTACCACAAAATGTATAAGAGAATACTGATGAAATCAGGAAAGTGTTCAAACTACAAATGTGACCTGCTAAAGTACATACATACCACAGCAATACGAGTAAATGTCCCACTAAACTGTGAATGTCGCTCCAAGTTTCTTTGTCTGATCAACCTCTTTCTTTCTTCTTCCTCTTCCACAATTGACTTGAGATATTCTACAGATGTTGCAATATCTCCATCAGCCTGACATAAATGCAAAAATGAACTTTTCTTATGAATGATATGTAAGTCCTTGTTTCTTTCTTTCATTTGAGGAAAGAACAGAATTTGTTATAGAAGTCCCTCTAATACTCAACAAAATATGGTACTTCTGTTGCACCAATTTTGTTACAGAACATCATGTATAAAGCTTTTAATTTATCAGTATTGAATTATTGCAAGCATGCATTATCGCTCTGTACACAGCGGCAATGCAGATATAAGAACCAAAACATAGGCTATAATGGAGACAATATCTTTTATTACAACAATAGAATAGTTGCTTAAAGACCAAAAGTATAGCCTCCAAAGGCACAAATTAACTCTAAACTGATCAAAAGAATTAATTAAATTACTTGTTAGTTATATACTAAGGCAAATTACTTTCTTAAGACAAACTTATTTGATTAAATGATCAGGTTCACCATTTTTTCCACCAAAAACTATTGTCAGCGTATTCGTAAGAAATGATAGATAGTAAAACAAACCTTGGCATCCTTTTCTAAACATCTAGCAACAAGTTCGGGATCACGACCTTGAAATATATGATGAAATATCTCTAATAAGAGCAAACAATCTTTATGGATGAAACCACGAGGATCATCAACATGTTGAGTCAGTACCAAAACCAGATCCATTACGTGCTCTTCAAAAATAATCTCTAGAAATTTGTCTATCAAATAAAGATAATGAGTAGCAAAGCCGGATGACTTCTGTTGCAAGGTGAGTTCTTGGACAGCTAGAATGTTGCGAAACAAAGTAAGCACCAACTGAACTAATTTCCAGTCATCTTCTGTGAATGAGTTGCTGTTTAAACCATATATGGTGCAAAGTCATCATCAACATGAGAAAAATGTTACAGTTTAAAACAATTGCACAGTGATGCAAAATAAAAGCATTATTGCAGAGAGTTGGAAATTGTGTTTTTAACTGAGAAAAACTTAAAGCAAAATACATAATAACACAGCCACACAGTTATGCAAATCTTCTACCCTGGACAGACGCAATACAGCTATGGCAGTCAAACGAAATCCAATCCACGAAATAATTTGATCATGATGATGCTTTTTTAAGTTTCTATTCAACAAATCAGGGAAATCTAACGGGATAATAAGATGTCAAAGAACAATACTTTCATAGTTATGCTATTGCATCAATGTATTAGGCTATACAAGAGAAAATAATCGAGCTATAGAACAAAAGAGAACAAGACCATATTGTTGCGCACCTTTCTAAATGTTCCAGCGGATCTTCAAGCAGTGAAACGATAACAGCGACTGTAACATTCCTTGTAACTGCAGCCTTCAAATCCCACAAATACTCCATTTGTTGAGCAACGTCCTCCGTTGTAGAATCAATTGGCATAGTGAGAAAAACCAATATTTTCACTGTCCAAAAACACAAAACATGATGATTCCCAACAATATTAATCCTATTTATCTATAAGCAAAGCAAACAACATGAGCACAAATTTACCTGCATTGATTACCAAAGCACGATCGTTTTGATTATATTCAATAATTGGGACAATATCTTTACCAACAATATTCCATTTACAAATCTGTCTAAATACATCTCGGCTAACTGGGTCATCTCTACGTAAAAATCTTTGTAAATCCTTCAAATTATCTGGTAAGAATAAAACACAAAATCAGCAAATTCGGATCTATTAGCATGTTAGGATTTTGAGAGTTTGATGGTGTACCTAAGCAATACCCGCTCGGGGTGTAGCCAATTAGAACGTCGTCATCGTTCTCAATTCGCTCGCCTAGGCCCGCGCAGATTTGGGACAAGCCTTGAGTATCCATTTCGGTAATCAAAATTTATTTTCTTCTTTGAATTTAGCAGGTGAAGTAAGAGATTGCTAAAACCGGGACTCTAGGTTTTCAGATGAAGTCACTTTTAGAAGAAGAAAAAAAAACTCCCGCCATGTGAAGTTTGGTGATTCCGTCTCCCGCTTCTGTCCTCATGTGAGTGGGCTGGATTTAAATAAAAGATGAATTGGTCCTAGTTTAAAATAAGGCCCTGCAGTATAAAATTTTGAGTTTTTGGAGGCTTTATTAGTGCCAACACATAGCACAAAGGCATGTTTTTACCCTGATGTATATTTTTATTTGAGGTCTAAGCGGTTTTAATAAATAAGGTACGACAATTACCAACATACCCAGTGTCAGCTTTGGATTTTGTTGCCGCTATGTAAAATTTCGAGGGTTTTTTTTTTTTTTTTCTAATATTATGAATATTAGGAACAAACTATAGCATACAAAGTGTTCAGTTTGCCTTCAAAAGAGGAAGTAGGCTACAATATTCAATTCAAAAAAAAAAAACATGAACTCTCAAGTTTTCTTACAAAATAATGGTCGGCTTTCTTCTAATGGCTGAAAGGAAAATGTTTTTTTTAGCAAATTCTTCAAGCAAATTATCGTGGTTAAGTTTCTCTATGTAACATCTCTTATTTGGAGGCCCTAAGCTAAGCGTTACAAATGTTGCAACCATCCATAGTATTAACTTTTAATGACTAAATACGGTAATGTTAATGGTATTCATAATATCAAAGCGCTTGAATGCGAATAAAATCATTATAGATTAAAACACTTCAGATTACATTTCAAAGCAACATTTCATATCCAAGTTACATAATCTCTAACGTTTCCCACGTTTAGATCAAGTATAATTATTACATAAATACGCCAAGAGCGACATATGAAGATGCCGGCTTGGATGACCGGAGTACTAAATAGTCATGACAGATTTAATGCAACACAGCGGAAATAAAACAAAACGGTTCCTAAATATAATCAACATCAACCTCCTGCTCGTCTGCGAAAGCTTTATTCGTGCACCTACTAAAATCTGAAAATCCTCAACCCGCAGCCTACTCAAATCAATTTTAAACGCTCAAGAGTTTAAGGGAAAAACATAAATTTCGAGTTAGACATAAAGCATGGTGTGAATATAACTATGCATCTCGGTTATTTGATATTAAGTGAGACCACACCGCTTAGCGGAACGGGTTTCCCCTCACTAATATTCTTTTAAAATATATCTTTTGCAAATTTTAATCCTACAACCAAAACTGATTAAAACAATAATATGGATATCATGAAAGTGTATAAATCAGGTAATCAACGGATCATCTTTCCGAACATTACAGTTTTGTTTGGCTAACTACTAACATTTGGTCGACCCAGGCCTACCAAACAAAGTAAACAAATAATCTAACTTTTGTTAGATACTCCACTTCTGGACGGTCTGTCCATAACTTAGTTCTTCCAGGGTCAACTGATCCTAATGGTTTTGCGGGCTCACCGATAACCTATATTTCCTCTATAGATTTCTTTCTATCTGTAACATCATTTTAGTCTTGCCTATGACAAAGTCATACACACTGGAATTTTGGACTTATATTAGCTAGGCGCTAATAGCTAATGTATAGGGCGTGACCATATACCAGTTCCATCTGGTATACAAATATCTGAGTCATTTTACATAGGATCATCTACCCATAAAATTTTCCTTAAAACCATTTTCTCTCAAATTGATTTAAACCTTTGAATCATACTTTAAAGAAGGAAAATACACTCTATGCTTTACTCAAAATACATTGCCATGTTACACACACACACATATACTTGTCCTGAAACATTGTTGATGAAAGAGTCGAAACCTTTATTTAAACCTTTAAATAATATCTCTTGAGACCATTGAAAGTACCTCTTTCGAAACCCTTGAAAGTACCCCTTTCGACATAAGTAAAATCCTAGGCCAAAAGGTCAAAACATACCTTTCGAAACCATTTACGCAGTCCTTTCGAAAACATTCAAAACGTCTCTTTCAAAAGCCTTTTAAAACCTTAAACATCCTCTTTTCAAAACACTTTAAATATGCCTTTCGAAAAACTTTGGAAACCTTCCGTTTATAACCTTTCGAAAATATTGGGGAACCACCGCTTCGAAACCTTTCTCGTAAACCTTTCGAAAGCATTAAATTCATCAAACCTTCCAAAAGCATTTGGGTTCAAGTAAAACATGTGGAATAACCTTTCGAAACCATTCAAAACTGTACATTTCGAAACCTTTGGGTTTGTCTTTCAAAATCTCAAAATGGTCTTAAAAGAAGAAAGTTGAAAGTAACACTTTCGAAAGCTATTTCCTAAGTAAAAGAAGTGGACGGTGTCGAAATCAATCCCTTCGAAAACATTGGAGAAGCGCCTTGGATTTTAAAATAAAGAAACCCTTTCGAAGGCATTGCTTTGAAAGGTAAGATGCGATAGCAAAGGGTTTCGACCTCGTCAAAAACTTATTTATAAAACAAAAGGCGCAACCTCTTTTAAAACCATCCCTTAAAACCATTTAACCAAGTCGAAAGCTATCTAAGTCGGAAGCATTCTTCTCGAAAGCAAAGTAGGCGCATTTCCTTTTAAAAGCAAGACAAGGTTTTGACCTTTTTGGAACCCATTATTTCGACTATATACCTTTCTTATATGTCTAGTTCACTACGTACAAAGTCTTTGATACCAAGCGCATTGGTTTTGATGGAGATGAAGGCAGAAGTAGTCGAAAGGTAGGTGCTGAAAATAGCGAAACAGCAAAAGCATACAAAAATTGTTTTCTTCCTTTTTGAAGTAATTTCTTTCCAACTAACTTGATTATTTGTCAACATATGATTAGTTGCTAACTTCTTTTTTAAAAGTACTTCCAAAATTTCTAAAACAAACAAATTAAATTATTTACAAAATGTTCATTCTCCGTTTATAAATATATAAAACATTCAAGTCCCATAACTTAAATAATTTTATATACTTATTAAAATACTTAGGAAAAATCTATAAAAATTCTCATAAGTCATTTTTAATATGTATTCCAACATATATTAATTTTCGGTCCAAAACATAAATATATCAGTCGTGATTAATTTTGAACCCAAATAACTATTTTCTTCACTAGAAAATTAATATTACATCCATGTTAAAGAAAATTATAAAAATTGAAACTCGTCTCTAAAATATCATTTCCGACCTTACTCTAAAATCGCAAGGCATTTGGATGTCATTTATTAGGGTTGTCATATTAAAACATATCATAAAATTCATATGAATTAGCATATATCATCAACAAGCCTATATATCCAATTTAATAATAAAAAACATGGCAAAACTTTGCAAAATAGTTTGGATTCAATCTAAAACAAAAAACAATCATAAACATAAGATGTAGTCATTATTCACCTTAGCTTTGTGATCAAGGAGTTGAGATTTGAGAATGGTTTTGAATTGATTAAGCTTCATTCCTTTGATTGCTTTATCTTCTTCTTGTTCTTCCTTAATGGCGGTCGGCCTCTTATGTTTTGATTTGTGAAAATGAACGTGTGAAATGAATGGGCATGAAGGGTTTAGGGTATTAGAACATGTTTTATTCTTACTTTGCCCCTGAACTATTTTCCTTACCTATTTTATTTTAGTTCTCATTTAGTTCATTTGTTATATGGCACGACTACCTTTCTATCAACACAAATCTCAATCCCCTAATCATCACATTATTTTATTTAATTTAACTAATTGAATATCCTAAATAATGTTGCTAAAAATTAGGCTTGTTATGGACTAATTACATTTTATACTTAAATTATGATTGAAAAATACCTTTCAACAATATTTAAGATAAAACACTTTAGTTTATAAAAAGTGTTCGATTTCTCAAACTGCATCCGTAGCGACTATCGCTATAGATACCATAACTTTTCAAACTAGTTTACTAATCTAATACCCTTCAGACCTTTTACCTTTGACTTACTTTTCAAAACACGGTAGGAAGTTTGAAAACTAAAAAAAAATTGAAAACTTTTGAAATTTTCTATTAAAATTAAAGTAGAAAGCAGAACTTTAGTTTTTCATGGGATCTCAAGTCACTTTAACAAGTCAAATGCTACATTTAACATATACAACGCATGTACATAACCGTACATAAACTTACGTGCCACAACCATAAACATAAGTAAGATCACATCTTTTGAAATTATTCACCACATTTAGACTTCAATTTTCAAGTCCAACTCAATATCACATAGAAGCACATACATATTCACATCCAAACAACATAACTAGTCAACATACAAGCATATCTCGTACAAATACTAGCCATGACATAAAGATATTGTTTCTCACAAAAATAAAGATTTTTTACTCATCAAGCTTAAATAAGCTAACGAAATCTTTTCTAAAACTTGAAATAGGACCTAAATCTTGACTTTTTCCCAAGCAAAGCTTGCTTTTTGCCTAGAATGGTGGTTAGTGGGCTTAGCCAAAAGAGTTTTGGGCTTGGCCAAGGATTGGGGAGGAGAATGTAGGCTAGTTTTAGGAGGAGGAATGTGTAATAAGAAGAAGGAAATGATTTTTTTAGTGTTTTTAAGAATAAAAGGAAGGAAAGAAATGATTTTTAAACCATTGAATACATTTGGAAGCCACCGAAAGGTGTTGAAAGTTTAAAGAACAGAATGTAAAATTTTAAAAAGTGGAAAATGAAATGAGGAAGGAGAGAGAAATTTGGAATTAATTTTATGGAAAAAGAGTTTGGTAATTTACATAAATACCCTTAAGTATCATGCCCTCCACTAATATGTTGCCACATCATCATATCCACCTCGCTCACCATGTTGCACATGGAAGGGATCATGGTCCACCCCTTTAACCACCATGTAGTTCATTTCCTTGTACTATGATGTAAGATACGAGCGTGACAAAATTGTACAAAATTACTGAAAATCCCATTTCATTTTAGTAAATAAAAACTACTAGACAACATATCATAACATGATGCTTATACCATACCATCCTATGCATATGATACATGTATCCATAAAATAACTCAATAAAGTTCCAACCAATTATTTATTAAATGCACTTTACTACAAAGAGGAAATAAGAAAAGGTTTTCTTAATTATTTGGGTTTTGCCACTACCACTTGGGTACCCAACATAGCATACTTGTGACTCTTTTCCATATAGAAAGCTTATTTCAAAATCTTTTATTAAACCACTATATATTTTATGTAAAATCTCTTTAAAGAAACTTTAGAACTAAACACCGGGTATGTCTCAAATTAACTGAAATAATAATATATACATATATCTTTTGTATATCAAATTGTATTTTCGGGATAAAATCAAATCTATTTTGCTAAAACAACTTTGTAACATCCTCCACTTTGAAACACGAAAATGAATGTCGATGATACTGCTATCATCATTAGAATTATTTCCAAGCAACAGAAGTGAGTTCAGTACATTCAAATTATGTCTTTCAGACTTAACCAAAATTATTTTAAAGCGGTATCAAATACTTCGTAAATATTACTAAATATCATGATCTTAATTTCATAAAAAAATTCCAATTATTTATATTTAAATAATACTACTATTATTTTTCTAAAATATTGAAAAATGTTTTCAAAGACACCGGAATTTAAGTTCTTAAATTCTCAGTTTAAATTCTTTTTTTTATAAACCATACTTGTATAAAATCGCTTTCTTATATAAAAATATTTCACAAATGTTTATTTACAAAATATCTTATCTTCACTTTAGATTATATAAAACATAATTTTACTAAACTTAACTTTTATAAAAGTTAACTTCTAACCCAACATTATTGGTGAACACCTTATAGTCAAACTATGAAACTCAATTCATAAGGTATCCATTTCAATGCTTCTACAAATACTAGCTACCCAAGCCATACAGTGAAAAGGTAAAACTATTCATAAACTGGTCGAGCACAGATTAATAACTAACAAACAATAGTCAATGCTCATAAACTAGCCGAGCATGACGAATCAATCAACAAATGATAATAATCCTCCTGAAGTGGCTGCACAATATTAAGCTAATAATACTACAAATGATAATAATGCTCATAAACTAGTCAAGCACGTCAAATCATTTTATAAAGGATGACAACGCTTGTAAACTAGCCAAGCATGACTAAACTAATCAATGAGGGGTAACGAATGAACATCATTAGCCCCTATTAACTGGGTTTTTAAACCCAGTGGAGGTAAGAAGGAGTTGGAGCATTCAAACTGAGCCCAAATGACTCGAAACTTGGCCGAAAGCCCTAAAAGAACATAACAAATGAACCTTAGGAATTTAGGAAGAAAATAAGACAAGTCTTTGTATCGACACCAATCTGATCCAAATTATTTGCTCGTTATTACTTCAAACCACTTACATTATGTCCCTACATCACTTCTATGCATATTTACTAAATTTGATAACATTTCGAACATACGGGTTGAAGAAGTCAAGACTTGTCCTATGCAAGTTACAGTTCGATCCAACCTACTAGTGAATCGGTGTCAAAACGAGTCAACAAGTCATGAAACTACAAAGGAAGCCTCGCTAGCAGACAAAGAAGCTTTTAGAATGAAAGATGTGCAAAAATTTCTCAACAATTTGCATCGGTACCGATTCGATCCAATTGGATAGGTACTGATCCAAATAGTTAGCTCGGTTTACTTCCAAAATTTATGTGCTTCCTCACAGTGATGATAAGAAGCCTCTGATGCTCTGGTTTTGATCTATGTGCTCTTAGAATCTATAAATACCATTCTACCATCAGTAGAAAGGGGTTGGCAGCTCTGATCATTGGAGAAACTTCGGTAAGAAGATTCTTCAACCTTCTTATTCCTCACAATGGCTACAATGGGACAATTGAGATCCTTCCTGTTTGCTACTTCCATGGAAGATTTATTTCCTTGAATTCAAACATATAAATTGTAATCAACTTGTACCTATGATCAATAGTCAATACATCAATAAAAATCCATAAAGTGGACGTAATCTTCGTTAATAGTCGAACCACTATAAAAATCTTTTATTCATTTACCTTTTCCGTGATTTACTATTGCTTTTTCTATCTTATTTGCCTTGATAAACAGGGATGGGGCTTTCGCACTTAATCGAAAGCGTTGATCCATTTTTTGGGTTAACATTTTGGTGCTTTCACTAAGAAAGCCAACATGGGCAAAGATCTAGCTATCTACTTTGGATCAGATAGGTTCAGAAGTCAGGCCCTTAATCTCTGTTCAAAAAATCTACTGCTAAGAATCAATGGCTCTGGGAAGATAAAGAACTGCTTTTGGAAGACCCATAGGGCGATAGTTGCGAGAGAAGAGATGAATCATCAACAAATTGAAGTAAATGGTGCCGACGTAAGAGACCAGGTGCCAGGATCCTCCAATCAACGCGAAGTTGTTATAAGATATGAATTGAATAAAATGTTGACAAAATCAATCAGAAAGTGGAAAGCCGTCAGAGAGCTCTTATGGACGAACTTAATGCCCTCTTGACCTTACAATCACATCCTGCTCCAAGAACCATGGAAGAACTCGCAGCTGCCATAGAACAAGAAAATTCTTCCATTTCTGGCCTAAACAGAAGAAACAGGAAGCAACCGCAAAAAGGAGTGATAGCTGGAACATGGGGATCAATGTAAATGGAAACAAAAGCACTCCACCAACCACAAGGTATCTAGCTACAAACTTAAATCTAGGAGCGAAGACCCTACAAGAGGATATAGCCGTGGACCTCTCCAAGTCGGAAGATGGAGAGCAACTTAATAATGGAAAGTTGGAAGGAAATGTCGATGCATTCGATAACACCAGGGATGTCCAAACTACCCCCAATGAGGCCCACCGCAAGCCAGTGGAAACCCATAGGAGTGACTCTTTCGAAGGTAGGAGAGCCTAGGCTTCATCCCACTCAGCAAAATCATTTGCAAAGCCAAACACTCGGTATAATTACTGACAGCCAAACCCCAGACTACCAGACATCTGAGCTGTACATCATAGACATGGTCAAGTGACTAATGGATGGGAGTAAGAATAGAAGGTATGATGAATGAGGATATGCTCTAAGTCGGACTCCCTTCACTGATGAGATCTTTAATGAGCGGTACCCAAAAAAGTTCGCTATGCCAACTATTCTGTCCTATGATAGAACAAGGGACCCAAAACCCTATCTATACAAGTACAGTTGGTACATGGACGGAGTGAATGCTTTGAACACTGTTCGATGTAGATGTTTCCTAATCTTTATAGAGGGAATTGCTTCCATGTGGTTCACTAGGCTTCCCCAAGCTCCATTTCCACTTTCAATAGTAATAAGATTTCTTGATCAATTCAGACTTCACACAGTGTAGCCTAAAGATGTGATGTTCTTGTCCAGTCTATTCCAGGGACAAAATGAATCTTTGAAGTCTTTCATGAATTGGTTCAACACCACGGTGATAGAAGTAAGCAATCCGAATGAGGATATGGTTTTTATGGCCTTGGTCCGTGCCATCCACCCCAAAACTGAGTTTGGAAAATGGATCAAAATGAAACAACCTACCATTACGAAGGACTTCAACCATAAGGTGAGTCAATACTTGAGATTGGAAGAGGCGCGGGAGTTAGAAAGGAAATCCACTAGCTTACAACCGATGATCGTTAGGCAAAGTAGCATGGGGATGAACCAGGACATAAATACCTCTGAGACTGTTGAAGGAAGCGCGGAATAAGATGGAAACCAAAAAAGGACAAATCAGAATTCCAACAAACAAAATGGTAACAATAAGCAACTTAAAGGCTTTAGCCCTGAAGATTACTCCATGCTCAATGATACTTCAGGAAACAACTATCTCGCAACACAGGGGACAGAGGAGTATAAGTAACCCCCCAAAAAGGAAGCAACTGAACAACAAAAGCATTCTGGGAAGTACTATCTATAGGATCGATTTCACCCTAGAGGGGGGGTGAATAGGGTGATGGTATAAATTATAAAAATTAATTGCGGAAGCTTATAAAATAATTTCAACACAGATCACAGAATAATAGCAGCACAGAAAAATAGCATAATAATAAAATGCAGAAATAGAACGACACAGAATTTACCCAGCTTCGGCAAAACCCTGCCTACGTGCTGCCCCCAAGGTTTCTACTAGAAATTAGATAGTTAGACGCTTACACACGTAAACTCGCGACATCCGCTACCGACTAAACCTAATTCTACGCTCAAAACCCTGCCACAACTCAACCACTGAGTTGCGAATCCTCAAACTACGCCACGTAGTTTGTCCCCTAGTCACACGACTAGAAATTACAATGGTTTAAAATTGAAATACAAATTTAAAAAAAATTCTAAAATAAAGACAACCCTAATTTAAAATAAAAAGCCCTTCATAATAATAAAAGGAAAGCTCTTAATAAATAAGGAAATGGCCGACCCCTTTATTTATTTTGACCTGATCCTCTTTGCTTCGCTCCTTTATGAAATTGGCCGTCGTTCCTCTTTTTACAGAAATTAGGGTTATCAGAAATTCGAAGCTTACGACTGTAAATGCTCGATTGAATTTTTGATTCGGTGTTCCTTTTCTATTAATCGATGGTTTCCTTTATTGCTTCAACTGCTTCGAATTTGATCGAATTCGAAAAGCTTCGGTATGTAATTTCTGCTCCTTTTGCTTTTCTATTTGTATGCTTGAATTCGATGGATCTATGCCAATGATGATTATTGCAATTTATAGGAGTCGAACTCCTAAATTTTCGTTCGTCTGATTTTTTTAATTTTATGCTTTGGGCCTTTTGATCATTGCTTCGATGATTGAGATTTCACTGACTTATTCAAATGCATATAAATTCGTGTTACTTGGTTGACACGGTTTTAAATTAACATCGTGGTCATCACGGTGTTGATTTTCTTTGACTTCGGCCATGTTTTGATTTCGGTACGAACTTGATATTGATACTGTGAATTCATTGTACTGCTTCGGCCTTGTGAATTTATTGTACTTCATTTAGCTGGACTTGTGACGTTGCTCTGTCTTTGTGCATTTCACTGCGTTTATTTCAGTTGTTGCAGTTCCACTACTTTGGTTGACATTGTATATATACATGATGTCTTGATTTTCATTTGGCTTCACTTGTGTACACCGTGTCATTTGAGTTGCTGTGTTGATCTTGCTTTCTACCTGGTCGACACTTGCAGTTTACTGTGTCAAGTTGTTGTCTTCATATTATCACTATATCATGTTCGATACAGTTTGCATATCAGTTGTTTGGTTGACACACTTGAACTATACATTCGAGTCTGCACTCATCTTTACCAATGAACTATTTACTGACTTGAGTCTTGTTGCATTAAGTTTGATCATGTTTCCGTGCCTTACTGTTTGGTCATTTTTGTATGTCGTCACTGTATATCCCTTTGGTGCACTTGATTGCTCTAACCTGATGCATATTGCCATGTGGTCTTTTGATCTGTTCTCACTGACCATGTGGTCTTGGTCGTAGCTGGACTTGTTGCTTGTAGTTGTCATACTCATGTACACTCTGGCCGGTTGGCTGTTGCTTGATATGTTGGTTTGGTATATGTATGTTGTATTTTGCTGTGTATGACATGGTTGTTGTTTCTGTCCATTTTCCTCTGGTTTGAACCATGCTTTGATTCACTGTATATTGATTGTGTTGCCATATTTCTGGTGCACTTAGTTTATTTGCATTTTCACATGCTTGACCCTTGTAGCACTGTGCATTGGTTTGGACTTGCAGTTTGAGTTGCTGATTTCATGTCGCCTTGACTTTGGTTGTTGCATTGAGTTGAGTCATGATTGTAGTGACTTGACCTTTGCATTTTGTTTATTATTCGAAATTTCACCTGAGTTGAATCTAGCTTGTAACTCGGATTTGACATTGTGCTGAAAATTGTGACATTGTTTTATTGCACTTGAGTTGAATCCGTCCTTTTATTTTGGGTTTGACCTTGTGCTCGCCTGTCCCTGTAACATTGTCAAGTGTATATCGGTGTGCACGGCCTTGTGGCATGTACAGTGATACATTGTGCATGTCACATTGTTTGCGTGTGATGAATTCAAATGTAAATGATGACGAACAACCCAAATAACCGAGGCAAATAATATTTTCAAAATCCATATTTTATTTTATATTGCAAAAATATTTCTTTTTCGATTTTTCTGCGTTAGTGAATATTTTTGTAGATTGCTCAGATGCTGGATTCTAACTGGAATGAAGTTGAAGATAAAGTACGAATTGAGTGAATGGGTGATGTGTAGTGAGGTTAAATGTAAATATGAAATTGTGATGTATTCGTAATCAAAATTGTATATGTATAGTGAGAGCTTGAATTTGTACTATTCAAAATTGTAATAAATATTTGTTTGAATAAAATTTCTGTTTGAATTCAAATTCTATGTTATTTAATTTTATTCACAAATATTATCTAAACTATGAAAAATAAAATAGTACATTAACAAATACATTTAAACGAATGTATATATGTTTATTATCATCAAACAAAAATCATATAAGCGCATATTCAACAATCTCCCCCTTTTGATGATAACAAACATATATTTAAGATTTTGAATATGTTAAGTGTATTTGATGATTCGTATGCTCTAATTGCTCCCCTATTTAAATACTTTCTCTCTACACAAAGCTCCCTCTACAAATATGCATACAATTAAATAATACGCAAATGAGCCTAGATGCAAATGAAAAATATTTGACCTTTGCTTGATTTTATTTGACAAAATCTTAACTTTTCTCTCCCCTTTTGTTATCAGCAAAAGAGTAATAGTGTTAGAGAAAATAGAGATAAAGTGATCGATATTAATTCAAAATTAAAACTCAATTGAATATAAATATTAAATTTCAATAAAAAAATCAAACAAAAATCATAAATATTTTGTTAGGCGCGTATTCCACTTTTAGAATGATGGGAATGTCATCATATAAAACCATACAGTTGTGTCTATTTGTGGTATGTTTATGTCAGGAATTTGAATATCTACTAACCATGCATAACCATTAGGACTTTTAAATGAGATTAGTAGTATTCCAATTTTTTATTTTAAAAAATACGAATTCAAGTATCTTCTAACCACGCATAACCGTGAGGACTTTTAAATGGGATTAGAATCAACTTGTTTATTTTAAAAATCAACTTTTGATATGTATTCCATACATGCATAACCGTGAGGACTTTTAAATGAGCATGGAAGCACACAACAAATTCCAAGTAATTCACCCATGCATAACCGTGAGGACTTTTAAATGAGAGTGAATACTTTGGTATTTATTTAATTTTTTAATTTTTTTATTATTTTTATTTTAAAAAGAAATATAAAATGAAAAACGAACGATTCCTGATTAAAGTACCACATATCGACAAACTATATAGAATTTTGATGAATGATGGTCGTTAGAAATATGATAGAAATAGAGATGGTCATGGAATTTTTATCAACAAGAAGTTTTTTAACTCTTGTTTAAATTTCTAAAGAAATTTACTAATTATACCGTCTCGAGTCGTAATATATAATAAGTATCAACACTCATCACTTTTTCAATCACTATTTATCTTTTCGATAATTATTAGGGAGTCAGATTAGTCAAAATAGTCATTTAAAATCAAATTCAAAAATAATTATGAAATCAATTTTTCAAAATGACTAATCTGAAAATATGGTCAAAAATGATTTTCTCGAGGGGGTTTTATAAGAAAATTTTCTGCTATTTGAAAATTGTTTGAAATGAAAAATATGCAGATATTTTCTTTGAAAAACGATGCAGTTACTAAATGTCTCAAAAATCACGTTCAACTAGTAATTTTCTATCAATTAGATTACCAGTGTAATCTGCATTAGAATTTCTCTTTCACTCGAAATCATCATTAATTGAATTTGATCGACCAAACCATGAAGTGTGCACCAAAAATTTCGAACTCAATTTTAACAGCATTTTAAATGACATTCTTTTGAATTTTAATTGAAGCCGTGTAAATAATCAATAACCGTGAATATAGAGTTAGCCATATTATAAGCAAAACGATTATCATCCAACAAAAAAACACTATTATTAATCCAAACTTTTATATATATATATATATATATATATATATATATATATATGAAGTAATTCAAAGAATCTAGAGATTTTTATAGTGTTTTTGGCATAAGAATATAATTTGGCCAACCATGTTGAATAAGTCAGAGTCAAAATTATCATTATTTCATCATCACATTATTGGCTGATTTAATTTAGAATATGGTGCAGATTATCACATTTAATATATCGTTCAAATAAATATAACTTTACCTGTTTTACCTTTACGATGATTTTTCGTGGCTGCCCATTGTGATTCTGTCACCTTTATACTAGGCTAAGGAACTTTTCTTTGTCGCCCGTTGTGTTTCTGGAACAACCAAAAATCCAGAGAACACTGTTGTTGTTCCTTAGCCTGCCACCACACCTACACGGGAAAAGATTTATGTGACCTATTTGTTTTTATAGGTCCATGGTTGTTAGTGGTAGAAAGTTTTGAAAAACAATTTTGTAAAGACCCAAAACTATTTATGATTGTTCCCTTCGGCACCCAAATTTGTTTAACTTTAAGAATTTTATGTTTGTGCCTTTTGGAACCCAAATCGGTATAGCTTTCACATGTCTGGGTCTATACCAACAATTATTGTGATTGTGTCCATATTTTCTACAAATCGTGCACATAGAATTAACTTGATTAATATTTCTTTCAGCATTTTCAGAATGATTATATCCAAGTCCTTGTCTTACCGTATTAACAGTTTGCTTTCCTAATAGCATATTCAACGATTTTTCACTTTTTGAAAATTTATGTAAAGTCGTTGACAATTGTTGGACTTGTATTTTGAGAGACTCATTTTCGTTTAACAATTGTGTGCACTTTTTAATAGAATTCTCTCTTCTAGTATTTTCATTCTCTTTTAAAATCAGAATTTCATTTTCAAGCGATTTCATTTTAATTTCTGATTTTTTAATTTCTTCATCAAACGTTGGAAACTTATCACACTTAGGGATCCTGCTTTGATAGGTTTTAAATAATTGGTCAAGGTGTTCATTTAATTCTATCAAAGTGTCTTTTTGTGATTCAAGTTTAGCGTATTTTTCCCTAAGTCGTTCAAAACAGCCATTTACTTCGTGGAAATAAATAAGTAATTCAGAGTGAGTAAGTTTTGATACCTCGCTTGGCTCGTCATCGTCGCTATCGGTTATATTCCCATGAAGGCACACATCTGCTTTCTCACTTTCACTGCTATCGCTTTTATTCCACGTGGTTGCAAAACATCTTCTTTTTGATTTCTTTTCTTTGTCGAGTTGAAATCGAGGATAATTGGGCTTGATATCACCGGGTTTGTTGCAAATGATCCCTTGTTCTTGTGAGTTGTCTAGTGCTTCGATTATTTTGCTTTTAATTTTTGATTTAGAGCTGGATTTCCGTATTTGCGGTTCCACCTTTTGAATTTCTTCATTATTAACGCCAGCTCAGCTGCTCCATCATCATCATCCTCATCACAACTGCTTTTTACAAGTCCTGTTAAGCACATTTCTTTAGCTGAGTTGGTTGTGGAGGATTTCTCATTGCTGTTGACTTTTGCAATATATATTGCATCGAAAGTATTCTAGATTTCCTGTGCATTTTCACAATGGGAGATGAAATTAAAATTAACTTGATTAATATAAGAATATAATATATGCATAGCAAGAGCATTAATCGAGATAATTTTCTCATCATTTATATCACACCCATTTTCAGTAATATTCCAACATTTAATATTAACAGATTTTAAATAAAATTCCATTTTCAATTTCCAATTCAAAAAATCTGTTCCATCGAAAATAAAAGGAATAATATTAGAACGACCCTCAACAAAAATATTATTAAAAGATGCCATTTTAAAAATTCAAACTTTTAAAACAAAACCGGTTTTTGAACACGAATTTTTAAAACAAAAATTGACTTCTATTCCTAGCTCTAATACCACTTCTAGGATCGATTTCACCCAGGTGGGGGGGTGAATAGGGTGATGGTATAAATTATAAAAATTAATTGCGGAAGCTTATAAAATAATTTCAACACAGATCACAGAATAATAGCAGCACAGAAAAATAGCAGAATAATAAAATGCAGAAATAGAACGACACAGAATTTACCCAGCTTCGGCAAAACCCTGCCTACGTGCTGCCCCCAAGGTTTCTACTAGAAATTAGATAGTCAGACGCTTATACACGTAAACTCGCGACACCCGCTACCGACTAAACCTAATTCTACGCTCAAAACCCTGCCACATCTCAGCCACTGAGTTGCGAATTCTCAAACTACGCCATATAGTTTGTCCCCTAGTCACACGACTAGAAACTACAACGGTTTAAAATTGAAATACAAATTTAAAAACAATTTTAAAATAAAGACAACCCTAATTTAAAATAAAAAGCCCTTTATAATAATAAAAGGAAAGCTCTTAATAAATAAGGAAATGGTCGGCCCCTTTATTATTTTGACCCGATCCTCTTTGCTTCGTTCCTTTGTGAAAATGGCCGCCGTTCCTCTTTTTACAGAAATTAGGGTTATCAAAAATTCGAAGCTTGCGACTGTAAATGCTCGATTGAATTATTGATTCGGCGTTCCTTTTCTGTCAATCGATGGTTTCCTTTTTTGCTTCGACTGCTTCAAATTTGATCGAATTCGAAAAGCTTCGGTATGTAATTTCTGCTCTTTTTGCTTTTCTATTTGTATGCTTGAATTCGATGGATCTATGCCGATGATGATTATTGCAATTTATAGTAGTCGAACTCCTAAATTTTCGTTCGTCTGATTTTTTCAATTTTATGCTTTCGGCCGTTTGATCATTGCTTGGATGATTGAGATTTCACTGACTTATTCAAATGCGTATAAATTCGTGTTACTTGGTTGACACAGTTTTAAATTGACATCGTGGTCATCACGGTGTTGATTTTCTTTGACTTCGGCCATGTTTTGATTTCGGTACGAACTTGATATTGATACTGTGAATTCATTGTACTGCTTCGGCCTTGTGAATTTATTGTACTTCATTTAGCTGGACTTGTGACGTTGCTCTGTCTTTGTGCATTTCACTGCGTTTATTTCAGTTGTTGCAGTTCCACTACTTTGGTTGACATTGTATATATACATGATGTCTTGATTTTCATTTGGCTTCACTTGTGTACACTGTGTCATTTGAGTTGCTGTGTTGATCTTGCTTGCTACCTGGTCGACACTTGGAGTTTACCGTGTCAAGTTGTTGTCTTCATATTGTCACTATATCATGTTCGATACAGTTTGCATATCAGTTGTTTGGTTGACACACTTGAACTATACATTCGAGTCTGCACTCATCTTTACTACTGAACTATTTACTGACTTGAGTCTTGTTGCATTAAGTTTGATCATGTTTCTATGCCTTGCTGTTTGGTCATTTTTGTATGTCGTCACTGTATATCCCTTTGGTGCACTTGATTGCTCTAACCTGATGCATATTGCCATGTGGTCTTTTGATCTGTTCTCACTGACCATGTGGTCTTGGTCGTAGTTGGACTTGTTGCCTGTAGTTGTCATACTCATGTACATTCCGGCCGGTTGACTGTTGCTTGATATGTTGGTTTGGTATATGTATGTTGTATTTTGCTGTGTATGACATGGTTGTTGTTTCTGTCCATTTGCCTCTGGTTTGAACCATGCATTGATTCACTGTATATTGATTGTGTTGCCATATTTCTGGTGCACTTAGTTTATTTGCATTTTCACATGCTTGACCCTTGTAGCACTGTGCATTGGTTTGGACTTGCAGTTTGAGTTGCTGATTTCATGTCGCCTTGACTTTGGTTGTTGCATTGAGTTGAGTCATGATTGTAGTGACTTGACCTTTGCATTTTGTTTATTATTCGAAATTTCACCTGAGTTGAATCTAGCTTGTAACTCGGATTTGACATTGTGCTGAAAATTGTGACATTGTTTTATTGCACTTGAGTTGAATCCGTCCTTTTATTTTGGGTTTGACCTTGTGCTCGCCTGTCCCTGTAACATTATCAAGTGTATATCGGTGTGCACGGCCTTGTGGCATGTACAGTGATACACTGTGCATGTCACATTATTCGTGTGTGATGAATTCAAATGTAAATGATGACGAACAACCCAAATAACTTAGGCAAATAATATTTTCGAAATCCATATTTTATTTTATATTGCAAAAATATTTCGTTTTCAATTTTACTGCTTTAGTGAATATTTTTGCAGATTGCTCAGATGCTGGATTCTAACTGGAATGAAGTTGAAGATAAAATACGAATTGAGTGAATGAGTGATGTGTAGTGAGATTAAATGTAAATATGAAACTGTGATGTATTTGTAATCAAAATTGTATATGTATAGTGAGAGCTTGAATTTGTACTATTCAAAATTGTAATAAATATTTATTTGAATAAAATTTCTATTTGAATTCAAATTCTGTATTATTTAATTTTATTCAGCAAATATTTATTTAATCTATGAAATATAAAGTAGTACATTAACAAATACATTTAAACGAATGTATATATGTTTATTATCATCAAATAAAAAAACATATAAGCGCATATTCAACACTATCGCTTCCATGAAATGCGTGGCTACACCACAAATGAGTGTCGTTACCAAAAGAACTTGATTGAGGAATTAATATGGGAAAACAAGCTTTAGCAATACGTGAGAAAATCGCAAAATCCTGACCAACCCTTGGCTCCCTAAGCTCCTAGGGATTGAGGAAACCAAGCTAGAACCAACGAATAGGGATATAGATGAACGGACTAGGGACCTGTCATTGGAACGGTATCTGGAGGACCTTATCCTACACAGAGGAGTTGGGGAGAAATGAAGCGATATGCGAGCTCATTAAAACATGCTCCAAAGGATTTGTGTCTCGTGATCAAATATGAATCCCCCGCCAAGGACTAGAGAACTCTGAATGACGATATACTATTCCGAAATTGAGACACCAAAGGGATTGAAGCTCCAACTCTCAATCCCATGGTCATGGCAGTACGGATCAGAACTGTAACGACCCGGAATTTTGGGTCGCTAAAATTGAACATTTAATTCGTTTTAAATGTTGAATGTGGATTATAATTTGAATTTTTTTGAAATAAAAGACTTTGATTAAGTAAATAGAATTGGTTAAATTTCAAATACGGGAATTTAATTGGAAATTGAATAATACTAATTCAATATTAGAGTTGGGGTAATTGGTAATTTCGAGTGTAAATGGAGATAAAATTAGATTCTAAAATTTAATTTAGGTCTAATTGGGTTTGATTTTTAATATTGGACCATTGGAAGAAATTAAAGGTCAATAGATTGAATTTGGGCTTTTATATTAACTTAATAATAGGATTTAATAATATAAAAATGCAATTAATCGGATTTTGAGTCGAAATGAGTCAAATGATTTTTAATGTGTTTATAAATGTTATATGAATTATTGTTAAGTTAATAAAAATTTTGCAAGTGAAAATTTAAGCGGTTTCGGCAATTTCGAAAATCGCTTAGTTTAATAGACGAGTTAAAATAGCCTTCCGGGGCACAGTCTCGGAATTCGACGAAACTAGTTTCATTGGATCCGTAATAGTTAGTTATTATCGGATTTCAATTTTCGTAGCAATCGGATTTGTCGTTTGACCCCGGCAGCTCGTAACGCATCGAAATCATTTTAATCGATTTAATTTAAAATTGATCGTTTAATTCCGTATCTCGTGCATACGATCAAATTAGCTTACGAAACCTATTCCATTGTGTCTGAAACGCAGAAAAACTTTAGAATCGTCTGTCGGAACGTGAGAATTGGAGTTCGTTTGCATACGATGTTAAATTAAGAAGAATATTATTAAAATATTATTAAATTTATATTATATATTAACTTTTCAATCCAAAACCCTAATAGATATCAGAGCCGCCGCCACTTATATCGTTCATGGCCGAAAATGCTCCTCGTTTCCCCTAGATTATCCCTTAATCCTTACATCTATTCAAGAAATCTTCTACTGGGATATTGAAAAGCACGTTGAGCTCTACGTTTCGAGCGGTGGAGATGGAGTTTCGTCGACGAGATGAGGGGATTTGGGGCTGCGTTCGTAGTCGCTTTCGGCCCAATTTTCGAGAGAAGCACGGCACCGAGCTTCGTGTATTTCGGGGTGGAGGTCAAGTTGAGTGAGGGCTACTCTATGGTGGAATCTGATCGTCCTCGAATTCGACGAAGTTGAAGCAATTCGAAACCCGAAATCGTCGTTTATGGGTTGTTTCCGTTCGTAATCATCCTGATGCTTGCGTGAGGAAGGGAGTGTCGTGCGGCCTTGATTTCAAGCTTTGATCGTGCGGCCAGAAATTAGTTTGGGTATAACAAGATTAATTTTAAAAGAATTGTTTTGAAATTGGTAAATTAACTTTGAAAATTAATAACTCTTGCATGCTGTATCAGAATTTTACGAAACTGGCAACGTTGGAATCACAGAGACGCGTACTACGTGATGGTGCAGATTCGGATTTATTCCAGGAAAGTAGAAATTTGGGTTAAATCGGACATCGTCCGGTTTAATTTAAATTTCGAACGCTCGCCGAAACTCAAGGTGAGTTATTCTCACTCACATCTGGATACTAGTAAAGTTAGACAGCTAATATTGACTGTTTGTTTGGATGTTTAGCTGAATATGTTGATTATTTTCAAATTGAATCGATATATTTATAGTTGTGCTAATATTTGTGGGTGCAGGGAAAACAGGTTGGAGGGATCCAACATGATTCCTCACATGTAGTAATTATCTTTATAATTGATAATGATGGCTGTTTATATTGTGGTTGATAAATTTGGATTTAAATTTGTATTGTGATGTTGTTGGATAAACTGTAAACCCAGAATGATAATTTTAAAGGAATTTGGAGTTTTAATTATAAAGAAATTAACTTGGGTTTCAAAAGAAATTAAAAAAAAATAATAAATAAGGAATTTAAAGGAATATAAAACTTAGAATCTGTTGGATGGAAAAACTGAAATAAAGTTGTATTGGAATATCGCTGGTTAAATTATAAATCCATAATTTAATTATAAATGGATAAATTGAATTCTAGAGAAATAAAGATATTGTTAAATAATGAATTTAAAAGAATTAATATTTGAAATCTATTTACAATGGGGATTGTAAATTTGTAAATCTGGATTGATAAACAAAAAGAAAAGTTATCAGTTGATAAATGGTAAATAAAAATTTATGTTATTAAAATATAAAACTAAATTTGAAACAATTTGACAGAAATCGTGAGAAGGATTTCTGTGATGTTTAAGTGGAAATGAGATTCTCTGGGAAAACCAAGTTCTAGTTTAAACTGATTTTATAAAGAGAAAGTTTTGAAATTTAAACTGGTTTAAAAGAGTGTTTGGAAATTTTTATTTTTAAAGTAACTATTTATAAATTAGTAATAGTAAAGTAATTATTCTTTTACAAATGGATTTGTTTAAAAAGCTAGTTCTGACCTAAGTATTTTGAAAAGTATTAATCTTATTACAACTCTATTTTTAAAATATAGTTTAACTAAAACCTTATTTTAAATTAAGTTATATCTTATAAACAGTTTTACTTTAAATATTTTGAAATTATATTTTGAGTAAATAATTAGTAGTAAATTTACCTATTTTAAAGTATATTTTAGAATAAAATGTTTTAATTATTCTAAATCTAAAATGTTTTGAACTTGGATATTTCCAATGGGAATATATGGTAAAGGATTTACCTTGTAAAGGAAAGAGCTTTGGAAATTGTTTTCAAATGGGTTTTGAAAATTTGAAAATAATATCTTTTAAAGATATTTGAGGCAAATAAATAATTTGAGAATTATTTATTGTGTGATGGATGCTTATGGATGTTTATGAATATAAATTGATAGTTAAATCACCGACTATCAATATTGGACAATGCGTGATCGTTTCGAAGAGACCGGAATCGAGATTTATTTCTCGAAAACCACTTCGATCCGATTTGTACGTTTTCGTGCGAAAAACGTGTTTAGGGTCGAAGATGGAGCAGTGAAGTGCAAGGGCTTGTCGCTACTAATCCTGAGGATATTTCCAAATGGATGTAGTAGGAGTAGTGCCTTCGGTTCCGTTCGAACCCGGGACGGACTTGTATGGATGAATGCTTGCGAAACATCGTTAGGTGGACGATGGGCATTCTAAGTGAAAACGTTCTAAAGGTAACGCTTAGCCTCAAGCCTCATCAACCGAGAATGACTGAAAATCAGGGGATATGCAGCAAGGTTAGGTGGGTCATGCCCAAGCAGGACAAGATATTTCCTCTGTCTAGATGTCCCTTTTTATTTCGGCTTAGTGAGTGGTTGGTCGCGCCAACCACGGGGTTTATCTTGTTCGGGACTGTTCAGTAAGGAATGGTTCCGGCCTTGTGTTGCAGGGGATGAAGGGAGTAGTCCTCGGTACGGTGATCTAGGCCCCGTACTGTGACAGGTGGTACCCCGGTGCCTAGTCATTGTTAGAAATCCATTTTCCCTACGAGCCTTGTACGGGTTTTGTTTGTATTACCCACTTTTGTGGCTAGTAGGTGGAATTTAATAGATGTAACAATTTCGGCTATTTTATAAGTATTTGTAAATAGACCCTATTATAATATCAGAGGATTTCTATAAAAAGTGTTTTAGCTATCGTAAGGTAAAAACCCGACATGTTTATTTGTGGCGTGGTCTTACGAGATGCTTTTGTTTTCAAAAGGATTTTTGAAACTTTAATAATCAATTTGGATGCATTATTATCAGCTGGTATTCCAGACTGACTCGGGTGTTATTTCATTATAATGCTCGGGTCAGACCGAGTATTATTTGTTCAGGATAGGTTGCTATGGAGCAGGAGAGGAGCTGGAATCCGAGACATATATATATGTATCTATATATATATTTCCGCTGCTATGATTGTATGGTATGTCTGATTGGTATCGATTGATGTATGAGATACTCTGATGATATGATGTATAAAACAGTGATAGTTTTCATTTTGTGTAAAGTTCTATATTTACTATTATATTTTATTCCGCTGCGACTGTGAGATTCTGATATTGTTTAGTTTCTTCTTCTTCTATCTCTTCATCTTTAACCCTAATGGTTCGGATTTCTGTGCCACTTGAGTCGATTTGTATAGAATAGGGTTGATTCAAGGGGTACGGATTTGCGGGCTGTCACACTTGGTATCAGAGCGTAGGTTGGCGACAACCTAGGCTTTGGTGGGGAAATTACTCATTAAACAGAGTCAATAGTACTCTATAATGAGTTGAGAGTAATAATAAATATGAGGGCGTACTTGTTAGTGCATATAAAAATTGTTTTATACTGTGTTGACTTATCGGTTGAGTGTTTATGAATTCTAGTCGGTGCGGGAAGTACAACCGTATCGATAGGGATTTCTAAACTCTTAAACAAGATAAACCGACATAGTATTGTTTTTAAAGGTGGGTAAATGAAATAATTTTACCCAAAATTATATTTTGATATCAAAGAAATAATTTTCTGAAATTATATATATATTTGGATGATTGGTTGTTAATGTCTAAATCAAATAAGAATCTAAAATTTAATCTGAAATTTGAAATAGTTATAATGAAAATAAAATTCTGCAAATATAAATTATATAAAAGAAAGAATAACTAAATTTGAATTAAATCAGAATTTAAATCCCGGAGTTTAGGAAAGGATTTTAAATAAAATAGAAGTTTGGAAATTTAAAATCCACGGAAAGTTTGAAATGTTTGTTGAGATTTGAAGATATTTGAAGGTAATGATGGAATATTGTTTTAGGTAATATTTTTGAATGGAAACTGTTTTGAAATGAATTTGGGAAAGTAAGAAGCATTGAACTCACTTCAGTCGTTGGAAAATAATCCTGATGATGATGGCCACATCATTAGAATTCATTTTCGAGTTTCTTAAGTGATGGATTGCTTCCCTAATACTTGGTTATGGTATTGTTTAGATTTGTTGGGTATAACAGCTGTTTTGGAGATGCCGAAATAAGGAATTTGTTTTTGGTATAAACAAGTTGTTTTGGAAAATCTTGAGATTTGATTTGATATACCACATAGGTATATAATTGATATATTTCAAAATGGTTTTGAGATAAAACCGGGTAAATTTAAATTCTGGAAAATTATATTTAAATAATGTGTAAAATTAAAATAAATTAACTATTTAATTAATTAAGTAAAGTTGATAGTAATAAGAAGAGAGAAATGAAAATTTTAATCTTGGAATTGGAAATGAATAAAATATATTAAAGTGAATTGGAAATTTGCATCTAACCTGGATAAGTTAAATAAATTGGACTTAGAATTAAATTGATTTGGGTTGAATTAAGATGTAGTGGACTTTGAGATTTTGGGTCATTTTGAAATGGAGTATACCCTCAAGCTATTAAGTGCTATGCTTATGGTCGAGATTATAAATTTAAAGGTTTGCAAAGGATTAAGGTGAAAGAAGATTTGTATCCTTAAAATTTCAGTGATACACACACACACACACACATATATATAATTTGAAATTGTGATTATAAAATGTAGATGGAGTAAAATGAGCTATATAAGCTTTAAAATAAATAAGTTTGTGAACTTATATAAATGAAAATGAAATTATAATCACAATTGGAAAATAGTTGAATGGTATGGGGAGTCCAAACTTAATCTCAAATGAAATGTGAATTGAGTTAAGGTAAAGTGGGATATAAAAGAAGCGAATGAACTTAAGTTTGTGAATAAGTTTTGAACTTGTATATGGAGAATTAAACTTGGAAATTTGAAATTGAATTCAATCTAAATGAATTAGAATTAAATTAAATTGGATATAAAGGGGAAATGTAAATTGTTTATAATTGCATAAAGAAATTCATATTCTTAAGTTATTAAGTGTTATAATTGAAACTTGTGATTATAAGATGGAAATGGACTTAAATAAGCAATCTAAGCTTTTGAATGGAAGTGAAATTGTAATTTATTAATGGAAAGAGTTGAATGGTGTGGAAAATTCAAACTTGAACATAAATGAAATGTAATGTGTAATGAAGCAAAGTGAGAACATAAATGTGAATGTTCTTAAGTTAGCAAATGAGTTTTGAAATTATGTATGAAGAAAATGGAATTTGTTTGATAATGAAATTGAAATTAAATTCCAGTTGTGTAATAAATAATATTGAATGGAGTTCAATCCTTATATGAGGGGTAAAAGAAGTGGGTTGCATTTAATTTGGCTGAACAAAATTTAAGTAAATCTTGAATCTAAATTTGGAAAAAACTTGAATGGAAAGAAATCTAATTTGCTGAAGGGATTATTTGAGAATGAATTTAACATAAGCTGAATTAAATAAAGAGAAGCTTGAAGATGAATTTAGTATAAGCTAAGTTAAATGAATATAATACTGGAATGGATATAATTTTGGAAGCTTGTTAATAAATTGAAAAGTAAAATGAAACCCAGTTTTGTTTTGAACATTGGAAAATGGTCGTATTGTAAGTAAGTTCAGTATGAATTGGGAAAGTGAATTAACAACTAACATGGATTAGGTTAGTGACTAAATTGAATTATAATTAATTGGGATTTGCATTGTAATGGATAGAATTTGATAGTTAGTCAAAATTTGAAGGTAAATAAGAATCCTGATTTGGATTGGGATTTAATTATGGTAACAAATATGGAAGTGTGAATGAATATGGAATTGAATTATAATAATGATGGTTTGAATTGTAAATAGATTCAAAGGAGTGAAATAATTTAAAGTGGTTTCTTTGCTAATAAAATAAACCTAAAAATGGATTGAATAAATAAACAAAGTGCATGGCAATTTGTAGATGGATTGGAATTTGATTTGGATGAGAATCGAATGAAAAAAAAAATTGATATAAGAAGATAACGAAGATATGGTGAAAGAACTTAAGCAACTTAAAGGTAAAACAATAATGTTTGTGAATGAGCTTTATTAAGTAATCTTGAATGTAATCTGTTAGATAATTAAACTGAATTACAAGTGAAATGGTATCAATTAATTATTGTGATTAAGCTTTATAATTTTGTCTGGGATAAATTTTGTTTGAGTAATAAATTTGAACTGCAAGTGAAATGGTTTTATTTAATATTGTGATATGGATATAAGAGTTGTAAACAAATCCAAGATGATATGATAAAAGTAAACTTAAGTTGAATAATGGATCTGAAACACGAAAATCAAGACTTGGTTTTAAAATAATAATAATAATAATAATATATATAATATAATAATAATAATAATAATAATAATAAAACAATAAAAAAATAAACTTAAGATGGATAATAAATTTGGAAGGTTAGAATAAGGATTGATTTAATAATTGAAATGGAATATGCATGCTTGGATTATGAACCATGCAGGATTGAATAAAATTAATATGAATCTAAACTGAAATTAATTTTTAATGGTTAAGAGCTTAAGTGGTGATTATTTTTGGCTTGAATGACATGAATATTTGAATGTATTCAGAATTGAGTTGTTTAAACAATAACTGAATTGGTTTTGAATAAATTGGAATGGATTGAAATGTTATTAAGTAATTTTGCAAAAGAATGAAAATGAATTATAAAAGAAATGCAAATGCTTCAAATTTGAAATAAGAATTTGGGTTTGTGAATCAACTTGATATTGAAATGATATAAAAAGATGTTAGTGAAGCACATGTTAACCATATGTTAAATAACAATGAATTGGTAGAAATAAATATGGATTGTATATGGTGGACTTGCAGTATAAATCATTCAAGTGAAATAAAAATGAAGTTGGACTTGAATAGGTAATTTGAAAGGTGATTTAAATCTTTAAATTGTTGGTAGATATGGCTAACATAGTAAATGATGAAGTTTTCTTGGTTTGCCTATGCAATGGATGTGTTTGGCTTGCATTTACATTTGAAATGTTATTAAAATGCTTATAGCTTTGAAAACTGATAAGTTGTTTGAGTTTAGTACAGGTACAGAAGACGTTCGAGAGAGTTGGAGCGCGTATATGCGATATATTAACCGCTCGCTATTAAAAATTTGCTAAAAAGGTACGCCTACGTAAAATTGAATTGGTAAATGATATATATATTGTGAAATATTTTGGTTTCCGACCGTGTGGGTCGATGTATATATATTTATTTGTATCGCGATATCGCGGAAGCTCCTCCGTACAGGGGAGACTCTGCCAAAATTTTCCGTAATTTTGGGAGTTAGAATTTTTTTTTTAGGATTTTGGGAAAAGTTAATTAACTTGGGAAGTTATAAGTTAAAATTAAAGCTTTAGAATATAAATAAAGCAAATGGGTTTGAAATTGAGCTAAAGGTTTTGGGAAGTGTATATAAGTTTTAACTAGAGAAGTTTGGGTTAAGTTAATGAGTGTAGGAACATTCTTTCTACCTTAGCAAATTTCGGGAACGAAATTTTTATAAGGGGGAGGAATGTAACGACCAGGAATTTTGGGTCGCTAAAATTGAACATTTAATTCGTTTTAAATGTTGAATGTGGATTATAATTTGAATTTTTTTGAAATAAAAGACTTTGATTAAGTAAATAGAATTGGTTAAATTTCAAATACGGGAATTTAATTGGAAATTGAATAATACTAATTCAATATTAAAGTTGGGGTAATTGATAATTTCGAGTGTAAATGGAGATAAAATTAGATTCTAAAATTTAATTTAGGTCTAATTGGGTTTGAGTTTTAATATTGGACCATTGGAAGAAATTAAAGGTCAATAGATTGAATTTGGGCTTTTATATTAACTTAATAATAGGATTTAATAATATAAAAATGCAATTAATCGGATTTTGAGTCGAAATGAGTCAAAATGATTTTTAATGTGTTTATAAATGTTATATGAATTATTGTTGAGTTAATAAAAATTTTGCAAGTGAAAATTTAAGCGGTTTCGGCAATTTCGAAAATCGCTTAATTTAATAGACGAGTTAAAATAGCCTTCCGGGGCACAGTCTCGGAATTCGACGAAACCAGTTTCATTGGATCCGTAATAGTTAGTTATTATCGGATTTCAATTTTCGTAGCAATCGGATTTGTCGTTTGACCCCGGCAGCTCGTAACGCATCGAAATCATTTTAATCAATTTAATTTAAAATTGATCGTTTAATTCCGTATCTCGTGCATACGATCAAATTAGCTTACGAAACCTATTCCATTGTGTCTGGAACGCAGAAAAACTTTAGAATCGTTTGTCGGAACGTGAGAATTGGAGTTCGTTTGCATACGATGTTAAATTAAGAAGAATATTATTAAAATATTATTAAATTTATATTATATATTAACTTTTCAATCCAAAACCCTAATAGATATCAGAGCCGCCGCCACTTATATCGTTCATGGCCGAAAATGCTCCTCGTTTCCCCTAGATTTTCCCTTAATCCTTACATCTATTCAAGAAATCTTCTACTGGGATATTGAAAAGCACGTTGAGCTCTACGTTTCGAGCGGTGGAGATGGAGTTTCGTCGACGAGATGAGGGGATTTGGGGCTGCGTTCGTAGTCGCTTTCGGCCCAATTTTCGAGAGAAGCACGGCACCGAGCTTCGTGTATTTCGGGGTGGAGGTCAAGTTGAGTGAGGGCTACTCTATGGTGGAATCTGATCGTCCTCGAATTCGACGAAGTTGAAGCAATTCGAAACCCGAAATCATCGTTTATGGGTTGTTTCGTTCGTAATCATCCTGATGCTTGCGTGAGGAAGGGAGTGCCGTGCGGCCTTGATTTCAAGCTTTGATCGTGCGGCCAGAAATTAGTTTGGGTATAATAAGATTAATTTTAAAAGAATTGTTTTGAAATTGGTAAATTAACTTTGAAAATTAATAACTCTTGCATGCTGTATCAGAATTTTACGAAACTGGCAACGTTGGAATCACAGAGACGCGTACTACGTGATGGTGCAGATTCGGATTTATTCCGGGAAAGTAGAAATTTGGGTTAAATCGGACATCGTCCGGTTTAATTTAAATTTCGAACGCTCGCCGAAACTCAAGGTGAGTTATTCTCACTCACATCTGGATACTAGTAAAGTTAGACAGCTAATATTGACTGTTTGTTTGGATGTTTAGCTGAATATGTTGATTATTTTCAAATTGAATCGATATATTTATAGTTGTGCTAATATTTGTGGGTGCAGGGAAAACAGGTTGGAGGGATCCAACATGATTCCTCACATGTAGTAATTATCTTTATAATTGATAATGATGCCTGTTTATATTGTGGTTGATAAATTTGGATTTAAATTTGTATTGTGATGTTGTTGGATAAACTGTAAACCCAGAATGATAATTTTAAAGGAATTTGGAGTTTTAATTATAAAGAAATTAACTTGGGTTTCAAAAGAAATTAAAAAAAATTAATAAATAAGGAATTTAAAGGAATATAAAACTTAGAATCTGTTGGATGGAAAAACTGAAATAAAGTTATATTGGAATATCGCTGGTTAAATTATAAATCCATAATTTAATTATAAATGGATAAATTGAATTCTAGAGAAATAAAGATATTGTTAAATAATGAATTTAAAAGAATTAATATTTGAAATCTATTTAGAATGGGGATTGTAAATTTGTAAATCTGGATTGATAAACAAAAAGAAAAGTTATCAGTTGATAAATGGTAAATAAAAATTTATGTTATTAAAATATAAAACTAAATTTGAAACAATTTGACAGAAATCATGAGAAGGATTTCTGTGATGTTTAAGTGGAAATGAGATTCTCTGGGAAAACCAAGTTCTAGTTTAAACTGATTTTATAAAGAGAAAGTTTTGAAATTTAAACTGGTTTAAAAGAGTGTTTGGAAATTTTTATTTTTAAAGTAACTATTTATAAATTAGTAATAGTAAAGTAATTATTCTTTTACAAATGGATTTGTTTAAAAAGCTAGTTCTGACCTAAGTATATTGAAAAGTATTAATCTTATTACAACTCTATTTTTAAAATATAGTTTAACTAAAACCTTATTTTAAATTAAGTTATATCTTATAAACAGTTTTACTTTAAATATTTTGAAATTATATTTTGAGTAAATAATTAGTAGTAAATTTACCTATTTTAAAGTATATTTTAGAATAAAATGTTTTAATTATTCTAAATCTAAAATGTTTTGAACTTGGATATTTCCAATGGGAATATATGGTAAAGGATTTACCTTGTAAAGGAAAGAGCTTTGGAAATTGTTTTCAAATGGGTTTTGAAAATTTGAAAATAATATCTTTTAAAGATATTTGAGGCAAATAAATAATTTGAGAATTATTTATTGTGTGATAGATGCTTATGGATGTTTATGAATATAAATTGATAGTTAAATCACCGACTATCAATATTGGACAATGCGTGATCGTTTCGAAGAGACCGGGATCGAGATTTATTTGTCGAAAACCACTTCGATCCGATTTGTACGTTTTCGTACGAAAAACGTGTTTAGAGTCGAAGATGGAGCAGTGAAGTGCAAGGGCTAGTCGCTACTAATCCTGAGGATATTTCCAAATGGATGTAGTAGGAGTAGTGCCTTCGGTTCCGTTCGAACCCGGGATGGACTTGTATGGATGAATGCTTGCGAAACATCGTCAGGTGGACGATGAGCATTCTAAGTGAAAACGTTCTAAAGGTAACGCTTAGCCTCAAGCCTCATCAACCGGGAATGACTGAAAATCAGGGGATATGCAGCAAGGTTAGCTGGGTCATGCCCAAGCCGGACAAGATATTTCCCCTGTCTAGATGTCCCTTTTTATTTCGGCTTAGTGAGTGGTTGGTCGCGCCAACCACGGGGTTTATCTTATTCGGGACTGTTCAGTAAGGAATGGTTCCGGCCTTGTGTTGCAGGGGATGAAGGGAGTAGTCCTCGGTACGGTGATCTAGGCCCCGTACTGTGACAGGTGGTACCCCGGTGCCTAGTCATTGTTGGAAATCCATTTTCCCTACGAGCCTTGTACGAGTTTTGTTTGTATTACCCACTTTTGTGGCTAGTAGATGGAATTTAATAGATGTAACAATTTCGGCTATTTTATAAGTATTTGTAAATAGACCCTATTATAATATCAGAGGATTTCTGTAAAAAGTGTTTTAGCTATCGTAAGGTAAAAACTTGACATGTTTATTTGTGGCGTGGTCTTACGAGATGCTTTTATTTTCAAATGGATTTTTGAAACTTTAATAATCAATTTGGATGCATTATTATCAGCTGGTATTCCAGACTGATTCGAGTGTTATTTCATTATAATGCTCGGGTCAGATCGAGTATTATTTGTTCAGGATAGGTTGCTATGGAGCAGGAGAGGAGCCGAAATCCGAGACGTATATATGTATATATATATATATTTCCGCTGCTATGATTGTATGGTATGTCTGATTGGTATTGATTGATGTATGAGATACTCTGATGATATGATGTATAAAACAGTGATAGTTTTCATTTTTTGTAAATTTCTATATTTACTATTATATTTTATTCCGCTGCGACTGTGAGATTTTGATATTGTTTAGTTTCTTCTTCTTCTATCTCTTCATCTTTAACCCTAATGGTTCGTATTTATGTGCCACTTGAGTCGATTTGTATAGAATAGGGTTGATTCAAGGGGTACGGATTTGCGGGCTGTCACAAGAACCGCCATGGTCCAACGAGTGTTGGTTGATAGCGATAATTCTATGAATACCCTTTTCTAACGCACCTTTTATCAGATGAAGATCAGCATGAAAAACATATCTGCATGCCAAACAAAATTTCAAGGATTCACCGATGAACCTAAACAACCTGTCGGGACGATTGACTTGCCTATAGAACTTAGGGAAGGCGACGGAAGTGTCACCCTCATCCAAACTTTCATGATCGTAGATGAAACTTCTGCATACAATGCCTTCTTAGGACGGCCCGCACTGGCGGATTTCAGAATTGCTTTAGCCCAGTGGTGATTTACCATGAAATTCCCATTGGCGAATGGAACTGGAGTGATCAAAGGAGATCAATGTGTTGCCAGAGAATGTTACATCACAAAACCATGCAAATCTAAAAGAAAGGAAAAGAGGAAGAATATAGGGGAGAACTCTACACATTCAGAACCTACCGAATAGCAACAACAGAGCCGCCCCTGGCTTTGGGACCACAGCCGATTCGACAAGGCTTTGGACCTAGAAAGAAGAGTTAGGGGATGATCGGGCAGCACCGGCAGAATTGACGGTGTCTGTTCCAGACATGGATGACCCGATGTAGGTCTTGTAAATTGGATCGCACTTTGGAAACAAGATGCGATTAGAACTCGCTAAATTTCTTCACGCCAACTTGGATGTGTTCGCTTGGACACATTCCGATATGTGTGGGGTATCAGTGGAAATTACATGCCACGCACTCAACACTGATCCCTGGTTTTCATCGGTAAAGCAGAAAAGGCACGGTGTGGGCCCTGAACGATCTAAGGCATTGAGAGAAGATAGACAAGCTAATGGCCAATGGTTTTATCCGTGATGCGACCTACCCCGAATGGGTGTCTAACTCGGTTGTGGTCAGTAAGTCCAATAGGAAATGGTGAACTTGTATCGACCACTCAGACTTAAACAAAGCCTTCTTGAAATATAGTTTTCCTCTGCCCAGAATCGACCAGCTTGTGGACGGGACAACTGGACATGAATTGTTATCATTTATAGATGCATACTCGAGGTACAACCAGATCATGATGCACGAACCGGACCAAGAAAATCCATTTTTATTATCGATCTAGGACTGTATTGCTGCAAAGTAATGCCATTTGGCTTAAATAATTCTGTAGCAACTTACCAGTGACCGGTAAATGCCATGTTCAAGTGTTAGATTGGAAAAACCATGGTAGTCTACATGGGTGACATGTTGGTTAAATCATGAGTAGTTGCCAATCACTTGGATAATCTCTCTGAAATGTTTGAAATACTCTAAAATATGGGATGAAGCCCAATCCACTTAAATGTCACTTCGGCGTAGCCTCCATAAAGTTCTTGGGATTCATACCGAGCGCCAGAGGCATTGAAGAAATCTAGAGCAAATTACTGCCATACGAGAAGTTAAAGCCCCAAAGAACGAAAAGGAGCTACAAACCCTGAATGGGAAAGTCGCGGCACTAAGCTGGTACATCTCAAAATGCACCGACAAATGTATACCATTCTTTGATGCACTAAAGAAAGAAAAGAAGAACTTTAAATGGAATAAGGCTGGTCAAATTGCATTTGAAGAGTTGCTGCGACATATGGAAACCCAGCCGATCCTATCAAAGCTAGTAGACGGAGAGGACTTGTTCATCTACTTAGAAGTCTCACCTCACGCGTTAAGTGCTGCTCTTGTATGTGAATAAGCTAGAATCCAGCAACCCATATACTACATTAGTAAACGGTTCTCTAGAGCCGAGAAAAATTGACCGAAACTGGAAAACCTAGCATATTACCTTTTTATCGCATCCAAGAAGTTACGACTATATTTCCAGGCACACCCAATTAAAGTATTGACCGATCAACCCTTAAAGCAAGTTTTATACCGCCCTAAAACTTCTGGGTGGCTAATCAAATAGAATATAGAATTGAGTCAATATAAAATCACTTACCATTCTAGAAGGGCAAGTGCTGGTAGATTTCATTGCCAAATTTACCATGCGGGATGACGAAGAAGAAATTGCACCAGAAGTGGAAACACGGTGGAAACTCTTCATCGATGGTGCATCTAATAACTTCTACTCGGGGGTATAGTTAGTGCTTGAAAATCTCAAAGGACGAGCTATTTTTTATGCCTTGCAATTAGGGTTCCAGCGACAAATAAGGAAGCAGAATACGAAGCATTGATAATTGGGCTAAAAATTATGAAAGAACTGGAGATAAAATCCCTACGCATCTATAGCAACTTTTAGTTAGTCGTCTGTCAGGTGAAAGGCGAATACAAGCACGAGGAGGGAACCTTGCCCTATATCTATCTAAAGTGAAAGAGTCGATGAATATCATCAAACATTACACCATGACTCACATCCCGAGGGAGCAGAACACGAAAGCCGACTGCTTAGCTAAACTGGAAAGTTCCGGAGAAGCTCAACCGTTGGGACTAGTCCCGGTTGAAACCTTGACCATTCCAAGCATAAGAGAAATGGATATCAACTGGATTTTTGAAATCACCACCGAACTGAAAACGTCTATGATGCCAATCAAAGACTACTTGCTTACAGGATCTCTTCCCATAGATAGGAACCAACGAAAAAAGCTTCTCCATAAGGTACCACGATTCATAATACAGGAGGGGATACTCTACCGAAGCCGAAGGGGGTTCTCTATCCCTTTGCTTAGATGTGTGACCAACGATGAAGCTCAACGGATCCTAAGAGAAGTTCACAAAGGTGATGGTGGAGACCATACCAAGGGGCAAACCTTTGCAAAGAAAATCCTCTAATAAGGGTAATTCTGGCCAACTGTAAAACACGATGCAACAAATTATGCTAGACGATGTGACCGATGCCAAAGATTTAACAAGATTAAAAGAATTCCCTCAACAAAGCTAACGCAGGTGGTCAGCCCATGGTCGTTTGCGATATGGAGAATTGATCTGATTGGCGTATTTCCAATTGTAAAAGGAGGGGATAAATATGCTATAGTTGCCATTGACTATTTCATCAAATAGACTGAAGCAGAATCGCTGGCCACCATTACCACGAAAAAAGTCATTAACTTTGTTACTAAAAACATTATTTGCAGAGTTGGCATGCCATTGAAAATCATCACTCATCAAGTGACCTAATTCGAAAGCCTCGAGTTTAAAGGCTTTTGCAAACGCTTTCGAATCAAGAAGAGCTTTTCTGCGGTCGCTCATCCATAAGATAATAAGCAAGTGAAAGCAATAAACAAGATCATTAAGTCCACCATCAAAAAACGGCTAACTAAAGCTAAAAGAAATTGGGTTGACGAACTTCCACTCGCACTATGGGCTTAGAGAACACCACACGAAGTAGTAATCGGGCATACCTTGTTCGCCTTGGCGTACGGTCCAAAAGCAATGATACCTATCGAACTAGAAGTCTCCTTTTATCAAAAATGAACTTCAAGCAGAGGCAAAACGAGCAGCTCCTACTCGAGTCGTTGACATGATCGACGAGAAAAGGTGCCGAGTTAAGGACCGTTGCTCACCAAAAAAGGGTCGTACGGTAGTTTATCTCCAAAATTCACAACCAAACCTTCAAAGTAGGAGACCTCATCCTTAAACGAGTCTATCCCGTACGGGGAACCTTTGGACCAAATAGGGATGTGATCATCCAAAAGCTAGGGGATGGAACATTCAAACCAATAACCATCGACGGAATCCAAATTCCACAAGCATGGAATAACGAATTGCTGCTTCATTGCTGTATATGAAACTAACTTATGTACTTTTTATTTTTCAACAAATAAGCCATCCCGGGATACCAGAGGCATTGTAAATAGGTATAACTTGTCCAACTTTTCTTAATAAAATTTCTTTGCTTTCCTAACCAATAAAACTATGTTCATAAATGTAACTTGCTGAGTCGACAGGGTCAAATTGGCTCAAAACCATCCAATCGCTACTTGAGATAGCGGATTCATGCTTAAGTATGCTCCACCTACCCGCCGAGTCAATGGAAGAAAATTGACTCAAACCGTTGGATCGGCAGAACCCGGTCCCTGCCTTCTAAGAACTAGTGTTGCTTTGGCGGCGTCGGGAAGGCCCAAATCAAAGCCATGCATCCCTTAAGCCGCGCATCACCTTTTAAGCCGTGGAATCATGTTCTTGAAGCATAAACTCCTCATGTTGCCCAAAGATTGGTAACGTCGAGAAGTTCTGAACCGTTCTAGATCGACAGGTCATATCGATTCTAAAGTCCCCGCATCCTATAAGCTGCGCACACTCCCAAAAGCCGTGCACTCCATAAGTCATGCACACTCTCAAAATCCACGCATTTCATAAGTCGTGCATACTCTTAAGTGCCAGTATTGCCCCGGCAATACCGGGAAACTTGTCCATTGCCGAAATAACAAGAATCAACCCACTCCCATTATCGAAGCAATGCGTATAAATCCAATAATGTCAAATAACTATGATTCATCAAAGAATTTCAATTGTTGACCATCAATATATCTAAATCAAGACGTTCAAATCATAAGTTCCCGCAGATAGAAACCACAAAATAGGTCCGATTATAGACATCCAAAAATAATAATCACTCGGATCAACCGGACATTTGTCAAGTGTTCGAAGTAAGCAACCTCGTAAACTGGGGGCACACCGATACTCAAAAACAAGCTTCATGGTTCTGTTACTTCAAACAAAAATTTTTGGCGGTAATTACAAGACCAGATAAAATAGCAGCAAATAAAATTGACATAAGTGCATGAAACGCATATAAGTAGACAGGTAAAGTTACAATCAAAATTTCAACACTGTATTACTTATAGCATTTTCTATACAAAGTCAAAATGTGGGGATCATACCCTCACAATATTGGCCAACAAAAAGAAAAATACAAAGTTTCGCTATGACAACGACAAAAGGAATAATGAGCGTAGACTCTGCACTTGTACAAAAGGTAACTAAAAACAAAACAACAAGAGGAAGAAAAGTCAAATCAAGGCATCTGCTCACCGTTGCCCCGATCTCCTTTCCTGCCTCTAATCTACAGTTTCTCAGGCCTATCCTTGCCCGGGGCACCCTCACTCTTCGAAGCATGACCACTGACAAAGCTTCCTTTCCCCTTATGCTTGCAAGGCTGGTGAAAGCTTTTAGATGATTTCATCTACGCTACAACCATATGTTCCTCGGTCTTCCACTGCTCTGTTTTTGCGTTCTCTGGTTGGCTCCTTCGGTCTTCCTGCTCTTGCGCACCAGTAGCTGCTAAGCTCACCTCTTGAGAAATAGAGGAGTCATCCAAACCATGTAGATCCATAATTTGCTCAGAATACAGACCAGGCTGCGAGCCAAAAGTAGAGACAATGGTTGATACAGTTAAAATAGCTGCAAACCTAATGTCATGATGAAAGGCAATCCAGCAGGAGGAGGAGGTTGATCTATAATATCAGGATAAAGGGTGGTTATCTCAATGATTTCATCAAGCATAAATTGAAAATCTTCAAGTACAGGAAATGTTAAAGTAGAAAAAGAGAGAGAATTATAATTTTAGAGGAGAATAGACAAATTTTTTTTTATAACTTGCTTTTTGTCTTGTCTCAACTTGCTTTCAACACAACAAAATGACCACATATATATAGTGGTTTACAACCCTTACAAACGGACATAACCTTTTTGAACAGACACCCTTTCACTTCAATAGACATGACTTTTACTTAATAGACACGACTCTTCATTTCAATAGACACGACTTTTCAGTGAACGGACACGACTCTTCACTGAATAGATATGACTTTTCATTCGAATAGACATGACTCTTCATTCGAATAGACATGACTTTTCACATCAGCAGACACGACTCTTAATTTTGGTTTACACCAACAATGCCTCCCCTAAACCAAAATTCCTTCGAACACCTAATGCAGCAACAATTCTTGAGAAAGCAGTCCCTCCAAGCGGCTTTGTGAAGATATCAGCAATTTGTTCTTCACTTCGACAATACTCAAGGCTCACTTCTTCTTCACGAACGAGTTCTCGTAGGAAATGGAAACGTAGACGAATATGTTTTGTTCTTCCATGCAAAATAGGATCCTTTGAGACAGAGATAGTAGAACTATTGTCGCAATAAATGATCGTAGGATCTTTTTGCTTGAAGCTTAGATTTTCAAGAATTCCTCTTAGCCACAAAGTTTGACATCCTGCTAGAGATGCTGCGATGTACTCCGCTTCGGTGGTAGAAAGTGCCACAACTGGTTGTTTTTTTGAACACCAAGAAATAATTCCACTTCCAAGGTTAAATGCATAACCTGAAGTACTCCTTGAATCATCGATACTTCCACCTAGATCGCTGTCCGTATATCCAACAAGCTTCACAGGCACATGAGCTTCATAGAAAATGCCATAGTCAATAGTTCCTTTAACGTATCGTAAAATTCTTTTTGCAGCTTCCCAATGGTTTGAGAAAGGCTTCTCCATGAATCTGCTAATCAAGCTTACTGCGTACATGATGTCGGGTCTTGTAGCAGTGAGATACATCAAATTTCCAACTAGGCTTCGAAAAATAGTTGGATCCACAAACTTTCCTTCACCATTTTTGCACAATTTCGAACCTGCAACACAAGGAGTTGAAACTGGATTTGCATTCATCATATTGAACTTCTCCAATACTTGAGCAGCATATTTTTCTTGCGAGATAAAAATCCCACATTTTGATTGCTGAACACCTATCCCTAGAAAATGATGTAATTCTCCCCAATCCGTCATCTCGAACTCCTTCATCATTGAATTTTTGAATTCAGATAACATCTTCATATTATCTCCAGTAAAAATCAGATCATCCACGTATAAACTCACGATCATGAAACCTCCTTTTGAATGCTTCTTCATGTAAAGAGTGTGTTCAAAAGGACACCTTTCAAAGCCATTCTTTAAGAAGAAATTGTTGATACGATCATACCATGCACGGGGGGATTGCTTCAGCCCGTATAAAGCTTTCCGCAGCTTATACACCTTTTCCTCTTCGCCCCTCTTCACAAAACCAGGAGGTTGTTGAAGATAAATTTCATCTTGAAGAAAACCATTCAAGAAAGCTGATTTCACATCCATATGCAGCAGCTTCCATCCATTTTGGGCAGCAAGAGAAATCAATAATCGAATTGTATCAAGTCGAGAGACAGGAGCGAATACCTCATTGAAATCTTCCCCTTCCTTTTGCTTATACCCCTTCGCAACCAAACGTGCTTTGTACTTGTTGATGGAGCCATCAAGATTTGTTTTGGTTTTGAACACCCATTTTACACCAATGGCTGATTTGTGTGAAGGCAATGTGGTAAGCTCCCACGTACCATTTTTCTCAATAGACTTGATTTCATCCTTCATTGCATTCACCCATTTTTCTTCCTTTGATGCTTCTTCATAAGTGATTGGATCTTCTCCCGCAAAAAATGCAAAATATACATGATCCATAGTGTCAACTTCTTCGGTTGTATCATAGATTTCTCTCAAGGATCGCGTCCTTCTTTCCGCCGTTGGTGGTGAATTTTGCTCCTGCTCAACCCCATTATTTTTAGGCTGTTGTTCTTCAATACCAACATCAGCATCAACACCTTGTTCCAAAGAAGTTTCCTCTTCAAGATTTAGAGTTTGCCATCCAGGTAATTCTGCAAAATCTGAAAAATTATAACAACCATTTTCATCAAAGCGAACATCTCTGCTGATAATCATCTTCTTCGTCTTCGGATTGTAAAGCTTGTAAGCTTTAGTCCTTTGGCTATAACCAATGAAAATGCCTTTTTCAGATTTGTCGTCGAGCTTCGATCTTAAAGCATCAGGAATATGAGAGTATGCAAGACAACCAAAAGTTTTTAAATGAGCAACATTTGGTTTCTTGCCATACCAGACTTCATTTGGAGTGGAATCCTTTAAGCTCTTTGTTGGTGATCGGTTGATTAAGTAAACGGCACAAGAGACCGCTTCAGCCCAAAAACATGCAGGCAAGTTCTTATTCTTCAACATGCATCTGACCATATTCATTATTGTTCGATTTTTGCGCTCTGCGACTCCGTTTTGTTGAGGTGAGTACCTAGCAGTTAACTCATGGCGGATTCCATGATTTTGGCAGAATTCTTCAAACTGAGAGGACATGTATTCTCCTCCACGGTCACTCCTTAGATTTTTTATTTGATGACCAGAATGTTTTTCAACTTGAAATTTGAACTCTTTGAAGCAAGAGAAGGCATCTGATTTTTCTTTGACACAATAAACCCAAATTTTTCTTGTGTAATCGTCAACAAATAACAAAAAATATCTGCTGCCTCCAAGCGATGGCACTTGCATTGGTCCACAGAGGTCGGTGTGAACAAGCTCCAGAGGTGACTGAGAAATCCACTTCGATTTGGATGGGAAAGATTCACGATGTTGTTTTCCCAATTGGCATTCCTCACATGCTTCGTTTATCACTTCAGGTTTAAGCAGCCCTCGGACTATTTCTTTGGTAGACATTTCCTTCAAACTCCGGAAGTTTAAATGGCCAAACCTCTCATGCCATAACTTGGAAACTTCATCGTTAGAAGTAGCAATCATGCACGTACTGCTTACGATGTCAAGTTTGATCGGAAATAATTTGTTGGATCCCATCACAATATTTGCCACTTGTTGGTCGTTCTTCTTCATGCTACATTGATCTCCAACGAATCGAAAATCAAATCCTTTCTTCAGCAATTGACCGACGCTAAGAAGATTGCTACGTATGCCTGGTACATAAAGAACCTCCGACATTTTTTCAACTTTTCCAGCCTTGGTTTTGAAAGAAATTTCGCCAACACCTTGAATTTTGTATGATTTTGCATCTCCAATAGTAACCTGACCATCATCAGCTTCCACAAGACTTGAAAATAGATTTTTATTTCCAGTCATATGCCTACTTGCACCACTATCCAAGTACCATACGTTTTCAACATTTCCATCTGAAGCGATCAACAAAGATTCAGATTTTTCTGCTTCATTATGCATAAAACCAGCAACTGGCTTCTTTTCAGGATGTTTCTCCCAACAATCATTTGCTTTATGACCCGGCTTGTGACAGAAATTGCATTCAAAATATGGTTTTTTGCCTTTGTATTTGCCTCGCGCCTTGTTACTTTGGAATGATCGTTTCTCCTCCTTTGATTCTTCAAATTTTCCACTATTCCTGCTGTTACTTTTGCCATGGGATGGGCCTTGAACTTTTATGGATGTGAATTGAGATTTTAAGGCTTGATCTTGAGAAGAATTCGTTTGTTTACTTCTCATCAAGATTCTAGCCTCATGAGCTTCCAGCCTTCCTTGCAAGCCTTCAAGAGAAAGTGAAGCAATATCATTTGATTCCTCAATTGCAACCACAATATGATCGAACTTGATTGGTAGGCTCCGTAGAATTTTTTCAACGGCTCTTTGAGTCTCCACGACTTCTCCGTTTGAAGCCATCTGATTTATGATGGAAGTGAGACGAGTAAAATACTCTGAGATTTTCTCACTATCCTTCATTTCGAGCTTTTCGAATTCAGCTCGTAGTGACCGCAGGCGAACCTTTTTTACTTGATCTTGGCCAGAATACGTTGTATTCAATATTTTCCAAGCCTCCTGAGCATTTGCAACTTTTGAAATTCTCTCATAAACTTGAATTTCAAGTGTCTGGTAGATTTGGAAGAGAGCCTTCCGATCTTTCTGTTTTTTGCTTTTCAGAAGATCTCTTTGGGCAACTGTGAGTTGCGTTTCATCTTCCGGCGCACCAACACCTTCTTCAACAACTGTCCACAAGTCTTGAGATTCAAGACAGAGCCTCATTAGATTGCTCCAATAATCAAACTTTTCACCATTGAATCGAGGAACAAGGGAGACAAGGTTGTTTGACATTTTTCAACCAAGCTCTGATACCAATTTGTTAAAGTAGAAAAAGAGAGAGAATTATAATTTTAGAGGAGAATAGACAATTTTTTTTTTATAACTTGCTTTTTGTCTTGTCTACAACTTGCTTTCAACACAACAAAATGACCACATATATATAGTGGTTTACAACCCTTACAAACGGACATAACCTTTTTGAACAGACACCCTTTCACTTCAATAGACATGACTTTTACTTAATAGACACGACTCTTCATTTCAATAGACACGACTTTTCAGTGAACGGACACGACTCTTCACTGAATAGATATGACTTTTCATTCGAATAGACATGACTCTTCATTCGAATAGACATGACTTTTCACATCAGCAGACACGACTCTTAATTTTGGTTTACACCAACAGGAAAGAGGAGAAAGTTACCTCCAGTGGGGTTTGGTCATGTGCAAAAATAATTTTATAAAACTAAGATGAAACTTGGAGTTGTATCACTACTAGAATTATAAGCTTTTTAAATTTTGTTTCCATAGGTAATAAAGAAATAAGTGCATAAATTGTTCAACCAAATTGGCACATCTTCTCTTGCATTGGAATATATTATTTTAGATAAACCAAGTAAAGGCCATTGATGTTTTGTGTCCTATGATCTGTGATGCTTTATGTGATGTGATGATTGTATGTTCTATGATGTTTTGAGTCTAATACCGCTTCTCGTAAATTGTTTATTTTTACAAACTTTTTTTGACAAAGCCAGCGGGGATTATGGCCCCTACCATGTATTTATAATAAAAGAAGAAAGACTTACAACATAAATAAGAGGTACCCTGGAAAACTACGAAAAGAAAAAAGAAAAGAGGAGAAAAGAACAAAATAATAAAATACATAACTAGGAAAACAATTACTCCCAGAGGCAAAAAAACCCCTCATCAACAGGAAAAGGAGAAGCAATCATCGCTTAATGAATTAACTTGAAAATTCAATGGAACACCTCCGGTCTCTTTCTATTCTTGTTAGAAAACAAGATATCATTTCGTACTCTCCACAGTTCAGACATCGTAACCTTAACGTAAAGAAGCAATGCATATGTAGCAGGAGTTTTCCATTTAGTAGCTATGTATATGTTAAACCATCGATCTTGCTATCCCAAAAGGGTCTTGATAAGCCTCTCTTTAATCTAATTTTTGACCATACGAAGAAAGAGAAAGGGCATGAGAAAAACGGTGGTGTACATCTTCTTCACTGTTTCGACATAGAGTGTAGACATTATTCAAATAAAGGCATTTCTTCTCAATTTGCCTTTGTACGTATTGCATTCTCGAATATTTTCCATAACATGAAATTCAATCTTTCGGATATAATGACTCCAAATACGCTTGTAGCAAGCAAATCTGGTGTGAGGAGTATCTTCTTCTAAGGCAGCGTATATGATGGCAATAGAGTGCTCTCTGTGCTCGTCTGATTAGCTATATCTATCCTCAGTTTCAAAAGAGTATGGCTGGCGGTTATACTTGTCCCATTTACTGTTAAGTAAAGAGAAGCTCAAGATAGGTAGGTGAATCTTAGCATGCCTGATGTAGGATGACACTTTAGCATTAGTAGGAATTCCAGTAAGTTTAGCTTCAGCATATGACATAAAAGTGCTTAAAATCAATCCCTTATTAACCATGGTTCAGATCAGAAGCTGACAGTGCTATTATGGCACAGGGAAACATATGAGTGGGGTAAAATTGCATCCCTAACCTTTAGCATAAGCCTCCAAACCCAGCTACTAGCCTGATTTGGTATTGCCGTCCAAATATTCTCATTTTTAAGATTATATTTGCAATACCAAGCAACCCACAAGGTGGATATTTTTTGAGTAAATTATCGAAATGTTTAGAGAGTGCTTTCGTGTTCCACCTTTTCAAATTCTTTATATATGGACCCCCATATTTCTTAGGCCACTCTAATTTGTTGTAGGAAATTAGGTACATTTTTCTATTTCTAGTGGAGCCTGTCCATAGGAATCTGATCATCTTTGATCTAACAGTTTAGTAGGGAGAAGAAAGGTCCTACACCAGTAAACTGTCATGGAGAAGATCGTAGAGTTGATAATAACAAGTCTGCCTGCTTGACTAAGATTTATTTTGTGCCATCTACCAAAAATAGTAGTGATTTTCTCATATATAGAGGCATACACTGAGAAAAATTGATACGTTTGCTAGCTAAAGGCATGCCCAGATAGGACACGTCAGACTCAAGAGGGTTCATGTTGGTTATAGAGAGGCACACAGACCTTTCAGAAGAACTCAAGCCAGATAATAAAATATGGAATTTTTCATGACTTATTTGAAGGTCGGAGAATTTATAAAAGGAGTCAAGAGTGTTCATTATGGCAGTCAAGGAGATAATAGTAGGCTTGATGAGAATGAGAAGATCGTCTGCAAAAGCCAGACTAGTAATCAGAGGAGATTTGAATTTTGGATGAAGAGATTTTTTTTTTTTTTTTTGGATAGGCTTGTCTCCCTAAAGCTTTAGTTAGGGTTTCAATAATAAGAATGAAAAGGTAGGCAGATATAGGGTCTCCCTGCCTAAGTCCATTCATGCCTTTGAAGAAACCCATAGAATGAGCATTGTAAACTAGAATGTATCTAATAGTTGATATGCATTGGAAGATCCAATTGCAAAAAAAGGAGGAAAGTTCATCAAAGACATGATGTACATTAGAGTAGACCAGTTTACAGTGTCAAAAGCTTTTCTTATGTTAATTTTCAACATAACACGAGGAGATTTATTTGCATTAGTGTAACCATTGGGAAGCTCATGAGTTAGAAGAACATTGTCCAATATGCTTCTAAAGGGTAAGAAAATAGCTTGATTGGCAGATATTATTGTAGGGAGCAATTGTTTAAGTTTTGAAGCCAGGATTTTAGCAATGCTCTTGTAAATAATGTTGCAGCATGCTATCGGCCTGAAGTGAGTGACACTTATGGGGTTGATTACCTTAGATATTAGAGCTAAGTTAGTGGAGTTTATCGAGCTAAGCATCTTAGACTTATCAAAAAATTATGCACTGCTTTTGTGACATCATAGGATATAATGCTCCAACATGTAGTGTAAAAAACTACGTTGAAACCATCAGGCCCACCAGCAGTAGTCTTTCTCATTGAAAATATGGAATATTTTATCTCATCATCAGTTATAGGAGAGGTTAGAATGACTTGCATATCAGTAGAGAGAGTTGCTAGGGAGAGGACAATGATGAAAGAGAGATCAGGAGTAGGAAAAGAACCAACAAGGAGGGAAGAGTAATATTCTAGAAATGCAAAATCAACTCCCAAACCCATACACTGAGTAGCACCATGTCTGTCTATAATCTGGTGAATGAAAGACTTAGATTGCTTTATCTTTAATGAATCACAAAAAAGTTTGGTGTTTCTGTCCCTATGCATGGTCCATTTTTCTCTAAATTTCTACCTTGCAATTTCAGCTTTAGTAAAGTAAGCGTCATCAAGCTTCTTAATCAGGTCAGCTTCAAGTTTGAAGCGGGAAAGGTCATTGCTTGAGTTCATGATCAGAGCGTGGATCTGCTCAAGATCATAACAGATGTCAGTAGAGAGCTTTTTTCCATCACCGTATATTTGTTTATACCATATTTTCAAAGCATATTTTGTATGAATAAGTTTTATTTGTAGCTTCAGCATAGGGTTTTCGAAAGAGTGCTGATTCCAAGCCTCAGTAACCACCTGCATGAAATCAGAGTTATGAATCCATGTATCAAAAATATTAAAATTTACATGCTTTCTAATGTCAGCTTCACCAAAAGAAAGGATTAAAGGGCAGTTGTCAGAAAGAGTAGGCACTGGAATGAAAATATGTATTGAAGGGAATTGGCAAGGGCTTTGTGGTAATGAACCAATGATCAGTCTTAGTGAGGGTTCTTAGGCCAGATTGGATTTTGTTACTCCAAGTGTATGGGGAACCAGAGGTTCGAATATCAATGATTTCTGCATTGAGTATAGTGTCATTGAGAGGGGACAGGTCTCTGATTTGAAGAGGATACCTGATTTGTGGAAAGACAAAAAAAAGCAGTTGAAATCTCCAATAAGGATCCTTGGATGTGTGTTTTGTCTTAAGTGTGGTAGGTAATCATGGAGCTTTTGTCTATGAATGGGAGTACTGTCAACATAGATAAAGGTGAAATAAAATGTTGTGGAGTAAGAGAGGTGAGTAGCATGGCAGTGAATGAATTTCCTATAAAAAAGAATTGGCATGAGGGAGAAAACAACAGGATCAAACACAATAAGGAGCCTACCATAGGGAGCATGAGTGTGACTAGTGATGCAGTTCCATGTGGGTTTAATAGATTTGGCCACCTCAAGAGAAAGAGGAAAGTCAAGCTTGGTTTCTGAAAGAGATAGAAGTGATAGCTTGTGTTCACGAATAATAGTTTTTTCTTGTTCAATTTTAGATATCATATGAGCTCCTCTATTGTTCCAAGCTCCTATATTTTGTATCATTGATTAAACTTGAGTTTTTTATTGCGAAGATTTCTGTTACCTCCTTGAGAGGTTGAAGGCAATAGGATAGGATATTTTTCAGTTGAAGAAACTGAGTCTGTATCAGATTCCATAGGAGAAATATTCAATAAATATTTATTCTTCTTCTTGCTTTTGGCATTGGACTTTGGGGTTGATTTTGAAGATGCAGTCTTTCTAAAAGGCTTGGTTTTATTTTTTGGGTTTTTAGGCTTAGATGGAGGCTTTACTATTGCAGGGGGATGAGATGGAGTGGTAGGAGTGGAAAAAGAAGTAGAGGACGAGGATATTGGAAGGAGTGGAGATAGAGAGGAAGGGATGATCATATCATGAGAGCAGGAGGCTATGTTGGAATGGAATAATGATTCAGATCCAATTTGAAGAAGAGGATGGCTATAGGTGGATAAGTGTGGTGATAAGAGAGTATTTGGTCGAGAGAGAGTATTTGCTTCATGGTTGACAGGTTGAGGATTGGAGTTAGCATTAATCTGATTTGATTCATGTTGCATGCATGAAACATGAGTATTGTGCATGGGTAGTGGAATGCCAGGATTTGATTGTGTTTGTATATTGGCCATGGATGGGGTTAGTTGAGGTAAAGGTTGAGCATGATTGAGGAGTGGGACTTGTTAAATGATTGATGCACCAGATTTGTTTAAAGGGGTTCTGTTTGTAAAGAGAATGATTGGATCATGATGTGTTGTAGATTAGGTGTTTTGATTTGGAGGTGGTATAAGAGAAGCATTTGTTTTTGAGGAATTTGTTTCATGCATGCAAATGTTTATAACTGGATTACCGATGTCAGATGCCATGCAAAGGGATTCTTTATTTAGTTGCTGAGTACTCTAGCGTGCACATGTATCAGTTGATATATTGCCTTCTATATTGAGATCATCACATACCACAACATCTTCTAGTTCCATCCTATTTCCAGTTGACTTATTTTGATTTTCACCAAGAGCATTTTTATTCGATTCAAGGATTCCACTATCATCAAAATGATCTAAATCATCTATCGTTTGAAGCAAATCAAATTTGTTTGCGGTGTGGATCTGCCTTATCACCTGTTCACCATTGAGGCTAGAAGCAATATGCACGAGGCCTGCTTCGGAGAAATTGCTAATAGGAGACACATTTTGCTTGAGAGTTACTAGCAGATGCAAGCATCAAAGACTTATCATTAACAGAAACACTTCTATTTCTATTATCAATTTTCTTCCATACCTTTTTTGTTAACAAAACCAACTTACTTTTTATTAAATCCACCAAAGTTTTTCTCAGCAGATAACTCTTTATTTGAAATATTAGTGGTAACTGGTATTTCATGTAAATCGTATAAAACACTGTCAATTGAACAATTTTGGTCAGAGTGACCGAAAACAAAACATTTTACACAAATGTTAGGTTTCCACAAATAATCAACGAATACTATCTGAGTAAAGCCATCAGCTGTTTGAACTGGAAAGGTTGTAACCAATTCTTGACAAGGGGATATCTCAATCAAACATTCAGCAAAGTTTATACGATCTAACTTTTCAGTCATTTCATCCATACAGATTAGTTTACCAATTCTGGTTGCAAGCCAATTGACACCCAGTGGAGACGAGGCAAAAATCGAAATCTTAGATAGGTGTACCTATATAGGAACAGATTTAATCGAGACAAAAACATTATTGACCGCTGGTTCCCACTGTTTTACTATAAAAAGTTTATTATTCATCAGAATAGGATTGCTGCAGATAATATTTTTCTGTCTTGCTCATCAGAGAGAAGGAAGAGGAAGATTATTCCGTCCGATCTAACTTTCACATTACCATGCAGCTTCCATTTTCTTTTTAAATGAGCAATGACAGCAGAGTACGAGAGAGGCTTATCTAAAAAACAAATGATATACTCACCCCAAATGTCCATACTAGCAAAAAGAACAGAGGGAGGAGGTACTAAAACATCACGTTCAAAAACAAGGTCCAAATGAACAGGCGTGTACTACCCGCATTGCATGGTAGATTTTTGAAGAGTGAAGTCCAAGGTTGTTCATGCGGAAGTGGCGAGATATTTGAAAAGGAAGAAGTTAAGGGAGCGAGAGAGCAAGGAGAGGGTATGGAGAGAGTAGCGGTGGGATCAAAAGAAGGTTTGGGTAGAGGGTATGGGATCAGAAAAGTAGAAGAAGGAGGAGATTGCTGAAAGTCAGAAGGCATGAAAACAAAGGGAAGTATAGGAGAAAGGACAGGGATACGAGAGGGTACGGAGAGAGCAAACATTAAAGAGTAGGAGAATAAAATATGGCTTTATTTCTTCTATTGATATATATTCCTTTTTTATGACAAAGGAGGAGAATAAAGTAAGACCATATCGCTAGGGGGAGTATCAATTTAGGAGGAGAATAACTCAATTTAATATTGAACCTGTATAGTTGTCATCATCAAAAAGGGAGAGAATGTTAGAACCTTATATTTTGATGTTTTGATAATGACAACTATACAAGTATATATTATATATACTAACCACTTTTGCAGGAAATGATATCAACTTTACAAAGAGTAATTATATCAAAATGAAGAACAAATTGACGATACAAAGTACTATCAGTCATAGTGTCTATTTCTAGAGGTATAAAGTTGTTAAAATCTTTTCTACGTAGTATAAACACACATACGATTTTTTAGAAATTGAATTTTCAAAACATCAAAACAAACTTGAAATTCAACCGGTTGAACCACCCAAGTCAGCCGACTGAATCTGTGCATGTACACATTAATATCTTTGAATATTCAGCCGACTAAATGACTATATTCAACCGGCGGATAACTATCTAAAATGAACTATTTCCTTGCTGATTTCAAAATCGTCGATTCAACCGGCTGTACACTCTATTAAGCCAGCTGAATTTGTATAACTGCTAGTTTTTTGAAAGGGTGCCTCTTTTTCATAAAGGGTATGTTACATCTCTTAAATCAAGGGTTGCAGTCCTAACTTTTCACCCTTTCTTTTCACGAATGATCGCAACTATTAGAATCTATATAAAGAAAATTATTTCATCGTTTTCATCTTCAATTCTATTTGCAATTCTCTTTATCTTTACCATTGAACTCTCAAGCATTCAATTCCAAACTGCTTTATATTTTTGATCACATGATCATTCAAGAATATTTTCTTATGATCAAAATTACTTCCTTTTTTCACAAACTACACGATATACCACAAATGAGAAGATTATAGAAAGGGTGTATGTTGTTGACTTATTGGTGCTATTCAAAAGCATACTCAGTCAAATACATTTATGAGCTTTACAGTTGAAGTCCTGTTGTAGTATCCTTAGGCTGTTGCAGTCCTATTCGGTTGCCTAGATGGTTGAAGTCATGTTTAGTTGCCCAGGTGGTGCAATATCTATTCCTCCAGGTTAAGCGAGGGTATCGATTAAATCCAGAAGGAGTCTACGACTGGACATAGAATGGAAAGTTCGAACCAGTATAAAAATCTCTGGTGTCATTTACTTTATTACTTTTACTTTTATATTTATATTCCGCACAAGTAAATAGCTTAGTTATTATTTCATATTACATGATCCTTAGTCACTTTCACCTAATTCTATAAATGAGACGACCCGACTTTCTTACCATAGAAAATTGCATCATCTTAAAGAAAGAAAGGGATAGAAAAAAGAAAAGAAAGAAGAGAAAGAAGAAACAACATCAGAATCTCAACAACGGAACGAATAAATTATATTAATAACATAAATATTACATAGTTTACAATCATTATCAGAGTTACACAGATTACACATCACATACTAGACAGTTATAAACACCTGTCTAGTTATACAACTCAATACAATACAAGGAAATTACTCAAAGAAACCAACACAGCGGAAAAAAAACTATATATCTACACGCAAAAGCCTCCTGCTTCATTGCTCCTCCATAATTCGTCAAAGCTAACTTGAATCCCTTAGCTACTCGTAAAAATTTGAGTACCCAAGAGTTTAAGAAAAACAGAAGATAAACTCCGGGTCAGATAAGAGTCTGGTGTGAGTAACAGGTTAAGGTTGCTTAACTTTAAAAACCTTTAGAAAGAAAAGGTATCACGTAAGACTTCCCACACATAAACATGGAAAAGTTTTTACCTTACGCTAACCAAAACATTTGATAGGAAATCCAATGATATTATAATAGGTCTAGAGTTTTCAAGTAAATATGAAATAGCCGAAATTGTTACATCTATAAAATTCCAGCTACTAGCCACAAAAGTGGGTAATACAATCAAAACCGTTGGCACTTATTGGATTTTGAATTCCATACAATGGCAGGGCTACCGGGGTACCTCCCGTCACAGTACGTGGCCTAGAGCAGCGTATCGATGATCACTCCCAATCCCCTGCAGCACAAGGCCGGAACCATCCCTTACTGGACAGTCCCGAACAAGACAACCCCGACAGTTGGAGCTCACAACTGTCCACACAGCCGAAATAAAAGGGACCTCTAGACAGGAGAAAATCTCGTCCTACTTGGGCATGACCCACTTAGCCTTGCTGCACCTCCCATGTTTTATCCATTCCCGGTTGATGAGGCTTGAGTTACCTTTATAGGACACATCACTTAGAATGCTCATCGTCCATCTGACGATGTTCTGAAAGCATTCAATCCATACAAGTTCGTTCCGGGTTCGAACAAAACCGAAGGCATTATCTCGTTACACTCATTTTAGAATCACCCTCAGAGTTAACGACAATAACCCTTGCATTCCGAATTTTCATCTTCACTTGAGATTCACGACCTACCGATAATTTGAATTGATGTGGTTTTCAGATATCCAAATATGGAAACCCGATCCCGGTCTCATCGAAATCCAAAACGTGTCTTTTAAGGCCAAGTTGTTTTAAACTTTAAAACAATTCAATTATCTATATACACATAGATAGATAGCTCACAAATCACAATTGATAATCAACATTATCATAATAAACAGGTAATCCGCATTATCATCAAAATAGATAATCCATATTATCATCGCAATAGATAATCTATATTATCATCACAATGCAACCAAATCATTCATACCGCACAACATTACTTATCTCATTTCTGAGATCACAACCATTCAAGGCAATCGATACCATCCATTCATATATAAGCAATGATTTACTTCATCATACTATAATTAATTTAAAATGAATTAAATTAATTACCTCCATCTCTAATTAATTTAAAGTGAATTAAATTAATTACTTCATCTTTAATTAATTTAAAATAAATTAAATTAATTACTTCATCATTAAATCTTGCTTACATAACCATTTAATTGATTACAATCAATTAATTTATCATTCAAATTAATCCCTTTAATTAATCACCCTTGATTAATTATCCTTTAATTACATTCATGTAATTATCCTTAATGAATTTCACAAATTAATTATTCTTAACCAAAAACAGTAATTAACCTTTAATTACTTCAATTAATTAATTAACTATAATTTATAACATTAATCCTTAATTAATTACCTTTAATCACTTGTCATTGATTAAGCAATCATAATTAATCAACTTTAATTACATCATGAATTGTATTAATTAATGATTCTTAATTATATTTAATTAATTATCCTCTTAAATTAATTACCTTAAGTAATTAATCCATAATTATTAATCCCTCTTGATTAACCATATTCAGTAATTAACTAATTTAATTACTTCATTAAAACAAAATAATAATTCCTTAATAAATTTCTTAATTAATCCCTTGATTAATTACAAAGTAATTTAATACCAAATTACTCCCATTCTCAAACCATCTTAAATTAATTACATCATGTAATTACCAATTAATTACTTCACTAAGTAATTTCCAATCCATTAATTACATTAAGTAATTATCATTAAATCATCAGGTGTTTAAAATTAATTAAACTTAATTAATCAATTTAAACAATCATATTAAACTAGATTAATTACATTAAGTAATTAATTCCTTAATTACTTCCATAAAGTAATTACACTTAAATAATTCACAACCGATTATTATTAAATTAATTAATCTAATTAATTATTAAAAATTAACCACATAATTAATTATTAAATAATCCTAGTTAATGACCTTCATTAACCATTCTTTAATTCCTTTCATTAAGTAATTAACTTAGATTAACCATTACTAATTACAATTTAATTTATCTTTAATTATCCATTAATTAATATCTAATTATTTAATTAATTAAGTGTTAACTGTAACTTAGTTAATCCTTAATTATTTAATTAATTAAGCTTGATTTTAACTTAATTGCTTAATTAAGAAATCTTTAATCATTAATTAATAATCTAATTAATGATCTTAATTACCAATTGATTAACCCTTAATCAAATATTTATTAATCCCTAATTAATTAATTAATTAAATTAACTGATTATTCCTTAATTACCTCATTAATTCAATTAATTTCAAATCATTAAATCTTAATAAAATTTTAAGACAAAACATTTCTTAATTATGTTTAAATTGTCATTAACAAATTTATTTGAAACAAATTACTATTGGACTTACTTTTAAATTTCATTTCAAATACAAGATTTAAAATGAATATAATTTAACTTAACAAAGTTTAAACAATTTAAACCTTTTTAAAATTACGTGGCAAACAAATGCTTGTCTTATAAAAGAAATTCATAAGAGTTTAATTCAAATTCATTTTTTAAAATTCAATAATTTAAATTTACACTTTGTTTAAATCTTTCAAATTTAAAAACTTCTTTTATTTCAAAACTGAAATAATATTTTAAATATTTGATTTCCAGTTTTTAACTTTAACTTTAGATCTTGCTCATATTTTTTAAAGCTTCAGTTTTAAAATTTGAAACTACTTACCATTATAAAGTAGTTTAACAATTTCAAGTTTAAACTTTTTTTTAAAAACTAAGATTAAATCTTAAGCTTGAACTCTAGATTTTAAACTTGAATTTAAACTTAGTTTAAACACTAGCTTTTATTTAAAAAAACTGCAGTTCTAAAATTTTAAACAGATATTACAGGTTTTCTTTTAAAACCCGATTCAAAAAAATCAACCCGAGAACACCCCAAATCTGCTTTGAGTCCAATGCCCATTCTTCCCGAGCCAACTACCCAACATCTTCGAGTCAAACAAAGATTTACCCGAGTGCCTTCTCTGCTTTAACCAAACATCATCAGGTATATTACTTCACCGTGCATATGCACAGTGACTTCGGCCGTCGTCGATCATCAGCGATAATCGCTGCACTCCAGAAACCAACCCAGTAACCCACCACGACCATCGATTCATGCTTCAACCCTCGAATTCGAGTTCGAGGATCTTAAACCCCAAACCTGGAAATGCTAAAACATCACCATCCCAAAACCTGTCAACAGCTTGTCCTCGCCACTCCGACCATCTGAAGGTCAGCAACCTCGGCCATGACTTCAACCACGCACCAACTACCAATCCCCAAAAAACTTACTGCACTCGATCCACTACACTAACCATAGTGATCGATTCTAATGTCACAGTAAAATCTAGGGTTTAAAAAGAAAAATCACCACCGCAACTTCCACCGTAAATTTCAACACCTACTAGAATTTTTCCTAGCATCTCCTAATCCTCCTCCATCACCTAGAAGAACCCCGAGCCCCCACGATACAAAGATCACCAGAAATTTTCAAATAATCCCATTCCAGTTCATTTCAATACTGTGCCTTCAACTTAATTTCAAAAACTTTAATTCTAGTTTTAAAAATCATATCTTTGATTATGTATTTCGTTTATGATACTGAATTTTTAAATCACGATGTTTGAGTTTTACTTAATTCAACATGCACAGAGAATTTTTGATTTACAGAGACAGCAGGTTTTTTTTTAACTTCTTAAAATTTTAAAACTTAACCTATGTTAAAACAAACAATATTTGTTTGTGAATTAGATCCTGTCATAACTAGATCAAAAGGTAAGAATTTTATAAAAATTTTGAACCTGGTAACAAGACAGAACATAATACAGCATGCATTCAAATAATATCTACTTCAGACATTTACTTATAAACACATACAATGCTTATTCATGTCAACATATATGCATGCAACCAATTTTTAGATTTTAAATTTTAAAAAGTTACTCACCTATTTTTAAGAGATGCAGAACAGAGCTTCCATATAAAAATGCTTTTGAAACCTTTAAATCTGCAGTTGCCCATTCTGATACTTTGAATTCTTTAAATAAAACTGAAATGCCTTTGAAATTTTGCTGAAGACATTTGCAGGCGAACTTGATTTCCAGATCTAGGAAACTACAGGTGCTTTTTGTTTGAAAATAGCAGGTGCATTGATTTTGAAGAGGTGCAGGCTTCAGATTTGAAATTACAAGGATTTGAATTTTTGAAAATGTAGGTTTGATTTGAAGAGCTTGTAACAGATTTTGATTTTGGAGGGTTGTTTACAGATTTTGGAAAAATGAGGAGAATTACTGATTTTGTTTTGAACTGGATTTGTTTACAGATTTTTGAAAAAAAAGAGGAGTTTAAATTTTCTTGAGAACAAAATTTTGGAATTTACAAGGAAGTGATTTTGGTTTTTGAAGATTTGATTTTGAATCTGAAAATAGTTCTCATGCTTTCAAATTTGTGTTTTTTTTACTTTTGAACTATGAAGATAGAAGAAAGAAATTGAAGAGAAGAGGCAGATGTATTTATAAGATGAAAAATATAATTTAATAAAAATGAAAGAAAATACAAATTTAAAAATGACACTTATACAAACTTTTAACATTTGTCAAATTGAAATGTTTATCTTTTAACATTTGTTATAAGAGGCTTTAAGAAATCAACACATGTCCTATTTAAAGTAATTAGTATTTGATTTACATGTTAATATAATAGTTATGCCTAATTAATTTGTTAATTAGGATTTTATATATGTATATAAATTTAAAAAGAAATAAAAACAAATTATGCTTATAAATAAAGCTTATGTATATAAAAATTAAAACAATTAAAAATCTATACTTTGGATTTTAGATTCAAATCAAATTCAAAATCCAATATTTAAAAATCAAGTTATGAATACAAATTAAATTTGAAATAACAATTGCCATTTTTATTAATAATCTAATTGTAAAACAATACATTATTAATATTATTTTTAGAAATGACTCATTAATAAATTAAAATAACTATAAAATAAATTATTTCTTTATAAATAAATTACTTATTTTATTAAGCTATAAAACTTTTTGTTAATTCATTTTAAATTTAAAACTCGAGCCAAAATTATTTTAAACATTTAGACATTTTTCTTAATAATTTAAAATCATATATTTATTTATTACATAGATTTGAAAACTTAATATTAAATTAAATCAAATTTCCAAATTATTAATGGACATATTAGAATTTTAAATCATGATTCATTTATTAATTTAAACCAAGATTATTTATTTAATAACTTTGAAAAGCTTTATATTAAATAAAAACAAATTTTCAAATTACTAAAAATATTGGAATTAGAAAAATATGCTTTATTTATTATATTTAAAACAAAGCTAATCCATTTGCAATATAAACCATATATTTATATTATAAATAGAAACCAATTTATTAGCTGAAAAAGATAAAATCTACCAATTTAAATATTTATTAAAGAAGAATTATTAAATCAATTTGAATTATTATTAACAAAATTATCAATATCAATTTAATTTTTAATACAGATTATTAAATTGATATTGTCAAAAATTCTGGGATAATACAATCCTTCCGCCTTAAAAGAATTTCGTCCCCGAAATTTAAAACAAAGATAATTTAATAATCTCATTAAAGATTTGGTTTTAAAACACAAGCATATATCAAACATATGCTAACAACCATAACAATCAATTCATCCTATCAAACAAATCTAACTATCCAGGCAAAATTCTGGATAGAATTTCCTCGATTTTTTCCCAAGTGTAAACACAGGGATACTCGCTCTACAGAATCCAAACAATCAATACTACTAAGCTACAGAACTCCTATTCAACTATATCTACAAAACTCGACAGGATATCAGACTATAGACGAGTCTGACTCAACAACCAAAACTCCCGAACTGCTGGTTCCACAACCAGAGATAGATAACACACGTACACCCTCAGAGATACGTGAAACTCATCGAATCCCTGTTATCCAAACTGGCAATTCTATCTTGTAGACCCATCACTTATTCTTACAGAAAAGATCCAAAACACTTCAGAGCTAGCTTCCCAGCCTTACCCAATCTTATAGCTCCCTTTTCGATTGGAGAAAATTTATCAAAATCAAATCTCCGACTTCAAAATTCAAATTCCTCCGTCTCTTATCCACAAAATCTTCGAACGGTCCTCGGCTGCCTACATCCTTACTGGTCAACTCAACCCTCGCCGATGTCTCTAGAAAAAAAATAGACCAATGAACTCAACAAAAATGATCTCCTCAAGATCAACCAAGATCAAGAACTCAAACTCTACTCCTCAAATATCAGAAGATTAAATTTACTTCTCCCTATCCGAAAAAGGAAAACAGATGCACTTCCAAACTGCTTCCGCCGCACAACTCTGATTTGAAGTAGATGAAAATGCCGATGATGAACACGAGCACAAACTGGAAAACACATCCCAGAAATATGGTTCATCAGATCCATAAGAAAACTCAGAAGCTCCACTAAAACCTGAGCTGCTCCATCAAACTCTATCTCCAGGAACCATCCTTCTATTAAGCTGAACAACCGGTAGCACTCCTGGAATCCCAGTCGAAACCAAACTCAATCTCCAGATGCGAACAAAGCTCCGACTTCCCTGAAAACATCGAGAAAAACTCGGATAACCCAAGAAAACACTTAATCAATCGCAAGTCACTTTTGCGATCAATCCAAACCAAATCCAAGGAAATATGTTCTCCCTTTACCAAACAGAACAACTTACACTTAACTAGCCAATTCATCGAAGACAAGGGTCCACTCTGCTGCTTCTGAACTCCACCTTCAGAAACTGCTAAGCCAAAAGACTCCCTGCCGACACAGAACACTCTGAGCTGCACTGCTGACACAGATGCCAAAGACTCTTTAATCCAAAACTCTTCGAGAAACTCGGACTTCAAAGCAAACAGAAACACCGTGCTGAACACATCCACATCACCGATTCAGACCTACTTCCTTATACTTGTTCCAAAGAAATATCTTTGGAAACATCCATAGTAACTACATCTCATCACGCAACTACTACTTCCTGAGGTATCAAAATACCTTCACTTGCTTCTGCCCAACCAATAGATCCAAACTCTACCCATCCAATTTCAAAAATAGACTCCGAACCTTAACAGGTTTCCTTCGGAGATCGATGAAATCCGTACACCACTGCAAAATTCACTCGAGATGGTATTAGGTCTACAGTCTCGACAGATACACTTCCAACCCAAACATTTAAACTCCAACCAATGATAGTCATGATACACACCACTACCACATCTGTCTTTATAATTTATATTGGAAAACCTGAACATGTAACCCAATAGATAGGTAGAATATATGTGTATATATATATATATAATTACAAATACGCTCTCTCAAGATAGACACCACATCCAGAGCCTAGGTATTCACTCAACCTAACACTCTGATACCAAATGAGACGACCCGACTTTCTTAGCATAGAAAATCGCATCATCTTGAAGAAAGAAAGGGATAGAAAAGAGAAAAGAAAGAAGAGAAAGAAGAAACAACATCAGAATCTCAATAGCGGAATGAATAAATTATATTAATAACATAAATATTACATAGTTTACAATCATTATCAGAGTTACACAGATTACACATCACATACTAGACAGTTATAAATACCTATCTAGTTATACAACTCAATACAATACAAGGAAACTACTCAGAGAAACCAACACAGCGGAAAAAAAAACTATATATCTACACGCAGAAGCCTCCTGCCCCATTGCTCCACCATAATTCGTCAAAGCTAACCTGAACCCTTGGCTACTCGTAAAAATTCGAATACCCAAGAGTTTAAGAAAAGCAGAAGATAAACTCCGGGTCAGACATGGGTTTGCTGTGAGTAACAGGTTAAGGTTGCTTAACTTTAAAAACCTTTGGAAAGAAAAGGCATCACGTAAGACTTCCCACACATAAACATGGAAAAGATTTTACCTTACGCTAACCAAAACATTTGATAGGAAATCCAGTGATATTATAATAGGTCTAGGGTTTTCAAGTAAATATGAAATAGCCGAAATTGTTACATCTATTAAATTCCAGCTACTAGCCACAAAAGTGGGTAATACGACCAAAACCGTTGGCATTTATTAGATTTTGGATTACATACAATGGCCGGGCAACACAAGGCCGAAACCATCCCTTATTGGACAGTCCTGAACAAGACAAACCCGGCAGCTGGAGCTCACAACTGTCCACACAGCCGAAATAAAAGGGACCTCTAGACAGGGGGAAATCTCGTCCTACTTGGGAATGACCCACTTAGCCTTGCTGCACCTCCCTGTTTTAGCCATTCCCGGTTGATGAGGCTTGAGGCTACGATTACCTTTATAGGACACATCACTTAGAATGCTCATCGTCCATCTGACGATGTTCTGAAAGCATTCAATGCATACAAATTCGTTTCGGGTTCGAACGAAACCAAAGGCATATCTCGTTACACTCATTTTGGAATCACCCTCAGAGTTAATGACGATAATCCTTGCACTCTGAATCTTCATCTTCACTTGAGATTCACGACCTACAGATAATTTGGATCAATGTGGTTTTCGAATATCCAAATATAGAAACCCGATCCCGGTCTCATCGAAATCCAAAACATGTCTTTTAAGGCCAAGTTGTTTTAAAGTTTAAAACAATTCAATTATCTATATACACATGGATAGATAGCTCACAAATCACAATTGATAATCAACATTATCATAATAAACAGATAATCCACATTATCATCAAAATAGATAATCCATATTATCATCGCAATAGATAATCTATATTATCATCACAATGAAACCAAAGCATTCATACCACACAACATTACTTACCTCATTTTTGAGATCACAACCATTCAAGGCAATCAATATCATCCGTTCATATATAAGCAACGATTTACTTCATCATCCTATAATTAATTTAAAATGAATTAAATTAATTACCTCCATCCCTAATTAATTTAAAGTGAATTAAATTAATTACTTCATCTTTAATTAATTTAAATTAAATTAATTACTTCATCATTAAATCTTACTTACATAACCATTTAATTGATTACAATCGATTAATTTATCATTCAAATTAATCCCCTTAATTAATCACCCTTGATTAATTATCCTTTAATTACATTCATGTAATTATCCTTAATTAATTTCACAAATTAATTATTCTTAACCAAAAACAGTAATTAACCTTTAATTACTTCAATTAATTAATTAACTATAATTTATAACATCAATCCTTAATTAATTACATTAATTAATTACCTTTAATCACTTGTCATTGATTAATTAATCATAATTAATCAACTTTTACTACATCATTAATTGTATTAATTAATGATTCTTAATTATATTTAATTAATTATCCTCTTAAATTATTTACCTTAAGTAATTAATCCATAATTATTAATCACTCTTGATTAACCATATTCAGTAATTAACTAACTTAATTACTTCATTAAAACAAATTAATCATTCCTTAATAAATTTCTTAATTAATCCCTTGATTAATTACAAAATAATTTAATCCAAATTACTCCCATTCTCAAATCATCTTAAATTAATTACATCCTGTAATTAATTTTTAATTACTTCACTAAGTAATTTCCAATCCATTAATTACATTAAGTAATTATCATTAAATCATCAGGTGTTTAAAATTAATTAAACTTAATTAATCAATTTAAACAATCATATTAAACTAGATTAATTACATTAAGTAATTAATTCCTTAATTACTTCCATAAAGTAATTACACTTAAACAATTTACAACCGATTATTATTAAATTAATTAATCTAATTAATTATTAAAAATTAACCACATAATTAATTATTAAATAATCCTAGTTAATGACCTTCATTAACCATTCTTTAATTCCTTTCATTAAGTAATTAACTTAGATTAACCATTACTAATTACAATTTAATTTATCTTTAATTATCCATTAATTAATCTCTAATTATTTAATTAATTAAGTGTTAACTGTAACTTAGTTAATCCTTAATTATTTAATTAATTAACCTTGATTTTAACTTAATTGCTTAATTAAGAAATCTTTAATCATTAATTAATAATCTAATTAATGATCTTAATTACCAATTGATTAACCCTTAATCAAATATTTATTTATCCCTAATTAATTAATTAATTAATTAAATTAACTAATTATTCCTTAATTACCTCATTAATTCAATTAATTTCAAATCATTAAATCTTAATTAAATTTTAAGATAAAACATTTCTTAATTATGTTTAAATTGTCATTAACAAATTTATTTGAAACAAATTACTATTGGACTTACTTTTAAATTTCATTTCAAATACAAGATTTAAAATGAATATAATTTAACTTAACAAAGTCTAAACAATTTAAACCTTTTTAAAATTACATGGCAAACAAATGCTTGTCTTATAAAAGAAATGCATAAGAGTTTAATTCAAATTCATTTTTTAAAATTCAATAATTTAAATTTACACTTTTTTAAATCTTTCAAATTTAAACACTTCTTTTATTTCAAAACTGAAATAAATATTTTAAATCTTTGATTTTCAGTTTTGACTTTAACTTTAAATCTTGATCATATTTTTTAAAGCTTCAGTTTTAAAATTTGAAACTACTTACCATTATAAAGTAGTTTAACAATTTCAAGTTTAAACTTTTTTTTTATAAAAAAACTAAGATTAAATCTTAAGCTTAAACTCTAGATTTTAAACTTGAATTTAAACTTAGTTTGAACACTAGCTTTTATTTTTAAAAAACTGCAGTTTTAAAATTTTAAACAAATATTACAGGTTTTCTGTTAAAACCTGATTCAAAAAAATCAACCCGAGAACACCCTAAATCTACTTCGAGTCCAGTGTCCATTCTTCCCGAGCCAACTACCCAACATCTTCGAGTCAAACAAAGATTTACCCGAGTGCCTTCTCTGCTTTAACCAAACATCATCAGACATATTACTTCACCGTGCATATGCACGGTGACTCCGACCATCATCGATCATCAGCGATGTTCGCTGCACTCCAGAAACCAACCCAGTAACCCAGCACGACCATCGATTCATGCTTCAACCCTCAAATTCAAGTTCGAGGATCTTAAACCCCAAACCTAGAAATGCTAAAACATCACCATCCCAAAACCTGTCAACAGCTTGTCCTCGCCACTCCGACCATCTGAAGGTCAGCAACTTCGGCCATGACTTCAACCACGCACCAACTATCAATCCCTAAAAAACTTACTGCACTCGATCCACTACACTAACTATAGTGATCGATTCTAATGCCATAGTAAAAACTAGGGTTTAAAAAGAAAAACCACCACCGCAACTTCCACCGTAAATTTGAACACCTACCAGAATTTTTCCTAGCATCTCCTAACCCTCCTCCATTACCTGGAAGAACCCTGAGCCCCCATGATACAAAGATCACCAGAAATTTCAAATAATCCCATTGCAGTTCATCTCAATACTGTGCCTTCAACTTAATTCTAAAAACTTTAATTCTAGTTTAAAAATCATATCTTTGATTATGTATTTCGTTTATGACACTGAATTTGTAAATCACGATGTTTGAGTTTTACTTAATTCAACATGCACGGAGAATTTTTGATTTACAGAGACAGCAGGCTTTTTTTTAACTGCTTAAATTTTTAAAACTTAACCTATGTTAAAACAAACAATATTTGTTTGTGAATTAGATCCTGTCATAACTAGATCAAAAGGTAAGAATTTTATAAAAATTTTGAACCTGGTAACAAGACAGAACAGAATACAACATGCATTCAAATAATATCTACTTCAGACATTTACTTATAAACACATACAATGCTTATTCATTTCAACATATATGCATGCAACCAATTTTTAGATTTTAAATTTTAAAAAGTTACTCACCTATTTTTTAGAGATGCAGAACAGAGCTTCCATATAAAAATGCTTTTGAAACCTTTAAATCTATAGTTGCCCCTTTTGATACTTTGAATTCTTTAAATAAAACTGAAATGCCTTTGAAATTTTGCTGAAGACATTTGCAGGTGAACTTGATTTCCAGATCTTGGAAAATGCAGGTGCATTGATTTTGAAGAGGTGCAGGCTTCAAATTTGAAATTGCAGGGATTTGAATTTTTGAAAATGCAGGTTTGATTTGAGGAGCTTGTAACAGATTTGATCTTGGAGGGTTGTTTACAGATTTTGGAAAAATGAGGAGAATTACTGATTTTGTTTTGAACTGGATTTGTTTGCAGATTTTTGAACAAAAAGAGGAGTTTAAATTTTCTTGAGAACAGGATTTTGGAATTTACAGGGAAGTGATTTTGGTTTTTGAAGATTTGATTTTGAATCTGAAAATAGTTCTCATGTTTTCAGATTTGTGTTTTTTTTTAACTTTTGAACTATGAAGATAGAAGAAAGAAATTGAAGAGAGGAGGCAAATGTATTTATAAGATGAAAAATATAATTTAATAAAAATGAAAGAAAATACAAATTTAAAAATGACACTTATGAATACAAATCAAATTCAAAATCTAATATTTAAAAATCAAGTTATGAATACAAATTAAATTTGAAATAACAATTGCCATTTTTATTAAGAATCTAATTGTAAAACGATACATTATTAATATTATTTTTAGAAATGACTCATTAATAAATTAAAATAATTATAAAAGAAATTATTTCTTTATAAATAAATTACTTATTTTATTAAGCTATAAAACTTTTTGTTAATTCATTTTAAACTTAAAAATCGAGCCAAAATTATTTTAAACATTTAAACATTTTTCTTAATAATTTAAAATCACATATTTATTCATTACATAGCATTGAAAACTTAATATTAAATTAAATCAAATTTCCAAATTATTAATGTATATATTAGAATTTTAAATCATGATTCATTTACTAATTTAAACTAAGATTATTTATTTAATATCTTTGAAAAGCTTTATATTAAATAAAAACAATTTTCCAAATTACTAAAAATATTGGAATTAGGAAAATATGCTTTATTTATTATATTTAAAACAAAGCTAATCCATTTACAATATAAACCATATATTTATATTATAAATAGAAACCAATTTATTAGCTGAAAAAAATAAAATCTACCAATTTAAATATTTATTAAAGAAGAATTATTAAATCAATTTGAATTATTATTAACAAAATTATCAGTATCAATTTAATTTTTAATATAGATTATTAAATTGATATTGTCAAAAATTATGGGATATTACAATAAATATCATTAAAATAGTGTATTAAATGGGAAAAATATGGTATTTAATTTAAAAACATTTTAAAACATTTTTAATTCTTTTTATAAAATAAGATAAGATGCAGGTTAAGTATTTTAGAAATCACTTTTAAATTTAGAAAACATTTCAAAATGCCATTTTAATACTATATTAACAATCATAGAACAGTGAGAGACAATATCACTCACCTCAACCAAATCTGACTAAACCATCGCCAAGTCATAGAACCCTCCATCATGAGCACAACGCAAGAAACAATATCCAAAATGGACCTCCTATGCAAAAGATACGCAATATATGAGTTAACAGATTAAACAAACTATTAAGTTAACTTAAAAAATAATTATCACACTAATTACCTATTAATCGTCTTCCTCCCTATTCCTAAAATAACTTGTACATGCACCTCTTCTCAAACCAATCACATATGTGCATTTCCCATAGCGATATGGAGCTCCGGTATGCCAAATTGAACATCGCCTGCACCGTTGAATTTCTCGTTCGAAGCTCGACCCGCCAGCACTAAAATCCCAAACTCTGATGCCCCAATGCGAACAGCGACACCAGAACCCGCCTTGCCTGCTCTATGTTTTCGACCTTCAAATGGCGACCAGACCTCGTGAAAGCTTTACCCCCGATGGGCCTCTCCACTCTAAAGCCAATGCCAACCACCATTTCCTCTATCCCCGACCACAACGCCCAGAAAACCAAGCCCTAGTTTCAACACTCAACGTCAACCATTACCGATCACCCCCAAACTCACACCGGAGATGCTTATCCTCCCCAGGAGTCCGATGAGCCATGTCACTTGATTTATCGTCGAGTAACTTGGTCGATTTGAATTTTTGAAATTAAATAAGGAGGCAGCCATGAATTTTAATGGAATAGTAGTTCCATGATGTGAACAGTAGCTGAATGTGTAAGAGAGATGGATTAGGTTTTAGTTTATTATTATTTTAATCTATTTATTAATCTCTTAAATAAAACTATTTCGCATCTCAAGCTTGTATGATCAAACAACAAGTCTGATCGTGACGAAACTTGTCTACGTGCATCACCTCATTATTCCGGTCCCAATGGCATAAGTTTCATCGGTATCCAAGTCAACGCTCCAGGATGATAATTTTGCGCTTTTTGAGACTGTTTTGACCATGTGATTGTTTAATATTCAAATATAGCGATCCTTATACTCATTTTAATTCATAACATCGATACAAACTCAATAGAAGTGGTATCTAGTCCTGTTTCGATCATATGTGATATGTCACATTTTTGGGACTGTTGATTAATTAACTAAATGGAAGTGGTCTCTAGTCCTGGTTCGATCGTATTTGATATGTTACGTTTTTATGACCGTTGATTAATTAATGATTCAATATTTGGATAAATTATTTAAGTATCCAATCGTTAAAAATATGGATCATTACACAATGTGCAAACTGCCAGTATATTAAAAGTGATCAGCAAAAGACAACCAGATTGCTTCAGCCACTTGAGATCCCGAGGTGGAAGTGGGAGTAGATCTCTATGGACTTTATTGATTGGCTTCCTAGGTCAAGAACATGGAACAAAGGCATTTGGGTTGTAGTCGATCTACTGACCAAGAGTGTCCATTTCATTCCAGTTATGTCGACTAGGACTACTATGAGTTTGGCAAGTTTGTATATATGGGAGATTGTGAGACTCCATAGTATTCCTTATAGTATTATAAGTGACCAAGACCCGATATTCACTAGTAGGTTATGGGAGGGACTAAAACTGCTTTAAGGACCGTGCTAAGTCTGAGTACAACTTACCATCCCCAAACAAATGGAAGGACGGAGGGGGTGAACCGGATTTTGGAAGGTTTGTTGTGAGCTTGCATTCTCGACTTCGATGGTTCTTAGGAAGATCATTTATCCTTAGTTGAATTCACTTAAAACAACAACTATCAGGCCATCATTGGTATGGCCCCTTTCGAAGCTCTTTATGGCCGTCCATGTTGTTCTCCATCATGTTGGGTTGAATCTAGAGATACCCTTGTTCTTCGACCCGACATAATCTTAGAAGCCAAAGAGAAGGTATCTTATATTAGAAGGAAGATGAAGGAAGCACAAGATCGACATAAGTATGATCTAGACTGAAGGCGCAGGGATCTATTGTTCTTAGTGAAAGATTTAGTGTTTGTAAAAGTTTCTCCATTGAGAAGCATTGTGAGGTTTGGGAAATCAGTGAAGCGAGGCCCTTATTATATTGGCCCTGTTCCTATACTAGATCGGATTGGTAGACTTTTACATAGAAGTTACGAGATAGAATATTGGATGAGCACAACGTATTTCACATGTTTCATTTATGTTGGTATGTACATGACCCTTCGAACGATAGTGGAATCAGCACAACATGCCGATTTGGAGGTTCAACCTAACCTAACAATCCTTAAGTGGCATATTCATATCATCGCTCAAGATATAAAGTGATTGAGGATGAAGGTTGGGAATCTTGCTAAGGTTTAGTACAGTGGAGACGATGGAGAATGTACTTGGGAAATATAGGACTATATTAGGGATTCTTATCATGAGTTGTTATTTATGTCTGTATTTTGTTATATCTTTTTAGTGTACTCATCGGTTGTAGTGAAGTCACTTTCTTTGTTTTTATTTGTTGAATGATTTGATTTGGGTTTCTTTTGAGACCTTTTGTTATGTGTGATTAATTTCGAGAATTTCCTGTAAGGATGAGAGGATGTAACGACCCATAGTTTAATCACTTTGAATTTGGATATTTAATATATTTTTAAATATTTAAATAATGGATTTTATAACTCAAATAGACCTCTTTTTGGTAATAACTAATGATGGTAAAGTTGTTTTAAAATTTGGTTTGCAAAAATAAGATAGTTCGAATAAAAATTGAAAACGTGACAAAAATCATTTTTCAGATTTTTGATTTTTCATCGACTAAAAGTTGTCGAAATGTGCTGTGTACACTTATGTACACACATTTACATAAATAATATATACTTTAGTTAAGGAAGTGGTTAGAACGTAACAAGTTTAATTTTATACTTAAATAAAGTTAGTTTTGACTTCTCTTTTAAAATTTAGAAAGGAAAATGGTACAAACTGATGATACATTAAGTCATGTGAAGTATTGAAGTGATGATGACTAGAAGGAAGGGGTGGATTACATGTGGATGATGGCAAAGAGAAGGGTAAGTTGGCATAAAGTGGTGGGGGGGTTATTGGCTAGGGGTATTTGTGTAATTCACCATTTTCCATTTTCTATAAAGGAAGACTCCACCTCCCTATTTCCATCTTTACTTCACTTATTTTCATTTTCATTACCTTATTTACCTTCTTTCCATTCTCTTCTCTCCATCCATAGAATTTAGTTTGTAAAATTTCAAAAGTTGTTTCTTTTTCTACTTTTTCCTGAAGCAAAATTGCTAGAACTTCATCCGTTCGTTTCTACATCACTCGTCCACCAAATCAAAACCCAAAGCTCCCATTTTTAGCCGAGCCAAGCCCTATGCCATCATGGCTAAACCATATTGACTCCCTCTAGGTCCTAAAAGTCAATTTTTTCTAGGAAAAAGCTAGGTTCGTGTATGATTTGCGAGTTTGTGGTAGTTTAATTAAAGTTCATGTTGATTTAGGTGAGTAAAGCTCACTTTAAAAATCAAGTATTAAACTTTATTATTTGTATAATAATCTTTGTCGTTTTCTTATATTTGACAAACATATGGAATGATTATTGTCTGGCTTGGTTTTCACTTGAAAGCGAATGGCACATAGGATGTTTGTAGTGGACTTGAAATGAAGTTGAAGTATTCATAGTGAATAGGTTGCTAGGGTAAACCTCGAAGTGCATAAGTTATAAATTGACAAATTTTACCTTACCTTATGAATGTTATTTATATTTGTGTGTGTGTTTATATATGCTTATGATTATGATATGTTTGGATGAATATATATGATGTATATAATGTTTGCGGAAGTATCCGTATAGCGACTATCCTTATATCGACGCTTTTAAAATATAATATCTTTTGAATTCTTTCGTGTGTAATTTCATGCTTGGGTTTTACGAAGTTAATTAATCATTTTAACAAGGATGTTTAATGATGTTTAAAGTTAACTAATCATTTTAATAATGATGTCTAAAGGTAATTAATCATTTTAATAATGATGTTAAAATTAGTTAATCATTTTACTAATGAGGTTTAAAGTTAATTAATCATTTTACTAACGACGTTTAAAGTTAATTAATCACTTTAATAAAGCCGTTTAAAGTTAATATTTATGATGTGAAAGCACAAATTCCTTTTTTAAAAGTTAAAAAGTTTGATTCAATTATGAAAAGGAAAAGAAATTCAATTCCCGTAAACGATATCTCTTATGTAGAAAGGATTTAGTCATATTTTTAGCACTAAATGTCGAGGTATGGAAACTCATTACTATCTCAAAGCTTAAAAATGTTGTCAGGCTTAGAGGTAACGGTCTGGATTAATTTTTAACTGAGAGATATAAATTTGAAATTAGCGAGTGGTGATAAGGATAAGAAATTTAATTTTCATATATGATCATTTTTGTTATTCTCGATAGTTGATTTATTGACTATTGATTCTGCTATCTTTTGTGTTTCATCAATCTAAGACTATCTGATTCTCAGTTGGAGCATTGATACGTTTTATCGAAAATGACTAAAAACTGAGCGCATGGGGGCCAAGCTATGTGGGGTTGCTCCTATTAAGGTATTATCACATCTACTCTAGATTGGTTTTGGTTGTTTGCACACTGAGATATGAAATATTTGGATACTTGGTAAGGATGGCGGGGTCAAGCTTGGAGGTTTCCGAGAGCCATCGTAGTTCTCAAATATATTATAGCGGTTGTAACGACCCAGAATTTTTGATAATTAAAATTTGAATATTTAATTAATTTTAAATATTAAAAAGTAAATTTATAAGTTGAATAAATTTTAATTCGAATAATTGGATTTAATTCGATAATTAAATCAATAATTTAATATGTTAAATTATGGAAATAATTGAAAATTGGGTTAAATATGATTGAAAATGATTTGTAAAATTTTATTTTATCATATGGGAGTTAGAATGATATTTTAGAACTTTTAAAATTGAATTAAAAGTTAATTTGTGAAAATTGAATATTTTAATATTTAATCGACTAGTGAAAATAGTCAATTTTTGAACAGTCTCAGAATTGGACGAAACCAGTTCCATTGGATCCGTAATAGTTAGTTATTACCGGATTTCAATTTTCGTGTCAATCGGAGTTGTCGTTTGATCGTGGCAGCTCGAAACGCATTGAATTATTTTTAATTTTAATTTGGCGAGTTAACATAGCCATTTTTCAAAAAGTCTCGGATTTCGACGAAACTAGTTTCATCGGATCCGTAATGTGATATTATTGTAAGGTTTCAAATTTCGTGTCAATTGGATTTACCGTTTGTCCGGTACGAATTAAAACGCCTAGAAATCGATTTAATCGGTTTAATTTAAATTGAACGTTTATAGCCATAACTCGCACAGATGTACGAATTAGCTTTCGAAACCTATTCCATTGTGTTCGGAACGCGGGGTAAACCTTAGAAACGCTGGTTACGGCGCGTGAATCGGAGTTCGAAATTTCCGGATGAATAGTGTTCGATATTTCCTTATAAATAGCCTTCACTCTCTTTAGAAAAAAAATATAAAACTAAAACCCTAATTTAGTTGTAGCCGCCAGTTATCAAATGGAAGGCCAGAATTTGATTTCACTTTCTCCTCAAAATCTCTCAATCCATTCACAATCAAGCGAAGTGATCAACTACAACATTGTAGAGCAAGGCGAGAGCTTTCGATCCATACGGATATGATGGAGTTTAGGGTCGCGTAGTGGGAGAAAAAGGGGGCCGACAGTGGCCAGGTGCGCACGACTTCCAAGGCTAGAGGTGGGGCCGAGTTCAACTATGTTAGGGGCGTGAGTAGCTCTTGCCGCGAGCTTTCCATTGGCGCTTCCTGATCGATGTGAAGTGGTTGGTGTTTGGTGAAAAATTTAACCCTAATTTCCTATAAGTGGGTACGGCCTTGCGTGAGTACCTGGAGGCAAAGTTGCGTGTGTTAGGAAGAAGGGGGGAGAGCCGTTGGATTGGGAGTGGAGGGTGATGATGAGGGTATTAAATTTTTAAATATGTTGTAATTATAGTTATAAAATCGTGTACAAACTTCATAAATTCATAACTTTTTCATACGAGGTCGAAAACGCGCGAAACCAGTTGCGTTGGAATCGTATGGACGAGCACTACGCGATGGAATTTGATTGGAGTCATTTGGAGTTAGTGAAAATTTCGTGTAAAATTAAACGCGCGTTTAATTTTATCCGAAATAAATCGCTAAAACGAAATTGAAATCAAGGTGAGAACTTCTCACTCAATCGAATCAGTTTCGATTTTATTTTAAATAGTTAGATTTAAAATATTTGAATGCATGTTTGAATGATGATTGATATCTATTGATTGTTAAAATAGACATTATGCGCCGTTAGTAAGCGGATGTTATTTATTAAAAACATATACCGCGAATATTTCATAAACAGTGAAATTGGTATTATATATAATAGCAATATATATATATTGGCATATGTATATATTGGAGTTATTGATTTCCCGCATTTGTTTAGCGTATAAGACCCTATTGCGCCGTTATTAAGCGGATAATATTTTAAATCCCATATACCGCGATAATTTCGTACTGGAGCGAAATTGGTATTGTGCTAATGTTTGTGGATGCAGGAAAACATGTTGGAGGGATCCAACTGGATTCCTCAACAGTATTTATTTGATTTCAGATATTTTGATATTTGATTGATTATCATATCGATATATGATATCGTTGTAGTCGTGATTGACTATTTGGTGTGTAGCATCATTGAACCAAATTTTGGAATTTTAAAATGATTTTTAAAGTGATTTTTGAAAACATACTATATGTTTGGGATTGATCCATTTTAAATAAATAAACGTATAATTTTAATGTTATAAAAATTATGATTTTTGAGAAATATAGTTAAAAACTGATTTTTGAGAATATGATGCTAATGATTTTAGAAAATAGTTTAATCGGGATTTTAGAATTTATTGTGAAAAGTTTAAATATAGGATTTATAAAATTTAATTATTTTATGAATCAAAATGGTGAAATAATAAAGGAGATTAAAGACGTTTTAAAGAATAATATAAATTGATTTATATTAAGAGATTTAGAAATGGATATTTATAAATTGAAATATTGACATTATAAAACGAGTTTTTATAAGTGTTAGAATGAATTGTGAATAAATTTCATAAATGAATGAAATTCATAAAATTATAAACGGTGAAGTTATAAATGGAATTTTATAAGCAGTAGGTTTGTAAAATTTATAAAGTTATTAAAAGAATGGTTTTGGATAAATAATCGAATCTTATAAGTTATAAGGTTTATAATTATGAAGTTCAAAGGAACGATTTTTCAAACAAATAAATTATAAGTAAAATTATAATATGAACCTTTAGTTTATAATTTGGGGAAGTTTAAAAGAACGATTTCGTAAATAATCGTTTTATAAGCATTTAACTTATAATGTGAACTTTTGATTTATAATTGAGTTATAAATCGAATAGGTTACTAAAGGAAATTTATAAAGGAAGTAGTTATAAAACAAATAGAAATAGAATTTATAAACGTTGTTTTATAAATTCGCAAACGACTTATTTTGATAAGTAAATTGTTGAAACCTATTAATGGAGTTATATTCACATTTTTTTCTGTGAATAATCCTTTGAAATGAAATATATAAAAGGATGAAATTTGTTAACGTAGTATATTCACGTTTTTGAATAGTGAATAATATGTTAAAGAAAATGTTTAGAATGTGATATTTTAAATTAAATTAAAACGATCTAACGATGTTTTAAAATGTGTTGAGATTCAGAACCATAGATTTCAACATTTATTGTTGAAATAGACGTTTTCGAGAAACAGAAGGAAATGGTGGACTATAACACTGTTGTTATAGTAAATGATTTCCGGAAGGAAATGTTTTGTATAGTATTGGGATTTATATATCTATTTTAATTTCGAATCCCTATACTAGTGATTTTGGGTTGTCGTAACGATGTTTTACGTAACATTCGTTTTGGCCCAAATAAATATGTTTAAGAGAATGATTTCCTTAAAGAATGAAATATATACTTAATCTCGATTTAAGTATATTGAATATTTTCTAAGTGTTGAAAATAAATAAAATTTGTGAATTACTTATTAAATAAGTATGGAAATGTTTTCCGATATAAAGTGAATACTTTGAGAATTTATCTTTTTGAAGATAAATTGAAATGATAAATTGAAATCGTATATGCATGGATATTTTGAAATATAAATTCACTATGGAATTTATAAAAGAAAGTGGAATTTGTTTAAAAATAAATATTGATTTATTTTTGAAGTAGTGAAATTATATGTCTAGTAAAGATATTTTGGAAAATAAATAATTTGGAAAATTATTTGGAAACTGGTGATGTGTGCATATCAATTGATAGTTCAATAACCGACTATCAATATTTCCCTTTGAATGGGTAATTGATGTGATTTGTTTGAATTTGAATGCCACACTTATTTTTGAATAAGCGCTCACTATTCGGGTTAACCGGGAAAGGACCATGGGGTCGTATAACCCATTCTGAATATGTGATACGTCGTTATGAATTGCATTTGATGACCGGTGTTGAAGACCGGGTATTTGCGAAAGCGATAGGATGACCTATCGATTGTCTCTGCACTGGGTAGCTCCTGGTATAGAGATTTCCTAAGTGATGGGAAATTCGATCGGGATTGTGAATACCCGGATTTCAAGGGCTTCGTGAGAAGTGCCTTCGGTTTTGTTCGAGCCCGGAACAGACTTGTATGGATTGTATGTCTGACATTACAAATTGAGATATAAAGCCGATTTCATTTAAATATATTTCTGTTGGTGGCGGAGAATTTATTCTTTTAGCTTAACACCCTTCTCTGAGACGTACGAGCTCAGAGGTTATATAGTTGAAGTTATCAGCGATATATTCCCAATTTGGTAATGTGGCATGCTGAGTGTTGCTGTAAATGATCATTGTGTTGATTATTTGTGATAGGATCATTTGTTTGATCGTCTATCTTTGTGATCATTTCTATGATCATTTGTTGACCCAAAGCATGGCTTTTGTATAAAGTATGTTTTTGTGGACGTGACTTCGTCGAGCCTCACACCCCGTGAATGGTCAAAACAGGAAAGATGCGGCAAGGTTATGAGGGGTAGCGCCCTTTAGGATATGTGCATCTCCTTCTGGAAAAGGGTGGTATCATGGTATGGAGCCCAGATGCTTACTCATGTTGAAAACACTTTGTTATGATTGTGTGAATTGATTGCGAGCGCTCGGTGAAAGGTCCCAAAGGACCGGGGGATGGCATATTCGGTCAGTTGTTACTCAGTTAGGGGTAACCCGGCCTTGTGTTGGTAGAGATCCGGTTTGGTTCTCGGGGATATCCATCCAGAGGCATCCTCATGTGGCAATGGGAAGTTCCTTGGCCTGATCATTCGTTGGAAATCCAAAGAAACAATATGTGACTTGTACGGTATTAGTTGCAGAACCTGCTTCCTCAGGAAGTAGCTATAGTAGGCATAATATAATGGTACCTATGCTGGCTAAGATTTATATTCTACTTTCGAAATAAATTTTTTCTACACTATGCACTAATAATAATATCAAAAAAAAAAATGGTTTGATTTTAATACGTACCAAGCATCTTTGACTATCATAAGGAGAAATCTTCCCCAAGTCTGCGTTTGCATTGTGTGTGTGGCGGGAGGTCTTATGGTAGTCTCATTTTTAAAAGCATTGCGAATTGACTTTAAAAATATTCCTCTATTTTGATTTTAAAGATAAATAAACTGTTTTGAGTTCTCACACCAGTCACATGACTGACTCGGAGTTTATTGTTTTCCTTCCTAAACTCTGGGTGCCCACCAATTTCCACACGGGCAGTCAAGAGTTAGGTTTATCAGGATATTCTGGAGTTGCTGGAGGCAAGCTGGATGGCATGGCATATTACTACTATATAGTATTTCTTTTTCCGCTGCACTGTTTGTTGTTGTACACTCTGATGATATGATGTAATGAAATGTAATGTATGAAATGTAATAACTGATATAGTTCTTTGTTTAAAGATTATTCATTTATTATTATATGTTGTTCCGCTGCGAATTGTGAGATTCTGATATTGTTGTTCTGTTGTTTTCTATTCCATTCTATTTTCTATTCTGTTTTCTTTTCTTTCTATTCTCTTTCCTCTCCATCTTCTATCTTTTTCTTTGTCTTTCTTTTTCTTAAACCATAACATTTCGGGTTTTTGGCCTTCGATTTCTCGGCAGTCGATAAAGTGAGTATCGATGTTGAATTTTCGAAAGTTGAAAAATTCGGGACGTTACAGCGGTGTACTTTTGGTAAGGGGGTGCACCCTCCTAGTCATTTTTGGAAAATTTTCCTTTCCTAATTTTTGATTCAAACTGAATTAATTTTTTTTAATTGCATCGGGATGTTGCTTGCACACTTTGCTATGTTTAATTATCTGTGCCCACTCTTTATGCTTGGATATTGTTCTTGTGAGAGGAAACATGTTTCTTGTTTTACGGCATGATTTCACATGATGTTTATGTGTTTCATTGTTATTTGGAGTTTACTCATATAAGATTTATTGTCTGTCTCGAGTTGTTTTTAACCTAAAACTCTTGAATACTCATTTATATTTGAGTAGTCCAGGAGTCACAGGTTTCTTAAGGCTCTTTTGAAGTTGATGGACAATCAGGAGGCTCCTTATCTATTTAGCAATCTATTTCCATCGTTTGTTAGTTTATGCATGTGTATGTTATATCAACAACTGTAAAGGTAGATTATTATAACTGTTCAGGCTGATGGTAGTACTTATATTGTAACTCCGATAACTACATGTTGAGGAGTAACCTTATATACTATTTAATTGTTAGATTATGTTTGACCATTCCATTGTGAGATTTCTATTCTGTTCTTTTATTTTATCCCAAGATAATTCGTCTTTCGGATGCTTAGGCAACGACGCGCGAATACTATGAATGTATTAATTATCATTCATAAGGGTCAGAAAGGTGGGTCGGTACAAAACTTTTCTTCATATCTCGGTTCATCTTCATACTTCCTAAATGATTTGTAAACTTTAACCGATGACATTCTCGAAGAACTTCGTTCCTTTGATTATCCACATTCGGAACACACAACTATCCCTTTTTTCTCAACCATCCTCTTTGGTCAAGTGTAAAATCTTTCAAATTATTAACCTCGTTTCCCACTTCCAGTCTCTTAATTCATTCGACCAACGATGGATCATCTTTCTCCCTTGCATCAATCCTTTCGAGCAGTACCACTGTGATGACACACTATTTTTAATGTCTAAAATCAATTATAACCATTGTTAAAATCCTTTGCAACTAATTTCAGGTATTAAATTAAGTGGACCATGGTCATATAAAATTTAAAAAAATCTCGAACAATGAACAAAAAGGTAGACCTTCTAGGAGAATTAAACAACAATACATTATCACAATAATTCAAATACCATGTAGATTTAATAAATTTAATTACATCACATCATTCTAATACATTAACCACCATTAATTCATAAAAATAATCTATGTGTAAGTGGAATATACCAAGCCAAACAACCGCAAATATGGCCTATATTAAGAACTTTGCTGCCTCTTATGCTCCTACTTGCGACTTTATACACACACACACACACACACACAAAATAAAGAGAAATGTGATCAATTATGTTTAGACTGGACCTAACACTTTACAATCCAACCATAGGATAGAGAGCTGTTGTAGAGGAAAAGACTGCCTACTTACCCTTTTTGAGGATCAAACCCACGCAGTTCTTTTTCATTTTCTTCTCCTGCGTCTAAATACTCGTTAACACATAACAATCACGATATCCAAGAAAATGATATAAACCATGCAACCAATGCAAGTAGGATTTCCTACCAATTCATTAAATCAAACAATTATAAATGTGGAGCAACAATAATAATGACAACATAAAGACAGTAAACATCACACAAGTTTGGAAAAATCAATGTTAGTCCTAAACATCAAACAAACACAACATCAACAAATATGTTGTACTAATCATTTACTATTATTAATAGATCATCAATGTAAGTACAAATCAAATAAATATGTACCAACTCAATATATTTGTAACGACCCAAAAATTTAACACCGTTAATATCAATCTAATTAAAAAATGGATTTTAGTTAAAAGATGAATTGGGTATCTTATTTATAATTATTACAAAGGTCTTTCCAAGTTGATCGATTTGATATATAATTATGATGGTTTGGAGTTAGAATTTGCAAAACAGAGGCGATACAGTGTTCAAATAGCATGCATAGCTATTTCAGATCAAATTGGATACACAATCCATAGCCTAGCCTAACAACTATATAAATAAGGCCAAGAAACCCTAACCATCATCTCTGTCTTCAATTTTATTCTCTAATATTGAAATTGCTTAATTATTAGCTAATGGTGATTAGAAATTAATTAAAAAGTGATTAAAAATTTGAAATACTCAAATCCCATCGAATAATATATCATTTTAAAGTTCTCAATTAGTAAAGGCAGTAAGTATACATCTATGGTCAAAGGAAAATATATTGTACCCATGATGATCATTTAGAGATTTCTAGTTTCAGAGTTAATCAATGCAATTGAGGTCATGGAACTATAGACCAAGAGGAGTGGTGCATGACGGTGGTGGCATGTCTTATTGACATCAGATGGATTTGGCCAATTTGGGTTCAAAAGCCCTAATCATGCTATGGCGACGATGGTTAAATTAGGAGACCGGGCATGGTGGTTTAGGTAGTGAAGTCGTTTGGGTTTTGTGTGGTATGTCACTACGACGCCAAGTTGGACGAGTAAAGTGTGATTGATGGTCAAACTTTTCGATAGTAGGTGCACGGATATGATTTCTAGTGATAAAGGAGAAGTTTATTATTTAGCCCATATAATTTCTTTATTTACAAGTTAGTCCCTGAAACTTCTAACCTCTGTATCTTATGCATACGAACTCTGGTTTACATGTAATTTATTGATGATGTTGATGTTTAATAGTTTAGTGTTCTACTTTTATTGTTGGCTTGTATGATGATTTGTTGTGGTGATAAGTTGGAATACTATTTTCTTCTTGTGCTATCTATATTGGTTGCAATGATGGCATGGATGCTATAGTTGTTATGTACTAATAAGTATTTTGATGTAGGATAAGAGTAGGAAATAGAACTATATAGGCTTGATCCTTTTATAGGGGTATGTAGGTAGCTTTTCCCTATGCTATAGGCACCGAGCCTATGATCATAGTGTGCTAGATAAGGCATACTCCAAATATAGTTGAAATCTTACATGTATATATGTGTATTTTAAGTTCGAGGGTAAAAACAAAGAATGGAGCAAAAAGTTTGGAAAGATAGATATATCTCTTACCTCAAATTTTTTATAGTTGTTATTTTAATAATTAATGTATTGAAAAATGTATTATATCTGATGTACTGGATGTGTATAATATTTAATTATTAATATGAGATTATATATATATGTATGTATATGTATATATGTCGATGTTTAAATTCTGCTATGAGGATTTCCTTTCGTATGTCCATTTTTTGGACTTTTTAATTTTTATCTACTCTTAGTCCACTGTTTTCAATATCTAAAATTAGTTGTAACCATATTATAACATCGTTTATAATTGATTTTCAATGTTAAAAATAGTGGATTGTCACACTTGGTATCAGAGCTTTGGTTTAGCAACTCCTGATGCCTTGGTAGGTTGATAATGCATAATGATCTACACCTTAGGTTGGGATAGCATATAGAATTAGAGAGCGTTTTGATTGAATATTATTTTCTTTATGTGTATGGGTTATTGTTAACCATCGACACCCTAAAATGATGTTTATTTATGATGACCTTTATATGAAAGATAAATAAGTAGGAGTCAGGTAGGATGAACACTTATAAGAGTATTTAGGTTTTGGTTATAACTCGAGTGACACACACTTGATGTTAAATTATAATTGAACTTGACCTTAATAAGATGGGATCACTTATTATTTTAGTGTGAATAATATTGGTTTGGAAACTTGTAGAACATATGCTTCCGATTTTAAAAACATTTTATGAAAAAATGGATATTTTTAAGAATGTAAGTGGTTTGTTGAAATTTTTGATGAGAATAAAGTTTTAGTTTGGAATAAAATATTTTTATGAAGATATTCTCAAAATGGGAAATGGACATAGTAAAAATATTTTGTTTGAAAGTAGTTTTAGCAAAAGGTGTTTTAATTAGATATTGGAAGTTTAATTCGGTCTTTGAAGAAATATATTTAAACATCCACTGTAATGTGCTTCCAGAATGGTATTATGATTTAGAAATGCTATACTAGAAGGGGAAATTTTTATCTAGAAAAAGAGAAATTTCGTTGTTAAATATTTTATTTAGGAATATTGTTTAAGGATGTTTAGTTTAAAATATTTTTAAAATGTTTTGATGAGAACATCTTAGCATGAAGTTGGTTTTAATTTATGAACATCCTTAGAATAAAAAGAGGGACATTTTGGAAGGAAATATTTTTTAAATGATATTTTAAAGTATATACCGTAAGGTCTGATGAGTACTTATTCGAGAAGATGTTTTGAGGAAGAGAAACTGTTTTGATAATAGTATAAAATTTAAAATGTTTTCATCAAAAGGACCATATTAGAGAATGTTTAATAAGAATCCTTATCTTAAAAGAAGAGAACAATTTTATAGAAATCTTTTATTTAAAAAATTATGTTATTGGTGTAACAACCCATAATTTTTGAGTTTTGGAATTCGAATATTTAATTATAACAACCCTGAATTTTGAGAGGTAATTAATCAAAGTTTGTGATAGTTAAGAGCTATAATATGATTTTCTTTAATTTTCTCTATACTAAAATTGAAAAAAAAAATGCGGAAAAGAATTTCATGTGCTCAACTTATTTCACAAGCCCAAAATGCATTAGTGCCTTATCTAGACTTGTTAATTCTAGAATTTTCCCTTGCCTTCTTAAATGCACTTCATGTTGGTTGATAACTTCTCTTATAAGCTTTGTTTTGATAACATTGCTTGAAAACTCTGTTAGTTTCTCTTGAAAGCTTTGTTTTGACAACTAAGTTCTGTTTGGAAGCTTTCTTTTCTGGCTTCTCTTAGAAGCTTTGTTTTGAGATCTTTGGTTGGAAATTTTGATAGCTTCTCTTGGAAGCTTTGTTTTGATAATGTGTTGAGAAGCTTTGATGGTTTCTATTGGAAGTATTATTTTGATGGCTTCTCTTGGAAGCTTTGATAGCTTCTCTGGAAAGTTTTGTTTGGAAAATCTATTTTGCTAGCTTCTCTCGAAAGCTTTATTTTGATACCTTTGCATAGAAACTATGATAGCTTCTCTCATAAACTTTATTTTGATAGCATTGTTTGGAAGCTTTGATAGCTTCTCATAGAAGCTTTGTATGATAGAGTTGATTGCAAAGCTTTTATAGCTTCTCTTGAAAGCTTTTTTTTTGTGATATATATTTAGAGTTCATTTGTGAAGTGGAATAACCAATTTCTTAAGTTCAAAAACAATCTCTAGAAAATACTCCTACTTGTTTCAGCCATATCTTTTAAAATATTCATCCAAATCAAATGATTCTTTTTTTATTGGAAACATATCTCAAGATGGAATAAATTTTATTTAGACCACTTTGCATAATTCGTAGTGGATGATTACCAAAACTCGCTTAGAAGTGAAGTTATTTTCTGGCATAGATTTTATTTCTAGAATATGTACCCTCAGTTTTTAAGCCATAAATTTCATACTTCTTATCCAAGTTCAATGAATTTTTTTTGAAAAGGTGATTAGAAAAGAAACAATTTTCAATTGTATCACATTCTCCCATCCGAAATTGTCCTTGTCAAACTAGATTACAATACAGATCATTTTCTGGTCAAAGTTTTAAAGGCAAATATTTACCTCAACTTGCAAAAAATCATATCAAATTCCACAATGATCCAGTCAACCTCAAATCTTTGCTAAAACTATCCCTGTTTAATCTTCTATGCACGTCCAACAAGTGGCATGGCACTTCCTAGGAATAATTTGAAGGGATGGAGACAAGAAGGAGTACGGCTGTGAGCATGAGAGAGAAAGGTAGAACTTGTCTTAAATGCTTTGCTCTGGGTGATGGTAGGAGGGTTCTAAGGTTCTTCCTTTGGCTTAGGAGGGCTTGGTCATGATTTTAGGACTTAGCTAAATGTTGGTGAGATCTTTACAATTTTTTGAATTGTATAATGACATATATGCAAGTTTAATGCAAGTATAATAAACTTAACACATTAAAAAGTAAAGTTTAAAACCCTTGGCTCTTAAAAGTAAATAGGTAACTCTAAATTAACTACAATCACTTGTATACCTTTTATAATAAGTGGCATGGGCTACACTTAGTATATGAATGCTTGGTTAAATGATGTGCGAAGTTAGAGAAGTGTTTATAAATATTCGATAGAAGGAAGTGTTGATTACCAATTATTGTTGTGTTTGTTTCGTTGACTGATTATTTAATATGCGCCCGACCATTTTTATGAGCAATTCCCTTTTTCAAGAAATAGGTTGGGCAAAAATAATTATGAGCATTTAACAGCCAACACTTTGTGATTGGAATTTCATAATTTGACTATACGGTGTTTAACAATAACATTTGACTTTGGTCGATGATAATTACATATGAATTGAAAACGAACATCTTATAGTTGAAATCTCACAATTTGACTATATGATGTTCGAATATAATATTGGTTAAGGAATTAATTATAATAAAAGGACTTCACTATAAAATTAAAAAGATATATATCTTCGAATGGAATGTTTTCCAAAGAGATATATAGATATTTTGAAAATAAATATTTACAAAAATGCTTTCCCATATTTTGAGTATAAAATATATTTCAGGAATAAACGTTGATTCTAAATGTTTTGGACCAAAGAGGATCTGAAAAGCTGTTATTTCAAAAAACTTAAACCCAAAAAAAGTATGAATGATACAAAAGATGTGCACATTGTTATTTCAAAAGGTTTTGAAATAAAACTGGGAATGTAGTTCAAAGAGATTATATACGAAAAGGATTATATTTTGATTGCAACAAAATTAACTGGATTTAAGAAATCTAAATGCAAGGGTTAAGTCTAAGCGGGTATATTTGAAAGCCACATTTGCATGCTACATGCTATGTAGTTAGGGAATTTCATTTATGTTTGTGCATCGTTGGCTCTTTAACTCTAATTGGTTGTAGGAGAACTACATTGGCTTGATTCTGTATCTGATTACTCACCCAATCAGATAGGGGTATATAGGCAGTCACAGGTGGTAGTGATGCAGCTATAATAATGATTTAACATTTTTCTGTTTATTATTTTCTATTTCATTTTTTTTTGATGCAACTTCCCTACTTTCCAAATTTATTTGGCATTGACATGTTTATTAAATCTATAGGAAGGGCTATTGGTATCCCTCACATCAGAGTTATGTAATGGTAGATTATTGTATCTGAGTTTTCTTTGTTTTAAAGCACACCTAGTAGAATAAATGATTACTTTGATAAGTTTATTATTAACATTGTAACCTATACATTTAGTGTTGTTGTATACTTAGCAAATGATATTGTGATAAACTGGTAGTTGTCATTCGTTAGTTTTAAAGCAGATGGGTTTCCGGTGATTTTGACTTGTCTGAAAATCTGGATAATTATAGTTTTATATCAGAGCTTATGTTAGGTGCCTAAGTAAAATTTTGACCTAAGATTAGTAAATCATCCTAGGAATTTTAAATAAAACTACCTTATTTTGATAAATAAAAATAAGTTAGGATAAGGCACCGTACCTTCGACGGGGATTACGGGTAATATCATTTTTGGTATGTTTAATTTTTGTTTAATGTTTATACTAATAGGTATAATTTGTTGATCCATTATCAAGCACCGTATATAGAGGCTTAACAAAATTTTAAATATATATGTCTATGTTCATACATTTATCTATATATTTTCTTTTAGTTTACAAAATTGATGGTATATATATTTATGTTTATGAACATGCATGTTAGGTCATGACGTAACAAAGAAAGGAATGCTCTTATGTACAAAATGGCAAGTGTAAATAAGTCAATTTATTATCTAAATTTAACTCATGCATACATATGTCATATTAAAAATTAATTTGAAAAGGAAGGAATGAAGTGGCTGGTGAAGGAAGGAATAAAGTGACTTGTGAAGGAAGGAATGAAGTGGCTTAAGAGGGAAGGAGGATAGTGGCTTATGGAGAAAGATAACGACTGGTACGAAAGAAGTGGCCTCATTGCAAATAAGATAATCTAGTGTGCTAAGTGGAAAATACTGCGCTCATAGATAAGGGGGCATTCTCTCCAATTGAAAAAATGAAGGTCTACAAAGTAGGAGGATCAAGAGGAGTGACTTAAAGGCTACATTCACACAAATTGAGGCGATAAAAGCTTTATATTTATATATTTTCCATTCCATAATGTGTTAATTAAATTGTTTGGTTTAAAATTGTTAAAACGCCTTTAAGTAATTCAGTCATAACATTTGCAAATCTAATCGGAATTTACATTTCTATAATGTTTTGAAAAGCTAACTCAAAGGGCTACAAATTTTATGTTTATTCCTTTTCCAAATTTGTATATCTTAAAGCTAAAATCAAGATGCAAAGTCGAGTTCATACCCAGACCAAAATGATTAGGAGGATCATTCAAAATCATCTTGTAGTATACTAACCATAACTTTTCATTCCTTGAATTGATTTTATCAAAATTTATCTTGTTGGAAAGCTAGTTTAATATTCTACAACTTTTATTATATATACCTTTTTAAATTTCGAATGCTTATTGCCCCTGATTCATATAATATTTTTGAAATCCGTCAAATGGTTTGAAAAAGATGATTATTTTGGATAAATCTTTCATATTTAATACCTCATAAATGATTTCCTAAGTTAAAAGTTTATATTTTTCAAAAGAAAAGAGTTACTTATATTGGAAGATGATTTACAATGTATAAAAGTATGTTGGGAATATTTTGCTTCTACTTATGGAAGAGTTTTTGCAGATCATTTCGCCAATGATGGTTACCTTCAGATGATGGATGTGCAATATAAGACTGTAGATCTTGGTTGGTGCACTATTACTCTATGTTGGTAATGAATCGAGTAGAGTATGTCCTTACTTGGTGTTTGGACGCCGGTCGCAATGGGATCTAATCCAACCTGAGTGTGCGGTTTAGATCTATATGGAGTATACTGAGTGTCAATGCGGTATAAGACTGTAGATCTTGGGTAGTGCACTATTACTCTATGTTGGTAATGAGTCGAGTAGAGTACATCCTTACTAGGTGTTTGGACGCTGGTCGCAATAGGATCTAATCAAAACTGAGTGTGTGTTTTAGACCTATGTGGAGTAAACTGAGTGTCAATGCGATATAAGATTGTAGATCTTGGGTAGTGCACTATTACTACTATACGTCCTTTCTTGATGTTTGGAAGCCGATCGTAATAGGACCTAATCCAAACTGAGCGTGCGGTTTAAATCCATATGAAATAAATTAAGTGTCAATGCGATAAAAGAAAGTAGATTATGGGTAGTGCACTATTACTCTATGGTACATATTGGTACTGCAACAAGTAGAGTACGTCCTCTCTTGGTGTTTGGATTTCGATCGCAATAGGATAAAATAACCTAGGATCTAATCCAAATTGAGCATGCGGTTTAGATCCCTATGAACCAAATTAAGTAAATCTAATCCAAATTGAGTGTGCGGTTTAGATTCATTTTAAGTAAATTGGATGTCGATGTGAATTGGGATGCACATGATCTTGGCTTTTGGTATAAGAAAAGAACTACGTTGGGCCTGATTTAGTAATGGGTACGTCGGCATTTACATTAGTACCGTGAAACAGTTCACTTTTTATTTATATATTCTTTTATGTGCATATATCTCCATATAATTAGATTGTAGGACATGTAGATGTTGAACCAAAATTGGGAAAGAATAACCAGGAAATACCTTTATGAGTATTCCTTATAATGTTATATTGCAAGATGATTAGAATATGTTGGTTTAGTCAATAACTATTCATCACTTTAATGTTCACTTATGATATTGATTATATCGATTCTGTTATGTCCCAATCGATTAATTTATAAGAAATGCTTTAACTTGTTGATATATTATGCGATTGTTGGGTAGTTAGTAGAAGGGTTCCATCCTCAACGTATCACTAAAATGCCTCTAATTATATGATATTCGAGTGTACCTTAAATTTAAGTTTCGAACTCCAACTTAATGAAATTGTTTGGAAAAATGGTAATACTTTCATGCTAAACCATACATGGATACACAGTATTACTTTTGTCAAATATTTTGCTTTTGTTATATTTTTTGCTGCATAGAATTTTGAGGATGAAATTCTTTAAAGCGGAAGAATGTAACAACTTGTAATTTTTGAGTTTTCGAATTCGAATATTTAATTATAACAAACCTGAATTTTGAGAGGCAATTGATTAAAGTTTGCAATATTTAAGAAATATAATATGATTTTATTTAATTATTTCTATGCTAAAAATGAGAATATATGTGTGTATGTATGTGTGTGTGTGTGTATGTCGAAAAGAATTTCATGTGCACAACTTATTTCATAAGACAAAAATTCATTAAGGCCTTATCTAAACTTGTTAACTCTAGAATTTTACCTTGACTTCTTAAATACACTTCATGTTGGTTGATAGCTTCCCTTGGAAGCTTTGTTTTGATAATGTTGCTTGAAAACTTTGTTAGCTTCTCTTAGAAGCTTTGTTTTGATAGCTTCACTTAAAAGTTTTGTTTAGAAGCTTTGTTTTCTAGATTCTCTTAGAAGCTTTGTTTTGATACTTTGCTTGGAAACTTTGATAATTTCTCTTGGAGTCTTTGTTTTGATAGCGTGCTAGGAAGCTTTGATGGCTTCTACTGGAAGTTTTGTTTTGATGGCTTCTCTTAGAAGCTTTGATAGCTTCTCTTGGAAGTTTTGTTTGGAAGCTCTATTTTGCTAGCTTCTCTTCAAAGATTTGTTTTGATATCTTTGCTTAGAAAATTTGATAGCTTACCTTGGAAACTTTTTTTTGATAACATTGCTTAGAGTCTTTGATAGCTTCCTCTGGAAGCTTTGTTTGATAGAGTTGCTTAGAAAGCTTTTATAGCTTCTCTTGGAAGCTTTGTTTGATAGAGTTTCTTGGAAAGCTTCTATAGCTTCTCTTGGAAGCTTTGTTTTGCCCATATTTATTTAGATTTCATTTGCAGAGGGGAATAACCAATTTCTCAAGTTCAAAAACAATCTCTGGAAAATACTCCTACTTATTTCGACCATATCTTTAAAATACTCATTCAAATGAAGTGATTTTTTTGTTGGAAACATATCTCAATAAGGAAGAACTTTTTTAGACCACTTTACATGATTCGGAGTGGATGATTATCAAAAATCGGTTGAAAGTGAAGATATTTTCTGGCCGAGATTTTATTTTTTGAAATACACACCCTCAGTTTTTGAGCCATATCTTTTGAACTATTTATCCAAATTCAATGATTCTTTTTCTATTAGAAAAGTGATTCAAAAAGAAACAACTTTCATTTATATCACATTCTCTGATCGAAATTTATCCTTGTAAAAACTGGGTTGCAATGCAGATTATTTTCTGATCGAAGTTTTTAAGGCAGAATATACACCTTAACTTGCGAAAATCATGTCAAATACAAAAATGATCTAATCAACCTCAAATATTTTCTAGAACTACCCTTGTTTAATCCTATGTTCACATCCAACAAGTGGCATTACACTTCTTAGGAATAATTCGGAGGAACGAAGATAATAAGGAGTACGACCATGAGCATGAGAGAGAAAGGTGGAACTTGTCTTAGACGCTTTGCTTTTGGTGATGGTAGGATGATTCTAGTGCTCTTGCTTTGGATTAGGAGGGGTTGTCCCAAGATTTTAGGACTTGGCTAGATGTTGGTCAGATATTTATAATTTATTTGAATTATATAATGTTATACATGCAGGTGTAATGCAAGTTAGTAAACTTAAAACATCAAAAATTTAAGTTTGAAACCTTGGCTCATAAAAGTAAATAGGTAACTATAAATTAATCAGAATCACTTGTATACCTTCTATAATAAGTGTCATGGGCTACACTTAGTATACGAATATTTGGTTGAATGATATGTGAAGTTAGAGAAGTGTTTATAAATATTCGATAGAAGAAAGTGTTGGTTACCAATTGTTGTTGTGTTTAATTCATTGATTGATTATTTGATATGTGCCTGGCCATTTTTATTAGCAATACCCTTTTTAAAGACATGGTTTGGGTAGAAATAATTATGAGCATTTAACATCCAACACCTTGTGATTGGAATTTCATTATTTGACTATATGGTGTTTAACAATAACATTTGTGTAACAACCCGATATTTTCAACCATTCGCATCCATTTTAAGTGTATAGGTAGACACTTATGCCGGAATTGAATTGCTCAAAATACCGCGTTGTAAATAAAAATTTGGCAAATCTCGGAATATGCAGTAAATAAAAATCACAGATCACAGACACATAGTAATAATAATGCAGCGGAAGTAAAAGAGATAGTAGTTCATGAAGCTACTATATAAATATATCAGAGTTACATAAGATACAATAGAAGAAATAAAGTACAACAGAAGTTTAAATATGATAACCAAGTACAAGCTGAATAGAACAACCGAACTGAAAAGATGAAACTTGACAAGTAGGTAATCTCCAGTGATTCCAATCTCCAGAAAGTGGAAATCCAAATCTGTGAATAACTCAGGCTGACCCGAGCGAAAATAAAAATACAAACACTCGAGTCAGGACATACATACTTATACAATGTACCAACTCAAGTGAACTGTAGAAAAGGTACAAGTAACTTAGAAGATGCTTGGGACTGCCCATCCTCTAAGGATCCGTTAAACTATTTACTACGTAGTAATATACGCTATATACAGTAGTGTCTAATCAGTAAAGTATAATCATACAGAAAATAGCGTTAAGGGGATGGTGAACCTTAACGCGGTCGGATCTTTAAAACCAAAATCGTAGTGGGCTCGCTATAAGGAGATGACACGGCACGCGAGGCAATGCCAGGGTGGATACACCGTTTGCACTCCCGGACCGGTGGTGACGACAAGCCAGCAGCTTCCGCCCACCTCGAACAATACCCCCGAATCAAAGTGGCGCCACATATCGAATCACAAAAGTAATAGAATGGTTTACGATGGAGCATGCTCGATGAAAGGGTGCGACCCTTTGTATAGCCCGATATAGCTCCTGTTTTAGTCATTTATGCCAACTCACGGGAGTTGGGTCCACGTAATATACCTCGAGAACGTCGCCACCATCCTACTTCATTCTGGAATCTCCACCGCGTACACAGTTGTTAAATTGGTTTTCGGTATTGGCCGGCTATAAGACAATATCCGATCCCGGTTTCTTTAACAACCAATCGTTATTATAACCCGTAATTATAACTTTGAAACAATATTTTATACTTCAAAACTAAAATGTCATTTCAACCCAAACCTTAATCAAAATAAAGATTAAATCATTTCCAAACCATTTCAATATATCATCATACCATATCTTTCAATTCAAATATTTATCAAAATAAATATCAAGTCATTTCTAACCATTTCAATATTTTAAATTAACATATCCTTTAAAAACTTCCTTTCAAATCATTTTAATACATCAAAATATCATAACCTTTCAAAGCTTCATTTTTCAAATCATTTAATATCAAAATATCATATCTTTCAAAACTTCGTTTCAAATCATTTTAATATATCAAAATATCATATCTTTCAGTACAACATTTCAAATCATTTTAATATATCAAAATATCATATCTTTTCAAAACCACATTTCAAATCATTATTCATTTTATTCAATTTAAAATACCATTTCAATTCATATTTCAAAACAGTTTATATTCCAAAAAAAATCATTTTTAATCATAAAAATGAAGTTATTATGTTAAAAATTAAATTATTAAATTTCCAAAATTTTCAACTTCCAAAGTTCATTCATTCACTTACGTTTATCAAAACAGTGAAATTCCACTTTTCGCAGCATTTAGAAAACGCTACGGAAAGTTACATTCAAAACAGTTCAATTTAACAAAAACAACATTTTAAAATGTTGTAATAGGGTTTACTTAAATTCCAAATAAACTTAGTTAAATTCAAAAATTATAGCACTTACAAAATTGCTATAACAGTTTTAATTCAATTTAGCTTTTTAGTTCATTATCATCAACTACAACATTTACAAATGCTGTAATATCATTTACATTGTAATTAATAGCATTTCAAAAATGCAGTCAATTAACTTCAAATATTTAATATAATTTCTCAACCAATTTTTTTTTATTTAAAACATTTTTAACTCATAATATCATACATTTTCACATTTATAAACATCATTTAATTTTCCTCAAGTTCATGATTTTATAAAGTTAAATTTCCATTCAAAAATCAAGATTTAATAATAATTCACTTATTAAATTGCAATGTTCAATTTTAAATTCCTTGCATTAAATTTCAACTTAACACTTAAGTTCAAATTCTCAAACATAACTTAGTTTTATTTTTATTTGCTTAACTAAAAGTTCACTTTTGAGTCAATTTCATAAATTTTCAATTTTAGTTATGTTTCAAAATTTCAACTTAAATATTCTTTCATTTCACATTCAACTTTATCAAAAATCATTAATATGATATAAAATCACTTTAAATTAATTTAAATTCAAAATATCATAAATTTATCATATTTTCAAAGTTAATTTAAATTCCATTAAAAATTAAAACCAAATTTCCAAAATAACTTACATTCATATTTTCTAACTTTTCCATAATTTATTTAACTTATAGATTTCCAGAAAATAAATAATACTTTACAAAGTTATATTTTTATTAAATTTCAAATCAAGTATTATAATAATTAAATTTCTAAAATATTTTAAATTTTTTAGAAAAACATATTTTAACTACGGGCCTGTATATAATCTTCTACGCTAGGTAAAGTGATACGGGTAATATATCATTTCAACCCGTAATTTACAAAGAAAATCCACGTTTTATCATTTCAAACCCGCAATCCCAAGTTAAAATAAATTAAATAAAAACCGTTCAAGCCTATCATTTCAGCCCATAACGATTTTTCCCTATTCTAAAGTCCGTTCGGGTATGTATCATTTCAACCCATAGTGATTCTAATTTACAGGAAACTTGCAGTGTGATAAACTGATAAAATATAAAGAATAGCATGAAATAACAGTAACATATGATATAAAAGGTGTTTAACAGGTGTGAACATCATATGATAATAATATAAGCAGTTATAACATGTTAATATAGTTCTACAGATTCGCAGGGTGTCAATTTACTACTTATATAAGTACATAATATCTGGTGAGAAATACTCACTTTTTTATGCTGGAGATATTAATTTGAATGACACAACGGATCCAGAAGGCATGACCTTTGATTTTGAGTGGAGAGAAATAGCCAAGATATCATCTTGTAAACAACCCCAAAACAAGACAATATAACTTATGAATATTCAACCAAAACAATATAGAAATAATTGGAAATTTGAAATTAACAAAAAATGAATCAACCTTTCATCAACCATTCAAGAGCTTGGCCATGACATCATTTGGCTCAGCCATGATCAGGTCTAGACCTGAAATGCTCATCCGATGGCCAGTAAAAAGAAGGCAAACAATGGGATGTGAAGAGGTAGGAGTTACTATGCATGAATATGAAGAGGCTTATGCAAATAGTGGGTTTTTGGTTCATTTTGGGCTAGGCTACATGGATCTATGGCTCGGCTATGGCATGTTTCAGATCTGGACAGAGGATGAAGGTGATGGTTAGGGGTATTTCAAGGTGGTGGTGGAGCAATAGGAGGCGGCCAAGGTCATCTAAGGTGATGGTGATGAAGACTAGGTGGCTAGACATGCTTTTTAAGGAGTTTTAACATAGTTTTTGTGGATTTCGCATCATGGTATGGTCATGGCACTTGCTGGTCAGAGGAAGAAGGGTTTTGGTCGTGTATGATGTGGGGAAGGAAGTGGTGGTGGTCGGTGGAGGAGATGGTGGAGGTGTTAGGCCAAACAAAGCAATGAGAGGTCATGGCAAAAATCAAGCAAAACAAAGAAGAAGAATTAGAAAAACGAGAAAAGGAAGAGAGGCCATTGCTTATTTTTCTTTTCTCAGATCTTAAATAGATGTGTATTATTGATGGAATGAGAAACTTTCACGTGAATAAGCAAAAGAAAAGGAACGGCTACAATAAATTGATGCATTGATTGAAAAAGAAACGGTGAAACGACTTTACGTTTCTTAGCTTTTAAAACCTTCCATACTTCCTTTTCTTTTAAATCAAGTAAAACCAAATAAATTTCAGAAATTACATCTAAAAACCGAAACAAAGTTAAATAAAATAAAAATATATAATTAAATTTAAAGAAATATAAAAAGAATTAAGGAAAATATCTACTTCAATGGCTTTGGAAAAATATAAAATTGCAAAATATCAATGGCTTTGGAAAAATATCTACTTCATTTTAAAAATATTCTAAAGAAAAATTTTGAAATAAAATTTATTTATCATTTATAAAATAAAATAAATAATTAATTTTGAGAAAAATAGAAAAGAACTAAAGAAAATGTTTAAAAATTGAAAACAGGGCATGGAAATTACAAGAAAAATACCACTAGCTCTAGAAAAATTCCTACCTCACTTCAAAAATATTAAAAGGAAAAAACATACATAAAATAACATATCAATACATATTACAAAAAAATATGACAAAGAAAAATAAAAGTTATACTATTTAAAATAACAAAATTGCAGAATAAACGAATTGCACTCCATATTGAAATATACATAACTTTCACAATTTAAATCCGTTTCCAACGAAACAAAAAGCAGCGTTCTTAAAATTTTATGTACTTTCATAATAAAAGATAAAATTTAAATTTTCAAACTTTTAAAATTTTAAAATAAAATTCAAAGTTTGACTATTTTGACCAAAAATTCACTTTTTGGAAAATATTCTTTTTAGTCATGCTTTGGAATGATAATTCATATCAAACCTAAAGTTTATCATTCAAAATAAATAAAATAAGTTTTTAAATCAAAAATTTAATTAAAATAATTAAAATATACAAAATAATAAATCACAAAATACAGGGTTGTTACACTCTCCCCCACTCAAAACTTTTCGTCTCCGAAAAGGAATGAGGTACGGGAAAGCGCAGAAAAAGATAGAGTGAAACGAGATTAGGACAAGAAGACAAGGAGAAGGAAATTATACATGATGACTATTGTGGTAGGTAAGTTTAACAAGGTGGAGATGATCTTTCCAAGATCCTCCGGAATCAAGAACACAAGTACGGAAAGGTGGATTCAAAATGAGTACCAAAGATTATCAAAGATTATAGAAGATTTCTAAACAGAAAGATTATAGAAAGATGCCTATACCAGTCTATAGCAAGATGAGGATGATAAGGTCAACCAAAAGATAGTTTGAAAAACAAAATAAGCAAATAAATTTGAAAGCATGGAAATTTCATCTTAAATAGAGAATAAATCTTTACACAAGTTAAATAAATCTTAACTATCTCAAATTTCATTATCTTATTATCCAATCATCTTAAATTAATAATTTTTAAAACTATGGGTTTGAAAAATAATCATGTATTACACTCACAATGTACTTAATAAATTTTATTCTTCTTTATTCCTAATTAAAATTAAATTTATTCCTCCCAATATATTTATCACTTATGTTAAACATACTTACACTTATTATAACCGCTTTCTTTTATTCTTAGTTCTTTTAACTTTATTTTATTGTAAGTTATTCAATTATCCTTTATTATATTTACCTCTGTTAATCATTTTATAATTAAAATTTAGTGTATAACATTTATTATAACCACTCAAATTTTATTTATTAAATCTTTTATACTGTATATTATCCAATTACATTGTTAACTTTTGAAAAATTAAGGTAAGTAATATTTGAATGCAATTGCATTATATAAATAAAACTTTCCAATTAAATCATTTCAAGCTTAAATCATTTATTCAAAATTTTTGATTTTCTTTTTATAATTGAAATTATTCTTTAAAAATAAAATTTAAGAATTACATTTCCGATTTCTTCAACCATTTAGAGGTAAGTAATAATATATACATTATATGTCAAATCAAGTTTCAACCATATATCTATATATATTATAAATCAAGTCATATTTTAGGAATTCAATAAATTTGATTTCCCAAAACAAAGCTGTAGCAAGACTACAAAACAGTCTCTTCACTTCGAAACTCGGAAATGAACGTCGATGATGCTGTAGTCATCACCGAAGTTATTTCCCAACGACAATGAGAAGAGCGCTAATTTTAAACTTAAAATTCTTTGGAAACAAGTTTCTATTTGAAAATACTTTAAATAATATAACCTTTTAAAACATTAAACACAAGGTTTGAAACCATCGGAAATTAAATTCTCAAATTTCTTGTTCAAAATTCATTTCAGTTCCCAAATCAAGTATTATCACTTCAAATAATCAATTTAAATCAGTTTATTAAGTTTCATAAATTTACTTATATATCAAAATTTATTTCATTAATCAAAATTTTAAAATAATATTGTGTCAGTTTGTTCTGTCAAAGTGTTTTAGAAATCCTATCGATAGTGTTGATCAGACGAATCGATCGGAAACCCAAATCAACATCAACAACTCAAACAACACAATAGATAAAACAAAACATAGATATACAAATACAATTCAAAATGTTTGGAAGAATAGATTGGAAACAAAAGACAAGATGATTAAATAACAGAGTAGGGAGGTGGATAAGCTTAAATAAATTGCGGGCAACCTTAACTGGGTCAACCGTGACTTAAATAATAAGATCGATGTGGATTTTTAGGGTAAATCTACATTCGATCTCAGGAGTTAAAGTTTGGAATAACAAACGATATTAGCATCTAAACAAAGGATAGATATAAATCTCTGGTGAATCGATGCTAATTGTAAAGGAGTTTCACCCTTTTACAATTCAAATTTTGAGATTGGCGAGACTGCCAACTCACTAAAAAGATCATTCGAAGCGGAGTTATGGAATACTCCAGGGTCAAAAAGAAGATGAATAGTGAGGGATACGAATGAATCTTGGAACCGTAGAGAATGTTCCAAAATTCAAAGGAATCGAGTCAAAAGGAAGAGATTCAAACTCGAATGAAAGCGGTTCTGTAAATACATTCACTCCATATGCTGAGTTTTGCCTAAAGCTACCAAAGCTCTGATACCAACTGTAACAACCCGATATTTTCAACCATTCGCATCCATTTTAAGTGTATAGGTGGACACTCATGCCGGAATTGAATTGCTCAAAATACCACGTTGTAAATAAAAATTTGGCAAATCTCAGAATATGCAGTAAATAAAAATCACAGATCACAGACAGAGAGTAATAATAATACAGCGGAAGTAAAAGAGATAGTAGTTCATGAAGCAACTATATAAATATATCAGAGTTACATAAGATACAATAGAAGAAATAAAGCACAACAGAAGTTTAAATATGATAACCAAGTACAAGCTGAATAGAACAACCGAACTGAAAAGATGAAACTTGACAAGTAGATAATCTCCGGTGATTCCAATCTCCAGAAAGTGGAAATCCAAATCTGTGAATAACTCAGGCTGACCCGAGCGTAAATAAAAATACGAACACTCGAGTCAGGACATACATACTTATACAATGTACCAACTCAAGTGAACTGTAGCAAAGGTACAAGTAACTTAGAAGATGCTTGGGACTGCCCATCCTCTAAGGATCCGTTAAACTATTTACTACGTAGTAATATACGCTATATACAGTAGTGTCTAATCAGTAAAGTATAATCATATAGAAAATAGCGTTAAGGGGATGGTGAACCTAGTGGAATAAATAACTACTTTGATATCAAAACACACCTAGTGGAATAAATAACTACTTTGATAAGTTTTATTATTAACATTGTAACTTATACATTTAGTGTTGCTGTATATTTAGCAAATGATATTGTGATTAATTGGTAGTTGTCATTTGTTAGTTTTAAAACGGATGAGTTTTTGGCGATTTTGACTTGTCCGAAAACCCGAGTCATTACATTTGGTGAAAATATTTGAAACTAGTTTGATCATTGAAACTAGTTTGATCAAGATATTTTATTTCAAACTTTTCCTTTTGAGTTAAGAATGAGATAAAATATTTATCTAAAAGAATTTTTTTACCAAAAAAGTGTAATTGATTTCAGAAAACCTTTTATTTGGAAATTAATTTTCGTTGTAAGGATTTTCACTTAATGGATACTCTTTGAAAAGTGATGTTTGAAAACAAAACCATTTTTGAGTAAAGAGTTTCGAGATTAAAAATAGCTGAACTGGAAGTTGTTTTATGAAGGATATGTTCAGAGATATATTATTGAGAATGATATATTATAGGTTACCTAGTTTTACAATACTTTAAAGAAATCCTTTGACTAAGATAATGATGATTTTATCTGGAAAGTAAATGGATAAAAATGTAAAATATTTAATCGAATAACATATTTTAGATGTGTTTGTTAAAATGATATTATATTATAAAGATGTTATATTTGGAAATTTTGACAGAGAACTATAAAACTAGACTTTATAACATATGGAGTGAGATGACAGAGTAATGAGTTTTAAGTCTACCTAATGATGATGTTACCTTATGACTATTATGTGTGACTCTCCTATAGGAGTTGTGGGAATGTGTAGTTATTCCCTTCCATGTATTGAGTAGGGATATAGTCTAAGGACTACCTGTTTTAATGTTTGGGAAATTAGCCTTATTGGTTGTATTCAGTCACTTTATTTGAATAACATACGCTGATTTATTTTCTTTTAGGTTACATTTATAACTGCTGCTATGGATCGTAATATGGAATATAGTCTAAGTTATCTACTAGTGCGGAATATGAATATAAAAGTAATAGTAAAGTAAAAGATGCCAATGATTTTTATACTGGTTCGAACTCCCGTTCTACGTCCAATCCCAGACTCCTTCTGGAATTTAACTTTCAACCCTCACTTTATCCCAAGGAACTGTTTTACACCACCTGAGCAACCAAACAAGACTTTTACCACCTAGACAAACAAATAGGACTTCTACCTCTTGAGCAACTGAGCATGATTTCTACAATATAGAAAGTTTTCTTGACTGTATGTGCTCTATAAATAGAAGGGATGAGTCTTTAGAGTAACCCTTCCTATAATCTTCTCCTTTGTGGTATATAGTGTAGCACGTGAGGATTGGAAGCAATTGTAATCACAAATATTGTGCTTGAATGTTCAAGTGATTTGAAAGTGTTTATAAAAGCAAATGGCAGAAAATAGTTTGCAAGAATATATAATAGAATCAAAGAATAATGCTGTGTTTCGCAATCTGTAATCGAGCCATTTATAGAGTTAAAAAGTTGTAACTATTCGTGAAAAGATTCGGCCTAGTGATACCGAAACAACTGTTGAATTAATAGATTTTTCTATTCATTGAAAAGTGCTGACCGTTCAGAAAATAGCCGTTATGATATTCAATCGATTGAAGATATGAATTAAGTAGATTGAAGATATGAATTAATTAGACCGAACATTCAAATGATTTTGAAATTTAAAATTATATTGTAAAGACACTTCATTTAGTCGACTAAACCAGGGTGTTCAGTCGATTGAATGTTCGAACTTTTTTGTGCATGTGTGCATGTTTCAGTCGACTGAATACCCTAGTTCAGTTGGCTGAAAATGTCACTTTCATCCTGTTTGAACTAGTTTTGAATGCAAGTTGTTTTATTAATTTATATAATCAAAACTTAAGTTATTTAATTTAGTTTGAATAATTTTTAAAGGCTTGTGTGCATGCATATACCGCTTAGGAGAGATTCTAACAAATATTAACTACTAACTAGACTATAAACAAACCAATTGTAAATATAGAAACTTGTCTTCGAAATCTTTTGACGTTCGATCTACTGTCGAGTATAATAGTATCTTCTCCTATAATTTTAGTTAGTTTATATAATATATACTTATATGGTTTTCACAATAAAAACATCAAAATACTTGGTTCAAACATTCTCCCTATTTTTGATGATGACACCTACGTAAGTTTAGTAGACTGTAAATTTATGAAAAAGTAGTAAAACTCCCCCTAAATTAGTGAACTACCTATTTATCTTCCTATTTCTCTCCCCTTGTCATCGAGAAAAAGGAATATATGATGTATCAACAATAGAGTGCAAATAATATATATGAATAATTTCAAGAGAATATAGAACTTGAAGTATAGCAATCATCGATATTAAAATGATAAATAAGAATAACATAGGATTGAATCACAACAATTGGTCATGGGTACAAAGAACTAAAAAAAATGAAGCAAAAAAACATACGTAAAAACAAGAGAACTACACTTCATCACTTTTGAATTCTTCCTCTTCCTCTTCTTCCACTTCGAAAGTGGTCCATGAGAAAGGAGCAGGAGGATTCTTGGCTACACTAGTGGAAGCTGAGCCAGTGCATGGGATCTTTTCCTAAATCCTATTCAAGAAAACCTTGATAGAATTGAGCTTCTAGTTGGTTTTGGCGATGGTGTGTCCAATGTTGACTAAACGTTGATTAAGCTTTCATTGATTCCTAGAGACGGTGGTAAGACCCTCTTTGGGAGGAAAATCACCATGGAGTTCAACTATCTTGTCATCTTCTTCTTCTTCTACAAGTCAGGAAGGTTGAGAGGAGGAGGAGCCAATGTGAGGCATACGGGGTTGTGGGATTCCTTGAGCTCGATTAGCCGCCCATTGTTGGAAGTTAATAAAATCTTATGGCGGTGGGCATTTTGGCAAGCCCATAAGACTTAGTATCTTAGAATTAAGCTCTCCGACGGCAATGAAGTCAGAATTGGGAACTTGGGCACCAAAGTTTTCTATAATCCGCATGATGTATGCTCCATAGTAGATCGTATTGAAGCTCCTCTTATGATTGATGGTGAGGAACTCATCAAGGATGACCTTAGCCCAATTGACATTTTCGGAAGGGTAGATGGCGTAAAGTGCTTGGAAGTCGCACTTGTATACTTTCTCATAGCTTATGGTATGAAGTTGGATTGATCAAATGAGAGCATGATGAAGGATCCACGCCTTTGGTCATAAGGCGACGGATTTTATCATGGTCATATAATCAAATGGAACCGATCAGAGATCTCATCCCTATTATCCATGTTGACTTCTAAATCGTTGATGTCAAGACCTTCAGATGGACAACGTAGAATGAATCTATATTGACTCCTACATCGTTGATGTCGAGGTCCGACGATTGATTGACAGGGGCGTTTTGATCTTGAAGCCATGGAAATTGATTGAAAGTTGAAGCAGAAAATTTGATTTGAAAATTTTGGGGGCTAGGGTTTCTTTTTATGAAGTGAGGTAGGATTTGAGTGAGAAGATGGTGTATTTATAGAGCAGGTAGAAAGGTGTATTGGAATTTGTTCAAGAAGCTTTTGGAAAACCATAGAATAACATTTCAATCGACTGGATAAGGGGGGGCAGTCAACTGAAATTTACAGGGTTTGTATCCCGAGCTATTTTACCTAAAAAATGATCAATTTAGTTGACTTAAATTTGTGCTTCAGTCGACTGCAATCTGAAAATTTCAAGAAGTATGAATTTTCAGTCGATTGAAATTATAATTCAGTCTACTGAAACTTACAAACTACCTTGCGTCTAATAGCCTGAAAATGACCTACTTCAGCTGACTAGAATTACTAGGTTAGTCGATTGACTTATGCATATAAAAAAGAAAAGTTTGAACGTCCAGTCAGCTGGATACCTAGGACCAATCAACTGTTCCTATACTTGGGAGTCTATTTTGCTTCTGAATCAAAGATTTTTGCAAAGTAAAAATATTTATTAACTTTTAAAATTTAATAATATTTTTTTAACTATCATAAAAACATAGACACAAGCATACAATCAATAAAAAAAATTCCAAAGAGTGAGAGTCATCATAGCATGGTTCAATCTTCATGATTTCCTGTAATGGCTGGATTGGGGACCGACCATTTCCACGTTCCCTAGGAGTTTGGTGAAACATGAGGATGTTTTGGACTTGGTTCCCAAGGATTGTGTAGAGCTTGAGAATGGATAGGCGAAGGTTGATGAACAGTCTCCTTTGACGAAGACCCGTAGAATTTCAAAGTTACCTGTTCTAGAAACTTAAATGCCTAGTGTTTAATTTTTTGTTCGTAGCAGAGTTCGCATTGTAATTCTAGAGTCTCTCTCTGGTAGTGATGTATATCATTGATTTTCTCCTTAGTTGATGGAGAACAAAAATGTAGAGTGCGTTTGGTTCTCTGTCCCTGTGGAGTATATCCTGTATGATGAGTCGGAGATGGTGTGATTTTGCAGGTAAACCGGGGTATGTGTGTTGGAGTGGTTTGACGATGATGATGAAGGTGTGTGAAAGCTGATTGATGATTGGTTTGAATCATTTTCTGAGGCCATGTTGATATTTGAGAGAATAAATAATTTGTTAAGCTTAGAAAAAATTAATTTTTCAAAGAGGATGGGTAAAAACAATGGAGAGATAAACTCTTTATATATAGATAATAAGGCTAAATGAAGTTAAAGAAGGTCGAGGTTCAAAAGAATTGAAAAATAGTAGCCAAAAAACAATTTGTGGTAGGAAATGAATAGAAATAATAACCATTCATAAGATGTGAGGTAGATGGTGTGAAGTGTAGCAAGTAACACGATATCAAAATGGAAAGACATGAGACTTCCATATTAGCGACCCAAAGTTCGAGTTCCAGCAGTAATTTTTTTAAACATAATTTTATTTTTTATAAAAAATTGAAAACTATAAATCATGTGGAGATATAATACCTAATTCTCGACGTAATTTTATAAAAATATTTTCGTTTAAAGGTTTTGTAAATATGTCAGCCATTTGATTTTCTGAAGAGACAAACTCTAGTGAAACATTTCCTTTTTCTATATTATCCCTAAGAAAATGATGTCTTATATCTATATGCTTAGTTCTAGAATGATTTATAGGATTTTTAGATAAATTTATTGCACTTGTGTTATCACAGTAAATTTTTGAATTTGAAAGATTAACTCCAAAATCTTGAAGTGTTTGATGCATGTAGATTACTTGAGCACGTGCCAAAGTAGCAGAGAATATTCTGCTTCACACGTCGAAAGTGAAACACAATTTTGTTTCTTACTAAACCAAGATACTAAAGATTGTCCAATAAAGTGACAAGTACCGCTGGTACTCTTTCGATCCATCCGATGTCCTCCATAATAAGCATCATTGTAGGATACTAACACAAAAGGACATTCCTTTGGACAAAAGAGACCGTAGTCTTTAGTTTTGCTTAAGTGTCGCAAAATTCGCTTCACTGCCCGCAAATTTTTTTTTTAGGATTTGCTTGAACTCGTGCACATAAAAAAACGCTCATCAAGATTTCAGGTCTACTAGCAATTAAACAGATAGTGAACCAATCATACTTCGATATAGTTTTTGTTCAACACTTTTGCCATTTTCATCTCTATCGAGATGTAATGTAGTACTCATGGGAGTAGGTTTAATAGAAGTATTTTCCATATCAAATCTCTTTATGAGATTAATACAATATTTTTCTTGATTAATAAAAATTATGTTAGTTAATTGTTTAATTTGTAATCGAAGAAAATATGAAAGTCCTCCGATGTGAGACATTTCAAATTCTCTTGTCATAATTTCAAAAAATTCTTGACATAATTTTTTGTTTGTTGAACCAAAAATAATGCCATCTACATAAATATGAATTATTAAAATATTATTTTTATCTTGTTTTATAAAAAGAGTTTGGTATAATTTATCAATTTAAAACCAAAATTAAGTAAATAACTCTTAAGACGGTCATACCTAGCATGAGGTTAATGTTTTAAACTGTATAAAGCCTTTTTCAATTTGTAAACATGATCTGGATATTTTTCATGTGTAAATAAAATAGGTGGTTCTATGTATACATTTTCTTTTATAAAACCATTTAAGAAAGCACTATTTACATCCATTTGATAAAGTTTAAAATTATTAAAACAAGCACATGCTAATAAAATACATATAGCTTCTAGAGGAGCTACGGGTGCAAATGTTTCATCATAGTCTATTCCTTCTTCTTGATAACCTTAAGCAACTAATCTAGCTTTATTTCTTATTATATTTCCTTTCTCGTCAGCTTTATTTTTATAAACCCATTTTGTACCGATAACAGCTTGGTTACTTGGTCTAGGAACTAAGTCCCAAACATCATTCCATTCAAATTGATTTAATTCTTCTTGCATAACTATTATCCAATAATCATCAGTAGAAGCTTCTTTATGATTTTTAGGTTCAATATTTGAAAGAAAAGCTACATGACCCATTTGTCTTAGTTGATTGCGAGTTTTAATGTTCGTATGATTTCTTCAATTATATTTTCAGTCGAAAGATTTCTTAAAAGTCTTAGTGGGATCTTATATCATTTTTATTATTTTTAGTATTATTATCATCATCATCTGAGTTATTAGATTTAGAAATAGTTTCTTTATTTCCTATTTTACAATTGACTTTGAAATTTTCATTGAATGATACATGAAGTGTATCTTCAATTACTTTTGTTCATTTATTATAAATTATGTAAGCTTCGCTTTGTTCCGAATAACCAATGAATATTCTTTCATCGGATTTTGGATCGAATTTGGAAGGATTATCTTTTGTACTTAAAATAAAACATTTTGATCCAAAAACTTTAAAATAAGAAATATTAGGTTTTTCTTCCATTAAAAAGCACAGAAGGAGTAGGTTTAGTTAATAGTCTTATGGAAACTCTGTTTAAAACATAACAAGCAGTTGCTACGGCTTCTGCCTAAAAATGTTTTGGTATAGTATTTCCGATTAATAGGGTTCTAGCACATTCTTGAAGAGTTCGATTTTTCCTTTCTACAACTCCATTTTATTGTGGAGTTCTAGGAAATGAAAAATTATGAACAATTCCCTTTTTATTACAATAATTTTCAAAAGATTCATCTTTGAATTCTCCACCATGATCACTCCGGATATTTCTAATTTTTTAATTTTTACTATTTTGAATTCTTTTAGAAAATATTTTAAAATATTCAAAAATATCACTTTTATTTCTCAAAAATATTTCCCAGGTAAATCTAGAAAAGTCATCTACTATTATAAAAACATATCTATTATGGTTTGCAGATTGAGTTTGAGTTGCTGCAAAAAGATCCTAATAAATAACTCAAGTTGTTGTAAAGTAGAAATCATTTTCTTTGATTTAAAAGAAGATTTAGTTAATTTTTCTAGTTGACAAGCATCACAAATATTTTTTACTTTAAAATTCATCTTTGGTAATCCTTTAACTAAATTATTCTTAGATAATTTATTGATAGCTTTAAATTTATGTGACAAAATCTTTTGTGCCATAACCAAGGATCATTATCTTTGGCTACTAGACACATATTTGTGTTATAATCGATTTTTATATTTAATATGTAAATATTTCTTTCTCTTTTTCCTTCAAAAATAAGGTTATTATTTCGATCAAAAATATTGCATTTGTTTTCAGAAAAAGTTATATTAAAACCTTTATCACATAGCTGATTTATACTAAGTAAATTATGTTTTAGATTTTTAACTAATAAAACATTTGTAATAAGAGGTAAATTAGATGTACCGTGATTGCTAACATCACCTTTGCCAATGATACATCCTTTAGAGTTATCTCCAAAAGTGATAGATCCACCATCCGTGTAGATTATATTAGTCAGCATATCTTTGTTTCCTATCATATGTTTTGAGCAACCATCGTCTAGTATCCATTTTTCTCTTTTCTTGTTTGGTACCTGCAAAAATAAAAATAACGTTGGCACCCACCTTTTATTAGGGTCCTAAGAGTTGGATCTTAGGAAGCCAAACCCATGAGGGTTTAGAATTCCCTTTATAAATAATTTTTTTATTTTTATGAATAGTAGTTATAAATGACTTTATATACATATTTCTAATTAGATAATTGTGGTTTTTGATGCATAAATTGTTATAGTACTGGTTTTACTAACCTCTTTCTTTGGTATAATAATTTCTGCCTTTGATTTTGCTTTCAAAAAGTTATTATGCAAATTATAATTTTTATAAGATATGTTATTCTTCGTTGGTTTTGAAGATTTTTTATATCCTTGTCCATTCTTATTATTGGTAGATAGAAATTTATTAATAATTTTAGATAGATTTTCTCTTCCTTTGTTGAAATTTGTCACATTTTTAGTAATAATCTGTAATTCAGTTTTGAGACTAGTGTTATTCAACTCAAGAATTTTGACATTTGATTTTAAGTCATGATTTTCTGAAGTTAATGTCATATTCTTTTCTTTTTTCACTTCTACTTCTTTTGATCGCATAGTGAGTTGAGAATAAACATTAGATAAGGATTTTTGTGTATTAACAAGTTCTTCTAAAATTTCCTTTTCATCTCTTACCATATCAACTTCTATTTCAGTTCTATTTAGTCTTTCTAGCACATTTTTATACTTTCTTTTAGTTTCCTTGATTTTATTTAATAACTCTGAGTTTACGTCAATCAAATCTTCAAAAGATAAATCATATATATCGTCACTTGAGGCCATAAAGCAGACGTTAACTTGTTTAGAATCACTGTTTGTTTCACTGTATGATGATGACGACGACTCTGAATTATCCCACGTTATTGAAAATGCCTGCTTCTTCGTGTATTTGTCCTTCTTATTTTTGAATCTATATCTTTTACTTCTGGACAGTCTTTCTTCATATGGCCCGTCTTATGACTTTTGTAACATTCAAGATTTGAGACTGAAAATTTGCTGGTCTTGTATTTTCTATTGTTTCTAAATTTCTAATTCTTTCTGAATCTCAATTTTTTTGCAATTCTTTGCGATCATTGCTATGTCAACTTCCTCTTACTCTGAGTCTTCTTGTCCAGCTTTAAATGCGATATTTCTTTAGCCTTGTGCTTGATCTTGCTTATCCTGCAAATTTACTTCATATGACATCAAATTTCAGAGAAAACTCTTCAGGTTTGATGGTAGAAATGTCATTACTTCTTCAATGGCTAACATCTTTCATTCCCATTCATCTGTTAAAGAGTTTAAAACTTTAGAAACAGTATCAAAATTTGAAATTTTTTCTGTTAATGCAAATAGTGAATGATGTATTTCTTGAAATCTAGAGTACATATCATTTATGGTTTCATCTGGTCTCATTTTGAAATTTTGGAACCGAATTTTAAGCATAGAAATCTTGCTTTGTTTAACTTTTATAGTTCTTTCATGTGTGATTTTAAGAGTTTTCAAAATTTCATTGCGGTTGTACACATGCTACCACAATTAAATTCATTTTTATCTAATGCACAAAATAACATATTCATAGCTTTTGCGTTTGAGGTAGCATTAGTCTTTTGTGTATTTGACCATTCTGAAATTGGTGTTGTAGGTATAGTGTATTCATTTTGAGTAATATTCCAAGTATCATTTCTGTTTGCTTGCATGAAAATTCTCGTTCTTGTTGACTAGTAACTATAGTTCAAACCATTAAATAGTGGTGGTCGTGCCATGGATTGACCTTTGACGGAACTTCTGTTAATTTTATTTTCCATATTAACAGTGTATCAAATAATTGTTTTACGATTATAAGGTGACCTATGCTCTGATACCAAATGAATGTGCTGCTATGGATCAAAATATAGAATATAATATAAGTTGTCTATTAGTGTGGAATATGAATCTAAAAGTAAGTGACACCAGAGATTTTTATACTGGTTCGTGTTAGCGCCAAAATTGGTCACTAACACCCAAATCCAAGTGAAAGTACCAAACAACAATCACAGTTCACGGGTAGGATGTATGTAGAGGATTTTTAATATGAAGAATAACAGAAATTAAAATGAAAGCGGTAAAGACACGGAATTTATAGTGGTTCGGCTAACTCTGGCCTACGTCCACTCCAGTAATTTCTTTTTTATTGCTGTAACAATCGATTACAGTTACAAAGTGATAGGCTAGCCTTAGCCTTAGGGGATAGAAAGTTAGAGAGCAGGAGAGAGAATCAGGATCCCTTTTCTGAACCCCCACATGCTGTATTTATAGGCAAATCCTGAGTTGTTGGGCCTTTGCGTGATTCAGGCCCACCAAGGCCATATGCCGAACCGTGCTTCCCATTGTAACCGAACTACTCGTGCCGAACAACAACCATGGCCGTACCATCCTTTGCTTAAACCCTCAGGCCGACCTACCTCCTAATGCCGAGCCAACCTCCTAATACCGAACCAGGACCTTATGCCGAGCGGCATCTGCCGTCCTCCTCCTTATGCCGAGCCACCATCGGATGCCGAACCATCCAAAGGCCGAGCCACTAATGAGTGCCGAACTACTCCGATGCCGAACGATGTCTGATGCCGAACGAGGTTGGATGTTGAATGATGCTTCCATGCTGAACACTCGTCCAATGCCGAACGATGCCATCATGCCGAACGCTAGTCTAACGCCGAACGCTACTTCCATGCCGAACGCTGCGAGGATGCCGAGCGATACATCTAATGCCGATCGATCCCTGATGCCGAACGATCCATCCTGCCGAACGACCTACCATGCCGAACGATCCCTGATGCCGAGCGACCTACCAATGCCGAACAATCCAACGTGCCGAGCGACCTCGTATGCCGAACGCTCCATCATGCCGGTCGACCTACCATGCCGAATGATTGCCAATGCCGAACCATATTTCCCAGACCCAAACTATAGTTGATCCATCTTTATCCAGTCATATTTCCATCTCCTAAGCATGTTGCGTCATCCATCCATCTAGTCGACTGAATCCATCGTACACCAGCCTTGACGAACGTGCAACCGATTAAGTTAAACCCGCATGTCCATGGCCTGGTAAAAAGGCGGGTTAACAGTTCGAACTCCCGTTCTACGTCCAGTCCCAAACTCCTTTTGGAATTTAACTATCAAACCTCACTTAACCCGAAGGAATGGATATTACACCACCCGAGCAACTGAACAGGACTTCTACCGCCTAGACAACTGAATAGGACTTCTACCGCCTAAGAATTGAATTGGACTTCTACAATACAGAAAGTTTTAATGACTGTATGTGCCCTGTAGATAGCACAGATGAGTCTTTAGAGCACACCCTTCTTATAATCTTCTCCTTTGTGGTATGTAGTATAGTACGTGAAGATTGGAAGTAATTGTAATCACAAATAGATTTGTGCTTGAATGTTCAAGTGATTTGAAAGTGTTTATGAAAGCAAGTGGTAGAAAATAGTTTGCAAGAATATAAAATAGAATCAGAGAATAATGTTGTGTTTTGCAATCTGAAATCAAGGCTATTTACCGAGTTAAAAATTTATAACTATCCATGAAAAGATTCGACCGGGAGATACAGAGACAACTGTAGAATTAATAGATGTTTCTGTTCGTTGAAAAGTAGTGACCATTTAGAAAATAGCCATTATGAATATTCAGTCGACTGAAGATATGAATTAAGTAGACTGAACATTCAAATGATTTTGAAATTTAAAAATATATTGAAAATACACTTCATTCAGTCAACTGAATGTTCAAACTTTTTTATGCATGTGTGCACGTTTCAATCGACTGAATACCCAAGTTTAGTCGACTGAAACTGTTACTTTCAGCCTGTTTGAACTAGTTTTGAACGCAAGTTGTTTTATCAATTTCTAAAATCAAAACTTAAGTTAAGTTGTTTTATCAATTTCTAAAATCAAAACTTAAGTCGTGTAATTTAATTTCAATAAATTTTGAAGGCTTGTGTGTGTGCATATACCAATTAGGAGAGATTTTAACAAATATTAACTACTAACTAGACTATAGACAAACCAATTGTAAATATAGGAACTTGTTTTCAAAATCTTTTGGTCTTCGATCTATAATCGATTATAATAGTATCTTCTCCTGCAATTTTGGTTAGTTCATATAATATATACTGATATAGTTGTCACAATCAAAACATCAAAATACTAAGTTCTAACAACGTTTGATTCCTTGTTTATATTGTATTATTTGACTATTTATCTAGATATTCATTTCATGCTTGTTTGAATTGTTTCCTCTTATTTAATTGTGTTTAGTTATTGTTTATTTACTTGTTTGTCTAGTCGGATGCTGATTTGCTTGTTTTTTTGCCTATTAGTTTGATTGTTATATGAATGTTGGATAAGGCAGTTATCCAATGTTAACTTTTGATGGGACGTATATTAGAGAAACTACCAGATTGATATGGGACATATTTAGTTTAGTCATAATTGAATAGTTTAGCTTCCCAAGTCGAGGAAGACTAGGTATTCGAAATGACTAAAAGATTTAAAGACGTTCCTTGAAGATGAGATGAGTAACTATCTCTAGTGACTAAAGACTTGATGAGTACAATGGAGGAATCAAGATGATAACTGAGTAGGTTCAATATATATTTATCCAAATATGTGTTTCAAAATTTATGTTTTTTTCAAATAATTACCAGCTTCTATAAATATCTTAAATACCACTTTGGAATTTTCATAAATGTTGTTTTCTAAAAAACTATTTACGAATTGATTTTAAATGGTGAAACTATTTTGGGAAGTATTTTGTAAAATGGTGGTGATATTTTAGGAAGAAAAATGGTTTGGTTTCAAACGAAGATGGAAGCTTTGACCTGAAAATAAAATGTCTTGCTTTAAAGATATATTAGAACACTCTCGCTAGTGGATCCCTCTTTGATCTTTTGGTGGGTTAGCCTCAAATGGTAAAATTACTATAAATCCATTTTGGAATCAGATATTTTGACGTGATATGAAGGTTGGAAGAGATTAGGTTCGATTTTGATGTTTAGGAGTTCATGACTCAATAATAGGAGTTGTGATGATGATCTATAAGGCAAGTTATAGGACCCGAACTTGTAAAGTGGAGCTAAGATGCGCAATACTATGGATAAAGTTTGCTAAGGGATTGTTGATACTTGAAGGTTTCGAAGTGTGCTCGTACAGTAGAGATATATAAGGATTCTCACCTAGGCTAGGACATGCCTCGATCTTCAGATGGGAGCTGTGTATTACCTTGATTACTCGGATGCGCAGTTTAGTGTTCTTGACCCTCTTAGTGGCATGGATGTGAGTTAAAGAAACTGAATGACAGCGTGTGCTCATATATCCCAATTTATAATACTCTAATGATGGTGACTATTCACTGAACTTATGATGGTGTTCATTTGAAAGAGGCCTTATGATGGGGTCTAAGGATCGAGGATTGATGCAGCTGTAGTATGAGTAGATGGCTATATTATTTTGAGAATTCAACCATGATTGGATGTATCATTATATGAATATAGCCCTGACTAGGCATATGTTATTTTGAGAATTCAACCATGATTGGGCATATCATTTTAAGGATATTGCCATGACCAAGAATATGTTATTTTGAGGTTGTGATTATAACTGGGTGCATAAGATATTCTAGATATTGTGAAAATGGAACATCAATTATTATGAAGACGAGACTATGAGAAAGTTCATTAATAGTTTTGAGCTCACATGGATTAATAGTTAACATAAGAATTAAAACACATATGTTATTAGTTGATAGGATAGTATAGTGATGATACCATATTATTTTGAGTACATGTATTTATTTTGGTAGGCTATGTTGGTTATTAGTTTATGTGTATTCATTTATTTGTACATGCATGTTTTGATCCATTTATGTTTTGTTATGGACTTCTGTTATGGTTGAATCATGGAGATGCATGATATGGGTTAATCTATCGTTGATAATGTTTCACTTTTTGTTGATGGAGTGTCATTTTTACATATTGTAGTTGGATTGTATGATTGAGAAAGTACATGTATTATTATAGTATATATATATATAGAAAATTGAATTCATTATTGTGAGTGAATTGTATCGTGTCACGATTGATGGTGCTATGAGGTCATTATATGCTAGTTTTATAAGTAGTTAATTTTTTGATTGGTTGTTACCCTATATTTTGTAATTAAGTCCATGATGAGACCTTATTAATTCGGTTGAAAGTTGTATTTGCGGAATAACGAAGGCGTAATTCTTTTAAGGGGGAAGATTGTAACGACCAAAAAATTTAACGCTGTTAGTGTTAAATAATTAAAAATGGATTTTTAATTAAAAGGTGTGGATTAGGTATTGTATTTACAATATTGAAATTGTTTTTCCGAGCCGATCAGTTTGATATATAATTTTGATGGGTTTGGAGTTAATTGCAAAATACAGGCAATATACTGTTTATATGGCAAACGTAGCTATTTGGACCAAACTTGATGTACAACCCATAATTTAGCCCAATTACTATGTAAATGAGGCCATAAAACCTTTGTCATCATCTCTATCTTTATTTTTCTTCACTAATCTCGAAAATGCTTAATTATCTATTAATGGTGATTGTCAAATTAATTAAAATGCGATTAAAAGTTTGAAGTACCCAAACCTCATTGAATAATATATTATTTCGAAGATCTCAATAAGTAGAAGAGGTAACAACTATTTGTTTATCATAGAAGTGCTCGAGTCAGCCTGAAATTGTAGTCAAAGTAAAATTTGGAGAAACCATGATTATTAATATGGGGATTTTCAGTTTTGGTGTTAAACGATGTAATTTAGGTGACGGAAATATAGAGCGAGAGAAATGGAGCATAATGGTGGTGGTAGCGTAGCTTATTGATATTGGTTTGATTTGGCTGATTAGGGCTTGAAAACCGTAACTATGAGATGGCAACTACGATTGAATTAGGAGGCCACGGGTGGTTTTTCAAGCAATGGAGGCATTGGGGTTTAATGTAGTGGGTTGTGGCGTCGTTGGGTTAGACAGGGAAGGAGTATTCGGCGGGAATTTTTTTTGATAGTGGGTGCATGAATGTTATTTTTGATGATGACGGAGAAGGTTATTATTTAGCCCCTATGGTTTTTTAATTTACAAATTAGTCCCTAAAATTTCTAACCTCTATACCATGTGCATACGAACTTCGATTCATGCATGACTTTTTCTGTTGGACTCATGGTATAATTTTATATGATATGACCCTAGGTTTGCTGCGGAGGCTATTAACAAAATCATGTATGTATGGATTATTTAATTTACTTGATTGAATTTTGAAATTATAAAATAGATATCTATTAACGAAAAATCGTAATTAATGACATCTGTTGTGTTCTTTGGGTGACTGTTTGGTGGTTATGGAATTTTGTATATATTGTACCTTAGTTGGGTAATTATCGTTGATTGTAATATTTTTGGAGGTTTAGTTAATATGAATATTTAAATTGAATTGGGAAATGAATAGTTGAAATAAATTGGATAATGATGGGAAATTTGAATAAATAAATGATAAATGTGATTATTTACAATTTTTGTGTGATATTTGTAAATAACGGTGGTTGAATGAAATAAAATTAAATTAATGGAAGAAATGTAATATGGCTGTTATTTATGAATTTTCTAAGGTAATTCATAAATAATAAAATAAAACATATTTCAAACTAAATTTGAAATGTTTGTTATTATTATTTAATAAAATAGGACTTATAAATTATGATATGTTTTTTTAGATAAAATATGATGTGAGTAAATGAGAAAAAGGTTGATTTTTTGTTATTCATAGTATGATATATTATTATTATTTTTGAGCAATGAAATAGAAGGAATTTTCTGAATGATAATAAAATAGTAAATAACTGATTTCCGAAAGGGGTTTTAGATAGGATAATTACTGATTCGAGATAAACAGTAATTATTGGTCTGTGAATTTTTACAGTGGATATAAAATATAGTATTATCATTTTAATGTAAAATAATAATATTACTACTTTGAAAAGTAATTTGATGTAAATCGCTATTTTTAATACAAAATATGATATTCTTAAGTATTTGAAGAAACAAAAGTATAGTAGAGGGAACTTGAAGTATAAAATTATTTTGAAAGAATTATTATTGTATTTGAGATGAATAAATAAAGGCGACTTTATAATGGACAATAATAATAAACCCATTTTATACATAAGAGAATAATGGTTGCAGTTATATTATTTGAATGGTTGTTAAATGTGTGACTAATTGTTGGTTGTAATTATCATGTATATTTGATGGTCTTAACGGTGTCATACTTTGCTGATTGTGCAATATTTTACCATTATTTATACTAGATGATGGGTAGTTAATAATGATTATTCGGTGATGGGTGCTCTGTTACTTATATTGATTCTATTAGTACACCTTCAAAGATATTGATGTTGTGCTACTATTGTGGAGTGTTTAGTGTACACTGGTGATTTATTCTTATATTGATGCTGTATTATTACAGATGATAACCAATAATGTGTGTAACTATATCTATGCTGTTGTCCCTTATTTGATGATTATAATTGACATACATATTGTTTTTCTGGAAACAGGTACTTTATTTACTAAAAAGGAAACATATACTTCCATGATATGCCTCGTTAAAACCTTGTAATCCCCTAACCTAGATGGGTACCTTACAAGGAAAAAGAGTACATATCATCTCCATATATTAACAATACAAGACCACAGTACCTAAACCAAGTTGTTAAACAGATGGATGATTAAACAAACATTAAAATGCACTCAAAACCATCTGTATAAACAACTTGGAATAGCAAACAAACTTTAAGAATCAAATATACAATTCACAAGCCAAAGGAAAAAACCCAAAGACAACTTGACATGTAGAAACCAAATAATACTCTAGTAAAAATGATGGCACACCGAACGAGGACGAGAAATATTACTGAAAGGAGAGAGAAAGGTAAAACATTTCTCTCAAAAAGAAGATCTAAACTTTGAATGGCGAAGCTTCTCAGATTCCAAAAACCGAAAACACCACAAGCAGACTAGGACAAGGTATCATTGCTAATTAATAGAGAAAAATAGACCGAAATTTCAGGAAGGTCGATGTTAGTCTTGAGGATCCATGACGATAATAAAGTTTGCAAAGATAAGTTTGGAATATGAATTTATTGTTTGATTACTTAATCTGTATTGCATAAGGATCTTAACATCTTGAATGATTAGATTGAGTCGCATAAGTGCCGACATTTCAATTCCTCTGAAGACCCTGTTGTTCCTCTCGCACCAGATATTCCAAATTAGGGAAGTGAAGGTTATGTTTGTTATCTGGTTGATTAAAGAGTGATTCTTTTGTCTTTGACATAGGCTATTCAAAATCTGATTTATATCACAGTTAGTATTGAGATTGATTTTGACTTGCTGCATTGCCTATCCAGTAAACTGCTTGAATAGGACATTTAAAAAAAAGATGATCTCCATCTTCAGATTGATGTAGACACAACACAAACTTTTGATCTATGTTTTAGTTCCATCTACTAACACGATCCTTTGTATTCAATTTATTTAATTTGGCCATAAGTGCACAGATAGACATCTTAAGAGCACACCCTTTGTCCCAAATAATCTTTATCTAAATATGATCTACATGCTTATTTCTGAAATAATTCCATGTTGATTTCATTGTGAATTGCCCATTGGTATTAGAAGTCCAATTCCAATAATCTTTTTCCATACGAGAATAAATGGTTATATTGTGAATATATTGTTAATACTAGTAGGCACATAGTTTGTATGTTGTTTCCAGCTGTTATTAGAAATAAGCATAGACACTTTTTTGTCACATCCACCTGTAATAGACATATCATTCCAGCATGCTTTATCTATTAAAGAAGATCCATTAAGCCATGGATCAAACCATAAATTGGTACTTCCCCATTAATAATATTCCTATCGATGAGCCCTTTGCACCACTGTCTTGCTCTTAGCAATGTTTTCCAAGTATAGAGAGCACTAGTGTCCACGGTAGCTGTCCAGAAATTAGCTTTTTTGCAGTACCTATTTTGTAACCATTTTTTCGATAGAGAGTCACTTTGAATATGTTTCCACCAAAGATTAGCTACCACTGCTTTAGAAAATTTTCCAAATTTTCTTATACCAAAACCACCTTTATTTTTTGTTTTAACATATCTTCCCAACTCATTTTATGTGCTTTAGATTTCCACAGGAAGTTAGCACACAAATAATTGATTCTTTGAATAATTGTCAATGGGAACTGTGTGAATTGAAGCCAAAACTACAGCATAGGATATATGATAGTTTTTATTAATTCAACCCTTCCACCAATATTTAGCATCTTGCTGTGCGAATGGGTGAATTTTTTTAATTATTTTGTCTATCAGCCATCCACAATCACTTGTTCTTAATTTATTATTAGATAGAGGAATGCCTAAGTAAATAATTGGCAGTCTACCAATGCTGATATTAAGAATGCCACCTATTTGATGTTTGTTGGTGGCACCTATACTAAAAAATGGAGCAGATTTTCTGTTTTTTAACTCCAGCCCAGCTATGTTATTCAGATCATGAAAAATATGCTTAATACATTCGGCATTCTCAATGGTAGCTTTAATTAACATTAAAATATCATCTGCATATATCAAGTGCTTAATTATAGGTTTGGTTTGGTATATGGGGTAATATTACCATTGAAATAATCCACATCAAGATATATAGTCAGAAGTTCCATAGCAATGGCAAATAAATATGGCGAGAGAGGGTCACCTTGTCTTAATCCTCTTGAGCCATCAATGAAACCATAGGGTAAACCATTAATTAAAATTGAAAATGAGGAAGTAGATACGAAAAGGCCCGTATCTCCATACCCCTTAAGTCGACCATAATTCACATCAGTTCGACTCAAATTGAACAAAAAATACGAATATTTAGGGTGAAGAAGAAAAAGGTAGAAGAAAATAGAACCACATTCTCTCAGAATCTCACAATCGCAGCGGAACAGATGTAATATATAATAATAGATTTCAAATACAAGAACTGTACTCTTACTATACATACCATTATCAGAGTATAATGGACAACAATCAATCTAGACATTTTAATAAATTGTCCTCACATACATAGCTTACAAAGCGAATATATAACAAAATACGGGAATATGTCTCTGCCATCCAGCTCGTCTCCTGAGCTTTATAGCATCCTATCCTAAATCTGTAATACTCGGTCTGATCCGAGATACTCAGTCTGACCCGAGCATTATAATAAAATAACACCTGAGTCAGTCTGTAAAATCTGCGTGAGAAAACACACTCAGTTTGACTTATTAACCTTTCTCAGAATCCTTTGAAACAAAGGTATCTTATAAGACCACATCACACATAAACACGATGGGTTTTTACCTTACGATAACAAAACAATTTTTATCAGAATCGTCTAACATTATAATAGTGTCTATAGAAAGTAAATAGAAAATAGTTGAAATGCTTGCATCTCACGTTTCAGCATAGTTGGGTAAAATTAAAATCGTACGACGCTTATTGAAGAATGGATTCCATACAAATGACTAAGCCACTAGGGTACCGCCTATCATAGTACACCTCTAGAACAATGTACCGAGGACCGCACCGGGATCCCCTGCTACACAAGACCAGCCTACCCCTAACCTGGATAGACCAAATATGTTATCACCCCGGGCGTTCACACCCTTACAATCGAGCGCTTCTTCTTTCATGCACAACCATATCCATAATATATAGGTTTTCAAGGACATCTAGAAAAGTGATAACATACCCTAATTGGATGCAACCCACTTAGCTTTGCTGCATCTCCCTTTTTTTAGTCATTTCCGGTTGATAAGGCTTGAGGCTAAGCGTTGCCTTTTAAGAAACTAGTCTACTTAAAATGCTCGTCGTCCTCTAATGACTCAATATGAATGTTGATCAATACGAAGGTGTCGATACACACTATTCAGCCTACTTGCAAAACCAACTTTGGATCGATCATAACTCAAAATATACAAGTCCAAATGCTACCAAGTTTTCAATGATCTTACTTACCACCTGAGGAATGCCTCTGATCGATCGCTGCCCAAAAGGAGTAAATCTAGATCAATACGAAGAGCACATGGATCGATTAGTGATCGATCCCAAATGACCTCGGATCGATCTGGCGTGCCCATCCATATGAGAGAAGGAGTCTTCTGAGATTTGAGCCAGATATTTGCAGCCTACGCCTATAAATAGCGACCTTGGACCTACAGAAAATAAACTTGGCTTCTCTACGCTGATACACTGCCGAAATCATTACTATACTTCAGTTTTACCATTGTAATCTTTTGTAATCAGTAAGTGAAATTCAATAAACATCAATCATTCCATAATGGACATAAGCAATATGTCGAACCACTTTAAATTTGTGTGTTTCTGCATTTTTTCTTATTTGTTGATTGGTGTGTTTGTTAGATCTGCCTCGTTTTACATTTACTTTCTTCTTTTTTTCTCTTCAAACACATTCGACGAGAGTTGTGCCCAATTTTAATACAAACACTTTGGTGTTTCCTCTGAGAAAACATAGGTCTCCTGCTCGTTAGATCTACTACCGATATTGGGTTGAGAGAATCTAAGAAGAAGATCTAGATTTCAAGCCTAGAAGTTCTTCCATCCTATTCAGGTTTGCACCAAGTTTAGGAGATAACTTCACTATTCACCATGATCGCTACGAGGACTACCTTAACCGTTGTAGATCTAGAAGGACGGGATAGGCAGAACCCCGCACAACTTCCTTCTACAGACTAGAATGCTGTCGGACCTTAGATCCACAAGGCCCTGTGACCAGGGAGGAGTTCCAGCTACTGATATAAGAACTGACACAAAGCCGCCAGCATCTTAGCCAGCAGCTTTGTGCCAACGTGGAGTTAACCAATCGGTCGAACCATGAAAGACGAAGGAGATCCAAAAGGGATCAGGCTTCATACTCATCCACTGAAAGTTCAGTTTCTTCTGATTACAATCATAGATCCATGCGCGCACGGCTGGATGGAAGCTATACACAGGCTACCGGACATCAGCTCACTTTGAATCTTGGACAACCAAGAGTTGGTCTGTCAACCAGCCACCAGACCAGACCCTCCTTCCGAGGAGGGACGACTCCTTATCACACTATCGACAATCGCGCTGCTACTGCTATTGAGTTGGGAGTTGACACTCAAAACCGAACGGATCTATACCGTCTCCAGTGTGATTATACTCCTAAGCCTTATATTCCTGAAGACTTAGAGCTAAGTAGGAGAGATATGGACCAACGACCACGACCGGCCTATCCTCGCATTGTGGAACCCGACCACACCTTGGGTCAACATGCCTAGAATGTCCTGATGCCCGACATCCCGACAATGATTCGTCAGATGATCCATGAAAGCCAAAGCCTCACCAATGGCGGTTGGGAATCTCCCAGGTTATACACCTTTCACCGGCGACATTCTTTACGCTGAACCACCTCGACAATTCAGAATGCCAACTCTACTTGTTTATGAAGGGAGCTTTGGCCCTAACTAGCACATTTTAAAGTATGAATGGTTGATGAATGCCGCACGGGATAATGATGCAATCAAGTGCCAAAGTTTCCCAATCTCCCTAAGGGGCATTGCGGTTATGTGGTTTACTTGTCTACCACCCTGATCTATTTCATGTTTCGACCAGTTGGCAACGAAGTTTGTCGAGCAGTTTCGCATGCATGTCACCAGGCCCAAAGATGTTAATACATTGTCCAGTGTCACTCAAGCTCCTAGAGGGACACTCAGACGTTATCTGGAGAGGTTTCACGCTACGTGCATGAAGATTAGTAATCCTAATGAAAATTCCATTCTGATGGCACTGACTAAGGGAATCGATCCCGATTCCAAAATTGGTAACTAGTTGGTCGGAAAACCCCCTACGTCATTGGACCGTTTCTATTCCAAGGCAGCTCAGTTCTTGAGAAGAGAGGATGCGAAACAGTATAAGAAAAAGCATGACGTAGGGCCCAATGTGGAAGGAATCTAAAGCAATGTCGATGTGAAACAAACTGGGGAGAGTTATGGAAAGGTGCACTTAAACATACAGAATAAGAAGAATCAGCAGAAAGGCGATGGAAACCAAGGTAGGAAGCGTGATCAAAATCGCGGACCGCGATGTAAAGCTCCCATGTTTGACACATATATACCTTTAAATACATCTCTAGAAAATGTATAGTTGCAAACTTGTAATACTGTCCAATATAAGAAACTTGCTCCGAAGTAACCGTCAGAGAAATAGATTCAAATGGGGAAGTTTTGTAGATTTCATGATAGTTATGGCCACAACACGAACAAGTTCCATCATTTACAAGATATTACCAAGAAGTTGATCTGAGAAAGAAAGTTGGAGCAGTTTGTTCGAGCGCCGCAGTCTGGAGGTGCAGGCCCATCAAATCAAAATCAAATACCAAATTAGGTCATATCGGAGGAACCCGCTCGTATCGGTGGAAGGTTAGTGATTAACATTGTTAGTGGTGGTCCTCATCCAGCGGATCAGAGCTAGAGGGAAATGGAGTCGTATGCCAGCTCTATTAGGCATGCGAGATTCGAATGTTGTGGTAACTTGGAAGATGGGCTCCAGCCAAACAACAGAAAACAATGATAAACGACATCATATTTCGAGATAAGGATGCCGATAGAGTAGAAGCCCCAACCATTAATCCACTAGTCATTTCAGTTTAGATAGATCCTGCATAGATGAAGAGGATCTTAGTGGATAGGGGAAGTTCAGTAAACATACTCTTTAAGTGAGCCTATAATCCAATGAAGATGGAAGCGAAAGATTTGAAGCCTTGTCAGTCTTATATTCGTGGCTTCAATGGAAGTGCGACTGTACCCACTGGGATGGTGGAGCTACCAGTGGAGCTGGGAGTTGGAGAGCACCGAAGAGTTCGGATATTGCAGTTTATTGAATTGGATATTGACTCACCATACAACGTTATCAACTTCCAAAGTTCATTCATTCACTTACTTTATCAAAATAGTGAAATTCCACTTTTCGCAGCATTTAGAAAACGCTACGGAAAGTTACATTCAAAACAGTTCAATTTAACAATAGACAACATTTTAAAATGTTGTAATAGGGTTTACTTAAATTCCAAATAAACTTAGTTAAATTCAAATTATAGCACTTACAAAATTGCTATAATAGTTTTAATTCAATTTAGCTTTTTAGTTCATTATCATCAACTACAACATTTACAAATGCTGTAATATCATTTACATTGTAATTAATAGCATTTCAAAAATGCAGTCAATTAACTTCAAATATTTAATATAATTTCTCAACCAATTATTTTATTTTATTTAAAACATTTTTACCTCATAAAATCATACATTTTCACATTTATAAACATCATTTAATTTTCCTCAAGTTCATGATTTTATAAAGTTAAATTTCCATTAAAAAATCAAGATTTAATGATAATTCACTTATTAAATTGCAATGTTCAATTTTAAATTCCTTGCATTAAATTTCAACTTAACACTTAAGTTCAAATTCTCAAATATAACTTAGTTTTATTTTTATTTTCTTAACTAAAAGTTCACTTTTAAGTCAATTTCATAAATTTCCAATTTTAGTTATATTTCAAAATTTCAACTTAAATATTCATTCATTTCACATTCAACTTTATCAAAAATCATTAATATGATATAAAATCACTTTAAATTAATTTAAATTCAAAATATCATAAATTTATAATATTTGCAAAGTTAATTTAAATTCCATTAAAAATTAAATCAAAATTTCCAAAATAACTTACATTCATATTTTCTAACTTTTCCATAATTTATTTAACTTATAGATTTCCAGAAAATAAATAATACTTTACAAAAGTTATATTTTTATTAAATTTCAAATCAAGTATTATAATAATTGAATTTCTAAAATATTTTAAAAATTTTAGAAAAACATATTTTAACTACGGGCCTGTATATAATTTTCTACGCTAGGTAAAGTGATACGGGTAATATATCATTTCAACCCGTAATTTACAAAGAAAATCCGCGTTTTATCATTTCAAACCCGCAATCCCAAGTTAAAATAAATTAAATAAAAACCGTTCAAGCCTATCATTTCAGCCCATAACGATTTTTCCCTATTCTAAAGTCCGTTCGGGTATGTATCATTTCAACCCATAGTGATTCTAATTTACAGGAAACTTGCAGTGTGATAAACTGATAAAATATACAGAATAGCATGAAATAACAGTAACATATGATATAAAAGGTGTTTAACAGGTGTGAACATCATATGATAATAATATACGCAGTTATAACATGTTAATATAGTTCTACAGATTCGCAGGGTGTCAATTTACTACTTATATAAGTACATAATGTCTGGTGAGAAATACTCACTTTTTTATGCTGGAGATATTAATTTGAATGACACAACGGATCCAGAAGGCATGACCTTTGATTTTGAGTGGAGAGAAATAGCCAAGATATCATCTTGTAAACAACCCCAAAACAAGACAATATAACTTATGAATATTCAACCAAAACAATATAGAAATAATTGGAAATTTGAAATTAACAAAAAATGAATCAACCTTTCATCAACCATTCAAGAGCTTGGCCATGACATCATTTGGCTCAGCCATGATCAGGTCTAGACCTGAAATGCTCATCCGATGGCCAGTAAAAAGAAGGCAAACAATGGGATGTGAAGAGGTAGGAGTTACTATGCATGAATATGAAGAGGCTTATGCAAATAGTGGGTTTTAGGTTCATTTTGGGCTAGGCTACATGGATCTATGGCTCGGCTATGGCATGTTTCAGATTTGGACAGAGGATGAAGGTGATGGTTAGGGGTATTTCAAGGTGGTGGTGGAGCAATAGGAGGCGGCCAAGGTCATCTAAGGTGATGGTGATGAAGACTAGGTGGCTAGACATGCTTTTTAAGGAGTTTTAACATAGTTTTTGTGGATTTCGCATTGTGGTATGGTCATGGAACTTGCTGGTCAGAGGAAGAAGGGTATTGGTCGTGTATGATGTGGGGAAGGAAGTGGTGGTGGTCGGTGGAGGAGATGGTGGAGGTATTAGGCCAAACAAAGCAATGAGAGGTCATGGCAAAAATCAAGCAAAACAAAGAAGAAGAATTAGAAAAACGAGAAGAGGAAGAGAGGCCATTGCTTATTTTTCTTTTCTCAGATCTTAAATGGATGTGTATTATTGATGGAATGAGAAACTTTCACGTGAATAAGCAAAAGAAAAGGAACGGCTACAATAAATTGATGCATTGATTGAAAAAGAAACGGTGAAACGACTTTACGTTTCTTAGCTTTTAAAACCTTCCATACTTCATTTTCTTTTAAATCAAGTAAAACCAAATAAATTTCAAAAATTACATCTAAAAACCGAAACAAAGTTAAATAAAATAAAAATATATAATTAAATTTAAAGAAATATAAAAAGAATTAAGGAAATTGCTTAAAAATTGAAAACAGGGTTCAAAAATTACAATTAAAACATCAATGGCTTTGGAAAAATATCTACTTCATTTTAAAAATATTCTAAAGAAAAAATTTTGAAATAAAATTTATTTATCATTTATAAAATAAAATAAATAATTAATTTTGAGAAAAATAGAAAAGAACTAAAGAAAATGTTTAAAAATTGAAAACAGGGCATGGAAATTACAAGAAAAATACCACTAGCTCTAGAAAAATTCCTACCTCACTTCAAAAATATTAAAAGGAAAAATCATACATAAAATAACATATCAATACATATTACAAAAAAATATGACAAAGAAAAACAAAAGTTATACTATTTAAAATAACAAAATTGCAGAATAAACGAATTGCACTCAATATTGAAATATACATAACTTTCACAATTTAAATCCGTTTCCAACGAAACAAAAAGCAGCGTTCTTAAAATTTTATGTAATTTCATAATAAAAGATAAAATTTAAATTTTCAAACTTTTAAAATTTTAAAATAAAATTCAAAGTTTGACTATTTTGACCAAAAATTCACTTTTTGGAAAATATTCTTTTTAGTCATGCTTTGGAATGATAATTCATATCAAAACTAAAGTTTATCATTCAAAATAAATAAAATAAGTTTTTAAATCAAAAATTTAATTAAAATAATTAAAATATACAAAAAAATAAATCACAAAATACAGGGTTGTTACACTCTCCCCCACTCAAAACTTTTCGTCTCCGAAAAGGAATGAGGTACGGGAAAGCGCAGAAAAAGATAGAGTGAAACAAGATTAGGACAAGAAGACAAGGAGAAGGAAATTATACATGATAACTATTGTGATAGGTAAGTTTAACAAGGTGGAGATGATCTTTCCAAGATCCTCCGGAATCAAGAACACAAGTACGGAAAGGTGGATTCAAAATGAGTACCAAAGATTATCAAAGATTATAGAAGATTTCTAAACAGAAAGATTATAGAAAGATGCCTATACCAGTCTATAGCAAGATGAGGATGATAAGGTCAACCAAAAGATAGTTTGAAAAACAAAATAAGCAAATAAATTTGAAAGCATGGAAATTTCATCTTAAATAGAGAATAAATCTTTACACAAGTTAAATAAATCTTAACTATCTCAAATTTCATTATCTTATTATCCAATCATCTTAAATTAATAATTTTTAAAACTATGGGTTTGAAAAATAATCATGTATTACACTCACAATGTACTTAATAAATTTTATTCTTCTTTATTCCTAATTAAAATTAAATTTATTCCTCCCAATATATTTATCACTTATGTTAAACATACTTACACTTATTATAACTGCTTTCTTTTATTCTTAGTTCTTTTAACTTTATTTTATTGTAAGTTATTCAATTACCCTTTATTATATTTACCTCTGTTAATCATTTTATAATTAAAATTTAGTGTATAACATTTATTATAACCACTCAAATTTTATATATTAAATCTTTTATACTGTATATTATCCAATTACATTGTTAACTTTTGAAAAATTAAGGTAAGTTATATTTGAATGCAATTGCATTATACAAATAAAACTTTCCAATTAAATCATTTCAAGCTTAAATCATTTATTCAAAAATTTTGATTTTCTTTTTATAATTGAAATTATTCTTTAAAAATAAAATTTAAGAATTACATTTCCGATTTCTTCAACCATTTAGAGATAAGTAATAATATATACATAATATGTCAAATCAAGTTTCAACCATATATCTATATATATTATAAATCAAGTCATATTTTAGGAATTCAATAAATTTGATTTTCCAAAACAAAGCTGTAGCAAGACTACAAAACAGTCTCTTCACTTCGAAACTCGAAAATGATCGTCGATGATGCCGCAGTCATCACCGAAGTTATTTCCCAACGACAATGAGAAGAGCGTTAATTTTAAACTTAAAATTCTTTGGAAACAAGTTTCTATTTGAAAATACTTTAAATAATATAACCTTTTAAAACATTAAACACAAGGTTTGAAACCATCGGAAATTAAATTCTCAAATTTCTTGTTCTAAATTCATTTCAGTTCCCAAATCAAGTATTATCACTTCAAATAATCAATTTAAATCAGTTTATTAAGTTTCATAAATTTACTTATATATCAAAATTTATTTCATTAATCAAAATTTTAAAATAATATTGTGTCAGTTTGTTCTGTCAAAGTGTTTAAAAATCTTATCGATAGTGTTGATCAGACGAATCGATCGGAAACCCAAATCAACATCAACAACTCAAACAACACAATAGATAAAACAAAACATAGATATACAAATACAATTCAAAATGTTTGGAAGAATAGATTGGAAACAAAAGACAAGATGATTAAATAACAGAGTAGGGAGGTGGATAAGCTTAAATAAATTGCGGGCAACCTTAACTGGGTCAACCGAGACTTAAATAATAAGATCGATGTGGATTTTTAGGGTAAATCTACATTCGATCTCAAGAGTTAAAGTTTGGAATAACAAAAGATATTAGCATCTAAACAAAGGATAGATATAAATCTCTGGTGAATCGATGCTAATTGTAAAGGAGTTTCACCCTTTTACAATTCAAATTTTGAGATTGGCGAGACTGCCAACTCACTAAAAAGATCATTCGAAGCGGAGTTATGGAATACTCCAGGGTCAAAAAGAAGATGAATAGTGAGGGATACGAATGAATCTTGGAACCGTAGAGAATGTTCCAAAATTCAAAGGAATCGAGTCAAAAGGAAGAGATTCAAACTCGAATGAAAGTGGTTCTGTAAATACATTCACTCCATATGCTGAGTTTTGCCTAGAGCTACCAAAGCTCTGATACCAACTGTAACAACCCGATATTTTCAACCATTCGCATCCATTTTAAGTGTATAGGTGGACACTCATGCCAGAATTGAATTGCTCAAAATACCGCGTTGTAAATAAAAATTTGGCAAATCTCAGAATATGCAGTAAATAAAAATCACAGATCACAGACACAGAGTAATAATAATACAGCGGAAGTAAAAGAGATAGTAGTTCATGAAGCAACTATATAAATATATCAGAGTTACATAAGATACAATAGAAGAAATAAAGCACAACAGAAGTTTAAATATGATAACCAAGTACAAGCTGAATAGAACAACCGAACTGAAAAGATGAAACTTGACAAGTAGATAATCTCCGGTGATTCCAATCTCCAGAAAGTGGAAATCCAAATCTGTGAATAACTCAGGCTGACCCGAGCGTAAATAAAAATACGAACACTCGAGTCAGGACATACATACTTATACAATGTACCAACTCAAGTGAACTGTAGCAAAGGTACAAGTAACTTAGAAGATGCTTGGGACTGCCCATCCTCTAAGGATCCGTTAAACTATTTACTACATAGTAATATACGCTATATACAGTAGTGTCTAATCAGTAAAGTATAATCATATAGAAAATAGCGTTAAGGGGATGGTGAACCTTAACGCGGTCGGATCTTTAAAACCAAAATCGTAGTGGGCTCGCTATAAGGAGATGACACGGCACGCGAGGCAATGCCAGGGTGGATACACCATTTGCACTCCCGGACCGGTGGTGACGGTAAGCCAGCAGCTTCCTCCCACCTTGAACAATACCCCCGAATCAAAGTGGCGCCACATATCGAATCACAAAAGTAATAGAATGGTTTACGATGGAGCATGCTCGATGAAAGGGTGTGACCCTTTATGTAGCCCGGTATAGCTCCTGTTTTAGTCATTTATGCCAACTCACGGGAGTTGGGTCCACGTAATATACCTCGAGAACGTCGCCATCATCCTACTTCATTTTGAAATCTCCACCGCGTACACAGTTGTTAAAGTGGTTTTCGGTATTGGCCGGCTATAAGACAATATCCGATACCGGTCTCTTTAACAACCAATCGTTATTATAACCCGTAGTTATAACTTTAAAACAATATTTTATACTTCAAAAATAAAATGTCATTTCAACCCAAACCTTTATCAAAATAAAGATTAAATCATTTCCAAACCATTTCAATATATCATCATACCATATCTTTCAATTCAAATATTTATCAAAATAAATATCAAGTCATTTCTAACCATTTCAATATTTTAAATTATCATATCCTTTAAAAACTTCCTTTCGAATCATTTTAATACATCAAAATATCATAACCTTTCAAAGCTTCATTTTTCAAATCATTTAATATCAAAATATCATATCTTTCAAAACTTCGTTTCAAATCATTTTAATATATCAAAATATCATATCTTTCAGTACCGCATTTCAAATTATTTTAATATATCAAAATATCATATCTTTTCGAAACCACATTTCAAATCATTATTCATTTTATTCAATTTAAAATACCATTTCAATTCATATTTCAAAACAGTTTATATTCCAAAAAAAAATCATTTTTAATCATAAAAATGAAGTTATTATGTTAAAAATTAAATTATTAAATTTCTAAAATTTTCAACTTCCAAAGTTCATTCATTCACTTACTTTGTCAAAACAGTGAAATTCCACTTTTCGCAGCATTTAGAAAACGCTACGGAAAGTTACATTCAAAACAGTTCAATTTAACAAAAGACAACATTTTAAAATGTTGTAATAGGGTTTACTTAAATTCCAAATAAACTTAGTTAAATTCAAATTATAGCACTTACAAAATTGCTATAATAGTTTTAATTCAATTTAGCTTTTTAGTTCATTATCATCAACTACAACATTTACAAATGCTGTAATATCATTTACATTGTAACTAATAGCATTTCAAAAATGCAGTCAATTAACTTCAAATATTTAATATAATTTCTCAACCAATTATTTTATTTTATTTAAAACATTTTTATCTCATAAAATCATACATTTTCACATTTATAAACATCATTTAATTTTCCTCAAGTTCATGATTTTATAAAGTTAAATTTCCATTAAAAAATCAAGATTTAATAATAATTCACTTATTAAATTGCAATGTTCAATTTTAAATTCCTTGCATTAAATTTCAACTTAACACTTAAGTTCAAATTCTCAAATATAACTTAGTTTTATTTTTATTTTCTTAACTAAAAGTTCACTTTTAAGTCAATTTCATAAATTTCCAATTTTAGTTATATTTCAAAATTTCAACTTAAATATTCATTCATTTCACATTCAACTTTATCAAAAATCATTAATATGATATAAAATCACTTTAAATTAATTTAAATTAAAAATATCATAAATTAATAATATTTTCAAAGTTAATTTAAATTCCATTAAAAATTAAATCAAAATTTCCAAAATAACTTACATTCATATTTTCTAACTTTTCCATAATTTATTTAACCTATAGATTTCCAGAAAACAAATAATACTTTACAAAAGTTATATTTTTATTAAATTTCAAATCAAGTATTATAATAATTAATTTTCTAAAATATTTTAAATTTTTTAGAAAAACATATTTTAACTACGGGCCAGTATATAATTTTCTACGCTAGGTAAAGTGATACGGGTAATATATCATTTCAACCCGTAATTTACAAAAAAAATCCGGGTTTTATCATTTCAAACCCGCAATCCCAAGTTAAAATAAATTACATAAAAACCGTTCAAGCCCATCATTTCAGCCCATAACGATTTTTCCCTATTCTAAAGTCCGTTCGGGTATGTATCATTTCAACCCATAGTGATTCTAATTTACAGGGAACTTGCAGTGTGATAAACTGATAAAATATACAGAATAGCATGAAATAATAGTAACATATGATATAAAAGGTGTTTAACAGGTGTGAACATCATATGATAATAATATAAGCAGTTATAACATGTTAATATAGTTCTACAGATTCGCAGGGTGTCAATTTACTACTTATATAAGTACATAATGTCTGGTGAGAAATTCTCACTTTTTTATGCTAGAGATATTAATTTGAATGACACAATGGATCCAGAAGGCACGACCTTTGATTTTGAGTGGAGAGAAATAGCCAAGATATCATCTTGTAAACAACCCCAAAACAAGAAAATATAACTTATGAATATTCAACCAAAACAATATAGAAATAATTGGAAATTTGAAATTAACAAAAAATGATTCAACCTTTCATTAACCATTCAAGAGCTTGGCCATGACATCATTTGGCTTAGCCATGATCAGGATCTAGACCTGAAATGCTCATCCAATGGTCAGCAAAAAGAAGGCAAACAATGGGATGTGAATAGGTAGGAGTTACTATGCATGAATATGAAGAGGCTTAAGCAAATAGTGGGTTTTTGGTTCATTTTGGGCTAGGCTACATGGATCTATGGTTCGGCTATGGCATGTTTCAGATCTGGACAGAGGATGAAGGTGATGGTTAGGGGTGTGTCAAGGTGGTGGTGGAGCAATAGGAGGTGGCCAAGGTCATCTAAGGTGATGGTGATGAAGACTAGGTGGCTAGACATGCTTTTTAAGGAGTTTTAACATAGTTTTTGTGGATTTCGCATCATGGGATGGTCATGGCACTTGCTGGTAAGAGGAAGAAGGGTTTTGGTCATGTATGATGTGAGGAAGGAAGTCGTGGTGGTCGGTGGAGGAGATGGTGGAGGTGTTAGGCCAAACAAAGCAATGAGAGGTCATGGCAAAAATCAAGCAAAACAAAGAAGAAGAAGTAGAAAAACGAGAGGAGGAAGAGAGAGCATTGCTTATTTTTCTTTGCTCAGATCTGAAATGGATGTGTATTATTGATGGAATGAGAAACTTTCACGTGAATAAGCAAAAGAAAAGGAACGACTACAATAAATTGATGCATTGATTTAAAAAGAAACGGTGAAACGACTTTACGTTTCTTAGCTTTTAAAACCTTCCATACTTCCATTTCTTTTAAATCAAGTAAAACCAAATAAATTTCAACAATTACATCTAGAAAGCGAAACAAAGCTAAACAAAATAAAAATATATAATTAAATTTAAAGAAAATATAAAAAGAATTAAGGAAATTGCTTAAAAATTGAAAACAGGGTTCAAAAATTACAATTAAAACATCAATGGCTTTGGAAAAATATCTACTTCATTCTAAAAATATTATAAAGCAAAAATTTTGAAATAAAATAATTTATTTATCATTTATAAAATAAAATAAATAATTAATTTGGAGAAAAATAGAAAAGAACTAAAGAAAATGTTTAAAAATTGAAAACAGGGCATGGAAATTACAAGAAAAATACCACTAGCTCTAGAAAAATTCCTACCTCACTTCAAAAATATTAAAAGGAAAAAACATACATAAAATAACATATCAATACATATTACAAAAAATATGACAAAGAAAAATAAAATTTATACTATTTAAAATAACAAAATTGCAGAATAAACGAATTGCACTCAATATTGAAATATACATAACCTTCACAATTTAAATCCGTTTCCAACGAAACAAAAAGCAGTGTTCTTAAAATTTTATGTAGTTTCATAATAAAAGATAAAATTTAAATTTTCAAACTTTTAAAATTTTAAAATAAAATTCAAAGTTTGACTATTTTGACAAAAATTCACTTTTTGGAAAATATTCTTTTTAGTCATGCTTTGGAATGATAATTCATATCAAAACTAAAGTTTATCATTCAAAATAAATAAAATAAGTTTTTAAATCAAAAATTTAATTAAAATAATTAAAATATACAAAAAAATAAATCACAAATTACAGGGTTGTTACAATTTGATTATGGTATATGATAATTACATATGAATTGAGTACAAACATCTTGTGATTAGAATCTCACAATTTGATTATAAAATGTTCGAATATAATTGGCTAAGGATTTAGTTATAATAAAATATGCTTTGTTCTAATATTAAAAAGATATATATCTTCGAATGAAATGTTTTCCAAAGAGATATATAGATATTTTGAAAATTAAAATTTACAAAAGCACTTTCCCATATTTTGAGTTTAAAATATATTTTGGGAATAAATGTTGGTTCTAAATGTTTTGGAACAATGAGGATTTGAAAAGCTATTATTTCAAAAACTTAAATTTCGAAGAAAAAAATATGATTTGATACAAAATATGTATATATTATTATTTCAAAAGGATTTGAAATGAAACTGGGAATTCAATTCAAAGAGATTATTTTCGAAAAGGATTATATTTTGAAAGTAATAAAATTAACTAGATTTAAGAAATATAAATGCAAGGGTTAAGTCTAAGAGGGTAGATTTGAAAGCTACATTTGCATGTTACATGTTATGTAGTTATGGAATTTCATTTATGTTTATGCATCATAGGCTCTTTGAGTTCCATTTGTGGTAGGAGAACTACTTTGGCTTGATGCTGTATCTGATTATTTACCCAATCAGATAGGGGTACGTAGGCAGCCACGGGTGGTAGTGAAGTAGCCCCAATAATAATATAACATTTTTTTATTTATTGTTTTCTGTTTTATCTTGTGTTGATGTATCTTCCCCGCTTTCCAAATTTATTTCGCATTGACATGTTTATTGAGTTTGAGGAAGGGCTATTGTTGTCTCTCATATCAGAGTTATGCAATAGTAGATTTATTGTTTTAAGTTTTCTTTGTATCAAAACACACCTAGTGGAATAAATAACTACTTTGATAAGTTTTATTATTAACATTGTAACTTATACATTTAGTGTTGCTGTATATTTAGCAAATGATATTGTGATTAATTGGTAGTTGTCATTTGTTAGTTTTAAAACGGATGAGTTTTTGGCCATTTTGACTTGTCCGAAAACCCGAGTCATTACATTTGGTGAAAATATTTGAAACTAGTTTGATCATTGAAACTAGTTTGATCAAGATATTTTATTTCAAACATTTCCTTTTGAGTTAAGAATGAGATAAAATATTTATCTAAAAGAATTTTTTTACCAAAAAAGTGTAATTGATTTCAGAAAACCTTTTATTTGGAAATTAATTTTCGTTGTAAGGATTTTCACTTAATGGATACTCTTTGAAAAGTGATGTTTGAAAACAAAACCATTTTTGAGTAAAGAGTTTCGAGATTAAAAATAGCTGAACTGGAAGTTGTTTTATGAAGGATATGTTCAGAGATATATTATTGAGAATGATATATTATAGGTTACCTAGTTTTACAATACTTTAAAGAAATCCTTTGACTAAGATAATGATGATTTTATCTGGAAAGTAAATGGATAAAAATGTAAAATATTTAATCGAATAACATATTTTAGATGTGTTTGTTAAAATGATATTATATTATAAAGATGTTATATTTGGAAATTTTGAAAGAGAACTATAAAACTAGACTTTATAACATATGGAGTGAGATGACAGAGTAATGAGTTTTAAGTCTACCTAATGATGATGTTACCTTATGACTATTATGTGTGACTCTCCTATAGGAGTTGTGGGAATGTGTAGTTATTCCCTTCCATGTATTGAGTAGGGATATAGTCTAAGGACTACCTGTTTTAATGTTTGGGAAATTAGCCTTGTTGGTTGTATTCAGTCACTTTATTTGAATAACATACGCTGATTTATTTTCTTTTAGGTTACATTTATAACTGCTGCTATGGATCGTAATATGGAATATAGTCTAAGTTATCTACTAGTGCGGAATATGAATATAAAAGTAATAGTAAAGTAAAAGATGCCAATGATTTTTATACTGGTTCGAACTCCCGTTCTACGTCCAATCCCAGACTCCTTCTGGAATTTAACTTTCAACCCTCACTTTATCCCAAGGAACAGTTTTACACCACCTGAGCAACCAAACAAGACTTTTACCACCTAGACAAACAAATAGGACTTCTATCTCTTGAGCAACTGAGCATGATTTCTACAATATAGAAAGTTTTCTTGACTGTATGTGCTCTATAAATAGAAGGGATGAGTCTTTAGAGTAACCCTTCCTATAATCTTCTCCTTTGTGGTATATAGTGTAGCACGTGAGGATTGAAAGCAATTGTAATCACAAATATCATGCTTGAATGTTCAAGTGATTTGAAAGTGTTTATAAAAGCAAATGGCAGAAAATAGTTTGCAAGAATATATAATAGAATCAAAGAATAATGCTGTGTTTCGCAATCTGTAATCGAGCCATTTATAGAGTTAAAAAGTTGTAACTATTCGTGAAAAGATTCGGCCTAGTGATACTGAAACAACTGTTGAATTAACAGATTTTTCTATTCATTGAAAAGTGGTGACCGTTCAGAAAATAGCCGTTATGATATTCAATCGATTGAAGATATGAATTAAGTAGATTGAAGATATGAATTAATTAGACCGAACATTCAAATGATTTTGAAATTTAAAATTATATTGTAAAGACACTTCATTTAGTCGATTAAACCAGGGTGTTCAGTAGATTGAATGTTCGAACTTTTTTGTGCATGTGTTCATGTTTCAGTCGACTGAATACCCTAGTTCAGTTGCCTGAAAATGTCACTTTCAGCCTGTTTGAACTAGTTTTGAATGCAAGTTGTTTTATTTATTTATATAATTAAAACTTAAGTTATTTAATTTAGTTTGAATAATTTTTAAAGGCTTGTGTGCATGCATATACCGCTTAGGAGAGATTCTAACAAATATTAACTACTAACTAGACTATAAACAAACCAATTGTAAATATAGAAACTTTTCTTCGAAATCTTTTGACCTTCGATCTACTGTCGAGTATAATAGTATCTTCTCCTATAATTTTAGTTAGTTTATATAATATATACTTATATGGTTTTCACAATAAAAACATCAAAATACTTGGTTCAAACATTCTCCCTATTTTTGATGATGACACCTACGTAAGTTTAGTAGACTGTAAATTTATGAAAAAGTAGTAAAACTCCCCCCAAATTAGTGAACTACCTATTTATCTTCCCATTTCTCTCCCCTTGTCATCGAGAAAAAGGAATATATGATGTATCAACAATAGAGTGCAAATAATATATATGAATAATTTCAAGAGAATATAGAACTTGAAGTATAGCAATCATCGATATTAAAATGATAAATAAGAATAACATAGCATTGAATCACAACAATTGGTCATGGGTACAAAGAACTAAAAAAAATGAAACAAAAAAACATACATAAAAACAAGAGAACTACACTTCATCACTTTTGAATTCTTCCTCTTCCTCTTCTTCCACTTCGAAAGTGGTCCATGAGAAAGGAGCAGGAGGATTCTTGGCTACACTAGTGGAAGCTGAGCCAGTGCATGGGATCTTTTCCTAAATCCTATTCAAGAAAACCTTGATTGAATTGAGCTTCTAGTTGGTTTTGGCGATGGTGTGTCCAATGTTGACTAAACGTTGATTAAGCTTTCATTGATTCCTAGAGACGGTGGTAAGACCCTCTTTGGGAGGAAAATCACCATGGAGTTCAACTATCTTGTCATCTTCTTCTTCTTCGACAAGTCAGGAAGGTTGAGAGGAGGAGGAGCCAATGTGAGGCATACGGGGTTGTGGGATTCCTTGAGCTCGATTAGCCGCCCATTGTTGGAAGTTAATAAAATCTTATGGCGGTGGGCATTTTGGCAAGCCCATAAGACTTAGTATCTTAGAATTAAGCTCTCCGACGGCAATGAAGTCAGAATTGGGAACATGGGCACCAAAGTTTTCTATAATCCGCATGATGTATGCTCCATAGTAGATCGTATTGAAGCTCCTCTTATGATTGATGGTGAGGAACTCATCAAGGATGACCTTAGCCCAATTGACATTTTCGGAAGGGTAGATGGCGTAAAGTGCTTGGAAGTCGCACTTGTATACTTTCTCATAGCTTACGGTATGAAGTTGGATTGATCAAATGAGAGCATGATGAAGGATCCACGCCTTTGGTCATAAGGCGACGGATTTTATCATGGTCATATAATCAAATGGAACCGATCAGAGATCTCATCCTTATTATCCATGTTGACTTCTAAATCGTTGATGTCAAGACCTTCAGATGAACAACGTAGAATGAATCTATATTGACTCCTACATCGTTGATGTCGAGGTCCGACTATTGATTGACAGGGGCGTTTTGATCTTGAAGCCATGGAAATTGATTGAAAGTTGAAGCAGAAAATTTGATTTGAAAATTTTGGGGGCTAGGGTTTCTTTTTCTGAAGTGAGGTAGGATTTGAGTGAGAAGATGGTGTATTTATAGAGCAGTTAGAAAGGTGTATTGGAATTTGTTCAAGAAGCTTTTGGAAAACCATAGAATAACATTTCAATCGACTGGATAAGGGGGGGCAGTCAACTGAAATTTACAGGGTTTGTATCCCGAGGTATTTTACCTAAAAAATGATCAATTTAGTTGACTTAAATTTGTGCTTCAGTCGACTGCAATCTGAAAATTACAAGAAGTACGAATTTTCAGTCGATTGAAATTATAATTCAGTCTACTGAAACTTACAAACTACCTTGCGTCTAATAGCCTGAAAATGACCTACTTCAGCTGACTAGAATTACTAGGTTAGTCGATTGACTTATGCATATAAAAAAGAAAAGTTTGAACGTCCAGTCAGCTGGATACCTAGGACCAATCAACTGTTCCTATACTTGGGAGTCTATTTTGCTTCTGAATCAAAGATTTTTGCAAAGTAAAAATATTTATTAACTTTTAAAATTTAATAATATTTTTTTAACTATCATAAAAACATTTCAAAAACATAGACACAAGCATACAATCAATAAAAAAAATTCCAAAGAGTGAGAGTCATCATAGCATGGTTTAATCTTCATGATTTCCTGTAATGGCTGGATTGGGGACCGACCATTTCCACGTTCCCTAGGAGTTTGGTGAAACATGAGGATGTTTTGGACTTGGTTCCCAAGGATTGTGTAGAGCTTGAGAATGGATAGGCGAAGGTTGATGAACAGTCTCCTTTGACGAAGACCCGTAGAATTTCAAAGTTACCTGTTCTAGAAAACTTAAATGCCTAGTGTTTAATTTTTTGTTCGTAGCAGAGTTCGCATTGTAATTCTAGAGTCTCTCTCTGGTAGTGATGTATATCATTGATTTTCTCCTTAGTTGATGGAGAACAAAAATGTAGAGTGCGTTTGGTTCTCTGTCCCTGTGGAGTATATCCTGTATGATGAGTCGGAGATGGTGTGATTTTGCAGGTAAACCGGGGTATGTGTGTTGGAGTGGTTTGACGATGATGATGAAGGTGTGTGAAAGCTGATTGATGATTGGTTTGAATCATTTTCCGAGGCCATGTTGATATTTGAGAGAATAAATAATTTGTTAAGCTTAGAAAAAATTAATTTTTCAAAGAGGATGGGTAAAAACAATGGAGAGATAAACTCTTTATATATAGATAATAAGGCTAAATGAAGTTAAAGAAGGTCGAGGTTCAAAAGAATTGAAAAATAGTAGCCAAAAAACATTTTGTGGTAGGAAATGAATAGAAATAATAACCATTCATAAGATGTGAGGTAGATGGTGTGAAGTGTAGCAAGTAACACGATATCAAAATGGAAAGACATGAGACTTCCATATTAGCGACCCAAAGTTCGAGTTCCAGCAGTAATTTTTTTAAACATAATTTTATTTTTTATAAAAAATTGAAAACTATAAATCATGTGGAGATATAATACCTAATTCTCGACGTAATTTTATAAAAATATTTTCGTTTAAAGGTTTTGTAAATATGTCAGCCATTTGATTTTCTGAAGAGACAAACTCTAGTGAAACATTTCCTTTTTCTATATTATCCCTAAGAAAATGATGTCTTATATCTATATACTTAGTTCTAGAATGATTTATAGGATTTTTAGATAAATTTATTGCACTTGTGTTATCACAGTAAATTTTTGAATTTGAAAGATTAACTCCAAAATCTTGAAGTGTTTGATGCATGTAGATTACTTGAGCACGTGCCAAAGTAGCAGAGAATATTCTGCTTCACACGTCGAAAGTGAAACACAATTTTGTTTCTTACTAAACCAAGATACTAAAGATTGTCCAATAAAGTGACAAGTACCGCTGGTACTCTTTCGATCCATCCGATGTCCTCCATAATAAGCATCATTGTAGGATACTAACACAAAAGGACATTCCTTTGGACAAAAGAGACCGTAGTCTTTAGTTTTGCTTAAGTGTCGCAAAATTCGCTTCACTGCCCGCAAATATTTTTTTTAGGATTTGCTTGAACTCGTGCACATAAAAAAACGCTCATCAAGATTTCAGGTCTACTAGCAATTAAACAGATAGTGAACCAATCATACTTCGATATAGCTTTTGTTCAACACTTTTGCCATTTTCATCTCTATCGAGATGTAATGTAGTACTCATGGGAGTAGGTTTAATAGAAGTATTTTCCATATCAAATCTCTTTATGAGATTAATAAAATATTTTTCTTGATTAATAAAAATTCTGTTAGTTAATTGTTTAATTTGTAATCGAAGAAAATATGAAAGTCCTCCGATGTGAGACATTTCAAATTCTCTTGTCATAATTTCAAAAAATTCTTGACATAATTTTTTGTTTGTTGAACCAAAAATAATGCCATCTACATAAATATGAATTATTAAAATATTATTTTTATCTTGTTTTATAAAAAGAGTTTGGTATAATTTATCAATTTAAAACCAAAATTAAGTAAATAACTCTTAAGACGGTCATACCTAGCATGAGGTTAATGTTTTAAACTATATAAAGCCTTTTTCAATTTGTAAACATGATCTGGATATTTTTCATGTGTAAATAAAATAGGTTGTTCTATGTATACATTTTCTTTTATAAAACCATTTAAGAAAGCACTATTTACATCCATTTGATAAAGTTTAAAATTATTAAAACAAGCACATGCTAATAAAATACATATAGCTTCTAGAGGAGCTACGGGTGCAAATGTTTCATCATAGTCTATTCCTTCTTCTTGATAACCTTAAGCAACTAATCTAGCTTTATTTCTTATTATATTTCCTTTCTCGTCAGCTTTATTTTTGTAAACCCATTTTGTACCGATAACAGCTTGGTTACTTGGTCTAGGAACTAAGTCCCAAACATCATTCCATTCAAATTGATTTAATTCTTCTTGCATAACTATTATCCAATAATCATCAGTAGAAGCTTCTTTATGATTTTTAGGTTCAATATTTGAAAGAAAAGCTACATGACCCATTTGTCTTAGTTGATTGCGAGTTTTAATGTTCGTATGATTTCTTCAATTATATTTTCAGTCGAAAGATTTCTTAAAAGTCTTAGTGGGATCTTATATCATTTTTATTATTTTTAGTATTATTATCATCATCATCTGAGTTATTAGATTTAGAAATAGTTTCTTTGTTTCCTATTTTACAATTGACTTTGAAATTTTCATTGAATGATACATGAAGTGTATCTTCAATTACTTTTGTTCATTTATTATAAATTATGTAAGCTTCGCTTTGTTCCGAATAACCAATGAATATTCTTTCATCGGATTTTGGATCGAATTTGGAAGGTTTATCTTTTGTATTTAAAATAAAACATTTTGATCCAAAAACTTTAAAATAAGAAATATTAGGTTTTTCTTCCATTAAAAAGCACAGAAGGAGTAGGTTTAGTTAATAGTCTTATGGAAACTCTGTTTAAAACATAACAAGCAGTTGCTACGGCTTCTGCCTAAAAATGTTTTGGTATAGTATTTCCGATTAATAGGGTTCTAGCACATTCTTGAAGAGTTCGATTTTTCCTTTCTACAACTCCATTTTATTGTGGAGTTCTAGGAAATGAAAAATTATGAACAATTCCCTTTTTATTACAATAATTTTCAAAAGATTCATCTTTGAATTCTCCACCATGATCACTCCGGATATTTTTAATTTTTTAATTTTTACTATTTTGAATTCTTTTAGAAAATATTTTAAAATATTCAAAAATATCACTTTTATTCCTCAAAAATATTTCCCAGGTAAATCTAGAAAAATCATCTACTATTATAAAAACATATCTATTATGGTTTGCAGATTGAGTTTGAGTTGGTGCAAAAAGGTCCTAATAAATAACTCAAGTTGTTGTAAAGTAGAAATCATTTTTTTTGATTTAAAAGAAGATTTAGTTAATTTTTCTAGTTGACAAGCATCACAAATATTTTTTACTTTAAAATTCATCTTTGGTAATCCTTTAACTAAATTATTCTTAGATAATTTATTGATAGCTTTAAATTTATGTGACAAAATCTTTTGTGCCATAACCAAGGATCATTATCTTTGGCTACTAGACACATATTTGTGTTATAATCGATTTTTATATTTAATATGTAAATATTTCTTTCTCTTTTTCCTTCAAAAATAAGGTTATTATTTCGATCAAAAATATTGCATTTGTTTTCAGAAAAAGTTATATTAAAACCTTTATCACATAGCTGATTTATACTAAGTAAATTATGTTTTAGATTTTTAACTAATAAACATTTGTAATAAGAGGTAAATTAGATGTACCATGATTGCTAACATCACCTTTGCCAATGATACATCCTTTAGAGTTATCTCCAAAAGTGATAGATCCACCATCCGTGTAGATTATATTAGTCAGCATATCTTTGTTTCCTATCATATGTTTTGAGCAACCATCGTCTAGTATCCATTTTTCTCTTTTCTTGTTTGGTACCTGCAAAAATAAAAATAACGTTGGCACCCACCTTTTATTAGGGTCCTAAGAGTTGGATCTTAGGAAGCCAAACCCATGAGGGTTTAGAATTCCCTTTATAAATAATTTTTTTATTTTTATGAATAGTAGTTATAAAAGACTTTATATACATATTTCTAATTAGATAATTGTGGTTTTTGATACATAAATTGTTATAGTACTGGTTTTACTAACCTCTTTCTTTGGTATAATAATTTCTGCCTTTGATTTTGCTTTCAAAAAGTTATTATGCAAATTATAATTTTTGTAAGATATGTTATTCTTCGTTGGTTTTGAAGATTTTTTATATCCTTGTCCATTCTTATTATTAGTAGATAGAAATTTATTAATTTAGATAGATTTTCTCTTCCTTTGTTGAAATTTGTCACATTTTTAGTAATAATCTGTAATTCAGTTTTGAGACTAGTGTTATTCAACTCAAGAATTTTGACATTTGATTTTAAGTCATGATTTTCTGAAGTTAATGTCATATTCTTTTCTTTTTTCACTTCTACTTCTTTTGATCACATAGTGAGTTGAGAATAAACATTAGATAAGGATTTTTGTGTATTAACAAGTTCTTCTAAAATTTTCTTTTCATCTCTTACCATATCAACTTCTATTTCAGTTCTATTTAGTCTTTCTAGCACATTTTTATACTTTCTTTTAGTTTCCTTGATTTTATTTAATAACTCTGAGTTTACGTCAATCAAATCTTCAAAAGATAAATCATATATATCGTCACTTGAGGCCATAAAGCAGACGTTAACTTGTTTAGAATCACTGTTTGTTTCACTGTATGATGATGACGACGACTCTGAATTATCCCACGTTATTGAAAATGCCTGCTTCTTCGTGTATTTGTCCTTCTTATTTTTGAATCTATATCTTTTACTTCTGGACAGTCTTTCTTCATATGGCCCTTCTTATGACTTTTGTAACATTCAAGATTTGAGACTGAAAATTTGCTGGTCTTGTATTTTCTATTGTTTCTAAATTTCTAATTCTTTCTGAATCTCAATTTTTTTGCAATTCTTTGCGATCATTGCCATGTCAACTTCCTCTTACTCTGAGTCTTCTTGTCCAGCTTTAAATGCGATATTTCTTTTGCCTTGTGCTTGATCTTGCTTATCCTGCAAATTTACTTCATATGACATCAAATTTCAGAGAAAACTCTTCAGGTTTGATGGTAGAAATGTCATTACTTCTTCAATGGCTAAGATCTTTCATTCCCATTCATCTGTTAAAGATTTTAGAACTTTAGAAACAATATCAAAATTTGAAATTTTTTCTGTTAATGCCAATAGTGAATGATGTATTTCTTGAAATCTAGAGTACATATCATTTATGGTTTCATCTGGTCTCATTTTGAAATTTTGGAACCGAATTTTAAGCATAGAAATCTTGCTTTGTTTAACTTTTATAGTTCTTTCATGTGTGATTTTAAGAGTTTAAAATTTCATTGCAGTTGTACACATGCTACCACAATTAAATTCATTTTTATCTAATGCACAAAATAACATATTCATAGCTTTTGCGTTTGAGGTAGCATTAGTCTTTTGTGTATTTGACCATTCTGAAATTGGTGTTGTAGGTATAGTGTATTCATTTTGAGTAATATTCCAAGTATCATATCCGTTTGCTTGCATGAAAATTCTCGTTCTTGTTGACTAGTAACTATAGTTCAAACCATTAAATAGTGGTGGTCGTGCCATGGATTGACCTTTGACGGAACTTCTGTTAATTTTATTTTCCATATTAACAGTGTATCAAATAATTGTTTTACGATTATAAGGTGACCTATGCTCTGATACCAAATGAATGTGCTGCTATGGATCAAAATATAGAATATAATATAAGTTGTCTATTAGTGTGGAATATGAATCTAAAAGTAAGTGACACCGGAGATTTTTATACTGGTTCGTGTTAGCGCCAAAATTGGTCACTAACACCCAAATCCAAGTGAATGTACCAAACAACAATCACAGTTCACGGGTAGGATGTATGTAGAGGATTTTTAATATGAAGAATAACAATCACAGTTCACGGTGGTTGAATGAAATAAAATTAAATTAATGGAAGAAATGTAATATGGCTGTTATTTATGAATTTCTAAGGTAATTCATAAATAATAAAATAAAACATATTTCAAACTAAATTTGAAATGTTTGTTATTGTTATTTAATAAAATAGGACTTATAAATTATGATATGTTTTTTTTAGATAAAATATGATGTGAGTAAATGAGAAAAAGGTTGATTTTTTGTTATTCATAGTATGATATATTATTATTATTATTGAGCAATGAAATAGAAGGAATTTTCTGAATGATAATAAAATAGTAAATAACTGTTTTCCAAAAGGGGTTTTAGATAGGATAATTACTGATTCGAGATAAACAGTAATTATTGGTCTGTGAATTTTTACAGTGGATTTAAAATATAGTATTATCATTTTAATGTAAAATAATAATATTACTACTTTGAAAAGTAATTTGATGTAAATCGCTATTTTTAATACAAAATATGATATTCTTAAGTATTTGAAGAAACAAAAGTATAGTAGAGGGAACTTGAAGTATAAAATTATTTTGAAAGAATTATTATTGTATTTGAGATGAATAAATAAAGGCGACTTTATAATGGACAATAATAATAAACCCATTTTATACATAAGAGAATAAGGGTTGCAGTTATATTATTTGAATGGTTGTTAAATGTGTGACTAATTGTTGGTTGTAATTATCATTTATATTTGATGGTCTTAACGGTGTCATACTTTGCTGATTGTGCAATATTTTACCATTATTTATACTAGATGATGGGTAGTTAATAATGATTATTCGGTGATGGGTGCTCTGTTACTTATATTGATTCTATTAGTACACCTTCAAAGATATTGATGTTGTGCTACTATTGTGGAGTGTTTAGTGTACACTGGTGATTTATTCTTATATTGATGCTGTATTATTACAGATGATAACCAATAATGTGTGTAACTATATCTATGCTGTTGTCCCTTATTTGATAATTATAATTGACATACATATTGTTTTTCTGGAAACAGGTACTTTATTTACTAAAAAGGAAACATATACTTCCATGATATGCCTCGTTAAAACCTTGTAATCCCCTAACCTAGATGGGTACCTTACAAGGAAAAAGAGTACATATCATCTCCATATATTAACAATACAAGACCACAGTACCTAAACCAAGTTGTTAAACAGATGGATGATTAAACAAACATTAAAATGCACTCAAAATCATCTGTATAAACAACTTGGAATAGCAAACAAACTTTAAAAATCAAATATACAATTCACAAGCCAAAGGAAAAAACCCAAAGACAACTTGACATGTAGAAACCAAAGAATACTCTAGTAAAAATGATGGCACACCGAACGAGTACGAGAAATATTACTGAAAGGAGAGAGAAAGGTAAAACATTTCTCTCAAAAAGAAGATCTAAACTTTGAATGGCGAAGCTTCTCAGATTCCAAAAACCGAAAACACCACAAGCAGACTAGGACAAGGCATCATTGCTAATTAACAGAGAAAAATAGACCGAAATTTCAGGAAGGTCGATGTTAGTCTTGAGGATCCATGACGATAATAAAGTTTGCAAAGATAAGTTTGGAATATGAATTTATTGTTTGATTACTTAATCTGTATTGCATAAGGATCTTAACATCTTGAATGATTAGATTGAGTCGCATAAGTGCCGACATTTCAATTCCTCTGAAGACCCTGTTGTTCCTCTCGCACCAGATATTCCAAATTAGGGAAGTGAAGGTTATGTTTGTTATCTGGTTGATTAAAGAGTGATTCTTTTGTCTTTGACATAGGCTATTCAAAATCTGATTTATATCACAGTTAGTATTGAGATTGATTTTGACTTGCTGCATTGCCTATACAGTAAACTGCTTGAATAGGACATTTAAAAAAAAGATGATCTCCATCTTCAGATTGATGTAGACACAACACAAACTTTTGATCTATGTTTTAGTTCCATCTACTAACACGATCCTTTGCATTCAAATTATTTAATTTGGCCATAAGTGCACAGATAGACATCTTAAGAGCACACCCTTTGTCCCAAATAATCTTTATCTAAATATGATCTACATGCTTATTTCTGAAATAATTCCATGTTGATTTCATTGTGAATTGCCCATTGGTATTAGAAGTCCAATTCCAATAATCTTTTTCCATACGAGAATAAATGGTTATATTGTGAATATATTGCTAATACTAGTAGGCACATAGTTTGTATGTTGTTTCCAGCTGTTATTAGAAATAAGCATAGACACTTTTTTGTCACATCCACCTGTAATAGACATATCATTCCAACATGCTTTATCTATTAAAGAAGATCCATTAAGCCATGGATCAAACCATAAATTGGTACTTCCCCATTAATAATATTCCTATCGATGAGCCCTTTGCACCACTGTCTTGCTCTTAGCAATGTTTTCCAAGTATAGAAAGCACTAGTGTCCATGGTAGCTGTCCAGAAATTAGCTTTTTTGCAGTACCTATTTTGTAACCATTTTTTCGATAGAGAGTCACTTTGAATATGTTTCCACCAAAGATTAGCTACCACTGCTTTAGAAAATTTTCCAAATTTTCTTATACCAAAACCACCTTTATTTTTTGTTTTAACATATCTTCCCAACTCATTTTATGTGCTTTAGATTTCCACAGGAAGTTAGCACACAAATAATTGATTCTTTGAATAATTGTCAATGGGAACTGTGTGAATTGAAGCCAAAACTACAGCATATGATATATGATAGTTTTTATTAATTCAACCCTTCCACCAATATTTAGCATCTTGCTGTGCGAATGGGTGAATTTTTTATTTATTTTGTCTATCAGCCATCCACAATCACTTGTTCTTAATTTATTATTAGATAGAGGAATGCCTAAGTAAATAATTGGCAGTCTACCAATGCTGATATTAAGAATGCCACCTATTTGATGTTTGTTGGTGGCACCTATACTAAAAAATGGAGCAGATTTTCTGTTTTTTAACTCCAGCCCAGCTATGTTATTCAGATCATGAAAAATATGCTTAATACATTCGGCATTCTCAATGGTAGCTTTAATTAATATTAAAATATCATCTGAATATATCAAGTGCTTAATTATAGGTTTGGTTTGGTATATGGGGTAATATTACCATTGAAATAATCCACATCAAGATATATAGTCAGAAGTTCCATAGCAATGGCAAATAAATATGGCGAGAGGGGGTCACCTTGTCTTAATCCTCTTGAGCCATCAATGAAACCATAGGGTAAACCATTAATTAAAATTGAAAATGAGGAAGTAGATACGAAAAGGCCCGTATCTCCATACCCCTTAAGTCGACCATAATTCACATCAGTTCGACTCAAATTGAACAAAAAATACGAATATTTAGGGTGAAGAAGAAAAAGGTAGAAGAAAATAGAACCACATTCTCTCAGAATCTCACAATCGTAGCGGAACAGATGTAATATATAATAATAGATTTCAAATACAAGAACTGTATTCTTACTATACATACCATTATCAGAGTATAATGGAAAACAATCAATCTAGACATTTTAATAAATTGTCCTCACATACATAGCTTACAAAGCGAATATATAACAAAATACGGGAATATGTCTCTGCCATCCAGCTCGTCTCCTGAGCTTTATAGCATCCTATCCTAAATCTATAATACTCGGTCTGATCCGAGATACTCAGTCTGACCCGAGCATTATAATAAAATAACACCTGAGTCAGTCTGTAAAATCTGCGTGAGAAAACACACTCGGTTTGATTTATTAACCTTTCTCAGAATCCTTTGAAACAAAGGTATCTTATAAGACCACATCACACATAAACACGACAGGTTTTTACCTTACGATAACAAAACATTTTTTATCAGAATCGTCTAACATTATAATAGTGTCTAAAGAAAGTAAATAGAAAATAGTTGAAATGCTTGCATCTCACGTTTCAGTATAGTTGGGTAAAATTAAAATCGTACGACGCTTATTGAAGAATGGATTCCATACAAATGACTAAGCCACTAGGGTACCGCCTATCATAGTACACCTCTAGAACAATGTACCGAGGACCGCACCGGGATCCCCTGCTACACAAGACCAGCCTACCCCTAACCTGGATAGACCAAATATGTTATCACCCCGGGCGTTCACACCCTTACAATCGAGCGCTTCTTCTTTCATGCACAACCATATCCATAATATATAGGTTTTCAAGGACATCTAGAAAAGTGATAACATACCCTAATTGGATGCAACCCACTTAGCTTTGCTACATCTCCCTTTTTTAGTCATTTCCGGTTGATAAGGCTTGAGGCTAAGCGTTGCCTTTTAAGAAACTAGTCTACTTAAAATGCTCGTCGTCCTCTAATGACGCTGTTCTGGTAGCATTCATCCATACAAGTTGTCCTGGTTTTGGACAAACCGAATCAACATCTTCATCATATTCATGGTAATCATTCGTAATGTTCAAATCGGATCGAAGTGGTTTCTAGATAATTAATTCCGATCTTGATCTCTTCGAAATGATTAACGAAATCGGCCAATATTGATAGTCGGTTATTTAGCTGTCAATAAAACATCCATAAGCTGACACTAGGCCTTATTTTGTAATTCTTCAGACTTTTATTCCAAAATATCTTTACTAAGATATATATATATATATATATATATATATATATATTCAAATCCCTTTCCATATTCCAATATCTGAAACCAATTTCAAATACTTAAATCCATAACAGGATATCTTCAAAACTATCTCAACACCTAGAGTTATTTCCAAATTTCCATTTTTGTACTTTGGAAAATATGACAAAAATTATTTTCCAAAATCTTTTCAAATACCAACATTTAAAAGAATATTTTGTAACTTATCCCATAAGTATTCAGAACAACTAATAAATTCCCTTTCCAATTTCCAACATCCAGTATACTTATTTTTAACCCCATTCAACAAATTATAACTTCTTTTATAAATTCGAATTTCATTTTCAAAATTCCCATATTCAACATTTTTGAATTTCAATCTCCTCCCAATTCCTTATAAAATTCCTTCCCTCAAAATCATATTTGTTATCCCGTTTTTTGGCAAGGCCGTGACACCAAGGACTTGACTAGAGACCAAGGGCAATCCGTCTCGAAGATTGGTTGTACACAGGTTCACTATGGATACCGGTAAATTTTTCCCAAGTCCAGATCGAGGTATAATTGATATGACACAAAAACAAAGCTATGAAAGCCAACGTTCCAAATTTTCAGATTAATCGGAGTTCGTATGCGCAAGTTATGGATCGATCAGGTTACATATGAGACATGCTTAATTCGTATCCATCACCTTGCAACCATCCTGTTCGTATGCATCGACCCTCGGATCTCATTTCGTATCCATCCAACTTCATATCCATCGAAGTTAAATCCTCTTCGTACCCATCGGTCCACAAGCATTGGTTTGTATCCATCTATCAAGGCCCATCAGTTCGTAACCATCATATGAAAGTGGCATAATTCGTATCGATCACTCATTTGATCAATACTAAGGAGAGAGCCAAAGATCAAAACAAAAGGCATATATAAGCGTCAATACGAAGCAACTTGCAAGCATCATTACAAAAATCAATCCCTAGGGTTGATACGAAGAAGGCATGGTCAAACAGAGGAAATGGTCTGCTAGCGTAATACTTGGATCCCTCCTGAACTATCGCTCCACGTCACCGCTGCACATAAGATCGATGCACAGAAGATCAATATGAATGTTGATCGATACGAAGGTGTCGATACACACTTTCAGCCTACTTGCAAAACCAACTTTGGATCGATCATAACTCAAAATATACAAGTCCAAATGCTACCAAGTTTTCAATGATCTTACTTACCACCTGAGGAATGCCTCTGATCGATCGCTGCCCAAAAGGAGTAAATCTAGATCAATACGAAGAGCACATGGATCGATTAGTGATCGATCCCGAATGACCTCAGATCGATCTGGCGTGCCCATCCATATGAGAGAAGGAGTCTTCTGAGATTTGAGCCAGATATTTGCAGCCTACGCCTATAAATAGCGACCTTGGACCTACAGAAAATAAACTTGGCTTCTCTACGCTGATACTCTGCCGAAATCATTACTATACTTCAGTTTTACCATTGTAATCTTTTGTAATCAGTAAGAGAAATTCAATAAACATCAATCATTCCATAATAGACATAAGCAATATGTCGAACCACTTTAAATTTGTGTGTTTCTGCATTTTTTCTTATTTGTTGATTGGTGTGTTTGTTAGATCTGCCTCGTTTTACATTTACTTTCTTCTTTTTTTCTCTTCAAACACATCCGACGAGAGTTGTGCCCAATTTTAATACAAACACTTTGGTGTTTCCTCTGAGAAAACATAGGTCTCCTGCTCGTTAGATCTACTACCGATATTCGGTTGAGAGAATCTAAGAAGAAGATCTAGATTTCAAGCCTAGAAGTTCTTCCATCCTATTCAGGTTTGCACCAAGTTTAGGAGATAACTTCACTATTCACCATGATCGCTACGAGGACTACCTTAACCGTTGCAGATCTAGAAGGACGGGATAGGCAGAACCCCGCACAACTTCCTTCTACAGACTAGAATGCTGTCGGACCTTAGATCCACAAGGCCCTGTGACCAGGGAGGAGTTCCATCTACTGATACAAGAACTGACACAAAGCCGCCAGCATCTTAGCCAGCAGCTTTGTGACAACGTGGAGTTAACCAATCGGTTGAACCATGAAAGACGAAGGAGATCCAAAAGGGATCAGGTTTCATACTCATCCACTGAAAGTTCAGTTTCTTCTGATTACAATCATAGATCCACGCGCCCACGGCTGGATGGAAGCTATACACAGGCTACCGGACATCAGCTCACTTTGAATCTTGGGCAACCAAGAGTTGGTCTGTCAACCAGCCACCAGACCAGACCCTCCTTCCGAGGAGGGACGACTCCTTATCACACTATCGACAATCGCGCTGCTACTGCTATTGAGTTGGGAGTTGACACTCAAAACCAAACGGATCTATACCGTCTCCAGTGTGATTATACTCCTAAGCCTTATATTCCTGAAGACTTAGAGCTAAGTAGGAGAGATATGGACCAACGACCACGACCGGCCTATCCTCGCATTGTGGAACCCGACCACACCTTGGGTCAACATGCCTAGAATGTCCTGATGCCCGACATCCCGACAATGATTCGTCAGATGATCCATGAAAGCCAAAGCCTCACCAATGGCGGTTGGGAATCTCCCTGGTTATACACCTTTCACCGGCGACATTCTTTACGCTGAACCACCTCGGCAATTCAGAATGCCAACTCTACTTGTTTATGAAGGGAGCTTTGGCCCTAACTAGCACATTTTAAAGTATGAATGGTTGATGAATGCCGCACGGGATAATGATGCAATCAAGTGCTAAAGTTTCCCAATCTCCCTAAGGGGCATCGCGATTATGTGGTTTACTTGTCTACCACCCTGATCTATTTCATGTTTCGACCAGTTGGCAACGAAGTTTGTCGAGCAGTTTCGCATGCATGTCACCAGGCCCAAAGATGTTAATACATTGTCCAGTGTCACTCAAGCTCCTAGAGGGACACTCAGACGTTATCTGGAGAGGTTTCACGCTACGTGCATGAAGATTAGTAATCCTAATGAAAATTCCATTCTGATGGCACTGACTAAGGGAATCGATCCCGATTCCGAAATTGGTAACTAGTTGGTCAGAAAACCCCTTACGTCATTGGACCGTTTCTATTCCAAGGCAGCTCAGTTCCTGAGAAGAGAGGATGCGAAACAGTATAGGAAAAAGCATGACGTAGGTCCCAATGTGGAAGGAATCCAAAGCAATGTCGATGTGAAACAAACTGGGGAGAGTTATGGAAAGGTGCACTTAAACATACAGAATAAGAAGAATCAGCAGAAAGGCGATGGAAACCAAGGTAGGAAGCGTGATCAAAATCGCGGACCGCGATGTAAAGCTCCCACGTTTGACACATATATACCTTTAAATACATCTCTAGAAAATGTATAGTTGCAAACTTGTAATACTGTCCAATATAAGAAACTTGCTCCGAAGTAACCGTCAGAGAAATAGATTCAAATGGGGAAGTTTTGTAGATTTCATGATAGTTATGGCCACAACACGAACAAGTTCCATCATTTACAAGATATTATCAAGAAGTTGATCCGAGAAAGAAAGTTGGAGCAGTTTGTTCGAGCGCCGCAGTCTGGAGGTGCAGGCCCATCAAATCAAAATCAAATACCAAATTAGGTCATATCGGAGGAACCCGCTCGTATCGGTGGAAGGTTAGTGATTAACATTGTTAGTGGTGGTCCTCATCCAGCGGATCAGAGCTAGAGGGAAATGGAGTCGTATGCCAGCTCTATTAGGCATGCGAGATTCGAATGTTGTAGTAACTTGGAAGATGGGGCTCCAGCCAAACAACAGAAAACAATGATAAACGACATCATATTTCGAGATAAGGATGCCGATAGAGTAGAAGCCCCAACCATTAATCCATTAGTCATTTCAGTTTAGATAGATCCTGCATAGATGAAGAGGATCTTAGTGGATAGGGGAAGTTCAGTAAACATACTCTTTAAGTGAGCCTATAATCCAATGAAGATGGAAGCGAAAGATTTGAAGCCTTGTCAGCCTTATATTCATGGCTTCAATGGAAGTGCGACTGTACCCACTGGGATGGTGGAGCTACCAGTGGAGCTGGGAGTTGGAGAGCGCCGAAGAGTTCGGATATTGCAGTTTATTGAATTGGATATTGACTCACCATACAACGTTTTCTTGGGTCGACCGACCCTAGCTGAGTTCAGGGCCGCTATCGTCCCTTGGTGTCTAACTTTGAAATTCCCTACCGACAATGGAGTCAAAGTAGTTCAGGGAGACCAGGCTGTTGGACGAGCCTGTTATGTTGCTGAGCTGCGGGAGGCGCAACGAAAAGAGAAGGGAAAGGGGCAGAGGAATCTCTCTGCATCCGCTTTGCGGATAATTGAAAGTTAACGCCTAGGCCTAGGCCCAACACCACAACCAATTCCCAAGAGATCTTGACTGGAGAGATCTTCACCCAAGAGGTACTGAAAGCGAGGATGAAGTCAAAGATAGTCAGGCTTCTCCAGCAGAGCTGACGATCGATGTTCTGATCGATAATGATGAAAATTCTAAAATGGTAAAGATTGGACCTCAGCTAAGCCAATAGATGAAGGAGGAAATGGTTGAGTTTCTCCGGGAAAACCTCGACGTTTTGCCTGGACGCAATCCGACGTGTGTGGGATCTCGCCGGACATCGCAAGCGACACATTGAATATGACCCACGGCACGTCCCGGTCAAGCAAAAAAGGCATGGTATGGATCCAGAGAGATCTGCTGCACTTAGAGAAGAGGTGGATAAGCTTAGGTCCAATAGGTTTATCTGAGATGCGTTATATCCAGAATGGGTGTCCAATCCGGTACTTGTTAGGAAATGTAACAACCCTAGATTTTGACTATAAATTTGAATTTGACCTTATTTCATTTCAAAAATTTTCTTAAACTTATTTTAATTGTGAAATTTCATCTCTACATATTTTTAAAATAATAATAGAATTTTTCCAAAATTTACTGTATTTATTTCCTATTTTTAGGGCTGTTTTCCTATTTTCTGCTATTTTCTTCATTAAAAATTATATTTAAATTAAATTTTAAATATTTATTTTGTGAATGTATTTTTATTTTATGTTATTATTTATGTTTAAAAATAATTTACAAGCTAATATGAATTTTCTAAAATATATTTCATTTAATTTCAAATTTTCTAGTTTAGTTCACTATTTTTAGCTATTTTCCTTAATTTAACTTTACATAATTGATAAATATTATATATATTTTTATATTTTGGAAAAATTTCGAAATTTTATCTGATATTATTATTACCACCAGAAATATAAAGTTATATTAATAAAATAAAGAAATATGAAGAGTTTTGACTTTTGAATTGCCTTTGCCTTTTTGGATTCCACCTCTTCATTTCCACACAACTCTTAACGTCTTTTGGCATAACTCTCTACATCTTCAGCCGACCACTTCATTTTTCATTTCACGAATCTTTTTCCTCCTTCCTAAACAAAAAAATTCGGCCTTCTCTTGCTTGAGAAGTTTGGTAAAATTCTATTTTCTTTTATCTTCTTTTTTTCACTTATGTTGATTTTTCTAGTTTGATTTTGCACTTGCTTCACCTCATGTAGGTTCGGCCATGCCCCATGCTGCCTAGCCTCCTCCACCACCTGATGACACACCACTAGCACCTCCTCCTCACCAGCCACTCAAGCCATGAACCCCCTTGGTGATGCATTTCCACAAAAGTTTCAAAACACCCTTCATACTAGCCTAACCGAGCACCACTCTCATTCCATCACCTCACCACCCCCCTAGCCGCCACCTACCACACCACCACCACCTTCAGCACCCACGGCCACACCACCACAGTGGACCCCACTCCTCTGGCCATGACACCTAGGGCCTTGGCCGAGCCCAATTCATGGCCCAAAACCCATGTGTATGCATGATTTTGTGTTCTTGCCTTCACCCGCCTTTACACCATCACTCCAACATGTAGGAAGAACCTATACTCACCCAAACCAGACCCAAACACCTGCAATTATGTTGTATTTCCCCTTATGGCTGAGCCTAGTAAAGGTTAAAAGCAAGTGCAAGCATTTCTATTTGATTCTGTGCAGTCTATTCTAGTGTAGTTTTGATCGTAGTTGATTTGAAACTTATCGATGTTATATTATTTTGTTTGATGTGTATCCAAGTAATTTGACACTAGGCTCCTCCATTCGAATCTGTATCGTGCTTTTGTGCTTGTGTAGATCCCGTTTATGCAATTTTTCGTTAGGTCATCAGCTCAAACCAGTGAGTTATTCTCACCAGACAGTCTTATACTTATATGAATAGTAAATTGATCGCTTGTGAATATGTAAGCTGCATCACCATATTTTATTTTCTATGTCACTATTATATGATGTTCACACATGATTAAACACCTATTATATCATATGTTACTGTTATATTATTGCTGTTTGTTATTTTATCAGTTAATCACACTGCAAGTTCCCTTTAGATTAGAATCACTATGGGTTGAAATGATACATACCCGAACGGACTTTAGAATAAGGGAAAATCGTTATGGGCTGAAATGATAGGCCTGAATGATTTTCAATTTATTTCATTTACTTGGGACTGCGGGTTCGAAATGATAAAACCCGGATTTTCTTTGTAAATTACGGGGTGAAATGATATATTACCCGTATCACTTTTCCTAGTGTAGAAAATTATATACAGACCTGTAGTTAATATATGTTTTTCTAAAAATTTTAAATTTATTTTACAAATGTAAATATTAAAATATTTTGATTTAAATCTAATGAAAAATGCACTTTGTAAAATATTATTGATTTTTTGAATAATTATAAGTGAAATAAATTAATGAAAAAGTTAGAAAATTTCGAATGTAAGTTATTTTGGAAAATTTGATTTAATTATAATTGGGAATTAAGTTGAATATGAAATCATGATAAATTTATGATAATTTGAATTTAAATGATTTTAAAGTGATTTTATATCATACTAATGATTTTTAATAAAGTTGAAATGTGAAATGAATGAATATTTAAGTTGAAATTTTGAAATATAACTAAAATTGGAAATTCATGGAATTGACTTAAAAGTGAATTTTTAGTTAAGTAAATAAAAATAAAACTAAGTTATATTTGAGAATTTGAACTTAAGTGTTAGGTTGAAATTTAATGTAAGGAATTTAAAATTGAACATTGCAATTTAATAAGTGAATTAGTGTTAAATATGAATTTTTAAATGGAAATTTAACTTTATGATATCATGAAATTAAGGAAAATTAAATGGTGTTTATAAAAGTAAAAGTGAGTGATTTGATAAGTTAAAAGTGATTTAAAGAAAAAATATATTTATTGTGAAATTATATTTAAAATTTGAAGTTAATTAACTGCATTTTTGAAATGCTATTATTTATAATGTAAATGATAATACAACATTTGTAAATGCTGTAGTTGATAAGTGAACTAAATAGCTAAATTGAATTAATGTCAATTATAGCATCTTATAAATGCTATAATTGTTGGATTAAACTAAATTTTCTTTGAAACTAATGTAACTCTATTACAGCATTTTAAAGGCTGTCTTTTTGTTAAATTGAACTGTTTTGAATATAACTTTCTATAGTATTTTCCAAATGCTGCGAAAGTTGAATTTTCACTGTTTTGATAAAATTTAAGTGAATAAATGAACTTTGAAAGTTGAAAATTTTGGAAATTTAATAATTTAATTTTTTATGTAATAACTTCATTTTAAATGATTTAAATGAAGTAATTTGTTTTGAATTGAACTATTTTGAAATGTGAATTAATGGTGGTATTTTTAAATTGAATAAAATGAATATGTTTTCAAATGAAATGATAAGTTTGATATTTTGAAACGGATTTGAAATGATATTTGATTTTTGGAAAATAAATTCAATTTTTAAATTATAACTATGGGTTTTAATAACGATTGGTTGTTGAAGAGTCCGGGATCGGATATGGACATACTCTCTGTCGATACCGAAAACCACTTTAACAACTGTGTACGCGGTGGAGATTCCAGAATGAAGTAGGATGGTGACGACGTTCCTAAGGTACTTTACGTGGATCTAACTCCCACGAGTTAGCTTAAGGTGGCTAAAACAGGAGCGATCTCGGGCCAAAGGAGGTAGCACCTCTGGCTGAAAACACTTCTTCGATACCATTCTATTACTGTTGTGATTGATTGGTTGCACCCCTTGATTTTGGAGTGTTGTTCAGGGTGGGCGTATGTAGTTGCTGCGTTACCACCAGCCTGTGTGCGTAACTGATATATCTACCCTGGCATTGCCTTGTGTGCCGTGTCACCTACCATACCGAGCCTTTACTACGAGTTTGTTTTTCTCCCGTAGCCCATGTGGTATCCTCTGACAGTCACCCGGAGTGGAGATGGCATGAAATTGGATGGACTACTGGGACTATTATGTGTGAAGGGTGATATGGGTAGCCCGGAACGCTATTTAAAAGTATGTTTATTTTACTGTAGACATTATTATAATAGCGAAATACTACTATATAGTAAATAGTTTAACGGATCCTTAGAGGATGGGCGGTCCCAGACATCCTTTAAGTTACTTGTATCTTTATTACAGTTCACTTGAGTTGGTTTACATTATATAAGTATATATTGTCCTGACTCGAGTGTTTTGTGTTTTGCTTTACGCTCGGGTTAGCCTGAGTACTCGCAGCTTTGGATTCTCTTCCTGGAGCTGGTCTTCACTGGAGTTTCTGCTTATCTACATATTTATCTACTTCTGTTTCAGCTGTTCTAGTTTATCTCATGTATTAGTGAACTTCTATGTATTTGGGATTTCTATTATGTTGTTTTCAGACTGTATTATGTATTTGGTTTGAGACTCTGTTATAGTAGCTTCATGAACTACTACGTTATTTTATATTCTGCTGCGAGTTATTCTGTTTGTTCTGTGTCTGTGATTCTGTATATTTGATTTTATTTGATCCAAATTTATTTACAATCTGTTATGTCGCATCATTCAAGTCTGACATGTGTGGATTATTGTCGATTTGAATGGTATGAAATTGGGGGTTGTTACAGTTGGTATCAGAGCTTTGGCTTTTGGCAACCATTGCCTCTGCGGAGCAAAAACTCATTAGAGATAGGGTATTTCTACCCTAGAATGAGTGAAATCAATCTCAGAATCATATCTTTGTGAGAGACGTATTTTTAAAGTATAAAATGATTTTTAAAAATGTTTTCAAAGGATTTTCAAAGATTATTTTGATATGTAAAATTTTCTTGCTTTTAAAGGATTTTCAAATGTTTTCTAACTTTCCTTTCTTTCGTATCTACCTTGATAGGATTTTTCTTTCTTTAAGATATTCATCCAAGTGTATTATCTTGCCTTATCTTAATTTATCTTTGGCTTGCCTTTATTCTTGTCCTAAATTCATTCTTGATATTTTTCAGGATGAACCGAGGAAATGCTAGAGGTAGGGGTCGTGGTATTGCCCTAGCTCCTCAACCTGTTGCTCCAGTCAGGTTCACTGTTCTTTGTAAGGAATTCTGTCAACTAGGTAGAACCCCATTCACCGGTTCAGAGACTATTATTGAGGCTCAACAGTGGTTGCGGAGTCTTAAAAGGATATTTACTGGTCTTGACATTACTGATGCTCAGAAGCGTCAGCTAGCAGCCTGGCAGTTGCATAATTCTGCTTTAGATTGGTGGGAGTCCGTTACGACTAACACCGTTGAGGCTGATCTCACTTGGGAGCAGTTAAGGTATCCTTTGTGTTATCTTAATTTTTTCCTATATTTTTCCCTTCCTTTGAATCTATCTTAAGTTTTTTTTCTGTATCTCTTTTCCAGGGAGGCTTTTGTGGCAAAATGGGTGCCAAAAGCCGGAAAATCTCAGCTTTATCGCGAGTTTATGGATTTGAAGCAGGGTACCATGTCTTTTGCTGAGTATGAAAGGAAGTTCAATGAACTTTCCAAATTCGGTCCTAGCCTTATTGACACCCCTCTTAAGAAGAATAAGAAATTCATTGCTGGTGCTCGTCCAGAGTATTATAGTCGCCTTATTTCTCATGTTCATGGTTCTTTCACCCATCTCATGGATATGGCTATTCGCTATGAGAATCCCACATCCAAAGGTCCTGTTGTTTCTGGTGCTCTGTCTTCCTCTGCAGTTTCCAAGAAGCGTAAGCCAAATTTCCAACAGCAGAAGAAGAATTGGCAGAAGCGTCCTGGTTTGGGATCTTCATCATCTGCTCTTGCTCAGAGGCAACCGGTTGATCTCTCCTCCATCACTTGCTTTAGGTGTGACCAGAGAGGGCACTATGACAATAGCTGTCCTACTTTATCTGTTGCTGCTGTTCCTCCACCTGCTCAGTTGGCTAGACGCGATCTCTGTCATATTTGTCTCCAGCCCGGTCATTTTAAGAAGGATTGCCCTACCCAGCAGAGGGGTACTCCTTCTGGTATATTTGCTGTCACTTCTGCCTCATCTCCAGTTCCTCCACCCGCTTCTGCTCCTAGTGATGACCAAGGTACACTCCAGGGTTCATTTACTTTATTTCATCATCCTGTTCGTGTGTTGTTTGATACTTGCTTCACATAGTTTTATTTCTGTTGATTTGTGTGATAAGTTTGAGCATCTCCTTTCTCCTGAGTATACTTCTGTTCCGTTATGTGTTTCAAATCCTATCGGGGGTCCTGCTAACCTTAACCGGATTTGTCGAGAGGTGAAACTTCTCCATTCTGATCATCGCTTTAGTGGTGATTTTTATATTCTGGGCTTCGATGCCTTTTATTTATTGCTTGTTCAGGATTGGTTAGTGAATCATGATGCTCGTATCTCTTGTAAAGCCCGGTCTGTTTGCCTCTTTGATGATCATGGGAATGCCTTGATTATTCAGTGCCGCATGCCTCAGGATTTTGCTGGCAACTTTATTTATTCTTTGGATTCTTCTCCCAGTGATCTTGATTCTACTCCTGTGGTTAGACTATATCCCGATGTATTTGGTGAAGTCACTTCTTTACCTCCTAAGCGGGAAATTGACTTTCAGATTGATCTTATACCTGGTGCTCGACCTATTGTTCTTCCTCCTAGAAGAATGGCACCTCGCGAGAAGGTTGAGATGGGAAAGCAAATTGAAGGCTTATCTTCCAAAGGTCTGATTAGGCCTAGTTTTTCTAAATGGGGAGCTGCAGTGGTTTTTGTCACCAAATCCGACGGTTCTCTTCGGATGTGTGTTGATTATAGGGAGCTGAACAAGCTCACTATGAAAAACAGATATCCTATGCCTCGTATCAACGATATGTTTGATCAGCTTCATGGTGCCACTATTTTCTCTCAGCTTGTCCTTGCCACAAGTTTTCATCAGCTTAGGGTTGTTGAGGATAGCATTCCCAAGACTGCTCTCCGCACTGAGAATGGATTTTATGAATGGTTAATCATGCCTTTTGGTTTGACTAATGCTCCTGCTTTCTTTTTTGATTTGATGAATCGTGTTTTCCATGATGTGCTTAATAAATTTGTGCTAGTCTTTGTTGATGATATCCTTGTCTTCTCTAAGACTAAGGATGAGCATAAGTCGCATTGAAATATGTTCTTGAGACTCTCAGAAATCATCAGTTAAAGGCTCAATTTTATAAATGCCATTTCTGGAAGGATGAAGTCCGTTATCTCGGGCATATTGTTTCTAGTAATGGAGTTTCTGTTGATCCAGTGAAGATCACTACGATCAATGTAAGTCTTTCTTTCTTCTCTTTCTCTATCATTTTAATAATTCTATTTTTCCTGTTGTCCTTATTTTCTCCTAATTCTATTCCAGGATTAGGAAACTCCAAAGACTCCATCTGATATTCGTAGTTTTCTGGGCCTTGCCGGTTATTACCGGAGATTCATTGAGAATTTTTCTCGGATTGCTGCACCTCTCACAGCTTTGACTCGGAAGAATGCCAGATTTGTCTGGAGTGATCAGTGTAAGGCTGCGTTCAGTGAGTTGAAGAGCAAGCTAACTTCCGCATCAGTTCTTACTGTTCCAAATGGAAGTGAGGGATTTACAGTTTATACTGATGCTAGTCATGAGGGTTTGGGTGCTATTCTCATGCAGGATGTTAGGGTCATTGCCTATGCCAGCCGTCAGTTGAAAACCCACGAAGCAAATTATGCTGCTCATGATTTAGAGTTACTTGCTGTTGTCTTTGCTTTGAAACTTTGGAGGCATCATCTTCTTGGAACCAAGTTTGAGCTTTTCATTGATCATCAGTCTCTGAGATATATCTTCTCCCAGAAGGATCTGAATCAGAGGCAAGTTCGTTGGCTTGAGTTTCTGGCTTCTTACGACCTCAACATTAACTATACTCCCGGTAAAGCTAATGTTATGGCCGATGCTCTGAGTCGGAAGAAGGCTTTGTTGTGTCAGCTTGTTGTTTCTTCTTCTCCTCTTCTGGATCGGATTATGGCTAAGTAGGATGAGGATGAGATGCTTAGATTGATGAAGGAGGGAATTTGTAGCAGAGTTGGTGGTAGTAGTAGTGGTTGTAGTGGAGCTCAGATTGACGATAGAGGGATATTGAGGATTAATGGCAGGATTTGTGTTCCGAAGGTTGAGAGTTTGAGGCAGGAGTTGCTTCAGGAGAATCATCGGTCCAGACTTTCTATTCATCCTGGTGTGTCGAAGATGTATCAGAATATGAAGAGGCTTTATTGGTGGAAGGGGATGAAGAGGGATATTTCTATCTTTGTTAGTCGGTGTGCGACTTGTCAACAAGTCAAAGCCGATCACCAAAAGACCCCTGGTTTGTTGCAGCCCCTTGAGATTCCTAATTGGAAATGGGAACAGGTTTCCATGGATTTCATCGATGGTTGACGGAGGATTCGGAAGGGAAATGAGAGTATCTGGGTTATTGTGGATAGACTGACCAAGTCCGCTCATTTTATTCCGGTCAAGTCTACTTGTTCTGCTTCTAGTTTATCTGAGATTTACATGAGAGAGATCGTTCGTCTCCATGGTGTTGCTCTCAGTATTGTTTGTGATCGTGACCTTATTTTTACTAGTCAGTTCTGGAAGGCTTTTCAGGAATCTTTGGGTACTCGTTTGAATCTAAGCACTGCTTACCATCCTCAAACCGATGGTCAAACGGAAAGAGTAAATCAGATTCTCGAGGATCTTCTTCGTGCTTGTGTGCTTGACTATGGAGGATCTTGGGAAGATTATCTCCATCTTGCCGAATTTACCTACAATAATAGCTATCAGGTATAATCTTATCTTCTGTTTTCAGTCTATTCTTGATCTTTTTATCTATCTCATTCCATCTTTATATTCAGGCCAGTCTCAAAATGTCTCCGTTTGCTGCTTTATACGGACGACCTTGTAGATCTCCATCTTGTTGGATTGAATCCGGTAATCGTTTGGTTCTTGGTCCTGAAGTGATTTTGGAAGCTTCTGAGAGAGTTGAGGAGATTAAGAAAAGGTTGAGAGTCGCTCAGGATAGACAGAAGAAGTATGCCGATAGGCGTAAGCGGAATTTGGAATTTGCTGTTGGTGATCAGGTGTTCCTTAAGGTTTCTTCCTTGAGGAATGTCATTCGCTTTGGTCGTAGAGGGAAGCTTTCTCCTAGGTTCATTGGTCCTTTCCGCATTGTGGAAAGAGTTGGTTCTTTGGCTTACCGTCTGGGTTTGCCTGAGAAGCTTTCTGGAGTGCATGATGTATTCCATGTCTCGCATCTTCGCCATCATCTTCATGATCCATCTCTTATTGTCCAGCCTTCTGCTCTTGATAGTTTGGATATTGAGCCTAACCTGACTGTTCAGAGGAAGCCACTTCGTATTGTTGGTAGAGATACGAAGCAGCTCAGAAGGAAATCTGTTAATCTGGTCAAAGTACAGTGGAGTACTGATGATCGAGACTGTACCTAGGAAACGGAGGAGAACATTCGTGCTTCGAATCTGGAATTATTTGTTTCAGGTACTATTTTATTTTTCTATCTTGTTTCTCTTATTTTTTTCCTTTCCGTTCTTTTCGAGGACGAAAAGATTTGAGTGGAGGAGAGCGTAACAACCCTAGATTTTGACTATAAATTTGAATTTGACCTTATTTCATTTCAAAATTTTTCTTAAAGTTATTTTAATTGTGAAATTTCATCTCTACATATTTTTAAAATAATAATAGAATTTTTCCAAAATTTATAGTATTTATTTCCTATTTTTAAGGGCTGTTTTCCTATTTTCTGCTATTTTATTCATTAAAAATTATATTTAAATTAAAATTTAAATATTATTTTGTGAATGTATTTTTATTTTATGTTATTATATGTTTAAAAATACTTTACAAGCTCATATGAATTTTCTAAAATTTATTTCATTTAATTTCAAATTTTCTAGTCTAGTTCACTATTTTTAGCTATTTTCCTTAATTTAACTTTACATAATTGATAAATATTATATATATTTTTATATTTTGAAAAAATTTCGAAATTTTGTCTGGTATTATTATTACCACCAGAAATATAAAGTTATATTAATAAAATAAAGAAATATGAAGAGTTTTGACTTTTGAATTGTCTTTGCTTTTTTGGATTCCACCTCTTCATTTCCACACAACTCTTAACGTCTTTTGCCATAACTCTCCACATCGTCAGCCGACCACTTCATTTTTCATTTCGCGTATCTTTTTCCTCCTTCCTGAACAAAAAAAAAATTCGGTCTCCTCTTGCTTGAGAAGTTTGGTAAAATTCTATTTTCTTTTATCTTCTTTTTTTCACTTATGTTGATTTTTCTAGTTTGATTTTGCACTTGCTTCACCTCATGTAGGTTCGGCCATGCCCCTTGCTGCCTAGCCGCCTCCACCACCTGATGACACACCACCAGCACCTCCTCCTCACCAGCCATCCAAGCCATGAACCCCCTTGGTGATGCATATCCACAAAAGTTTCAAAACACCCTTCATACTAGCCTAACCGAGCACCACTCTCGTTCCATCACCTCATCACCCCCCTAGCCGCCACCTACCACACCACCACCACCTCCAGCACCTCCAGAACCCACGGCCACACCACCACAGTGGACCCCACTCCTCTGGCCGTGACATTTAGGGCCTTGGCCGAGCCCAATTCATGGCCCAAAACCCATGTGTATGCATGATTTTGTGTTCTTGCCTTCACCCGCCTTTACGCCATCACTCCAACATGTAGGACGAACCCATACTCACCCAAACCAGACCCAAACACCTGCAATTATGTTGTATTTCTCCTTATGGCTGAGCCTAGTAAAGGTTAAAAGCAAGTGCAAGCATTTCTATTTGATTCTGTGCAGTCTATTCTATTGTAGTTTTGATCGTAGTTGATTTGAAACTTATCGATGTTATATTGTTTTGTTTGATGTGTATCCAAGTAATTTGACACTTGGCTCCTCCATTCGAATCTGTATCGTGCTTTTGTGCTTGTGTAGATCCCGTTTATGCAATTTTTCGTTGGGTCATCAGCTCAAACCAGTGAGTTATTCTCACCAGACAGTCTTATACTTATATGAATAGTAAATTGATCGCTTGTGAATATGTAAGCTGCATCACCATATTTTATTTGCTATGTCACTATTATATGATGTTCACACATGATTAAACACCTGTTATATCATATGTTACTGTTATATTATTGCTGTTTGTTATTTTATCAGTTAATCACACTGCAAGTTCCCTTTAGATTAGAATCACTATGGGTTGAAATGATACATACCCGAACGGACTTTAGAATAAGGGAAAATCGTTATGGGCTGAAATGATAGGCCTGAATGATTTTCAATTTATTTCATTTACTTGGTACTGCGGGTTCGAAATGATAAAACCCGGATTTTCTTTGTAAATTACGGGGTGAAATGATATATTACCCGTATCACTTTTCCTAGTGTAGAAAATTATATACAGACCTGTAGTTAATATATGTTTTTCTAAAAATTTTAAATTTATTTTACAAATGTAAATATTAAAATATTTTGATTTAAATCTAATGAAAAATGCTTTTTGTAAAATATTATTGATTTTTTGAATAATTATAAGTGAAATAAATTAATGAAAAAGTTAGAAAATTTCGAATGTAAGTTATTTTGGAAAATTTGATTTAATTATAATTGGGAATTAAGTTGAATATGAAATCATGATAAATTTATGATAATTTGAATTTAAATGATTTTAAAGTGATTTTATATCATATTAATGATTTTTAATAAAGTTGAAATGTGAAATGAATGAATATTTAAGTTGAAATTTTGAAATATAACTAAAATTGGAAATTCATGGAATTGACTTAAAAGTGAATTTTTAGTTAAGTAAATAAAAATAAAACTAAGTTATATTTGAGAATTTGAACTTAAGTGTTATCTTGAAATTTAATGTAAGGAATTTAAAATTGAACATTGCAATTTAATAAGTGAATTAGTGTTAAATATGAATTTTTAAATGGAAATTTAGCTTTATGATATCATGAAATTAAGGAAAATTAAATGGTGTTTATAAAAGTAAAAGTGAGTGATTTGATAAGTTAAAAGTGATTTAAAGAAAAAAAATATTTATTGTGAAATTATATTTAAAATTTGAAGTTAATTAACTGCATTTTTGAAATGCTATTATTTATAATGTAAATGATAATACAACATTTGTAAATGCTGTAGTTGATAAGTGAACTAAATAGCTAAATTGAATTAATGTCAATTATAGCATCTTATAAATGCTATAATTGTTGGATTAAACTAAATTTTCTTTGAAACCAATGTAACTCTATTACAGCATTTTAAAGGCTGTCTTTTTGTTAAATTGAACTGTTTTGAATATAACTTTCTATAGTATTTTCCAAATGCTGCGAAAGTTGAATTTTCACTGTTTTGATAAAATTTAAGTGAATAAATGAACTTTGAAAGTTGAAAATTTTGGAAATTTAATAATTTAATTATTTATGTAATAACTTCATTTTAAATGATTTAAATGAAGTAATTTGTTTTGAATTGAACTATTTTGAAATGTGAATTAAAATGGTATTTTTAAATTGAATAAAATGAATATGTTTTCAAATGAAATGATAAGTTTGATATTTTGAAATGGATTTGAAATGATATTTGATTTTTGAAAAATAAATTCAATTTTTAAATTATAACTATGGGTTATAATAACGATTGGTTGTTGAAGAGTCCGGGATCGGATATGGACATACACTCTGTCGATACCGAAAACCACTTTAACAACTGTGTACGCGGTGGAGATTCCATAATGAAGTAGGATGGTGACGACGTTCCTAAGATACTTTACGTGGACCTAACTCCCACGAGTTAGCTTAAGGTGGCTAAAACAGGAACGATCTCGGGCCAAAGGAGGTAGCACCTCTGGCTGAAAACACTTCTTCGATACCATTCTATTACTGTTGTGATTGATTGGTTGCACCCTTTGATTTTGGAGTGTTGTTCAGGGTGGGCGTATGTGGCTGCTGCGTTACCACCAGCCTGTGTGCGTAACTGGTATATCTACCCTGGCATTGCCTTGTGTGCCGTGTCACCTACCATACCGAGCCTTTACTACGAGTTTGTTTTTCTCCCGTAGCCCATGTGGTATCCTCTGACAGTCACCCGGAGTGGAGATGGCATGATATTGGATGGACTACTGGGACTATTATGTGTGAAGGGTGATATGGGTAGCCCGAAACGCTATTTACAAGTATGTTTATTTTACTGTAGACATTATTATAATAGCGAAATACTACTATATAGTAAATAGTTTAACGGATCCTTAGAGGATGGGCGGTCTCAGGCATCCTTTAAGTTACTCGTATCTTTATTACAGTTCACTTGAGTTGGTTTACATTATATAAGTATATATTGTCCTGACTCGAGTGTTTTGTGTTTTGCTTTACGCTCGGGTTAGCCTGAGTATTCGCAGCTTTGGATTCTCTTCCTGGAGCTGGTCTTCACTGGAGTTTCTGCTTATCTACATATTTATCTACTTCTGTTTCAGCTGTTCTAGTTTATCTCATGTATTAGTGAACTTCTATGTATTTGGGATTTCTATTATGTTGTTTTCAGACTGTATTATGTATTTGGTTTGAGACTCTGTTATAGTAGCTTCATGAACTACTACGTTATTTTATATTATGCTGCGAGTTATTCTGTTTGTTCTGTGTCTGTGATTCTGTATATTTGATTTTATTTGATCCAAATTTATTTACAATCTGTTATTTCGCATCATTCAAGTCTAACATGTGTGGATTATTGTCGATTTGAATGGTATGAAATTGGGGGTTGTTACAGTTGGTATCAGAGCTTTGGTTTTTGGCAACCATTGCCTCTGCGGAGCAAAAACTCATTAGAGATAGGGTATTTCTACCCTAGAATGAGTGAAATCAATCTCAGAATCATATCTTTGTGAGAGACGTATTTTCAAAGTATAAAATGATTTTTCAAAATGTTTTCAAAGTATTTTCAAAGATTATTTTGATATGTAAAATTTTCTTGCTTTTAAAGGATTTTCAAATGTTTTCTAACTTTCCTTTCTTTCGTATCTACCTTGATAGGGTTTTTATTTCTTTAAGATATTCATCCAAGTGTATTATCTTGCCTTATCTTAATTTATCTTTGGCTTGCCTTTATTCTTGTCCTAAATTCATTCTTGATATTTTTCAGGATGAATCGAGGAAATGCTAGAGGTAGGGGTCGTGGTATTGCCCTAGCTCCTCAACCTGTTGCTCCAGTCAGGTTCACTGTTCTTTGTAAGGAATTCTGTCAACTAGGTAGAACCCCATTCACCGGTTCAGAGACTATTATTGAGGCTTAACAGTGGTTGCGGAGTCTTAAAAGGATATTTACTGGTCTTGACATTACTGATGCTCAGAAGCGTCAGCTAGCAGCCTGGCAGTTGCATGATTCTGCTTTAGATTGGTGGGAGTCCGTTACGACTAACACCGTTGAGGCTGATCTCACTTGGGAGCAGTTAAGGTATCCTTTGTGTTATCTTAATTTTTTCCTATATTTTTCCCTTCCTTTGAATCTATCTTAAGTTTTTTTCTGTATCTCTTTTCCAGGGAGGCTTTTGTGGCAAAATGGGTGCCAAAAGCCGGAAAATCTCAGCTTTATCGCGAGTTTATGGATTTGAAGCAGGGTACCATGTCTTTTGCTGAGTATGAAAGGAAGTTCAATGAAATTTCCAAATTCGGTCCTAGCCTTATTGACACTCCTCTTAAGAAGAATGAGAAATTCATTGCTGGTGCTCGTCCAGAGTATTATAGTCGCCTTATTTCTCATGTTCATGGTTCTTTCACCCAGCTCATGGATATGGCTATTCGCTATGAGAATCCCACATCCAAAGGTCCTGTTGTTTCTGGTGCTCAGTCTTCCACTGCAGTTTCCAAGAAGCGTAAGCCAAATTTCCAGCAGCATAAGAAGAATTGGCAGAAGCGTCCTGGTTTGGGATCTTCATCATCTGCTCCTGCTCAGAGGCAACCGGTTGATCTCTCCTCCATCACTTGCTTTAGGTGTGACCAGAGAGGGCACTATGACAATAGCTGTCCTACTTTATCTGTTGCTGCTGTTCCTCCACATGCTCAGTTGGTTAGACGCGATCTCTGTCATATTTGGCTCCAGCCCGGTCATTTTAAGAAGGATTGCCCTACCTAGAAGAGGGGTACTCCTTCTGGTATATTTGCTGTCACTTCTGCCTCATCTCCAGTTCCTCCACCTGCTTCTGCTCCTAGTGATGACCAAGGTACACTCCAGGGTTCATTTACTTTATTTCATCATCCTGTTCGTGTGTTGTTTGATACTTGCTTCACATAGTTTTATTTCTGTTGATTTGTGTGATAAGTTTGAGCATCTCCTTTCTCCTGAGTATACTTCTGTTCCGTTATGTGTTTCAAATCCTATTGGGGGTCCTGCTAACCTTAACCGGATTTGTCGAGAGGTGAAACTTCTCCATTCTGATCATCGCTTTAGTGGTGATTTTTATATTCTGGGCTTCGATGCCTTTTATTTATTGCTTGGTCAGGATTGGTTAGTGAATCATGATGCTCATATCTCTTGTAAAGCCCGGTCTGTTCGCCTCTTTGATGATCATGGGAATGCCTTGATTATTCAGTGCCGCATGCCTCAGGATTTTGCTGGCAACTTTATTTATTCTTTGGATTCTTCTCCCAGTGATCTTGATTCTACTCCTATGGTTAGACTATATCCCGATGTATTTGGTGAAGTCACTTCTTTACCTCCTAAGCGGGAAATTGACTTTCAGATTGATCTTATACCTGGTGCTCGACCTATTGTTCTTCCTCCTAGAAGAATGGCACCTCGCGAGAAGGTTGAGATGGGAAAGCAAATTGAAGGCTTATCTTCCAAAGGTCTGATTAGGCCTAGTTTTTCTAAATGGGGAGCTGCAGTGGTTTTTGTCACCAAATCCGACGGTTCTCTTCGGATGTGTGTTGATTATAGGGAGCTGAACAAGCTCACTATGAAAAACAGATATCCTATGCCTCGTATCAACGATATGTTTGATCAGCTTCATGGTGCCACTATTTTCTCTCAGCTTGTCCTTGCCACAAGTTTTCATCAGCTTAGGGTTGCTGAGGATAGCATTCCCAAGACTGCTCTCCGCACTGAGAATGGATTTTATGAATGGTTAATCATGCCTTTTGGTTTGACTAATGCTCCTGCTTTCTTTTTTGATTTGATGAATCGTGTTTTCCATGATGTGCTTAATAAATTTGTGCTAGTCTTTGTTGATGACATCCTTGTCTTCTCTAAGACTAAGGATGAGCATAATTCGCATTGAAATATGTTCTTGAGACTCTCAGAAATCATCAGTTAAAGGCTCAATTTTATAAATGCCATTTCTGGAAGGATGAAGTCCGTTATCTCGGGCATATTGTTTCTAGTAATGGAGTTTCTGTTGATCCAGTCAAGATCACTACGACCAATGTAAGTCTTTCTTTCTTCTCTTTCTCTATCATTTTAATAATTCTATTTTTCCTGTTGTCCTTATTTTCTCCTGATTCTATTCCAGGACTAGGAAACTCCAAAGACTCCATCTGATATTCGTAGTTTTCTGGGCCTTGCCGGTTATTACCGGAGATTCATCGAGAATTTTACTCGGATTGCTGCACCTCTCACAGCTTTGACTCGGAAGAATGCCAGATTTGTCTGGAGTGATCAGTGTAAGGCTGCGTTCAGTGAGTTGAAGAGCAAGCTAACTTCCGCATCAGTTCTTACTGTTCCAAATGGAAGTGAGGGATTTACAGTTTATACTGATGCTAGTCATGAGGGTTTGGGTGCTATTCTCATGCAGGATGTTAGGGTCATTGCCTATGCCAGCCGTCAGTTGAAAACCCACGAAGCAGATTATGCTGCTCATGATTTAGAGTTACTTGCTGTTGTCTTTGCTTTGAAACTTTAGAGGCATCATCTTCTTGGAACCGAGTTTGAGCTTTTCATAGATCAACAGTCTCTGAGATATATCTTCTCCCAGAAGGATCTGAATCAGAGGCAAGTTTGTTGGCTTGAGTTTCTGGCTTCTTACGACCTCAACATTAACTATACTCCCGGTAAAGCTAATGTTATGGCCGATGCTCTGAGTCGGAAGAAGGCTTTGTTGTGTCAGCTTGTTGTTTCTTCTTCTCCTCTTCTGGATCAGATTATGGCTAAGTAGGATGAGGATGAGATGCTTAGATTGATGAAGGAGGGAATTTGTAGCAGAGTTGGTGGTAGTAGTAGTGGTTGTAGTGGAGCTCAGATTGATAATAGAGGGATATTGAGGATTAATGGCAGGATTTGTGTTCCGAAGGTTGATAGTTTAAGGCAGGAGTTGCTTCAGGAGAATCATCGGTCCAGACTTTCTATTCATCTTGGTGTATCGAAGATGTATCAGAATATGAAGAGGCTTTATTGGTGGAAGGGGATGAAGAGGGATATTTCTATCTTTGTTAGTCGGTGTGCGACTTGTCAACAAGTCAAAGCCGATCACCAGAAGATCCCTGGTTTGTTGCAGCCCCTTGAGATTCCTAATTGGAAGTGGGAACAGGTTTCCATGGATTTCATCGATAGTTTACCGAGGATTCGGAAGGGTAATGAGAGTATCTGGGTTATTGTGGATAGACTGACCAAGTCCGCTCATTTTATTCCGGTCAAGTCTACTTGTTCGGCTTCTAGTTTATCTGAGATTTACATGAGAGAGATCGTTCGTCTCCATGGTGTTGCTCTCAGTATTGTTTGTGATCGTGACCTTATTTTTACTAGTCAGTTCTGGAAGGCTTTTCAGGAATCTTTGGGTACTCGTTTGAATCTAAGCACTGCTTACCATCCTCAGACCGATGGTCAAACGGAAAGAGTAAATCAGATTCTCGAGGATCTTCTTCGTGCTTGTGTGCTTGACTATGGAGGATCTTGGGAAGATTATCTCCATCTTGCCGAATTTACCTACAATAATAGCTATCAGGTATAATCCTATCTTCTGTTTTCAGTCTATTCTTGATCTTTTTATCTATCTCATTCCATCTTTATATTCAGGCCAGTCTCAAAATGTCTCCGTTTGCTGCTTTATACGGACGACCTTGTAGATCTCTATCTTGTTGGATTGAATCCGGTAATCGTTTGGTTCTTGGTCCTGAAGTGATTTTGGAAGCTTCTGAGAGAGTTGAGGAGATTAAGAAAAGGTTGAGAGTCGCTCAGGATAGACAGAAGAAGTATGCCGATAGGCGTAAGCGGAATTTGGAATTTGCTGTTGGTGATCAGGTGTTCCTTAAGGTTTCTCCCTTGAGGAATGTCATTCGCTTTGGTCGTAGAGGGAAGCTTTCTCCTAGGTTCATTGGTCCTTTCCGCATTGTGGAAAGAGTTGGTTCTTTAGCTTATCGTCTGGATTTGCCTGAGAAGCTTTCTGGAGTGCATGATGTATTCCATGTCTCGCATCTTCGCCATCATCTTCATGATCCATCTCTTATTGTCCAGCCTTCTGCTCTTGATAGTTTGGATATTGAGCCTAACCTGACTGTTCAGAGGAAGCCACTTCGTATTGTTGGTAGAGATACGAAGCAGCTCAGAAGGAAATCTGTTAATCTGGTCAAAGTACAGTGGAGTACTGATGTTTGAGACTGTACCTGGGAAACGGAGGAGAACATTCGTGCTTCGAATCCGGAATTATTTGTTTCAGGTACTATTTTATTTTTCTATCTTGTTTCTCTTATTTTTTTCCTTTCCGTTCTTTTCGAGGACGAAAAGATTTGAGTGGAGGAGAGTGTAAGAACCCTAGATTTTGACTATAAATTTGAATTTGACCTTATTTCATTTCAAAAATTTTCTTAAAGTTATTTTAATTGTGAAATTTCATCTCTACATATTTTTAAAATAATAATAGAATTTTTCCAAAATTTATAGTATTTATTTCCTATTTTTAAGGGTTGTTTTCCTATTTTCTGCTATTTTATTCATTAAAAATTATATTTAAATTAAAATTTAAATATTTATTTTGTGAATGTATTTTTATTTTATGTTATTATTTATGTTTAAAAACACTTCACAAGCTCATATGAATTTTCTAAAATTTATTTCATTTAATTTCAAATTTTCTAGTCTAGTTCACTATTTTTAGCTATTTTCCTTAATTTAACTTTACATAATTGATAAATATTATATATATTTTTATATTTTGAAAAAATTTCGAAACTTTATCTGGTATTATTATTACCACCAGAAATATAAAGTTATATTAATAAAATAAAGAAATACGAAGAGTTTTGACTTTTGAATTGTCTTTGCCTTTTTGGATTCCACCTCTTCATTTCCACACAACTCTTAACGTCTTTTGCCATAACTCTCCACATCTTCAGCCGACCACTTCATTTTTAATTTCGCGTATCTTTTTCCTCCTTCCTGAACAAAAAAAAAATTCGGCCTCCTCTTGCTAGAGAAGTTTGGTGAAATTCTATTTTCTTTTATCTTCTTTTTTTCACTTATGTTGATTTTTCTAGTTTGATTTTGCACTTGCTTCACCTCATGTAGGTTCGGCCATGCCCCTTGCTGCCTAGCCGCCTCCACCACCTGATGACACACCACCAGCACCTCCTCCTCACCAACCATCCAAGCCATGAACCCCCTTGGTGATGCATATCCACAAAAGTTTCAAAACATCCTTCATACTAGCCTAACCGAGCACCACTCTCATTCCATCACCTCATCACCCCCCTAGCCGCCACCTACCACACCACCACCACCTCCAGCACCTCCAGAACCCACGGCCACACCACCACAGTGGACCCCACTCCTCTGGCCATGACATTTAAGGCCTTGGCCGAGCCCAATTCATGGCCCAAAACCCATGTGTATGCATGATTTTGTGTTCTTGCCTTCACCCGCCTTTACACCATCACTCCAACATGTAGGACGAACCCATACTCACCCAAACCAGACCCAAACACCTGCAATTATGTTGTATTTATCCTTATGGCTGAGCCTAGTAAAGGTTAAAAGCAAGTGCAAGCATTTCTATTTGATTCTGTGCAGTCTATTCTAGTGTAGTTTTGATCGTAGTTGATTTGAAACTTATCGATGTTATATTGTTTTGTTTGATGTGTATCCAAGTAATTTGACACTTGGCTCCTCCATTCGAATCTGTATCGTGCTTTTGTGCTTGTGTAGATCCCGTTTATGCAATTTTTCGTTAGGTCATCAGCTCAAACCAGTGAGTTATTCTCACCAGACAGTCTTATACTTACATGAATAGTAAATTGATCGCTTGTGAATATGTAAGCTGCATCACCATATTTTATTTGCTATGTCACTATTATATGATGTTCACACATGATTAAACACCTGTTATATCATATGTTACTGTTATATTATTGCTGTTTGTTATTTTATCAGTTAATCACACTGCAAGTTCCCTTTAGATTAGAATCACTATGGGTTGAAATGATACATACCCGAACGGACTTTAGAACAAGGGAAAATCGTTATGGGCTGAAATGATAGGCCTGAATGATTTTCAATTTATTTCATTTACTTGGGACTGCGAGTTCGAAATGATAAAACCCGGATTTTCTTTGTAAATTACGGGGTGAAATGATATATTACCCGTATCACTTTTCCTAGTGTAGAAAATTATATACAGACCTGTAGTTAATATATGTTTTTCTAAAAATTTTAAATTTATTTTACAAATGTAAATATTAAAATATTTTGATTTAAATCTAATGAAAAATGCTTTTTGTAAAATATTATTGATTTTTTGAATAATTATAAGTGAAATAAATTAATGAAAAAGTTAGAAAATTTCGAATGTAAGTTATTTTGGAAAATTTGATTTAATTATAATTGGGAATTAAGTTGAATATGAAATCATGATAAATTTATGATAATTTGAATTTAAATGATTTTAAAGTGATTTTATATCATATTAATGATTTTTAATAAAGTTGAAATGTGAAATGAATGAATATTTAAGTTGAAATTTTGAAATATAACTAAAATTGGAAATTCATGGAATTGACTTAAAAGTGAATTTTTAGTTAAGTAAATAAAAATAAAACTAAGTTATATTTGAGAATTTGAACTTAAGTGTTAGGTTGAAATTTAATGTAAGGAATTTAAAATTGAACATTGCAATTTAATAAGTGAATTAGTGTTAAATATGAATTTTTAAATGGAAATTTAACTTTATGATATCATGAAATTAAGGAAAATTAAATGGTGTTTATAAAAGTAAAAATGAGTGATTTGATAAGTTAAAAGTGATTTAAAGAAAAAATATAATTATTGTGAAATTATATTTAAAATTTGAAGTTAATTAACTGCATTTTTGAAATGCTATTATTTATAATGTAAATGATAATACAACATTTGTAAATGCTGTAGTTGATAAGTGAACTAAATAGCTAAATTGAATTAATGTCAATTATAGCATCTTATAAATGCTATAATTGTTGGATTAAACTAAATTTTCTTTGAAACCAATGTAACTCTATTACAGCATTTTAAAGGCTGTCTTTTTGTTAAATTGAACTGTTTTGAATATAACTTTCTATAGTATTTTCCAAATGCTGCGAAAGTTGAATTTTCACTGTTTTGATAAAATTTAAGTGAATAAATGAACTTTGAAAGTTGAAAATTTTGGAAATTTAATAATTTAATTTTTTATGTAATAACTTCATTTTAAATGATTTAAATGAAGTAATTTGTTTTGAATTGAACTATTTTGAAATGTGAATTAAAATGGTATTTTTAAATTGAATAAAATGAATATGTTTTCAAATGAAATGATAAGTTTGATATTTTGAAATGGATTTGAAATGATATTTGATTTTTGAAAAATAAATTCAATTTTTAAATTATAACTATGGGTTATAATAACGATTGGTTGTTGAAGAGTCCGGGATCGGATATGGACATACTCTCTGTCGATACCGAAAACCACTTTAACAACTGTGTACGCGGTGGAGATTCCAGAATGAAGTAGGATGGTGACGACGTTCCTAAGGTACTTTACGTGGACCTAACTCCCACGAGTTAGCTTAAGGTGGCTAAAACAGGAGCGATCTCGGGCCAAAGGAGGTAGCACCTCTGGCTGAAAACACTTCTTCGATACCATTCTATTACTGTTGTGATTGATTGGTTGCACCCCTTGATTTTGGAGTGTTGTTCAGGGTGGGCGTATGTGGCTGCTACGTTACCACCAGCCTGTGTGCGTAACTGGTATATCTATCCTGGCATTGCCTTGTGTGCCGTGTCACCTACCATACCGAGCCTTTACTACGAGTTTGTTTTTCTCCCGTAGCCCATGTGGTATCCTCTGACAGTCACTCGGAGTGGAGATGACATGATATTGGATGGACTACTGGGACTATTATGTGTGAAGGGTGATATGGGTAGCCCGGAACGCTATTTAAAAGTATGTTTATTTTACTGTAGACATTATTATAATAGCGAAATACTACTATATAGTAAATAGTTTAACGGATCCTTAGAGGATGGGCGGTCCCAGGCATCCTTTAAGTTACTTTTTTTTTGAGAGAACGGGTGTGTAGCGTGAAGCTACACAGCCGATTAGCATAATATCATAATATAGATAAAGTTCGACCAACAAGCCTGGTCGGTAGCCAAATAAACTTGATCAAAGAAAGTACATGCAGTTCGTGATTAGATAACAAAAAAAAATAAAAATAAAACAGCATTATAACATTAAGCATGACTGCATCAAAAAGCCTGATAAGATATACTGCTTCTAACTGTCTTCGTGCGAAGCTGGAGAAACACTACCCACAGATTCATCGGAGGGAGGACGCGCTGCGGGTAAGCGAAATCTGAATGGTACAGATGAGGACGCCCCTGTCCAATATGCAAAAATATGAGAAATTTTATTACAGTTCACTTGAGTTGGTTTACATTATATAAGTATATATTGTCCTGACTCGAGTGTTTTGTGTTTTGCTTTACGCTCGGGTCAGCCTGAGTATTCGCAGCTTTGGATTCTCTTCCTGGAGCTGGTCTTCACTGGAGTTTCTGCTTATCTACATATTTATCTACTTCTGTTTCAGCTTTTCTAGTTTATCTCATGTATTAGTGAACTTCTATGTATTTGGGATTTCTATTATGTTGTTTTCAGACTGTATTATGTATTTGGTTTGAGACTCTGTTATAGTAGCTTCATGAACTACTATGTTATTTTATATTCTGCTGCGAGTTATTCTGTTTGTTCTGTGTCTATGATTCTGTATATTTGATTTTATTTGCTCCAAATTTATTTACAATCTGTTATTTCGCATCATTCAAGTCTGACATGTGTGGATTATTGTCGATTTGAATGGTGTGAAATTGGGGGTTGTTACAGGAAACCTAACGGTAAAAGGAGAACATGCATTGACTTCTCAAACTTGAATAAAGCTTGCCCTAAATACAGTTTTCCACTACCTCGGATTGATCAGCTCATAGACTCAACGGTCGTACATGAAATCTTATCCTTCATGGATGCATATTCTGGCTACAATCAGATACCGATGCACCTACCTGATCAGGAGCATACCAGATTTGTCACCGATCTGGGACTCTATTGTTATAAAGTGATGCCGTTCAGACTTAAGAACGCCGTTGCAACCTATCAGAGACTTGCCCATCATATGTTCGCTAACCAGATCGAGAAAACTATGGAGGTATATGTGGATGACATGCCTGTGAAGTCACGATTCTCCACCAATCATATCAAAAACCTAGAAACGATGTTCAACATCCTCCGAGAGTACAGAATGAAACTCAACCCATTGAAGTGTCACTTTGGGGTCGCGTTTGGACCTTGGATTCATCGTTATGGCTCAGGGAATCGAAGCCAATCCTGAAAAAATCTGGGCAATTAAAAGTCTTGAGACTCCAAAGACTATAAAGCAAGTTCAGGGCCTCAATGGGAAGGTAGCAGCACTAAGCAGGTTCATTTTAAAATCCACCGACAAATGCATTCCCTTCTTCGATCTAATCAGAAAAGGAAACGGAACTATGAGTGGACTATAGAGTGTGATGGCGTATTCCGAGAACTGGTTCAACACCTATCCACACCACCCATTCTATCTAAACCTATTAATCAGAGAGACTTCACATCTACTTGGCGGTGTTAGAAAAAGTAATCGGTGCTACTTTAATTCAGGAGGAGGACCGGATACAACAGCAGTCTATTACATCAATAAATGGCTGACCGGAGCAGAGGGAAATTATCCGAAGTTGGAGAAGTTAGCTTACTGTCTTATCATTGCCTCGAGAAAGCTCCGCCCGTATTTTCAGGCTCATCTTATCACTGTCTACACCGACCAACCATTATGACATGTCCTTATGCGGCCTAAGACGTCTGGTAGTTTACTCAAATGAAATATCGAGCCGAGTCAGTTCGACATCACCTACACACCAAGGCGAGCTATTCAATGACTAGTCCTAGTAGAATTCATCGTCAAATTAACTATCCTAAAGAACTTGCCCAAAACCAATGAATCTCCCAAATATGTCTGGAAGCTACATACTGATGGTGCGTCAAATGACCACTGCACAAGCGTTGGAGTTGTGCTTGAAACTCCTGAAGGCTAATCTATATGCTATGCTTTGAATTTCGATTTTCGTGCGACTAACAACAGGCCGAATATGAAGCCCTGCTCATTAGACTAAGGCTAGCTAAAGATTTAAGAATTGTTCCTGTGGAGATTTACTGCGATTCACAATTGGCTCTGTGCCAAGTTCGGGGGAGTACCAGGCCAAAGACCGAAGACTGACCGCTTATCTCGCTCGGGTCCAGGAAATATTGAATCAATTCGTTTATTATGCCATCTATTACATACCTTGAGAACACATTCAGAAGGCCGATTTCTTGGCAAAGTTAGCCAGCACCGGTGAGGCACAACAAATGGGATTCGTTCCCGTTGAGACTATCTTCCTTGAGTATTGATCATATGGAGACCAACTGGGTACTTGAAGTCATACTCGATAAGGAGTCATGGATTACTCCATTCGGGAACTAACTCGAGCATGGAACCCTACCAAAGCATAGAAATGAGAAAAGACAAGTTCTTCGAAAGGATTTGCGGTTCACTATTCAGAATAAAGCGATGTATAGAAGAAGTTAATTTGATCCTCTACTTCGGTATATCGCCTATAGTGAAATCAAATGAGTACTACATGATGTGCACGAAGGAGAATGCGGCGACCACATAAATGGCAAGCTCTTTCTAAAAAAGTGCTCCGATATGGTTATTATTGGCCGACTATAAATCTCGACACGTTAGATTATGCCAGGAAATGTGGCAGATGTCAGAAACATGCTCGGATTCCAAGAGCCCCGCCTACCGAAATAACTCAGATGGTCAGTCCATGGCCATTCACAATACGGGGCATCGACATTATTGGGTCTCTACCTCTATCTGAAGGTGAGTCGAAGTACGCCATCGTTGCAGTTGATTACTTTACCAAATGGGTAGAAGCCGAGCCCCTTGCTACTATCACAACGAAGAAAGTTATCAACTTTTTTGTATGTAACATTATCTATCGATTTGGTCTCCCACATACCATCATCACTGACAATGAAGCCTAATCAAGAATTTCTTTCAACGATTCCATATCCAGAAGAAGTTCTCTGCAGTTGCACACCCTCAAGCGAATAGACAGGTTGAAGATGTTAATAAAGTTATAAAGTCCATTCTAAAGAAACAATTGGAAAAGGCCGGGGGCACATAGGTCGATGAACTTCCTATGGCCCTATGGGATTATCGAATAACCCACAAGTCCATGACCGACTACACTCCATTATCACTTTCCTATGGTTGAGAAGCTGTTATTCCAGTCAAGTTGGAAGTACCTTCTCATCGTATGACATATTATGACCCAAAGACAAACGCTATATTACTTGCCAAATCTTTGGACTTATTAGATGAGAAGCATGAAGAGGCTGATTTGAGGGCAGCCGTGCATCGAAGTCGAGTAGCTCGATTGTACAATGCTAAGGTCCGACCCCAAACCTTTGAACTCGGTTTTCTCATCCTTAAGAAAATTTACCCGGTCCCTTCACATATGAAACCAACGTGGTAGGGACCATATATTACTGAATGAAGACTCGGAGATGGTACCTTTAAATTATCGACCATTAATGGTCTCACTTTGCCGAGAGCCTGTAACAGCGAGAGTCTTCATCGCTACAACACCTAACAAGCTTTATTTATTCATTCAGTCTGCTTTTCATTTGCAACTTGTTTATGCATTTCAAAATTTGAATTTTTAATAATGCAACTGACTTTGCCATATTTTCTTATTTCTGCAATAAAATGCAATCTCTTCGAGCCATAGCAGTGATTCTTAAAATGCGTCATGCGACCATCATAATGCACAGAGAGCTAAGTTCCATCCTACAGTGGGACTTATTCAAACATGGAGTGAATGTGATATGACCGGTCACTCACTAAGTGAAACCGAGCTCGGGGGAAAGCCATCACACTAAAGCCAAAAAAGGATTGATACACGACAATCTTCTAACTAACTCCGGCTCCCAGAGTATGAGTTGGAGTATAAACTTACAAATGCGGGTCGAAGAGGGTGGATCGATCCACCTAACGACTTCACCCATGTTTAAACCAAGTCCAAGGAGGATGTATCCATCCATCTAACTACCTCATTTGTTAACTCATGGTGGATGTGACCCGACCATCTACGATCCCAATAAATATATCATTCCTAGAGTACGAATGCAATCCTAAAACTCAAAAAAGATGTGATCGACTATCTATTAACCAACTCTAGATTCCTAGAGCATGAACTGGAGTTTAGACATCAAAATGGGTGTAACCGGCCACCCATCGGCTAACTCTAAGTCCCTAGAGGACGGGCTGGAGTATAAACACAAACCGGGTATGAACCGATCACCCATGAAACCACTCCGAGTCCCCAGAGTATGGACCGGAGTATAAATACAGATTGATTATGATTGATCATCCACGAATCAATTTAAGTCCCCAGAGTGCGCATGAAATTCTGAATACCAAACGGGTATGACTGACTGCCCGTAAATAGCTTAAGTCCCCGGAGCGGGGACATAACTTTGAGCATTAAATGGGCACGACCGACCATCGACATGTAAGTGCAATCCCCAAAGTGTATATGCGAGTACCAATAGATGAGCGAGTGTGATCCGACCACTCAAACTCGTCTCGTTTCAACTTCGTTTCAATTAAGTTAAGCTCAATTTATCGAAGACGAAAAGGAACTGCCCAAAATTCAAGTACCAGCTACTGATCGAGATAGTACAATATTGAGACTTGACTTAACGTTCGGTTATAACCCGAAGCCATAACTTTGGGGCTTAACAACTAAACTCAGGTCTGATTCAGAGACTAAGGCTTCACAAGTACATTAAATGGAAGTTCGAGCGCTAAAACACTTAAGCAAATAAACACAAACTGTATTGGAAACTAAATGGAATTTTGTTATAACTATTCTTTGAAAAAGAAGAATAAGTACAAAAATCATTCCAAGAAACCCTACTAGCAAGAGCCGAAGCCACATCTATACAAGGCCTACAGGAAGCAAAAAAGAAATTCCTATCTATCTTCCAAAAAGGAAACAAGAAGACAAGTCTATTCTCTTGATTTCTTCTTCTTCTTCTTCGGCGTTGACCAACTGGAGCTACCACTCGAGTGCCTCTTCGAGCCTTTTCCTTTTGGCGGTTATTCTCCATCTAGGGGAATTATGGTGACCTCTTCCTCCGAACTCATAGGAATTGGAATACTTTCTAAATGCGGAGTCGAAGGGATAGGAACAATCTCGATGTTGGAAGATGAGGGAGGCATGCCAGTGTCGATAATTGTACCGTCGAAAGAAATCATTCGCAGAGAAACTGGACCAGGACCCGCCATACCACCTCCGATACCACTGTCCTATGCAGCTGGTTCCATCTTGGCATTAATTTCCACTATAATCTCTTCTTCATGAATTGTTTGAGCATCCACGGGGATGCTTCCAGTTGGGCCCTAAGTGCTGGCCATGAATGCGCCTTCGCCCATGACAAATGACAGGTCAGTAAGTGGGTCACTTTGATGGCCAAGGAGTTCCTACATCATCTGCTCGTCAAAAGTAAAAGTGCTCCCCTGCACTCAATCTGTTGGTGCAGCGACCATTGTTGTGGTTGCCTCCGTCATAAGGTCCACTTGCTCATGATGCGGCTCTTGGATTGCGGGGGGCACATCTGATGCGGCTTCTACCACTGAATAAAGATAACAGAAAAGGTGTTAATGACTACTTCAAACAATGCTCCCGACATTGAATAAATGCGAGAAATGTTCAGAATACCTTCCTTAGATTGGCTCGCGGTTGGAGCCGGAGCAATATTAGGGGCATGCTTGCGAGCTGGAGACAACCGTGGCTGATCAGGATTTTAAGCATGCACAGATGGGGGATCAACCGTAGGAGAAGATTCGGGCTGGGTCGGCATAGGAATTTCGGAGCCCGTATCATGATGTTCAATACCAAAACCCTCTCCAGCCTCCGGATGCTGAGTACCAAGTCTCTCTTTCTCGGAAATGATAGTAGCATCATGGAGAACTCTTCTCTCATCCTCATTCAGTATCCGACTCTCTAATTCAAATTCATCGATGGATTCTGTATAGTGCTCTGCTTTTTCATCTTCAACCAAGCAGCACCAAGCATTGTATAGATGTGATGGATAATCCTCGAGTCAGCTCAGATTTTGATGCTTCAGAACATTGGCATTATATGTAATAAGGAGATCTTCAATGTCACCCTCCAACCTGGCCTCTGCCGCTCACACTTCACCCTCAACCCTTGCTTCAGCTTCCTGAACCTTTAGTGTTGCCGTATCCCTTTTATCCCTGAGCGCCACAGGCTGCTTTAATGCTTCCTGAGCGGTTTTGTTTGCATCGTGTTTTTCTTTGACGACTTCAACAAATTTAGCTCTAAGCTCTTCAAGCTTTTTAAGCGCCGCATCTCTTTTAGCCATAACTGTGGTGGTCCGGTGCCCCATTTCCTCAACCAGGGCTAAGTGTGTTTGCCTCATCTCCTCCATCCTCCGGGTTGCCTTATCGACTATTTTATTAGCCTCCATTCCTGAATTTCTCGTTGACTCGTTTTCATCGTTAAGAACCTAAATTATGCGGTCCTTCTGAGAGGTATCAATTCCTAGTTTCTCGATTGTCTTCATTCGCTCAAAGGCCACCGTTGATAATTTATCTACGGTCTTCATCCATTCCTGATATTGGCCATAAACATCATATATATAGTCGTGCATTGTCTGTTCTGCCTCGTTGGGGACTCGCTTTAAGTGCGGAGGAAATATGGAGCCATCAAAACAGATATTCGAAAAATCCTTTTTCAACTTAGCGATTTAAATCGCACCTTCCCCGATGGGTTCCGTGATTGCTTTTTCAGTGGCAACGGGAGCCTCGATTTCATTCCTCCTATGCTGTTGGTTAGGCCTTGATTCTTGGGGAGGTGGTATTTGATGCGAGAATTCAAGGGGTTGTTTGCCAGAACCTGAAGATTGTGTTGGACTTTAGGAGGTGGGGAGCGCGATCAGGAAAGGCAACTATACTGTCTCTCCTTCTCCCTCTCCCTCTCCCTGTCCCTTTCCCACGCGTAGCGCTCCCTCTCTTAACTGGAATAGCCATGATCACGGTCTCTATTGACATCACGTCTATGAGGCTTTGAGTATGAGCTAGATAAACGGTGCGCAGAATGAAAGCTACCAAGCATAGATTCTTGCTTCAACATTGTATCTGTAAAATGAAAAGAGACACCGAGTTGGTAATCTCCAGAGATGAATAGCTCGTGACTAGAAATTGTGTGGTGCCGTGAAGTGTGTGTATGCATGTGCAAACCCCCCAACCAACCAGTTGTAATAGCCATACTCGGAGGAGTTGGATCTTCTATGTCTAAGGTGCTTTGAAGCCCCTCTAGTCCGGTATCTTGGTGCAAAGGCAAGTCATCCGGAATGGAGGTGTCATCCAGTCCCACAAAGGAGCTCTTCATCTGCGAGAGGGGAATCTCTTATCTAGTAATAAGCAAAGAGACTATGACAGTTTTGCACCAAGCAGATTTTTAAGTAGTAGAATTGCCTCTTCTTTTTCGCTCTAAAGATTGAGGACATTGTGAAGGCCAAACTACGAGCTCATCTCCATCGGTCATATTCTCATCACCGCCTTGTTCAGTAATTATTATCCTGGAAGCTCTCCTTCGAGCTTGCCTCATCGGGACCTTCCTAATAACTCCTGCCAGACCAATGCTTTGATCTCTGTCAATGAGCCTAACATCAACCAGATTCTCATCCATAAGGACTTCATCAATTTCCCTGTTTTCGACGGGCACGTCTTAAAGAACTCGTACTATCTCCTCAAAATGGACACCTTCAGGTCGTGGAATTGAAGTTGTAAAAGGGAGAAAATGTTAGACTCGACGTCAACTACTATTATCTAGTTACTAAACAAGGAGGCCAAGGCTTTTACGTCTTGCTAGCCACCGTCTGGCGAACCTCGGTGGACACCGAACGTAGAACCATTCGGTCTTAAAGAAACTCAGCTTGCTCCAAGCACCGGTCACGACTTGGCAATTTCTAACTGCTTCTAGAAAAGTAAGGGAAGGGTTGTCCCCACAACTCTTTATGTTGAATAGGTATCTAATCTCCTCTATTGTCAAAGGATGGAAGAGGTGCTCCGTGAAGATGACAAACAAACCACTGAGTAAGGCATATCCATTCGAGTGCAGTTGAGATGGCACGATCCTCAAGAAAAATAGAACTTCCTGAATGAATTGGTTGAAAGGAGGAAGTGTCCCGGCTGCACATATAAATCTATTGCAGGCTGTATACCCTTCCAGGGGTGTGGGCTCTATCTTCTAACCTCGGCAGTAAGACATCGTCCAGCGACAACTCTTGCCTTAAACGAATTCCACCCAACGTATCTTCAGAAATATTAGAACGAAAAGAATATTGTTGGTGTGCGATGAAGACTATTCCTGGTAGCTCATCTGGAGCAGGGCTAATAACGTTGGCTGCGATAACTAGCATTTCGATTGCAGGGAGAGGCAGACTCTGAACATCCTGCGACTTGAACTTGCAGGTTCCATAGCTATTGAACTAGCTAAAAATCATCATTAGGCGACAATAAACCCATGTTTCCCTCGGTGTGAAGTGCGTGAATGTGTTGTGTAGTGCAGTGCTACATAATACTTAGAACTTCTACACGATTTGAAAGAAGTTCAAAAGACAAGACTTCACAATTCATCCGAAGTGACCATCATCGCTGGCTGTCACAATGGTGCCATTTAGGCTTCGAAGATCGATCCCAGTTAAAGTTCGTCAAATTTTGTTAAGTTATAGTTCCATCGATAAGCTTCGAAAGACAGTTAAATATGTGGTGAAACACCTACGTCCAGTTATGCAGGGCAGAAGCTCGTCAGAGTCAAATGTTCGAGTGAGCAGAGATTTCGTATCCATCAAATTTTGGAGTTGGATCGATCACCAGAAACACCATCCGTATCGATCACCAAGAGCATAGTTCGTATCCACCAAAGGAAGCAATGATTCGTATCGATCGTGGAACGATACTACGTATCAAATACAAGAAAGTTGTTTTGTATCGGTGTAAAATCCCGTTTGCTTCGTATCAATCACTGGACCCAAGATTTCGTATCGATCGCTCTGGATTGATACAAAGGCCATCACTAGTTGATCGATATGAAACCCCTTCATCTACCAATATGAAATGCTTCATTCATTCGATATGAAGTTCTATTGTATCCAAGAAGATACGAATTGCATCCCTTGATCCATGATCGATGTGAGTGACTATGTATCCATCTACACTTCATCTTCTCCGATCAACTCAAGCAACACAGAAACCATCTCCTCCTTCCTTGACCTTACTCCGACCATCTCCGGCCTCCTCTTCACCAAACTCGACTGTGAATACGAATGGAATGGCGTTGAATCTCGAGTCTTTTCATTTTCAGCGCGATTTTTTCTAGCTGTAATTACGAGGGAAAAAAAGAGTTGTGTTGATTTGGGGATGAAGGCAATTTCTAGTTCTCGATTAAGGTGGCAGAAGAATGAGAAAGTAAATTTTTTCTAAGTATAAAATCGTGTATATATATGGATAGTATATATCGATTTGTCTCCCAGTACAAACTGACTGATTGAAGAGATCTACACCATAACCGATACGAACTGACCTGTTCGTATCCTTTGGCCATCGGTTCGGGAACCTCCTTCGTATCCATCCATGGATAAACTAAGATGAAGCCTTTCGTGTCCATAAAACTATCGATACGAAGCACGAAGCAAGGACTTAACTGAACCATTCGAACTCATTAAAGACTCATCGATACAAAATATTTTAACTTCGTATCCATTGATTTAAGGCCCATAGAAATTCGTATCCACTGTTACAAAATATTTTAAAAGGCCAACTAATTCGTAGCGATCACCATCGATACGAAGATAATTTTTCAATTCCTCGAATCGATCCAGGAGAGAATCGATACGAAAGGATACACTAAAACAACCGTTAAGCATTGTTACAACTCGAATTTCACATCGATTCAGGAGAGGTTAACACGAAATTTGATAAAAATAACTTGACAATGACTCGTGAACGTGCAAATGTGAATGGAAGTCAGGTTAACGTACGTGCATGTATGATGGACTTACATTCAATTTTCAAAATTTACAGGAATCGAATGCTCACCTTGTGACAATCACAACAATGAATGACAAGTTACTAGCGCTCGACACTCAGTTACAACAATACACTGCATAATCATTGGCAACCAATAGTTTAACATTTATATTATTGAAAATCAATCAAAGGTTACAATATAGATGAAAAGGCAATGATTATTCGGCAAATCGGATAGAGCTTTTTCAGAATAAAGAATGCAGCTTTTCAAAGAACACCGTGTTCACATAAGATGTACTTTGGGGGGTAAATGTTATCCCGCCTTTTGGCAAAGACACCAAGGGTTTGACTAGAGACCAAGGACAATCCGTCCCGGAGATCGGTGGTACACAGCCTCACTATGGATACTGATAAATTTTACCCGAGTCCGGATCGAGCTACAATTGATATAACATGACCAACAAAGCTATAAAAGCCAACACTCCAAATTTCAGGTCAATCAGAGTTTGTATGCTCAAGTTATGGATCAATCAAGTTACACATGAGACATGCTTAATTCATATCCATCATATTCGTATCCATCACCTTGCATCCTATTCGTATCCATCGACCCTCGGACCTCATTTCATATCCATCCAGCTTCGTATCCATCGACGTCAAATCCTCTTCGTACCCATCGGTCCACAAGCATTGGTTCGTATCCACCTACAAGGCCCATCAGTTCGTAACCATCATACAAAAGCGACATAATTCGTATCGATCACTCATTTGATCGATACGATAGAGAAAGCTAAAGATCGATATGAAAAGCATATACATGCATCGATACGAAGCAGCATCAAGCATCATTACGAAAAGCAATCCGCATGATCGATAAGAAGAAGACATGGTCAAACAGAGGAAGCGGTCTGCTAGCGTAATAATTGGATCCCTCCTGAACTATCCCTCCACGTCATCACTGCACACCTGATCGATGCACAGAAGATCGATACGAAGGTATCGATACGCACTATTCAACCTACTTGCAAAACCAACTTTGGATTAATCATAACTCAAAATTTATAAGTCCAAATGCTACCAAATTTCACACGAGCCTACTTACCACCTGAAGAATGCGTCAGATCGACCACAACCCAAAAGGAGTAAATCTGGATCAATACGAAGAGCACATGGATCAATCAGGGATCGATCCCAAATGACCTCGGATCGATCTAGTGGGACTGCCCACGTGAGAGAAGGAGTCTTCCGAGATTTGAGCCAGATATTTACAACTTACGCCTATAAATAGCGACCCTGGACCTACAGAAAATGGACTTCTGGCTTCTCTACGCTAATACTCTGTCGAAATCAATACTATACTTCAGTTGTACTATTGTAATCTCCTATAACCGGCAAGTGAAATTCAATAAACATCAAACATTTCATAGTGGTCGTAGGCAATACACAGAACCACTCTAAATTTGTATGTTTTTTCATTTTTTCTTATCTGTTGATTGGTGTGTTTATTAGATCTACCTTATTTTACATTTACTTTCTTCATTTTATCTCTACAAACACATCCGAAGAGTGTTGTTCCCAATTTGGTATAAACAATATACATTTAAAAAGCCCCTTTTTCGAATCTCGAGAGAATTTATAAAACAAAATTTTCAATCACTTTAAAACTCTATATATATAAAATAAGTATTTCAAAGATTAATAATTTATTTTCAAAACATATTCAACTAATTATTTAAAACATCGAAAGCACTTTTATAAACCAATAACTCATTTTTAGACAAACAAATAAATTTTCATAGATGATTTTAAAAGTTAGAATTTACTAAAATAAATACTTAATATTTGAAAATCTACTTACCGAAGTATTCCAATCCTAACTAGTTTAAAATTCAATAGCTTCAAAGAAAAAAAAATTCCTTTTAAAACAAACTTAACTTCTTAGAATTAAAAATATATTTTTAAAAACTCAATAACTAATTTAATTTATAGATTCCTCTTGAATCATATCACATCACTTCCATCCTGATCCCCTTAACCATTTTTCACTTTTCAAAAATAGTATTCACTATTTTTCTCACCCTATGTCCATATTCTAATATAAATTCTGCCTGTAAATTTATATTTCCAATCTATCATCTGATATTGATTTCCTTTATTTATAACATCATTTATAAATTTTATAAATCCTTTGAGTTTCATTTTTGTAAAACTAATCTAGTTTATAAAATTCCATTTTTATAAATCCATTCCTTTATAAATTCCATTTATAACTTCCAATTTATTTTTAATATCGACTTAGACTCCTTTTTATATTTTTCGAATATCATTTAAAATTTCTTCTTTTAAAATTCATTCTTAAAATCTCCATTTAAAAATTCACAAAAGTTAAGTATATCCAAAAATCAAATATATTTTTCTAACTCAATTTTTTTTATAAAATAACCCTAATTTCAATATAAATATGTTTATATCAAAAATTCCCTTTTATCCCTTAAATTTTAAAAATATATTTATCGTATTTAAAATATCAAATTCAGGCCAGTGCTACAATAGCATCCAATAATTCAAATTACAACGATAATCTATAACAAATTATCTACACACATCAGTATCACTATATATGTATATTTGAGTAATCTAGATGGATCCCTCCAACCTGTTTCCCTACATCCAAAGATGTTAATACCATATAAAAATACCAATCCCACTTCGAGAGAGATATCGCGGTATATATGGTTATCCTCTATTATACGGGGTGCATAGGGTCTCATCCACTGCAATATGCGGGAATATCACTCCAAATACTAATATGTTTAATACTACAAGTATATAATATATCATTTAACTGATAATAATAAATTATCAATTCATCCAATCCTTCAATAAATAAATTCAACTATTTTTCAAATAATACTAATTATCCAAATGAGTGAGATTTACTCACCTTAGTTTTAAATTGCCCACATCTAGCTTTATCCAGATTTTGAATTATTTAAATCCTAGCTGATTTTGAAAAAACCCAAACTAAATTCTAGATTAATATTTCACAGCTATGAATACAAGTGACTGATTTCGTGCTTTTGGACCTCGTACAAGCAATTTATGAATTTATTAACATCGAGATAAATAAATATTTTAAAATTAACTTAACTTAATTTAAATTCAAAATTTAATTTTCCTCTTCTACAACTCGATCAACATCACTAGCTGCTGCTTCGTACTGATCGAACAGCCGCCTGCCTCCAACCGAGCTTCCACCATTTACTGCCGATATACCCTATCTCCCTTCAACTTCGCAACCACCTGAAATCACCATCGTCTTTCTTCCACTTGCATTCGTGCTAGACCCACGACTCCAATGTCTCCTCAAACATCGCATGCCCAACCCTAGCTTCGATCGATCATACAAAATCCTATTGCGATCTTAGGTAATGCACGACATCGCTCTCTTCCTCCTTCGCCTGCAAGTTCCACTCGATCACCTTATCTCCATAAACTTTCACCACCCCATCACGATTGTGGCCAGGCTCGAGTTCGAGCCTTCACTTCTACGCATGGTGCGGCAGCCTCTCAGGACGCCTTCCAGATGAAGTTGCGTGACTTCACTCGATCGCGTGGGATTGATCTCTTTTTTTAAACGAATCGATTCTTGTTTGTGGATTTTGGTCTGAGGATTTGAAAACGGGGACGTGATTTTATGTTTTGAAGCGACATCGTTCTCGTTTGATTTTGAATTTCAATTCTTTCAACCATTTTTTTCTTTGATTGCGTGAATTTTAAAGAAGATGGAAGCATGTTATAAAAGGGAAGAAAAAGAAGCCGCGTGTGATTTGGCGATTGTGTGTTTGAATGGTCAAAGCACAGTGAAGGGATGGAATTACGGCTGAAAAAAAGGTTGACTAGTGTAACGATCCGGATTTTTCTGTCGTTTAATTTTTAATATTTAAATGGTTTTAAATATTGGATTTGAAATCTATAATTTGGTTAGAAAATTTCAAAATTGAAATTTCAAGTAATTTCATAAAATTTTGAAATTTGTCGATTTAATCTACGCGTTAAAATAGCGATCTTAGGCATAGTCTTGGAATTCGATGAAACTAGCTCCATTGGACCGTAATAGTGTATTATTATCGGATTTCAAATTTCGTAGCATTTAGAGTTATCGTTTGGCTACGCGGTATAGAAAGACACTGAAATTTATATTGAAAATTCAATATAATAATTAGGTCCAAAAAGCTATCTACTCCATACGATCAAATTAGAACTCGAAATCTTTTCCATTGCATTCATAATAGCGGTACAACATTATAAACGTCCAGCACCACGTCTTGACAGGGGATTCGAAATTTTGAGTTGTGTAAATCGAGGTAGTTTGAAAATTTATTTATTTATATATATGTTGACCAATCAACTACCATTCCTTCTCAAATATGCCACTTTTCTCCATTCAAACATGCAACATTCCTTTCACCCTTTAAATCATGTCGTCCCTTATCTTCTTCTTGAATTCAAATCAGAAAAGCTGAAAACGAAATCAATTCAATCTACAGCAGAGAAAAAATAAAAATAAAGAAATCACCGAAGGAAACCGTGAGTTCTCCCTTCACCATCTTTTCTATTCATATTCAGAAAATCAATTCAAAAAAAGGAGGAAAATCGTGCCGCTATAAATCGCAATTAATAGGAGCGGTATAATAGATGCTACCTGGATTCGACTTCGTCGACATCGATTAGGAAGGAGTTCGCGATGGTACTCGCTATAGATTGGTAGTGCTTTGAGGGCAAACGCATGTATGCGTGCCCAACAAAGAGCAGATCGCGTTCGCGTGTGGGCTATACGTGCACTTACGCGTGTGATGGTATCGTAGGTCGAGGTACTAGAGGACGGCGTGAAAAAGGGGAGCGCAAGGCTGAGCATGTCGCGTGATTGGATGTTTTGGTGTAGCACATAGAGTTTGGTCGCGAAGGAGTAGGGTCAGTGGAGTCAGTGTTGAGTATCGAGGGCGAGGTAGAGGGGAGTTTTGGCACGAGAATAGCCTCGAGCAGAGAGTGCAAGCAGGATCAGGTTGTATTGGCTGCCGTTGGCTATGGCGTGCATGCTGATGAGATCGATTTGTTGGCATAGTAGAAGGTCGAAGGGCTTTGGTCGAGGGTAGCTCGGCGATGGTGGTTCTATGTCTCAGTAGTTGATTTGGTTAGTAAGGTAAAGTAATTTATTCTAATTAAAATTAATAGAGGTATAGTCAGTAAGTATAAAAATTTGTTAACTTGTATAATTTGCAAATATTTTATGCGAGGTCCGAAATCACGAAATATGGATTCGTAACTGAAAAATCGACAATCAAGAATTAAATTGAAATTGATTTGGGATTGGAACGATTTACAACTCGAAAAAAATCAAGATGATAATCGCTCACTCATTTGGATTACCACTTATAAATCTAAATTTTTTAAATTTAAAATTATTTGATGCTTGATTGGATTGATTAATATTAATTATCTGTTCGATGATTATATAATATATAATAGTATATATACACTAGTAATTGGAGTAATATTCCCGCATATTATATTGAATGAGACCCTATGCGCCCCTACATAATAGCGGATGACCCTATATACCGTGATATCCCCCTCGAAGTGGGATTGGTATTTTTATTATTGTCTAACATCCGTGGATGCAGAAAAAACAGGTTGGAAGGATCCAATTGGATTCCTCAGATATATTTAGTGTTTTCATATATATAAAAATATATGATGTGATTTAAAAATCTGCTGGATTATTATGTGTTTTTTTGAAAGTTATAACAGCATGGGAATTAATTTTGGTATACTAAATACCATAAATATTATTTGAACTTGTAAGGAATCAAAACGGAAATTTTAATATAAAAATGTGTATATCGAAATTTGGATTATTTAAAAGAGAATGATTTGAATAAGAAATAATGGATTTATTATTGTATTAGATAATGCCGAAAAGATATTTTAAATAGAGAATTTAAAATAAATTATACAGAGGAATTTTTAAAGACTGAATTTTAAAATGATATTCTAGAAATATGGAAAGAAGTTGAAATCGATATTAAAAATAGATTGGTAAAAATAAATGGATTTATAAAAAAATGAATTTATAAAAAAGGTATTTTATAAATGAGATTATTTTTAGTGAAACTCAAAGGAGTTATAACAATTTATAAACGATGTTATAAACAAAGGAAAGTGATATCTGGTGATACATTGGTAATATAAATTTATAGGGAGAATTTATATTAAATGTGAAAATAAGGTGAGAGAAAAATAGTGGATGCTATTTTTGAAGTGAAAACGGTTAAGTAAACCGAAATGGAAGTGATGTTATACGGATCGAGAGGAATTATAATTTGAAATTTGAATATTGAGATTTAAAAATATATTTTCATTAATAAGTAAGTTCTTATTTTTCTGTAAAAATAAATTTTATTTATTAAACTATGTAATTTAAGTCAGTCGGTATTGAAATACTTCAAAGGTTAATTTTTCCAAATACTTAATATTTGTTTTAAATAAATCCTACATTTTTAAACCTGCTTTGAAAAGTGATTTTAAAAAAGTATTTTCAGTATTTAAAATAATTATTTGAATATGTCTTATAAATAAATTATTATTATTTTTCTTTTAAATACTTATTTTAATTTACATATGTATATATAGAGTTTTTGAAAGGTTTAAATTTACTTATAAATCTTCTCGAGAGTTGGGAAAGGGTTATTTTGTAGACAGGACTTATGAGAGAATTCTCTAAAATTGAATTGGGAAGAAAAGTTAGAAAAATTCCTGAAGTGGTTAAATAAAGGTGAACTTCGAAAAATGAAATAGAATTCATAAAGAAGTACGAAGGGAAATTGAAATCATAAGCGAGTATAATTGGTGTTGGAAATATTAAAGGAAATTAATTAAAGAATTCCAAAATTTATAGAATTCTTTATAAACTAGTCAAGAAATTTACAAATAAAATTGTAAACGATTTTGATAATTAGGAAGTAGGAAATAGATGGAATACTTCCTAAGCGTGAATATAAAATGAAATGGGGAAAAATATTGTAAGTGTTGGAAAAGGGCTGGAAATATTCCGTTGAATATGTAAGGATTTGAAAACGGTTTTCAAATGTTGAAGAACTGGAAGTAATATCTTGTAAAGATATTTTGAAATAAATTTTGGAAATTTATAATAAGGCCTGATGATTGCTTATAGATGTGTATTGATAAATAAAAAACCGACTATCAATTTTGGCCAATTTTCCCAATTTCGAAGAGACCGGGATCAGATTTAATTATCCAAAAACTACTTCGATCCGATTTGAACATTACGAATGAATACCATGACGATGATGAAGACGATGATTCGGTTTATCCAGACCAAGGACAACTTGTATGGACAAATGCTATCAGAACATCGTCATTAGAGGACGATGAGCATTTTAAGTAGAATTTCGTTCTTGAAAGGTAACGCTTAGCCTTGAGCCTTATCAACCGAAAATGACTAAAACATGAAAGATGCAGCAAGGCTAAGCGGGTTGCACCCAATTAGAGTATGTTATCACCTTTCTAGATGTCCTCGGAAACCTATATATTGTGGATATGGTGTGCATGAAAGAAGGAGCGCTCGATGGTCAGGGTGGGAACACCCGAGGTGATAACATATTCGGTCTATCCAGGTTAGGGATAAACCAATCTTGTGTAGCAGGGGATCATGGTGAGGTCCTCGGTACATTGTTCTACTGTACTATAGTGGGTGGTACCCTAGTGGCACAGTTATTCGTTGGAATCCATTTTCCAATACGGGTTTACAGTTTTGTTTGTAGAGCTTAATATGTTGGAATTTAATTAATGTACCAATTTCAGCTATTTGAATAAGCATTTGTATTTAGACGCCATTATTAATATCTTTGGATTTTCTATAAATGTTTTGGTTATCATAAGGAAAAAACTCGTCGTGTTTATGTGTGACGCAATCTTACGAGATACCTTTGTTTTCCAAAGGATTTTTATAAAAGTTAATAATTCGAATTGAGTGTGTTTTCTCACACTGGTTTTCCAGACCGACTCGGGTGTTATTTTATTATAATGCTCGGATCAGATCGAGTATTACAGTTTCGAATGTTATGGAGCTCAAGAGACGAGCTGAACGACAGAGACGTATCTCCGTAGTTGGTTACATTTTCCACCGTATGAGAACAAGTTATTATAACTGTCTAGATTGATGTATCGATTGTTGTACTCTAATGATTGTAAGTATTTAACAGTTACAGATTTTTTTGTATAAAATCTATTATTATATATTATATTTTGTTCCGCTGCGATTGTGAGATTTTGTGTTGTTCTGTTTCTTTTCTTCTACCTATTTCTTCTTTACCCCTAATAAACTGGTATTTCCGACACTTGATTACTCGAAATTCTACACAGTGGACGTATTGATGTCGATTTTTCATGGGTCGAAAATCTTGGTTCATTACAGTTGGTATCAAAGCTGAAGGTTAAGAGGGAACCTTGGCTCTGGTGGGGATTACTCATTAGAGATAGAGTCAGTAGTACTCTAGAATGAGTTTGAGTGCCTAAATAGATATGCGCGCGTGTTTGTTAGTGAATATAAATGTTTTATATTGTGTTGGTTGATTTATTGAGCGGCTTATGAACTCTGGTTGGCACAGTCTGTACAACTGTATCGATTGGGGTTTCTAAACACTTGAATATAACAAATCGACATAGTTTTGTTTTAAAATGGGGTAAATGAAATAATTTTACCTAAGGATATATTTTGATATAAAAGAAATAATTTTTTAAAAATTATTATATATAGTTGGAGTGTTTGGATGATAATATTATAACCAAATAAGATTATAAAAATCGCAAATGGTTTAGATAACCTAATAGAAATTTGTATAGGTATAAATTATACAAATGGATTATAATTGAAATTGGATTCAAACAAAAATCTGGAAATTATAATCCTGGAAAGTTTGAATTTTTTTTCCAAAGTGGTGCAGAAAATAATAATAAGATTATTATTTTGGGAATATTTTTGAAAAAAAGTTGTTTTAAAATAGATTTTTAAAGAGATATAGCACTGAATTCACTTCAGTTGCTAGAAAATAATTCTAGTGATGACTGCAGCACCTGTATTCATTTTCGAGTTTCTATGTGACGGATTGCTACCATTGTAATTTTGATATGGAGATTTTTCTGGAAAAAAAATGTTGTTTGGAGATTTCGACGGAATTGTTTTGGACGACAAAAATCAAGTTGATTCTGAAAATTGAAGGAAATGGTTTATATATATTATTTCAAATGGTTGGAAATAAGTACCTTGTGTTTGAACTCTAAAAATTTAATTAAAAGAGAGGTGAAATGAGAAGAGAATAAGTTTTGAATAAAACTTGGAAAATGAAATTTTAGTATGAAATTAAAATTTAACTTGTGTAAGTTAAATAAATTGGATTTGTAAAAGGAAATTTGTAGGAATTGGAATTTAACTTAAGCGCAAGTTAAGGAAATTAAAATTAGATGAAGTGATTATAATCAATAAAATGAAATTAGTAGAATGTGATGAAGTTAATTGAATATAAGTAGGGAAGTATAAAGAAATTTGAAGTTGGAAAGAAATTTTTACTTGGTTAAATTGGATGAATTAAAAATAAATTTGTTTGGAATGAAACTAATTTATGTATGAATAAATTCGAATATGGTTTGGAAATATTGGTTAAAGGGAACTGAAATTTAAAATAAATTGAATCGAATTAGAAATGAAATCGAATGGAATAAAATCTGAGTGAAAATTTGGAATTCTGGTCAAATAAACTTGAATAGCTTATAAAAATTTAAATTAATGGAGTAAAAGTATATTTAAGCTATAAAGTGATGTACAATCCTGAGTTAAAAATAAAATGTGGATATACTTGGGTATATATTTGATGGAAATAACTGTGTAACTTATAAAAAATTGAAAGTGGAATAGAAACCCAAAATAAACATGGTTTGATATTTTTGTGAAGAAATAAAAATCCAAACCTGGATTATAAAGTAAATTTGAACTCAAGTAATTAAAGTGAAGTGATTTTTTTGTGAAATAAAAATCAGATGTGGAAATTGTAAGTTGGAAGTGAGCCAGTTAGATAAATTAATTGATTAATTAGATATGGAAATGAAAACTAACTTGATTAAACAGAATGGTTTGTGGATTGAAACTAAAGCTGAATATAAAATTTGAGCAATAAATAAAATTCGATTTATGTATATAAGCCAATTAAATATGTAGAACGTGATCAAATAAAATTGGATTGAAATAAAAATCGTTTGAGTTATAAATAAATTGAATGTGACCATGAATATTATTTTAAATGAATCCGAGAATGAATTTGAGTATGAAATTGAAATTTGAAGTGGAATTTGAGGGCAAGGGAAATAAAACTTAAGTTATGAAATTGAATTAAATGATGATAAACGAATCAACTTAAGTAAATTATTTTGGATCGAAGCTTGGCTCATATAAAACCAAAATGCATAAGAAGACAACATGGGATGATTCCGAGCTAATATAATGGATTTGAAAATAATATGGTTATGAATGGAATGCATGTAACAACCCGCATATTTATCAATTGTATATTTAAATATTTCATCGTTTGTCGGATTTTTGTCCAAAAACCTACTTTTAGCAAACAGTCGAATTGGGACTCGAGACCCCTCCCATTGAGTTCAAAATGCCGTTTGCAACCTTTTTGAGTATAAACATCGATATGTTTGGAGCTAGCTAAAAATTTGACCTTTTTCACTTAGGGTTTGGGTTTGGGTTCAGCCCACTAGCCATAATAATACCCCAAACTGAATCATCCCTCCCCATTCACTCTCACTTCCTCCTCTTTTCTGTTCTAAAGTAAAAATGGTGGAAGAGATTGGAAATGGAAATTCCTAAGCCCTAGTTTTCTTTGCAAATCCAACTTCTAGCTCCAACTTCAAGAGAACCCATCGGTAAGCCTTCTCTTCTTCTTCTCCAACTCATTCTCTAATCAATTTCAGAAATTCCTAAACTTAATTTTGGGAATGTTCTTCTTTTAAGCTTAGAATCAAGCTTCTTGAGTTGGATTTGAAGAGTGGTTGATTCTCCTTTGCTTTCAAGCTTCTTCTTCATTTGTTTGGGTTCAAAGGTGAGATTTTTATCTTACATCTATGCTTATATTTATCTTCGATTGTTAGGTATGAATTCCTAACACTTATTCTTGTGCAATTGCTTTTGGTTTGGATTGATTTGGTGAATATTCCAATTTTTGGTGTTTTGGGTTCAATTCTTTAAAGATCCTAACTTTGATGTTTGCACATGTTTTTGGTGGCGGATCGGAGAGCTAATGGAGCTGGGGTATCAATTGGCTAAGGCTCCTTAGGTCCATTGCTCGAACGGTCGTGTTTTGGAGGAATTTGCAATTCATTGAAAAATGGCAGGAACTCCAGAAATTTGCAGTTCGGCCGACCGAGCCCTGTAGCCATCGACCGACTTGCTACTAAAAGTGCATAGCACTTCTCTATCTCAGGTCCGGTCGACCAACTACAGAGCTCAGTCGACCGACCTGCTTTCCGAGAATTTTTCTAGAACAGGGTCCGGTCGACCGAGCTCTGTAGCCGGCCGACCGACCTGTTGCTGTTTTGCCTATTTCGCCTATTTTGCGCGGTTTCCCAATTTAATCGTTTCGTGTTATTTCCCTATTTGTTGTTATTTTGTTATTAACTTTGATGACTTCTTTTCTTCGGGAATTTTTGGAATATCCATTTTGATGGATTCGGTATCGATTTCTTTGCATTTTCATTCACGTCTACGAATGTGAATTTTAGTGATTGATTGTTCCTACAATCTTCTTTGTGATTTGTCACTTTAAAAATATAAAGGTTTCAATACTAGTAGTAAATATCAAAACTCTTTCATCAAATGATTTCAACACTATTTTATTACAAAACTCGTTCTTTTAAACCATTTCCAATCTATTAGTATATACAAACCTTTGCCTCACTCGTATGAGAAATCTAATTAAACGACTTAGTAAAACAAGTGGTATGAAACACTTGCGTTTACTTCGCCGGTTAATTCTTGGACTTGTTCGATTGAAACCCTTGTGACAATTTTCTAGTGGAGATCTACAATTTGTTCGTAAATATTTAAGTTAAGCTAGTGGTTATGGGACATGAAGCTAAGCTCATATATTTACTAGCTTACTGTAATTGACACTTCTCTGTGATCATGACGATCATTTTTATGTTTTAGACTAGCATTGTGCGATGTCTTTTTGATTTGGTTCATCGGATGTCACGATGTACGACGTCCATGCTCCGAATTATTTGATACATTGGATGTACCGTTTGCACTACATCAATGTCTTTGCTTTTGATACATTGGATGTACCGTTTGCACTACATCAATGTCTTTGCTTTTGATACATTGGATGTACCGTTTGCACTACATCAATATCTTTGCTTTTGATACATTGGGTGTACCGTTTGCACTACATCAATGTCTTTGCTTTCGATTCATTGGATGTACCGTTTGCACTACATCAATGTCTTTGCTTTTGATTCATCGGATGTACCGTTTGCACTACATCAATGTCTTTGCTTTTTGATTCATTGGATGTACCGTTTGCACCACATCAATGTCTTGGCCATCCTTTTCTTGTGATTTCTGGATTTCGTGTGTTGAATTCTGGAATTTATGTTTCACCAACTTTTACGATTGGAATTGATATATATGTCATTTATTGTGGCTTGGTGAATGAAATTAGGAGTATGACATTCCTTTTTATCTTTGAGAAGATCTTTGCGATATTGATTAATCTCTTCTTGATTTTCAATTACTTATTTATCACAGCTTGGCAATTGTGATTATTATGTGTTTGGTCATACCTCTTATTCTATATCGCTTCATCTGATATTTATAGCTAGACTGATCCGTTTATTATTTTCTTATTAAATAATACTCGGGTCAGACCGAGATGTTACAGGTGCTTCAGCTTGACTTCTCACTTGGGATTGATTTCTCTGACTTTTGGCTAACTACTTAGATTAGTAGTTTATTTTGTTGTATACATTTGAGATATGGACTCATAGTTGTATTTTTTTGTATAGCACATGTTCCTATTCTTTTGTATTATTGTGGATCTTCTTGACCACTACTCTGATGTACACTTTTATGTGTTAGTTATATATATTCATATCTTCTTCCGCCTTTGTGATATGAATTATCTGTGACTGATTTGTGTTATGTTTATTTCTATATTTGTTTCCAAAGACATAATAGCCACTGTGTAGTCGCTTTGAGTTTGTGTCAGGATGTCTGATGTCTGCAAGTTACATCTTATCTGGCATATCGGTTCTCGCACAAAGCAATTATACAGATGATCGCTCCTCAACAGCTTTATTCTCCATGCTAGTTGACGACATTACACCACAGTGTCCTTGGCTAGCGTGGGTATAGAGGTGGGGTGTCACAACTTGGTATCAGAGCCAAACTTCGGAACAATACGAAATATTGTAACGAGGATCATCGTCCAAAGTCTTTCTTAGGAGTCGTGCTTTAGGATTTTATTCGAGTCTTCGTACCGATTCATCCTATTTTCTTTATGATCCCTTGTTTTATCTATCAAGATTGCTTGATATTTATTTTGAGAATAACTTTTTCTTCTTCTTTCTTTCTTTCTTAAAGAAGAGAAATGGTTAGACCAGGCCGTCCCAGCACCGGTCAATGTAGTGCTACTCCTCAGAATGTAGTATTTATGTCTGCCCAGCAGCTTCTTGATCTAGTAAGAACGCTCAAGCAGCCGGTCCCAATCCAGAGCCTACTCATCCTAGATCTGGGTTTTCACGCTTGTGCAGAGACTATACCGATTTGGGTGGAAGGCCGTTCATGGGATCCGAGAGTGTTATAGAAATTCAAGCTTGGCTCAAATCATGCGATCGTATCTTTTCTCGCATGAACCTTATTGATCTACATCGAGTCCAAGTGGCTTCAAGCATGCTCCAAGAAAGAGCGTTAGATTGGTATGAGCTTTTAATTTCTGAAATCGTTGAGGCGGATCTCACTTGGGAGCAATTCCGAGGAAGATTCGAATGAAATTCGTGCCGGAGGCTGAAAAAGTAACTTTAGCACGGTGTTTTATTGACCTTGTTCAAGGTGAATCTTCTGTGACAGACTATGTCGCATCTTTCGAATCTCTGTCCAAATACGGGGTCGAGTATATTAATACCCTATTGAAGAAAAATCAGAGATTTGTCTATGGCTTGAATAAGAATCTTAAGAAGCCATTACTTTTGAAGCTAGAAGTTTCTTTTGATTAGCTTATTGATATCGCTCTTCGTCTTGAAGAGGCCGATAATGTAGGTGATGTTGAAGTTGTGCGTGCCCAACAGAACTTCGACAATAACTTAAAGAGGCCTATCAAATTCAAAGGCCCCAATTCTAATAAGAAAGGGAAGCAACAAACTCCGGTAGCAAAGACTCCTACCTCTAGTCGTGGACGATGCTACAATTGTGGTTCCACAGACCACTATGCAAAGGAGTGCCCGAAACCACTCTTTTGTCGTTATTGAGAAGGTTCGGGTCATTTTTTATCTTCGTGTCCTAAGCTTCCAAGCAAGAGAGAAGGAAAGCTGCAAGCCCCTAGCAACTCTTCTCTTGGTCAAGGTATTTTTCACTCAATCCTTGATGGCATTGTTTTATTTCGTGATCTTCTTATTTGAGTTCTTTTTGATATGGGTTCCATCTCACTATTTTATATCAAAAGAACTTGTTGATTCTTTTTCTTTGAAAATATTTTGGGCTTGATGAGTTCTTTGAGAGTTGCGAATCCGGTTGGTGGATCCACAACACTCAATTTTCTTTTTATTGATGTCGAAATTATTTTATGTGATTTTTCTTTCCGAGCCGATATTTTTACTTAGGCTTCGGAATTGACTTTTTTTTAAAAGGATTGGCTTAATCATTGTGAATCCCGTATCCTATTTTCCGTGTGGACTATTCATCTTCGACATTTTCTATCTGTTAAGCAGATTTCTATTTTTCTTTGTGATTCCGATTTCAAATTTTTGGTGGAATCATTTTATTCTTTAAGCTCACATGATGTGGAAAGTGTTATTTCTCTCATCTAAATAGTTTGTGAATCTTTCCTGTATTTTTGAGCTCGTTTTAGGATTATCACCTAAGTAATCTTTTGTGTGGTGCTAAGGTCTTTTCAGTTCGACATTACCACCGGTTTTCATTTGCTATGAGTTGCGGAAGTTAGCATTCCACATACCGCATTCCGCACTCGTTATGATTCTTATGAATGACTTATTATGTCATTCAGTTTGCCCATCTTGTTTCATCCATTTTATAAATCGAGTATTCTATGAATATGCCGATAATTCCATTCTTATATTTATTGATTTTGGATGAAAATAGAAATTTAAAATTTTGCAAATCTTTTTCATAAGATTTATTTATAAGTACATTTGGATGTTGATCTTAAACGACCAAAGAATATTCTCAAAACTTTTAAGAGATATTTTCATCATATAGAAGATGATTTTGTGATTGTATTGCCCGTTAAGTGCTTTAAGAATTCTGGTCGATGCGCTTGATCAACGTTATCGATAGGAATTTCCTATACGCTTTGATGAGACAGTCAGACACAATAAATTGACTTGTAAAAATGTAAATTTTTCCAGAAAGATTATTACATAAAGATAAATGTAATTTTGAAAGTTTTAACTTTTCAGGAAAGAAGATTATTTAAAAGAAATTCTTTCTTTTCAATACTCTTATTCTTGTGTTTTCCGAGGGGAACCAAGACTTTATCTTTTGTACCAATGCTAATCGTATTGGTTTGGACGTCGTTCTCTTGCAAAAAGGAAACGTTCTACCACTTGTACTTCTAAGTCATAAAAGTCGATTGAGACTAGGTATGCCACTTATGATCTAGTGCTCGCGGCTATTGTTTTCACTTTTAGAGTTTGGCATCATCATTTTGGATGAGAAATTTGTTCTCTACCCTGATCATAAATATTTGGAATATTTATTTTCTCATAAGGAACTTAATGTTGGCTAGAGATCCTTGCATCTTATGATCTTGATATTCTTTTTATTCCCGGAAGGGAAATCGTATTGCCAATGCGCTTTGTCGTAAGCAACAAGTGGTTGATTCTTTGATGTTGTCTGAATGGAATTATCTTTTTATCAAGTTCAACGGACATTTTGATATACTTCGTTTTATTGAGCTTTATCTCATTTTTTTTATGGACTAGCGTCCGATGTTCTTTTATGGTGTTCGGTTCATCAGATGTACTGCTATTATACTACATCGATGTTTCGTCTTATCTGGATCAATGGATGTACCATTATTATACTACATCGTTGTTCCGGTTTATCGGTTCATTGGACGTACCATTTTTGTACTACATCGGTGTTCCAAATTATTCGAGTTTCTAGATTCTCGGGCGTGCCGTTTCGGTAGTACGCCGATGCACTGGCTCAAGTTTCTGCTATTCTTGACGTTTTCTGCGTCTTTTAACTATGGAAATGCTTTTAGGTTTCCTATTTTATTCTTGAGCCCGGTGATATTGAGGAAATTGAAGTTTCACCAGATTTGACTTTTGAGCAACATTCTATTCGCATCATTACTTCGGAAGTTGAGTGCCTTTGAAATAAAGACGTTCTTTTCATGAGAGTTCAATGGTTCTCAAATCCTATGGATTGCTCTTGGGAATCCAGAGAATTCACCGTGCGAACCCGTTCAAGCTAAGTCTTTCGTGCTCCTTATGGTGAATTTCCTATTTCAAATTTTCTTTTGTGTTGATATGCTTCTATGGTTGTTACTTCTTATTTTCTTCCTAAGTATTGTGAGGACGCAATTTCTTTAAGGTGGGGAGTCTGTAACAACCCGCATATTTATCAATTGTATATTTAAATATTTCATCGTTTGTCGGATTTTTGTCCGAAAACCTACTTTTAGCAAACAGTCGAATTGGGACTCGAGACCCCTCCCATTGAGTTAAAAATGCCGTTTGCAACCTTTTTGAGTATAAACATCGATATGTTTGGAGCTAGCTAAAAATTTGACCTTTTTCACTTAGGGTTTGGCTTTGAGTTCAGCCCACTAGCCATAATAATACCCCAAACTGAATCATCCCTCCCCATTCACTCTCACTTCCTCCTCTTTTCAGTTCTAAAGTAAAAATGGTGGAAGAGATTGGAAATGGAAATTCCTAAGCCCTAGTTTTCTTTGCAAATCCAACTTCTAGCTCCAAATTCAAGAGAACCCATTGGTAAGGCTTCTCTTCTTCTTCTCCAACTCATTCTCTGATCAATTTCAGAAATTCCTAAACCTAATTTTGGGAATGTTCTTCTTTTAAGCTTAGAATCAAGCTTCTTGAGTTGGATTTGAAGAGTGGTTGATTCTCCTTTGCTTTCAAGCTTCTTCTTCATTTGTTTGGGTTCAAAGGTGAGATTTTTATCTCACATCTATGCTTATATTTATCTTCGATTGTTAGGTATGAATTCCTAACACTTATTCTTGTGCAATTGCTTTTGGTTTGGATTGATTTGGTGAATATTCCAATTTTTGGTGTTTTGGGTTCAATTCTTTAAAGATCCTAACTTTGATGTTTGCACATGTTTTTGGTGGCGGATCGGAGAGCTAATGGAGCTGGGGTATTAATTGGCTAAGGCTCCTTAGGTCCATTGCTCGAACGGTCGCGTTTTGGAGGAATTTGCACCTCATTGAAAAAGGGCAGGAACTGCAGAAATTTGCAGTTCGGCCGACCGAGCCCTGTAGCCGGTCGACCGACCTGCTACTAAAAGTGCATAGCACTTCTCTGTCTCAGGTACGGTCGACCAACTACTGAGCTCAGTCGACCGACCTGCTTCTCGAGAATTTTTCTAGAACAGCATCCGGTCGACCGAGCTCTGTAGCTGGCCGACCGACCTGTTGCTGTTTTGCCTATTTCGTCTATTTTGCACGGTTTCCCAATTTAATCGTTTCGTGTTAATTCCCTATTTGTTGTTATCATTTGTTATTAACTTTGATGACTTCTTTTCTTCGGGAATTTTTGGAATATCCATTTTGATGGATTCGGTATCGATTTCTTTGGATTTTCATTCACGTCTACGAATGTGAATTTTAGTGATTGATTGTTCCTACAATCTTTTTTGTGATTTGTCACTTTAAAAATATAAAGGTTTCAATACTAGTAGTAAATATCAAAACTCTTTCATCAAATGATTTCAACACTATTTTATTACAAAACTCGTTCTTTTAAACCATTTCCAATCTATTAGTATATACAAACCTTTGCCTCACTCGTATGAGAAATCTAATTAAACGACTTAGTAAAACAAGTGGTATGAAACGCTTGCATTTACTTCGCCGGTTAATTCTTGGACTTGTTCGATTGAAACCCTTGTGACAATTTTCTAGCGGAGATCTACAATTTGTTCGTAAATATTTAAGTTAAGCTAGTGGTTATGGGACATGAAGCTAAGCTCATATATTTACTAGCTTACTGTAATTGACACTTCTCTGTGATCATGACGATCATTTTTATGTTTTAGACTAGCATTGTGCGATGTGTTTTTGACTTGGTTCATCGGATGTCACGATGTACGACGTCGATGCTCCGAATTATTTGATACATTGGATGTACCGTTTGCACTACGTCAATGTCTTTGCTTTCGATACATTGGATGTACCGTTTGCACTACATCAATGTCTTTGCTTTTGATTCATTGGATGTACCGTTTGCACTACATCAATGTCTTTGCTTTTTGATTCATTGTATGTACCGTTTGCACGACATCAATGTCTTAGCCACCCTTTTCTTGTGATTTCTGGATTTCGTGTGTTGAATTCTGGAATTTATGTTTCACCAACTTTTACGATTGGCATTGTTATATATGTCATTTATTGTGGCTTAGTGAATGAAATTAGGAGTATGACATTCCTTTTTATCTTTGAGAAGATCTTTGCGATATTGATTAATCTCTTATTGATTTTCAATTACTTGTTTATCACAACTTGGCAATTGTGATTATTATGTGTTTAGTCATACCTCTTATTCTATATTGCTTCATCTGATATTTATAGCTAGACTGATCCGTTTATTATTTTCTTATTAAATAATACTCGGGTCAGACCGAGATGTTACAAGTGCTTCAGCTTGACTTCTCACTTGGGATTGATTTCTCTGACTTTTGGCTAACTACTTAGATTAGTAGTTTATTTTGTTGTATACACTTGAGATATGGACTCATAGTTGTATTCTTTTGTATAGCACATGTTGCTATTCTTTTGTATTATTGTAGATCTTCTTGACCACTACTCTGATGTACACTTTCATGTGTTAGTTCTATATATTTATATCTTCTTCCGCCTTTGTGATATGAATTATCTTTGACTGATTTGTGTTATGTTTATTTCTATATTTGTTTCCGAAGACATAATAGCCACTGTGTAGTCGCTTTGAGTTTGTGTTGGGATGTCGGATGTCTGCAAGTTACCTCTTATCTGGCATATCGGTACTCGCACAAAGCAATTATACAGATGGTCGCTCCTCAACAGCCTTATTCTCCGTGCTATTTGACGGCATTACACCGTAGTATCCTTGGCTAGCGTGGGTATAGAGGTGGGGCGTAACAATGCAAATGAGTGGATTGAATTTGAAATGGAATAGAATTAAATATAAATTGAAATTGATTTGGAATGAATTTAAAAGAACTAAAGACTGGAGTGCTTATTTTATTATATTATATTAATAGCGCCGAAATTGTATAGAAAAAGTTATTGTTCAAGAAAACTAAAGTAAATAAAATTATATGAATAAATAGAATGTGAATAAATTTGGAATTGATATGAGTTTATTTGGTATGAATATTTGTTAAGTGCTAATAAAATTGGGTATAAATCATTTCAGATTGAATGAAATGGTATACGGATAAAGTGGAAGTAACTAAATTAGAATCGAAACCTTATAATTGCTTAAAAATCTTTGTGGGCATGTTGTATATGAAATTCATGTGTAAAATTAGTTAAATGAATGAAATGTTATTGAACTTTCATATTTTGGTATTTAGGTGGTTTAAATTGAGTAAGTATAGGCAACCGAAAGTTGTCGGACTAGATTTTGGTTGCGTATTTGCATATGAAGTAACTTGCTTGCCTAATAATTCTTCAATAAGGTACGTTTTTGGATTAAATAACGCAAATATATAAGTATTGATATATATTTTTGTTTTCTGACCGTGTGGGTCAATGTATATATATTTATCTCTGTTTTCATATTGCAAAAGGCCCTCCGTACAAGGGAGATTCTGCCAATTTTTTTTTGAAATTTAGGGAGTTAGAAAAATTTTTGAAAAAAACTGAAAAAAGTTTTATTAACTAAAAAGTTGATGTTCAAATTGAAATTGAAATTAGGAATTTTGGCTAGGAAATGGAAACTAAATGTTTTGGATAGGACTAAAGGTTTTGGAAAAGTGAATGTCAAGTTTTAACCAAGTGGGTTATGATAAGTAATGGGGTTGAAGCATTTTTCCAGCATTAGCAATTTCGGGGACGAAATTCTTTTAAGGAGGGAGAAATGTAACAACCCATATTTTTCTGTCATTTAATTTTGAATATTTAAATGGGTTTTAATATTGGATTTGGAATTTATAATCTAGTTAGAAAATTTTAAAATTAAAATTTCAAGTAATTTCACAAAATTTTGAAATTTGTCGATTTAATCAATGCGTTAAACTAGCAATTCGAGACACAGTCTCGGAATTCGATAAAGCCAGTTCCATTGGATCCTTAGTAGTGTATTATTATTGAATTTCAAATTTCATAGCATTTGGTATTATCGTTTGGCCGTACGGTACAGAAACGTGCTAAAATTTATATCGGAAATTCAATATAATAATTAGGTCCAAAAAGCTATATTCTCTATACGATTGAATTAAGACTTGAAACCTTTTCCATTGTGTTCAGACTAGGGGTACAATATTATAAATGCCTAGCAGAACGTCTCGATAGAAATTTTGAGTTGCGTAAATCGAGATATTTTGAAAATTTATTTATTGATATATATGTTGACCAGCCAACAACTGCTCCTTCTCAAATATGCCACTTTTCTCCATTCATACATGCAACATGCCTTTCACTTTTTTAAACCATGTCGTCCCTTATCTTCTTCTCGAATTCAAATCAGGAAAGCTGAAAACGAAATCAATTCAATCTACAACAGAGAAAAATTAAAAATAAAGAAATCGTAGAAGAAAATCATGATTTCTCCCTTCATCGTCTTTTCTGTTCGTATTCACAAAATTAATTCAAAATAAAAAAGGGGAAATCACGCTGCTATAAATTGCGATTAATAGGAGTGGTATAATTGATGCTGCTGGATTCGACTTTGTCGACGTCGATTGGGAAGGAGTTCGCGATGGTACTCGCTGTACATTGATGGCACTTTGAGGGAAAACACATGTATGCGTGCCTGCCAATGAGCAGATCGCGTTCGCGTGTGGGAAGCACGCGCATGTACGGGCATGATGGTATCGCATGCCGAGGCACTAGAGGAGGGCACGACGAAGGGAAGCACGCGGCTGAGCATGTCGGGTGATTGGATGTTCTGGTGCAACACGTGGAGTTTGGTCGCAAATGAGTAGGGTCAATGGAGTCGGAGTTGAATATCGAGGGCGAGGCAAATAGGCATTTTGTCACGAGAATAGCATCGAGCAGGGGGTACGAGCAGGCTCAGGGTGTAGTGGCTGCCGTTGGCTGTGGCGTGCACGTTGATGAGGTCGATTTATTGGCATAGTAGAAGGTCGGAGGGCTTTGGTCAAGGGTAGCTCGGCAATGGTGGTTTTATGTTTAGTAGTTGATTTGGGTAGTAAAGTAAAGTAATTTATTCTACTTAAAATTAATAGAGGTATAGTTAGTAAGTTTAATTTTTTTTAACTTATATAATTCCCAAATTTTTCGTGCGAGGTTCAAAATCACGGAATATGGATTCGTAATTGAAAAATCGATGATCAGGAATTAAATTGAAATTGATTTGGGATTGGAACGATTCACGACTCAAAAAAAATCAAGGTGAGAATCCCTCACTCATTTGGATTACCACTTTTAAATTTAAATGTTTTAAATTTAGAATTAATTGATGCTTGAATGGATTGATAAATTTTAATTATCGGTTGGATGATTATATAATATATAGTAGTATATATACTAGTAATTGGAGTGATATTCCCGCATATTATAGCAGATGAGACCCTATGCGCCCCGCATAATAGCGGATGACCCTATATACTACGATATCCCCCTCAAAGTGGGATTGATATTTTTATTGTTGTCTAACATCTATGGATGTGGGGAAAACAGGTTGGAGGGATCCCACTGGATTCCTCAAATATATTTAGTGTTTTCATATATATATATATATATATATATATATATATATGATGTGATTTAAAAATCTACTGGATAATTGTGTGTTTTTTAAAAAGTTATAACAGCATGGGAATTAATTTTGGTATACTAAATACCATAAATATTATTTGAACCTGTAAGGAATCAAAAAGGAATTTTTAGTATAAAAATGTGTATATCGAAATCTGCATTATTTAAAAGAGAATGATTTGAACAAGAAATAATATATTTTTGATTGTATTAAATAATGCCGGAAAGATATATTAGATAGAGAATTTAAAATAAATTATCTATAGGAATTTTTAAAGAGTGGATTTCAAATGGTATTCGGGAAATATAGAAAGAAGCTGAAATCAATATTAAAAATAGGTTGGCAAAAATAAATGGAATTTATAAAAAAAAATTGAATTTATATTTGGAACTTTATAAATGAGATTGTTTTTAGTGAAACTCAATGGAGTTATAATAATTTATAAATGATGTTATAAATAATGGAAATTGATATCCAGTGATAAATTGGTAATATAAATTTACAAGGAGAATTTATATTGAATATGGGAATAGGGTGAGAGAAAAATAGTGGATACTATTTTTGAAGTAAAAATGGTTAAGGTGACCGAAATGGAAGTGATGTGATAGGGATCGAGAGGAATTATAAATTGAAATTTGGTTATTGTGATTTAAAAATATATTTTCATTAATAAGTAAGTTCTTATTTTTTTGTAAAAAGAAATTCTATTTATTTAAACTATGTAATTTAAGCTAATCAGTATTGAAATACTTCAGAAGTGAACTTTTCCTAATAGTTTATATTTATTTTAAATAAATCCTAAATTTAAACCTGCTTTGAAAAGTGATGTTATAAAAAGTGTTTTCAATAATTTAAATAATTATTTGAATATGTCTTAAAAATAAGTTATTATTATTATTTTTCTTTTAAATATTTATTTTCATTTGCATATGTGTATATATAGAGTTATTGAAATGGTTAAAATTTATTTTAAATCTTCTCGAGAGTTGGGAAAGGGTTATTTAGTAGATGGGACTTATGAGAGAATTCTCCAAAATGGAATTGGGAAGAAAAGTGAGAAAATTCCCGAAGTGGTTAAATAAAGGCTAACTTCGAAAAATGAAATTGAATTCATAAAGAAGTACAATGGGAAATTGAATTTATAAGCGAGTATAATTAGCGTTGGAATTATTAAAGGAAATTATTAAAGAATTCTGGAATTTATAGAATTTGTTATAAACTAGTCAAGGAATTTTCAAATAAAATTGTAAACGATTTTGAGAATTAGGAAATAAATAGAATACTTCCTAAGTGTGAATATAAAATGAAATGGGGAAAAATATTCTAAGTGTTTGAAAAGGGGTGGAAATATTTCGTTGAAGATATAAGGATTTGAAAACTGTTTTCAAATGTTGAAGAACTGGAAGTAATATCTTATAAAGATATTTTGAAATAAATTTTAGGAAATTTATAATAAGGCCTGATGATTGCTTATGGATGTGTATCCATAGTTAAATAACCGACTATCAATTTTGGCCAATTTTCGTTAATCGTTTCGAAGAGACCTGGATCAAATTTAATTATCTGAAAACCAGTTCGATCCGGTTTGAATGTTACGAATGAAAATCGTGAAGATGATAAAGATGATGATTCGATTTATCCAGACCCAGGACAACTTGTATGGACGAACGCTATCAGAACATCGTCATTGGGGGACGATGAGCATTCTAAGTAGAATTTTATTCTTGAAAGGTAACGCTTAGCCTCGAGCCTTATCAACCGAGAATGAATAAAAAAGGGGAGATGCGACAAGCGGGTCGCACCCAATTAGGGTATATTATCACATTTCTAGATGTCTTTGGAAACTTATATATTATGGATATGGTGTGCATAAAAGAAGAAGCGCTCGATGGTAACGGTGGGAATACCTAAGGTGATAATATATTTGGTCTATCCAGGTTAGGGGTAAGCCGGTCCTTTGTAGTAGGGATCCCAGTGAGGTTCTCGGTACATTGTTCTAGAGGTGTACTGTAATGGATGGTACCCTAGTGGTCCAGTCATTCGTTGGAATCCATTTTCCAGTGCGAGTTTACGGTTTTGTTTGTAGAGCCTAGTATGCTGGAATTTAATTAATGTAACAATTTCATCTATTTGAATAGGTATTTGTATTTAAGCACTATTATAATATCACTGGATTTTCTGTAAAATATTTTGGTTATCATAAGGGAAAATCCTGTTGTGTTTATGTGTGACGCGGTCTTACGAGATACCTTTGTTTTTCAAAGGATTTTGATGAAAGTTAATAATTCAAATTGAGTGTGTTTTCTCATGCTGGTTTTCCAGACTAACTCGGGTGTTATTTTATTATAATGCTCGGGTCAGACCGAGTATTACATTTTCAGGTTAGAATGTTATGGAGCTCAGGAGACGAGCTGGACGACAGAGACGTATCTCCGTACTTGGTTATATTTTCCGCTGTATGAGAACAAGTTATTATAACTATCTAGATTGATGTATTGATTGTTGTACTCTGATGATTGTAAGTATTTAACGGTTGCAGATTCTTTTGTATAAAATCTGTTATTATATATTATATTTTGTTCCGCTGCGATTGTGAGATTCTGTGTTGCTTTGTTTCTTTTCTTCTATCATTTTCTTCTTTACCCCTAATGTACTAGTATTTCCGACATTCGATTACTCTACATTCTATATACAGTTGACGTATTGATGTCTATTTTTCGAGGGTCGAAAATCTCGGTTCGTTACAACTAGACAATTATTTATTTAAATTTTAAAACGCCTCGATTTACACAATCAAAATCTCGAATCCCTATCGAGGCGTGACGTAGGCGTTCATAATGTAATACCCCTATTCTGAACGTAATGGAAATAGTTCGAGTCCAAATTCGATCGTATAGAGAAGATAGCTTTTTGGACCAAATGATTATATTGAACTTTCGATATAAACTTCAACGCGTTTCTATCCTGTACAACCAAATGATAACTCCAAAAGCTACGAAATTTAAAATCCGATAATAATACATTATTACGGATCCGATGGAACTGGTTTCGTCAAAATCCAAGACTGTGTCCCGGATTGCTGTTTTAACGCGTCAATTAAATTGACGATTTCAAAAAATTTCGAAACTGCTTGAAATTTTCAATTTTTTTTTGAAAATATTCTAACTCAATTATAAACCCAAATTCAATATTTAAACCATTTAAATATTCAAAATTAAACGATAAAAAATCAGAGTCGTTATAAGATATACATTCATATATAAGATATATAAATAGTAGAGGAAAACCCATCGACATCAGCATGCGATGAATAAATTCTCTATTAATTTTATCATAAGCTTTATGCAGATCAATTTTCAGGCATAGGTTTGTAAGATTTTTTTCTATTGAAACCATTAACCATTTCGTAAGCTAGTAGGGAGCTTTCTGTGATTACTCTACCAGGAATGAAAGCATTTTGGTTATATGAGATAAGATCATTCATGTATTGCTTCATTCGATTACGGAGAAGGTTAGCTAATATTTGAGAAATCGGTCTAAAATCAGTCATTTCAAACTGCATCCGGTTTTTTGGGATGAGGCATAAAAACGTATGATTGATTTCTCTTATAATTTTCCCTGATTGAAGTATACCATTCATAGCATTCTAGATGTCATATTTGATTTTCTCCTATATGCTGATGTTTAATAACTAAGTGTTCTACTTTTATTGTTTCCCTATATAATGATATGTCGTGGTGGATAAGTAGGAATATTTTTTTTGCTTGTACTGTTTGCATTGGTTGAAATGACTGCATGGATAAGATAGTTGTTATGTACTGAAAAGTTTTGGATGTATGTAGGAGAAGAGCAGGGAACATAGCTACATGAGCTTGATACTCCAAAAGAGGTCCTTAGGTAGCTTTTCCCTATGCAATAGCTATCGAGGCTCTAATGTATAGGATATGGTGTAGTTCAAACTTAGTTGAAACCTTTTACTCTTTAATGCATGTATATATGTGTATCTATAAGTTTGTAGGTAAAACTAAGAAGGGAGCAAAGGTTCCAGATAGATCAGTATATCTCTTGCATCAAGTGTTTTGCAGTTGATTTAATAATCTATTACTTAAATAGGAAAGTAGATACCATGATTTGTAATTACAGACACGTTGACACATGTTTCTACTTAACAACCGAGTTAACAAGGCGGTAACATAAATATAATTGTCTACTAATATGCATGCTTTGGTTTACAAAAGTATGACTTTGAATAAGCCCAATTTTTATAAAATGACCAAGTCAACAATTTGTTTCCCATTGGATCCATCTTAAATATTTAATGCTCTTTCTTACACTGCTAACTATGGTGATATTTAAATTGATAAGTAAATTAGACCGTTCATCATTATATACTTGTGGTGAGATTTATGTTTACGATAAAAAATCTTTTGATTAGCAACTCAAGCTTGATCATATATTTTAAAAATTTAAAATCGTATACAGCTTTTAAGTGATGAGCTTTGCAAGTATTAAGTTTTAAAAACAAAAAAAATGCGAACCAGAGACCTAAAATGTAAGTAGACAAGTTGTAATTTCATATATAAAGGCAAATTTTTTCTTTTAGTTCTGTGGTTAACCATATGTATTAAGTTGATGATTTATTAGTTGAATGATAGTGGTTTGTTTAACTACTATTTTGATACAATTTTTATTTAGTTGCTGCATTCTAAATATTTTTGATACTGATGGTTAAATACACATTTCATTGCATACATTTATTAATAATTCTACATTTTAAGTATAAAATATTCGTAGATTTCACCAGTAAATTATAGGATTGACCTTTAATGATTACATATATTATCCTTGGTTTAAAATCATCGAATACTTGGGTGAAGAAAGAAGGTAAATTTTTTACTAATATATTTAGTTGAACTGGAAGACTTCATAATATCTTAGAATATGTCACAATTTAATACTAAATCTACTATCACATCGTAAAAAGGTACTATGTGAGTTTTCAAGATGTCAGAACACGTCGTGATTGGTTTTTTGAACATTAAGAGTACATTATCTTAAAACTCAGTTCTGACCAAATGTAAACTTAATACGATACTTATCTTATTGTATTTTAGATTAAATCTTTGTTCTTATATGTTGATAGGCTATATATATCACCTTTAGATTCAATGAAAAAAATGTTTATGATGTTGATATATATTACAGAAAAGAAATTCTTTGAGCTGGTGATAAGAATACCAAACTTGTTGCACAAAAACGGTTGCTGCTTTACAATTGATGACCTTATACATATCATAAGGATTTTCCTACTTTGTGACATTTTAATATATTTACATGTTAAATAATTATATTTTTCTCCTATTCATTGTAAAGAATATATTATTTTAGTTTGCACCATTAACAGTTAGAGATTTTTTTTCTGTTAAGTAACATATAAGTTTTGACAAATACATAAAAAAAACTTGAGTTTTTCAAAAAGAAAATATTGTAAAAATAATAAACTTATATGAACATAGGGTAATGGTATATTAATTTTAAATTTCAAAATTTATTTCTAAAATTTTTCAAAAACCATTCATCAAATTTAGATAAATTTGTTGATGTGAAATATAACCATGGATCATGAAGTAGGGTAGCTGCCATAGAGTTTATGTTGATAAAAAATGATGGATATGATTCTAGAACAGAATTTTAAATAACTTCTAATATTACCATTTTTTAATGAAAAAGTTGGAGTAACTTTGATCTTATTAGCTTTACAGATAATTAAACGCAAGGGATTATAATAAAGTTTCTTTGAACTAGTGAGAAAAAATACCAAAGTTTTTCGCATAAAGAGGAACTAACATTTACTACTTCGCAATTGTGAGTAGTATATCATTCATACCAATTCATTCTATTTTGCTGCATCATGATATCATTACATGTTAACCAATTATATTTTTGTCCTATTCATGACAAACAATGTGTTACAACAATGAGGCTTAAAGATGTTTCTGTGTCTATAAACATATAAGTTTTGATTGATACATTTTTTTTGATAAATTGTATAGAAATAGAATATTGTAAGAAGTAATAATCTGATCTGTATGTAGAGTATCAATATTTTAATTTTGAATGTTATGTGTCTTAAAATAAATCTTTAATTTATTAATTATTGTTTACATCAAAGTCAGTTAACTTTGGTGATATGAAATATTTTATGTGGTACATAAATTAGGTAAATTGTCAAAGAGTTTATAAGTTGATTAAAAAATGAGGTGTACGATATTGGAAAAGAAATTTAAATAACTTTATATTACTATTTTTTAAAAAGATAATGTTCAAGTAGTACTTTGATTGTTGAGTTTATAGGAAAGTAAACACAAGGGAACGTAATGATATTGAAGCTTCAACGAATACCATCGTGATAAAGGTATTGCTCTAGCATTGTCTATTTAGATAGCTTTAGAACATTAAACACAGTCATTATTTTGGATGAAATCAATTTTATTTTTAATCGTGTTTTCATGAAAAGTGCTTGAGCGTTAGTCAATGTATAAGGTATTTGGATAATATTCATGAAATGTTTTTCCACTTGGTATTCATGATTGCAATTATATTTGGAATTCGGAGAAATGGAAAAATAGTTTTATCTTTACTTTAATAATACCGTGGAAGGTTGTGTATATATATGTAATTCATTTAATTTGATGAGGATATGTGGATGTAGTGTTGTCAGAATTTTGTTAACATACTACTGTATAATGAAAGTAGCTTTTCCATGGAGACAAATAAACAAGGTGACAAAGTTTAGAATATATTAAGGTTAAAACCATTAAGTTTGGGTAGAAGCACGGTATAAAGTAGTAGATAGTAGTTCTTTTCAGAGAATGCCTTAATTCTAGGAGGACTAGATTCTGGAATTTATTTAACTCCTCAAGTGTGCACTTTGACATAATGGATTTGGAAAAAAAGAGAAAGAAACATGCTTACCAGATCTATACTTACAATCTACGATAATGATTTAAACGAAAATGGAAAGATATATCTGATTTTTTTCACCCAAAAATCAAGTTGTGATTTATGGATAAAAGAAACTTAGCAAATGTTATAAATAGCAACGGTATTCCAAAAAATACTACTAAAGTTCTAGTTAAGGGAAGGCTTTGTAAATTGGCCATCGCTACAACACAATTTTCTTGTGGGAAAGAAATTAAAGTACATTGTTAAAACCTAAAAACAGAATGCATTTTCACTCTTGGTTATTATTTTAGGGGATTATTATGTTCAAACGTTTGTCCACGGTGTTAGTATTTTTGCATTTATATAATATAACAATCTTTTTTTATTGTTGCTTCTCAGTTTATATGTTGTAGAAGATGATCTTATTTTTCCCAAGCTTTTCAGCACCGCTTACCTGCGACCTCATTTATTGAGTTTTGGTAGAAAGGATTAGTGTCGTTAGTTTGTTCATCCTCCTTTTGAGGTTTTTACTACGTGTTCATAATACATGAATCAAAAATCTCAAGTAATATAGACATTTGAATATTTTTCATAGTCCACTAATACTTATTTTGTGAGCCATCGTGTAATGACCCTAATTTTGATTAACATTATTTAGAGCATTTAATCATATAATTAAATGAAATAATATAGATGGTTAAGAGATTGATATTTGTATAATCATAAGGTAGCCATGCCTTAATTAGTGTATAAGAAAAAGAGAATTAAAATTAAGTAAGTAGAAGGAATATGATAAAATGCAAAATAGGAGCAGGCTATGTTCTTACACCCTAAACCCATCTTGCCTTCATTCTTTGTTCATTTTTACAATTGCAAACAAAACTAAAACCCTTCTAAGTTCGGTTGGCCACGATTAAGAGATTCAAGAAGAAGAAAAGCTGAGAATCAAGTAGAAAGCTTAAGCAAATCAATCAAAAGACAAATCTTGACCTTCTTAACACCAAGCCACGGTGAATAATGATCTTACATCTAAAATTTGTTGATTTTCGTTTCTAGTTATATTCGAAAGCAAATAATATGCCATGATATGATTGTTTAAATGGATATATGTGCTTGTTAATGATTTATGTTGCTTCATATAGATTTTATAATAAGTTTAGATTTGTAAAACCCATTAAATGACATATAGATGACTTGCATTTTTAATATATGGTCGAAAACATTATTTATGAAGTGGGTTTCAAGTTTCTAATTTCTAAGCTATGGTGGGTTTATTATGAATTTTATGAAAGGAGATAGCTAATATTGGGTTTAAATTAATTATGCCAATTATATATTGCTTTTGGGTCTAAAATTTAAATATGTTAGAAGACATATTAGAGGTGAATTATGGTAATTATTAGGGAATTTTCCTAAGTATTTTACTATGGATATAAAATTATTTAAGGTATGTGACTTAAATGTTTTATATATTTTATCAAGGAGAATGACTTAATTGTTAAATGTTTTTAAATTGCTAATTTCTGAATTCGGTAGCACTTTTTGAAAAGAATTTTGATAAAGAAATGGACAACCAATTACATTTTTACAAATAAGGCAAGTTAGGTGAAAAGTACTTTCTTTTAAAGGCTAAAAAATAGATTTACATAGATTTACTGTTTCGCCACTTCCATCGGTAGTTTTCGACACCATACCTTCGCCCATGGCCAAATCAAAACTAATGCACATGGTATCAAACAATTTATACATATTGAATGGAGAAATGCTTAAGGTATAGCGCCAAAACCACACTTTCAAAGGGATGGAAGCCACTCTTATTAACTTTAAACTGTTTTCATTTGTAAATGATGCTTTCGAAAGGGTTGGTGACTTAATTAACTTGCTTAGTTTATATAAAAGAGCTTTCAAATGAGTTGCCGCCAGCTTTCGATATGATAAAACCCATGTTGCCGCATTCTAACCTTTCGAATCAATGCTTTCGAAAGGGTGCTTTCGCATTTATACTCTAAAATTGCGTTCTCAATGCTTTCAAAAGGGTAGTTTAACTACTTTTAAAATAGTTTCGGAGGGAATGATTTCGAAAGGATTGGTTTCGAAAATTCCCTCTTCCTTTTACTTAAGATATAAGGTTTCGAAAGGAATGACTTGAAATGGTTGCGAAGCTATGTTTCCACATACTTTTATTTGAACCCTACACTATCGAAAGGTACGTTTTAAGTGAAAATTTTCAATGCTTTCGAAAGATATATATATATATATATTTATATATATATATATATATAATATGGGTTTCGAAGGGGAGATTCCCAATGTTTTCGAAAGGTTTATTTTGAGTATTTTAAAGGAGGGTTTTCAATTTTTTCGAACGGAAAGTTTGAATGGTTTAAAAGAGGATGTCTACGGTTTTAGTAAAGCTTTCGAAAGGGTTGTTCTCGATTATTTCAAAAGGCATTGTTTAATGTTAAACAAATCTTTCGAAGGTATTGTTTGGCTTCATGGCCTGAAATCTTTTAAGTTAAAAGTGGTTTTGAACTTACTTGTAAGGGATAGGTAATCCCATTGATAAGGTTTCATCGACATTATTTTATGTAAAGTTTATATATAATGACATAAGTATTTTGGGTAAAGCAAAGTATATGATTTCCTTGTTTTATAAAGGCATGATTTCAGGGGTAAATCATATGTGAAGGTCCTCTACAAGGAAATAAAGTTTTAACAGGGCAGTTAACCGTAAGACATGACATGAAACATGAATAAGGTAGTTAACCCTAAGTTTATAACATAGATATTAGAAGATCGAATGAGATGGTGTAGGGTCGTGCCCTATGCTTTAGCTATTAGCCCCTAGCTAAAATAAGTTCAAAATTTCAAATTCCAATGTGTAGGACTTGTCACGGGCATGACTAAATAGAAGTTACACACAAAGGGAATATACAGAGTAAAGATAGGTTATTGGTGAGCCCGCAAAACCATTAGGTTTAGTTGACCCTAGAAAAAGAAAGTTAAGAGCAGTCAGCCCAGTAGCGTGTCTAACGGAAGTTAGATAATTGATTATGTCTGGTAGGCCCGAGTCAGTCAATGGTTAATAGTTATCCCAACAAAACTATAGTGTGGACAAATAGTCCATTGATTTCCTAATTTTTATGCATACATGTATTTGCTTTAATTATTATAATCAGTTGATTACAGGATTTGATTTTCAAAAGATATGCTTTTAAAGAGGATATTAGTAAGAGGAAACCCGTTCCTCTAAGCGGCGTGGTCTCACTAAATATCAGCAAATCAAAATGTAATAGTATTATTCACACCAGACTTTATATCTGAATTGAAGTTTACGTTTTCCCCTTTAAACTCTCGGGTGCTCAAAATTTAATTTGGATAGATTAAGAGTTAAAGTTTTTCAGGTTTAGTAGGTTGAACGAATAAGCTTCCAAAGACATGTAGGAGGCAAAGTTAGCTATGTAAGAGCTATTTAGTTTTATTTCCGCTGTGATGTATTTATGGCACGTATGTCTATCTTATACTCTGATCATCCAAGAGGGCATCTTCATATGCCGCTCTATTTAATAATTATATTTTATCAAAACCTAGGAATCGTTTGGGATTATGTAACTGAATATGCAATATTGATTTTAAATATAATCAGCAAAATTGTTTTGAAATCTGTGATGATTCTATTTCATATTCATGTGTTTCTGATATTATGGATACCATTAACATTACCGTATTTTGTCACAGGAAGTTAAAACTATAGATGACTGCAGCATCTGTAGCGCTTAGCTTCGGGCCTCAAAATCGAGGATGTTTGTAACGACCCGTAATTTTTCGATAATTAAAATATTGAGTTAATTAAACTTTGTAATTTAAATGTTTCAGTAAATGTGAATTAAGGTGGTAACTGTAGAATATGGACGTAATAGATGATAAACCAATGTTAACTATGTCCATAAAGTAATGATTGATTGAATAAAAAAGGGAAATCAAATAAGTGGATTTATTGGAATTTAAAACAATAATCAATGAATTTGTTCAGTTGAAATTGAACACCGTCATTAGTGCAATATTTAACATTATATTGACATGGAAATTTTTTTTAAAAGATTGTACGTGTCTAGGGAATCAAAAATGATAAAATTTGTCAAATTTTAAATTTAATTTTAAAAAGTGATTTAATTCGTGAAAATAGCCATTTAGGCCACTGTCTCGGATTTCAATGAAACTAATTTCATCGGATTCATAACGATGAATTATTGTGAGGTTTCAAGTTTCATAGCGATTAGACTTGTCATTTGATTGTATGGGCTCGAAACATGTAGAAATCAATTTAATTGAATTCAATTAAAATAAGCTGATTTTAAAAGCTAACTTCTTCATACGATGGAAGTAGGACTTGAAACTTATTCCATTGAGTTTAAAAATATTGAAGACATCTATTTTGATATATTGGATGACCCACTTCCATTGCGGAGACGGTACGGGCTTTTCGGGTCATTTTGTCGTTCGAACCAATTTGATACGTGTTCATTTTCTTATCGGACTTTGTTTATATAAATAGATTCTTCTAAATCTTAGCAGCCTTTTATTTCTCATCTCCGTACATACAATCTTGTCTGCCTATCTTCTTTTTCAATGGAAGAAATCAATTCAAAATTCAAAACCATGTTTCAATATCAAAATCAATTTCAAAATTCAAACTCCTCCAAACCATGACATATTATATACCGTTTCAAAGCTCTCGACGAGCGTAACTCTCTGCAATGATTTGTTTCTTGAATCGAATCATCTTTTGGCCAAAAATCCACGATTTATTCTCGGCCATCCATAGGCCATAGCTACATTTAACGGTGGATCTTCGACAATGGCTCAATCGGATAGCATTGGCACATAGAGGGTGAAGAGCACTTTCGATCGATACGGTTACTTGGTGTCAAAGCTTGGAAGGTTCTCCACAAATGGCTTTAGAACAGAGCGGCGGTGGCCATGAGGCTCAGGCGATGGTTGCGCGACAATAGGGAGGTCGGCCATGGACGAGGAAACTAGCGGCGAGTCTAGATCGAAGTGTCAGGCAACTTGCAGGCGGCGTTCATGAATTCATGGTAGCGACCAGTCATCTTTTTAACGTGATCAAGATTGTTTTAGCCTAGGGTTTCAGCGCCGACGTGGAAGCAACAGGTAGTGTGTTTCTTTTAGTAAATATTTTTTATTATGTTTGTTTACTTCTAATTATCCGTCTAAGCTAATTATATCATATCTTTTCCATATGAACTCGGATTTGGGCGCGGTTTGCTCCGCTCCGATCGTAGCAAAAATTCCGAACATTTTAGAACTGGTTTGGATGAATTATGAGATTATTGAATTTGGAAATTATTTTAGATTTCAAATCAGTTTGAAATCAAAGGTGAGTATTTTGACCCACTCACAACTACTAGATTATCTTATGTTAGTCAAATTGAACTTATGATGTGATAAGAATTTGATTGGTAAATGTTTAATACATTTAAATTGTCATTCCAGTTAAATATGACTTTTATTGCATTAAATTGTCATTTAATTAAATATTGAATTTGATTGTCAATTGAATACTAGTTGATGATAATCAGCTAATTGATGTTATTTATTGGTTGATTGAACGGTGATTGTGATGGATGTTTGATTGTATTGGATGACTAGATGTTATATTTTTATATTGTTATGACTCTATAGGTTCCTATGGGTTGAAATGATACATACCCGAATGGTTTGATAGATTATAGAGAAATCGTTATAGGTTGAAATGATAGACTCGAGAGATTTTATGGATTTTGAATGTTAATTTGAGATTGTGGGTTGCAATGATATATGCCCGTAAATTAAAATAATAGCAGATTGAAATGGTAAATATCTGTAAGACTTGACCATAAGGTAAAAAAATTATATACGAACACCGAATTGGTTAAATTGAATGATTTTAAATCCTAAAACTTTGAATTCAGTTAAGTGATGTTTTGAAATAAAATTTGATTTATATTAACTAAATTATTTTCAAAAATCCAAGCTTTAAATGTTGAAATGGGAATTGGTTTAAGGAAATTGTTTAAAGAAGTTAAATTGAAATTTTAAAGTTGGATTCGAAATGTAAATGAGATTTATTGGAATTGAGTTATTGAAAACGTTTGAAAATGTAACTTTGAAATCTACTAAATTTGAAATAGTTTGGATTTATTCTTCAAATACGGATTTGAAATCGATATTGATTAAATTGTTTTAAATGAGAATTTGAATTGAAAGACAAAATCTAGTTTATTGATTTGAAAGCTGGACATGGTCCAGATGTGTTGAAATGAAAGAAATAGTTTATTTTGATATTAATTTCAAATTTATTATTTTAATATAAGCCGTTTAAAAATATATTAATATTTTCAAACTATTAAACTAATTTAATCTATTTTAAAATATTTTAATCAATTTAAAATACTTTAATTTATTTCACTCTATTTTAATATATTTAATCCAATTTAGTCTATTTTAACCTATATTAAACTAATTAACCCATTTTAATCAATTTTAATCTATTTAATCTATTTTAAATCTATTTAATCTATTTTGAAACTATTTAATATATTTAAACTATTAAAATCATTTAAAAACTATATATAAAGTATTTTAACCATTTAAAAGCTATTGAAAACTATCTAAACTATTTCTAAATTTAAGGCTATGTAAAGTTGAAGTGTTTATATTTAAATCCTTGATTTAAATTTGAATATGGCATAATGATGTTATAACCTAAATACGATGATTTTAAATTAAAGGTTTAACCTATTTTGGAAGTATGATTTCGAAAATAAGTATGATTTTGGAAGTGATATGATTTCAAATGTGATCTGATTTTGAAAGTGATATGGTTTGAATTGAATATGATATTTCGATATCAATTATGAATCGGTTTTGGAAATGTAAAAGAACCATCCGGTGTGAAATAAGCGTTTGGTTGTTAAAGAGACCGGGATCAGATATTGTCATACTCTCTCTAATACCGAAAACCACTTTAACAACTGTGTATGTAGTGGAGATTCCAGAATGAAGTAGGATGGTTTAGCAAACGATTCTGTATGAGGTATTTATGTAGCCCTGAATCCTATGAGTTAGCTTGATGTGACTAACATAGGAGCCACGACAGGCCAAGTGAGTTCGCACCTCCGATCGGACATGCTTCTTCGTTACCATATTATGACTTTGTGGTTGATTTGGTGGCCACCCCTCGATTTTGATTATGGGATTGTGTTTCGAGGTGGGCGGTAATAGCTACTATGTGTTACCACTAGTCCGGATCCGCAAAACGGTAGTATCCTACCCTGGGCATTGCCTAGTGTGCTTTGTCCCATGCTATATCGTGTCCACTATGAGTTTGTTTTGTAACATACTTATGGAGTGCCCTATGGGTCAATCATCGGTTTGGTGGAGCTTACGGTACTGTATATGCTACGAGAATATATAAAATGTGTTAAGGGGGATATGGATAACGCCTTAACACTATTTTAATACTTTACTTTGCTATAGACACCATTATAATAACGTATTGTATTATGTATGTAGATAGTTTAATGGATCCTTAGGAGATGGAAATCCTGAACATCTCTTAAGTTATTGCACTCACGTTAGACACTGGATAGCAGATGTCAAACTTCATAAACATCTCTGATGCCATTACACTCATATTTAATTACTGTTGATTTAACGTACATAAGATCTTTTTATCCTGACTCGAGTGTTCTGCCTTTTCACTACGCTTGTGTCAGTTTGAGCTTTTCAGTATATTGAAGACTGCTTTTCTAGAGGATGAAGACGGAGATTTGTATATTATTATTATTTATTATATCTATTCCACTACATCATGTTGTTCTGCTACATTTATTTATTTATCACTGTTGTATGTAACTCCGATCTGTATTGTAAAATTGTAATCAAATGTTATTTGTAAAACAGCTTCATGAACTTTTTATTTGATTATTATATTTTGTCATTCCGTTATGAGATTCTGTGTTTTTTTTCTTACTTTCTCTGCTTTTTCCTTTTTGCCCCATAACAATCCTCTTTTGAATGGTTTGAGTCCGACATGTGTGGTTTATTGTCGATTTGAACCGTCCAAAAAGGTGGGTCGTTACAATGTTACAATCCTTGGTATCAGAGCATGGGTTTATGAAAATTTAAAAGGAAGTTTCAAACTTAAAAATGATTTTGAAAACATAGTCCTAAGGAAGTAGGGAAAATACTAGGGTATAGGATAATGCTTGTATTTTCTATATATAAGTATACGTCTTATCTCTATTATTCCATCTTTCTTAGGTAGTTCTTCTATATCATATAAAGGCTCGAATGCATATTGTAAGGACATAAGATATGGATGTTAGGAGTGGAAGAGTTAACATCGATGGAGGAAGCACCACAACTAACGGTAATGCTCTACCCAATAAGAGAAAACCGGGTCGATAAGCAAATGCAAATCCAAATGCCAATGTGGGTGTTAGAGTGCCGCAAGCTGATATGAGAGCTATGTATCAGTTCTTCGTTAATATGATGCACATTGGAGTTACTGCGTATTTATTTAGAGGAAATGTTGAAGGAGGAAATCAAGAAGCTCCGATGGTCAATTACTATGCAGTAATAAGCAGAGATTATGCCAAGCCCAGGGGAAAGCCGTTTATCGAGACTGAGGGCGCAATTAAAGTGGAGAATACTTCGTTGCGAAAGGATCTTTGCTGATTTAGGGCTTAATGATGAACATAAGAGGAGGCTTACTTCTAGACAGTTGCAAGGAGCAGCACCGTATTGGTGGAACAGTGTTACGTAGGAGTTAATGAGGAGACCATGACTTGGGTTGATTTTAGAAGGAGGTGGTAGGAAAGATTCATGTCGGAGATTGCTAAGTCAACTCTGCTCAGGTTCCTTATGGAGTTAAAGCAAGGAGACATGACAGTGCTCGAGTATGCAACCAGATTTGAGGAGCTATTGAGATATGGATATGCTACGATTGATACAGTTATCAAAAGGAATGAGAAATTCATCCACGGACTGAAACGAGAACTAGCTAAAGCGACTGTGCCACATATCGGGGATCTATGTGATGTAGTTGTTAAGATAGCTTTGAGGCAGGAGGAGATTCTTGCTTTTCATGATGGTAGCAAAATAGGGGAAGCTCAAAGTGGGTGAAACCAATAGAAAAAAATTTCCATAAAAAAGGCGCTCAGAGAGGAGGAGCAGCCAAGAAAAAGAAGGTTGATGTAGTTTTCTATAAGTATGATAAGAAGGGAAACTATACTCATGAGCGTCGTACATGTAATGGGAAGAAAGCTGCTGACAAGAAAGAGGTGAGGTGCTTTAACTGTGATTAGATTAGGCATTATAAGAACCAGTGCAAGGAACCGACTAAGGATGGAAAAAGCAAGATGTTTGCATTAGAACCAGCTACTTCAAGACCAATAGCCGAGGAGAAGGGAAAAGCTGTGTTGGGAGGTACACTTTTGATTCATGGTGTATCAATTAGAGTTCTATTTGATACTAGTGCATCGCACTATTTTATATCTCATTGTTTGGTTGACAAGCTCAACCCAGAACCCTCGTACTTAGTTACTTCCTTAAGAGTTGCTAATCCGACAGAAGGATATGCTACTCTTGGGATGAGATGTGACCACTTAGAGTTTGAATTGTTAGGTCATATATTTGCTTGCAGTTTGCATGTATTTGATTTCTAGGGTTCAAAATTATTTTGGTTATGGATTGGTTAAGTAAGTACGACGCTAGAATATTTTGCCATGATAGAAAAATATAACTTATACACCTTAGTTATAGTGATCGGATTATATGCTCCATATAAAATCCTAGTTTTGGAGTAAATGCTTTGTTTGGTATTATAGAGAAGAAGGCGAGTTAAACCAAATTTTCCTTGTTAGAGAGTTCACAGACGTCTTTGAGCCCGTGGTAGGACTACCGCTGAAGCGAGCCATTGTATTTCGGGTAGATTTAGTACCAGGAGCAGAACCGGAGAGTATACGCCAAGTAGAATGACACCTACCGAGATGAAGGAGTTAAAGGTGTAGTTGGTGGATTTCGAAAGTAAGAACTTTATCAAACAAACCAGTTCACCTTGGGGAGCAACTACAGCGCTTACAAAGAAGCCTGACAGATCGTTGAGGTTATGTATCGATTATCGTAAGTTGAATGAGAAGATGATAAAGAATTGATATCCGTACCTAGAATTGATGATTTTTTTGACTAGTTGAGCAGAGCCAAAGTATTTTCCCAATTGGATTTGGCAATAGGGTTCCATCAGCTTAGAGTGGCAAAGGATAGTATTCCTTTGACGGTGTTTAAGACAAGGTATGGATCGTACGAAAGATTAGTATTGCCATACAAACTAACTATTGCACCGGCATTTTTCATGGACTTGATGAATAGGATCTTCCGGGAGCATCTGGACAGATTCATGTTAGTGTTCATAGATGTCATTTCGATAAACTCTAGAGATGAAAGAGATCATGAACTTCATCTTAGAATGGGGCTTGAGATATTGAGGCAGCATCAACTGAAAGAAAAATTTCCGAAGTGTCGTTTTTGGAAGAAGGGAGTGAAGTTTCTTGGTCATGCACTCTCAGAGAAAAGGTTTTCCATAGATCTAACTAAGGTCGAGGCGGTGAATAATTGGAAAATACCCATGATAGTTACCGCGATAAAGAGTTTATTTGATTAGCTGGTTATTATGGGAGATTCATTAAGAATTTTTTACGGATAGGGGTACCAATGACTAAGCTAACTCGGAAGGATGTGAAGTTTGTCTGGACTGATAAGTGTGAGAAGGCATTCCGAGTAAACACATATTGACTGATGCACCTGTGTCAATTGTTCTAGAGGGGAATCAAGATTTAATGGTGTACACGAGTGCATGTGGAACAGGGTTAGGAGCTGTGTTAATGCAAAGAGGTAAAGCGATTGCTTACACTTCACGATAGCTTAGACCACGTGAAGTTAGATGTCCAACCCATGATTTGGAATTAGCTGTAGTAATTTTCACAATGAAGGTATGGAGATATTACCTTTCGGGAGAAAGATTTGAGTTGTACATGGATCATAAGCCACTGAAGTATTTATTCTCTCAAAAGGAGTTGAATATGAGATAACAAAGGTGGTAAGATTTTTTGGCCGCTTATGACTTTGGAATTAAGTATACACCAGGGAAAGGCAACAGGGTTATAGATGCAGTTAGTAGAAAACATCAGAATGTAGTATTGGCAATGTAGTTGAATGGAAATATTTAGAAGCATTGACTACATGCAAAATATAGTGGAGATCTGAAGCTAGTTGTGATGCCCCACCACTATATTCACACTAACCAAGAACACTACTGGGCAATGTCGTCAATTAGTACAAAGAATAAGGCTGTTGAGGAGTGACTAACTGTATAATTGATTTGAGCGTGAACCGATATGTTAGATAGTATGTCATGTATTTCATTTCAAGAGGAAATCCGACATATCCAATCCAAACTCAAATCTACTACACAGTGGCTAAGTGGCCTTCGAAATCAATATAAAATAAGCACAACACAAAATCAGTCATAGATATTCATATCGCTAAGGCGGAAACATATATGAATATAACATATAGAAGTGAACATCAAAGTAGTGGTCATACCAGATCTACTAAATCACAAAAGAATAGGTATAAGTGCTAGATAAAAGATTAAATATACATCAAGGAGTCTCTATCTGGAATGTATATAAACAAAAACTACTAAGCTAAAGCAGTTAGCCAAAAGTCAGAAGCTAGTCCCTGCTAAGAAGTCAAGTGGAAGCACCTGAAACATCTCGCTCTGAACCGCATATTATTTAAGAAGAAAAATAATAAAAGGATCAATATAGCTATGAATATCATATAAGATGAGATAGGATAAGAGATATTACAAAAATATATGATAACAATAATGTCATACTATGGCAAGCATATATTTGATAACAATGAAAATCATACAATATATCAAGTCTCCTCAAATACCCAAAAAGAATATCATATTCTTTAGCTTATTCACCAAACTTTAAATATTGATAAAATATATCAATGCATATCACAAAAATTGGTGAAACATAAATTCCAGAAATCCATAATTGAAAATCCATAAAACATAAAAGGGGGAGGCTTATCATAAATGGAAGCATGAAAACTCACCAACATGTGTATTACAAAAGGGACGCTATCCCATGGGTCGCTAAACCATAGAGCCGGTGCAACGACGTAGTACAACGATACGCCCGATGAACCTGAAACTCAAATAAACTGGAACAACGATGTAGTACAACGATACGGCCGATGAAGCTGAAACTCAAATAAGCCGGAACAACAACGTAGTGCAACGATATGCCCGATGAACTTGAAACTCAAAATAAGTCGTAACAACGACGTAGTACAATGATACGCCCGATGAACCAAACTCCATAAAACAGTAAAAAAAACCATGGGTCGCTAGCCCATAAAAACGAGACGAAGCTCAATAGAATAAGTGTAAATTACACCAAGCTATTAAATAAATAGTTTAGCTTCATGTCCCATAACCACTGGCTTAACTTAAATATTTACGAATAAATTGTAGGTTTCCACTCGAAAATACAAAATGATCACCATTGATCAATAAGAAGTGTAAATTACACTAAGCTAGTAAATAAACGAGTTTAGCTTCTTGTCCCATAACCACTGGCTTAACTTAAATATTTATGAACAAATTGTAGATTTCCACTCGAAGATTATCACGAGATTTCAATCGAGCAGGTCCAAAAATTAACCGACGAAGTAAACGCAAGCATTTCATACCACTTGTTTTGCTAAACGTTTAACTAGATTTCTCATACGAAAGAGGTAAAGGTTTGTATATACTAATAGATTGGAAAACGGTTTTAAAAACGAGCTTTGTATTAAAAGTAATGTTGGAATCATTTTTGTGAAATAGTTTGAGTATTTACTACTAGTATATAAACATTTATATTTTAAAGTGAAAAATCGCAGAAATGATTGTAAAAACAATCTATCGCCAAAAAATCCACATTTCAATAACGTGAATCAAAACCATGGAAATCGATATCAAATCCGTCAAATGGATATTCCCAAAGATCCAGAAAAGAAGTCATCAAAGTCGATATTGATTGACAATAACTATTTGTATCGTCAAAGATCGATAAAAATTGAAAATCCACTCAGAAAGAGGCAAAATAGACAAAATTCAACAGGACCAGTCGTCTGGTTAGTTCGACCAAACGTCTGACCCTAGGCTCTGCCATTTTATTTTATTGTTTCGTTTTTATAATATTTCCAGAATCCCCTGCCAGACGTTTGGAATTTTCAACCAGACGTCAGGTTGCCTGGGCCTGGGCAGAATTTTCTTAGGCCAATGATGGCCAAATCAATTCGGAGGCGATCTAATGAGCGATGGAGGCTAGGGTTTATGCCAAGTTAAAACCCTGCCCTATAGGCTCTTCGATACACCTCAAACAACATGTCCAAATATTCAAGATGGAATCTTTAAAGATTTTAAATTCAAAGCTAAAAATTAAAAATTCATCAAATCAATTCAAATCATAAGCAATTGAACATGAAGTAGATGTTAGGAATTCATACTTAACAACAATGAAAGCTATAGACATAGATGTGAGTTCAAGAACTCACCTCTAAATTTAAAAACAAGAAACGAGAAGCTCTAAAATAAGAAAAGATCAACTCCACTTCAATCACAACTCTAGAAGCTCCAATCTATGATCATATGGAAATATTTCCTAAGTTAGGTTATAGGAAATTATGAAAATTGGAGAGGGATTGAGATGGAAAAGATGAAGCGGAGCTTACCTAATCTTATCCTTGATTTTAGAACTAGAAGTTGAATTCCTAAGAGAAACTAGGGTTTAGGAATTTTAGTTTCCTCTTCCCACCATTTTTTTCCTAGGGCTTGAGTGTTAGGAAATTATGAGTGGAATGAATGAATGAAGAGGAGTGGAGTGGGAGCTAATATGTAGAAGAGTTTGGGTTAGCTTATTGGGTTAATGGGCTTGAACCTAACTCAAAACACAAATGAAAATACCAAAATCCTAATCAACTCCAAACATATCGATGTTTATACTTAAAAAAATTGTAAACATCGTTTTGAACTCACTGAAAGTGGTCTCGAGTTTGGATTCAACTGTTTACAAAAAGTCACATTACGGAATTTAATTCAACTAACGATGCTATATTAAAATAAAACATTTAAACATTTAATCAAAAAATATGCGGGTTGTTACACTATTTCTAGTAAGGATTCTATTATGTTGTCATGTTTAGAAGCTCAACCAGTGATGATCGAAATGATTGCTTCTAAGCAACGGGAGGACCCATTTTGGTTGAACGGATTAGAAAACTAAGGAATGGAGCTGGTGTAGGGCTGTGCCTATTCTTTAGCTATTAGCCTTAGCTAAAATAATTCCAAAATTATAGTGTGCAGGACTTGTCTCAGGTGGGATTAAATGGAAGTTACACGCAGAAGGGAATATACAGAGTAAAGATAGGTTATTGGTGAGCCTGCAAAACCATTAGGTTCAGTTGACCCAAGAAAAAGAAAGTTAATGGCAGTCAGCCCGGTGGTGTTTCTAATGGAAGTTAGATAATTGATTATGTTTGGTAGGTCTGAGTCAGCCAATGGTTAATAGTTAGCCCGATAAAACTATAGTGTGGACAGACAGTCCATTGATTTCTTGATTTTTATGCATATATGTATTTGCTTTAATTATTATAATTAGTTTGATTGCAGGATTTGATTTGCAAAAGGTATGCTATTAAAGAGGATATTATTGAGAGAAGCCCGTTTCGCTAAGTTGCGTGGTCTCATTTAGTATCAGTAAATCGAAATGTATTAGTATTATTCACGCTAGACTTTATGTCTGACTCAAAATTTATGTTTTTTCTCTTAAACTCTCTGGTGCTAAAAATTTAATTTGGGTAGATTGAGAGTTAATGTTTTTCAGGTATAGTAGGTTGGACGAATAAGCTTCCAAAGACAAGCATGTGGCAAAGTTAGCTATGTAGGAGCTATTTAGTTTTATTTCCACTGTGATGTATTTATGATAGATATGTCTATCTAGTACTCTGATCATCCAAGGGGCATCTTCATATGTTTCTCTTGGCGTAATCTATAATAATTATATTTGATTAAAACCAAGGAATCGTTTGGGATTATTTAGCTGAACATGAAATTGGTTCGAAATGCAATCAGAAAAGTTGTTTTGAAATCCGTGATGATTTTATTTCATGTTTATGTGTTTCTGATATTATGGATACCATTAACATTACCCGGAAGTTAATACTATAGATGACACTAGCATCTGCAGAGCTTAGCTCGGACCACAAAATAGAGGATGTTACACATCGTGGGAAAAGATTAGTGTGGTGTGGAACAATAATTTTTATCGAAAGGCATTTGTTACGGCCATAAGGATTGCCGATTAGTATAGGTGATTTAGTCATACCTGATGTACTCACATGATTATCTCTATAACAAAAAACCTGACATAAATAAGAAAACAAGCCTAAAGAATTTGCTTCTGCACAACTGCAGTTGGAAAAAAAATATGAGTGGCTCTGGCCCAATAGATATATCGTTCTGTAATCTACAATAGAAGATCATGTACTTATCAATATTGTGCAATTTTTTCATAGCTATGGAGGTCAAGGGGAAGCAGAAGTTGGAGCAAGGTTATACATTAAACACTTGCCGAAACTATGTAACTTCAAAAAATGAAAGTGCTCAACTATATCAAACTAATCCACGCTAGACGCTGAAGAAACTGCATATGATGTCAAAGAAAATGGATGCCTTGCAAAACCCACTACTACATGTCAATGTGGATTACCGAGTGGAGTAATGAAAAATTTATTAATATCATATGCAACAATATGCTAACAAATTATGACACTACTATTATAATTAGGTTCAGTCTTGAAAGGATCATGCTAAGAACAAGATTCATGTAAGAACTGGGGAGAAGAAGAGGAAGAAGTAGCAATTAAGACACTCGACCAGTATAACGTGCCACTTATGTACACCAAGCTCTCCACTGTTTTTTCTATGTTGTTTAAATTTTAGTTCCACTATATATGCTTATTTCAGTCTATTTGTGATTGTTTAAATTCTAACAAAATTGTACATATTGTGTAATTTCATGTTTTTGTTTTAATGCAACTACATTCAATGTTGTGAAAAATCCATGTTTACATCAATAACAATTTATTTTGGAACCATTTCCCTGCTGTACTATACTATCAGAAGTCATTCCATCTGTATTTTTATATATATCAATATTTTTCTACAATTCAAATATAATCGTACAAGTCTACATGACGATAGTACTATAAACATTGACTTAATTGATCTTTTTACATAACATACTTACAAAACTTTTGCACCGAAGACACGATATATGTTAATAAAGTAGAATATTTATCGTATGATAAGTTTTTAGTAAACATCAACTGCTAATTTTTATGTAATGGTTTAATGCCATTCTATTTGCAGTAGTGCCCCATTTGTATTAGTATAAAGTGGAATTTAAAAGGGATACGGTTCAAAAATTGAGAATCTTATTATTAATTTATTCTCAACTTTATCATTCAAATACATAAACATGAATTAGTTCCCAATTCTTTAACTAGAATTGAAATTATTGCTCCTTAATTAAATTATTGCCTTCCAAAGGGGTGGTTTTTGCTGTAGGGGAAACATAAGCTATGGGGAAACCGAATTCGAGTGATATTGTTTTGATACACACACACACATAAACACAACATAACGAAGTCAACTATTTATTTCAGTTTATAAACAATAACAAGACAAATCATAAAAAAATATTAGAAACAGAAGAAGGAGAATTACCCATCCAGTATTTATAGGTTCCTCTGTCTTCAACCCATTCGCCTTACTCTTGATGCTGCAACCTGACAGAAAAGTACACCAAAAATTAAATGGATGAGATTCTAAATTCTTATCAATATAAAGAAAAGTACAACAGTAGCTAGACTAATTTATTTTTGATTTATGTAACATGCCAACTCAATACTTTCACAAAATGTCTCTACAGATCGAAATTTAAAAATGATTGTATTAAGTACATTTGGTTTACAATATCATTGTGGCTTTGGTCATACAGCACATGTTGTTCGATCAGTGAGTTTCTACCCAAAAAGTGTGTACGTTAAAAATATAAAATTTAACTAAAACTGTGAACAAGATTTACAATAACATTTAAAACAAATGTAGTGGTGCAAACATTTTTCACCAACTACACCACTATCTCAATACAAGAAGAAAAAGAATTATTAATAATACATCAGACCAAAACTTCTAAATTTCACATCTGTCCATGTGCGTACATAGGCCACACACTAGTTAATGTGTTGAAAAATGTATGATATCTGATGTATTGGATTTTTGTAATATTTACTTATTTATATGAGATTGTATATATGTGTTATGCCTAAATTCTACCATGAGGTTTCCCTTTCTTATATCCATTATTTTTGGACTTTTAACTTCTATTTAACATGTTTTTAATATTTGAAATTAGTTGTAAGCATACTTTGATGCTTCTTATAATTGGTTTTAGACGTTAAAAATAGTGGATCGTCACAATATTACTAACACAAAACATTAAATCATCAAATGTGACAAACCCACTATATTAGCAAAACAAACATTAGATTATCAAATGTGGCTAACCCACTATATCAACAACATAAACATCAATACACTAAAACCATAGTTAATAACACACAACATAGTGATAATGGCAAAATACACGCACACGTCCAAATGTGATTTCATCATCATAAAACAACATACGTGATATTTCACATCAACAATTAATCACTTATTACACTCATCTAAAACATTGCATTTACAATCATTATTTTCCCATTAAGTATAAAATCATTTAACTATTGTTTATTATAAAAACACCTTCCCTCATTCTATCTAAAAACAATAATAATTCTTCTACATATATGTTGCACTTCAAATATCATGTATTATACTTCTATCTCTTCAATAATTTAAAACTTTGTAGTTTAATCAAAAATAATAATTGTAACACCCTGCGCTTTAGTGACAAATAAAATCAAATGAATTAACATAATTGCAAAATAGTAAAAAATATAAATGTCAAATATATGCATTTAAAAAAATTATGAGGTTACACAGATATATGCAACTAATGAGTGTGTGATTAATTGACGCATCAATCAATTAAAAGAGGAATTAATTAAGAGACATAGAGGCGTCAATTAGTCAGAGAATATGTCACTTTTATAACATTAATTAATTAAGGGATCTTCTAATAAAGGAAAATGTGTAACGACGCGTAAATTTTTATTTGTTTTAATAATATATTTATCTAGAATTTTTGTAAAATTTTAAATAATTAAATTTTGAAATAAAAATTTGATATTTGAAATACTTATGTCTAAACATAGCAAATGATAAATTTTTATCTGAAATATAGAATTTTATTTCCTGGTGGAATTTTACTTCAATTCAAATCAGTTACATTTGATGATAATAAAATATTTTCCAAAGCTGAATATTTTTACACCATAAATTCATATATCATCTTCCGAGTGACACGTCATATTTCGCTTCTTCAAATTTGGATTGTTATTGCTTCGTTTATCTTACTTTTGGCAAATTAGCAGCATTTTTCGTACCGAATATCGACTTTTGACCGGATGGGGTATAGCTGATATCTGTATACCATTTTGATAGTCCCGTCGTGCTGATTTCTGCGGTATATTCAATTCTGTGTTTTAGGGCCTGTTACGCAGCAGAATCCACAAGAAACAGCTAACTGTATCAGTACCCATGTTGATTTGAGCCTTTTGGTTTTCCACTGACCATACGTTTGTTCCAACAGTCACTAGCATTTAAATAATTTGAGTTATCACCTTTAACCTTTCTCATTCCTTGACTGTTCATTTTCATATTCCAAAGATCAGTATGATATGTTGGTTCATATTTTTATTCTCTGCCACTAAAGTATATTGCTCATTTTTTCCCATCTTCTTAACTCTCCTGCAAAATTTTCGAAACTCCACTCCAGAATCTATCCCACCTTATCATCACTGCGAAGCCCTCTTCCTATGTCACGCCTCAGCCTTGAACCACTGCCGAGCCCCACTTTCCTTCGCCTTCTCAGTCTTCGCCTCAACCGCCCTGGCCAGCGTATGGCCTCTGCTCCTCCACAACCCGCTGCTTTGAGTCTCCTGCCAAAGCCAGCTCGCCGCCACCGCAACCTCCACCTTCCTCTCCTTGTTCTCGACGTTCTCCTTGCCACGCTCGCACAGACCGAGCCACAACTGCTTTGCACGGCTCCGGCCTGAATTGTTCGAAACTCAACAGCCTTTCTCCCCTCCACATGATATATGAGGTATTGTATATATAAATATTATATATGTTATGTTAGTTATATACACAATATATCTTGTATTGCAGGAAAATATATGTGTAAAGTGTGTATATATTAATCTATATATAGATCTATGAGAAGTTATATGTCTGGTTACAGTAATATATATATATATATATATATATATGTTACAGTTTTTTGATTTTAATAAAGTATTGTATGATGATTTTAAATAGTATATATATTTGTGTAAGTTTGGTTTATATATTAGTATATACTTACTAAGTGTTTTATGTATAGACTGTTATATATATATATATATATATATATATTGTTATATATATGTGTGTGTTACTTCTCTTATTTGGTTTTATATTATATATGTATATATTTAAAACATGTACTATGTTTTTGTGTACAAGTTTTTTGACATAAATACTTGATCTTTAAAGTATAACCTTTTCATGTTTTGTGGAGTGTATATATCTTATTATTCACATATAAAGTAATTCATATATACATATATGTTAGAAAATCAAATCTACGGTTTTGATGACAACAACTATACAATAGAAATCGAATATGCATATATATATTTCTATTTTATAGGTACTTGCTAGAGTAACACACTAGAAAGACAAGAACAAGGCTTAAAGAACATTGCAACAGATTACAAGTTGTGGATCAAAGAAGCAACAAGAAAGATACACAAAGCAGACATGCACATTTTTCAGACGTCTGGATGCACTAGCTGGATGTCTAGAAAAACCCTCTGGAATAACAAAACAGACAGGATCAGACGTCTGAAATACTACTGTATACAAAAGATATACATAGTCAGACGTCTGATACAAACACCAGACGTCTGATTTCGAAATCGAAATTTAAATTCAAATTTCAACTGCCATATTTGAATAGACACTTCGCTTCTCTTCGTTGCAACTATTCATCATCATCAGAAGCAAATGTAGAGCACTTGTTAATGGATGCAACTACTCAAGGAATCTCTCTACAACTATATATATCATCAAGAATCAAAGAGAACACTTACCTTACTGACTTGCACTTTTTACTTGCATACTCTGTTATATTCTTGATCTCTAGCAATCTATACTTGTATTTCACTCTTCTATATATCCAGTTCTTCTCAATCAATATTCTCTAGATATACAATGGAAGCATTTGTACTTAACAGTCAATTTTCATGTTATAGAACACATGCTGGATGAGAACAAGTTATTGTAACCAAGCCTAGTCCTCTGGACGAAGTGATGGTGTTTGATAGTCGAATTTCGAAGGGGAGCTTCGAGACTGGACGTAGGACAGGAGGTCCAAACCAGTTTAAAATCCTGGTGTGTTTATTCTATATTTACCTAGATTAATATTGTTTTAGTTGCATCATATATTTTGTCACATATACTTGCATATACACTACATCATCCACCCTATAGACTTATAATATATACTTGGATTTAATAAGTGTGGTTTATACGAGTTATGCGATTGTGATAGTTTATATATATTTAACTTTGATTATATGTTACTGTATCATCTATTATCTGCTATATATATTATATTATATATATATATTCAGTGTATACATATGAATGTATAGTTTTTCCAATATCATCAGTACATATTCGTTTGTATAGTGAGTCATAGAAGCAAGCCTATGGTTCTATGAGAGTTACAGTGTTGATTTTTAAAGAAAAAAAAATTGTATGCATAGCTTGATTTTTTTGGCATGAGTTATGAGTTATTTAAGTTACACTTATATCCTCGTTGTTTGTATATGTTATATGTGAAAATATAAAGTATTTTATATCATTTCAGTATACACGTTTACAGTAAATACATATAGGATTTATATTCTGTTAGTGACATTTATATATTTTTTAAAGTTTTTTTTATATATATATAGTTTTGTTTTGCTGGTTTTGTATATTTATTTTTAAATATGTTAATTTTAAAGTATGTTTAAAATTTTATTAATTTATGCATATAAGGGAATACATATGCATACACTATAACGTTTATTATTTTATACGGGTTTGAAATGTTGAGTTTATATACAAAAAGTATATTGATTTTAAAAAAAATGTATATGTTTTAAGCATAATGATATAATTATATATAAGTTCACTTATACCAATTTTCTTCTTCGATCCAGTTCTGATTTATTTCATCAATTTCTTATCTATCATCTTTGTCCGTCAAATTTGTGTTCAGCTTACGTCGTTGTGAGATCTGTTGTTGGATCGGTCAATAGTCTAGATCTTGATTCAAATATTAGCTTGTCGTGTTATCTATCTCTCCAACCTCAAAAGGTGAGCAATCACTCGCGATTAACATTCTTATATTCATTAAATTTGATTTCAATTGAAATGACAATTGAAATATGTTGTTATTAGTTATTTACGCTGCTATATATATGCTATCTGTTCACCTATGACATCTGACACCATTATCTGTTATTTATATTGATGATATATGCCTGTTATATTATTATCATATCGGTTACCACTCTGCAAGTTCCCTGTTAGTATAGAATTCCCTATGGGTTGAAATGATACATACCCGAACGATCTGTAGAATAGGAGAAAATCGTTATGGTTGAAATGATAAACCCAAGCGATTTTCATTGAATTGAATTTGGGATTGTGGGTTGAAATGATATGTACCCGTATGTATTTAAAATTGCTGATCGAAATGATAAATATCCGTATCACTTGACCATAGGATAGAAAATTATATACAGACATCATTGGATATATATATATATATATATTGAAATGATTCCAAGGTTTTGAAATTTAATTTATTTAAGAATTATACTCGAATAAGTTTGATTTGAAATTTATTAAAAATGGGATTTTAAAGATATGATTTTATAACTTGAATTTTTGATTAAAAGTGATTTAAGTGAATATTTCAAATTTACAAAAACTGAAATGGTATATTTGGTTTTATTTAAATTTGAAACTTGAATTTTTATTTAAATGTTATTTGAACAATTAAGTAAATATTTTAAAATAAATAATAGTAAAGTGAATTTGATGTATGTATATATATATATATATATATATATATATATATATATATATGGAATTATCAAATCTAGTTTTGAAATGTTTGAATATTTAAAGCTTTGAAAATATTGAAATTGAAATGGTTTATTTTATGGTTAAAAATCTGTATTTGAAATCGATATAATTTGAAATGGTTTATTGAGAAACCAAAATAAATTGAAATTGATGATTTGAGATTTGGTTAAATTTTTAATTTTGGAATCCGAGTTGATTCGAGTTGATTTGGAATCGATTTGTGAAATTTGAGGAAACAATTTTATTATATAAAGTATTTTAAAATCATATTTAAAAAAATCTTATATTTTACTTTATAAACTATTTTTAATATAAACTATTTCAATATACTAACTATTTTTAATATAAACTGTTTTAATATACAAACTATTTTATCATAAACTATTTTAACTTTTTTTTTTGAAAGGCAGGTGGGGTTAACTGGTCCCCTACTAGATTATTATAAAAAAGAGAAAAGAAAAGCGACTGTGAACAAGCTCACAATCACAGACAGAAAACAAACACTCGAATTACAATACAAAGGAAAGATAAGGAAAAAGACAGGAGAAAAGAAAACACTGAGAGGGGAAAGGCACTATATCCAATCAGACGAGACAAAGGATGTGAAATCAAATTCACAATCCTTAATTCCAATCTTTATGTTGGCGTGTAAAGCATGCAAAAGTTGTTCACTGTTCCTTAACTTGTTTTCAAAGGACCTCAAATTTCTTTCTTCCCAAACGAAGTTAAGATATCTCTTGATCAGGAAGAAATACACAAAGCTTTCATTTTTCTTCCACCTAGTAGCCTTCCCTATGAGATCCCACTCAACACTGGAGATGCCATGGATATGATTAATACTCATCACAGTCATGAGAAAAGTCCACATGGCCAAGAGAGTACTGCATTTAAAGAATAGGTGACTCACAGTCTCAGGAGGCATCTTGCAGAAGAAGCAAAGAAGATCAACAGGCATTCCATAGTTTAAAAAATCTGTCTTTGGTTAGCAGTGCACTGTTTATGACCTTCCATAACATTAGGTTGTCTCTGTGAGTCGATTTTCTGGTCCATAGAACTCTATGCCATTTAATGTCAGTTGTTGCAGGATAGATCATAAGCATGTTATAGACAGAAGAGATAGAGTGAGTTTTCCCTTTCCAAAGTATCTCATCAGTCGGAGTGGGAATGAAGGTCATAGATTAATACTTATTCCAAACAACTCTAATGTCTTGGTTACTGGTATATGGTAGTGATAACTTGCCATCAGTTATAAAGTCAGTTGCTTTAGCAATTAATACCAGATTGCATGATCTGCTGAGGAGTGAATATATTGGATAAGATCAAACCATCCTCCATCCAAGGAGTATTCCAGAAGTTAGCAGCACTGGAAGCAGAAAGGTTAACTTTGACAAATGGTAGAAGGATGATCTTGACATCAGAAGGCTTCTCCATGTCCAACTAGAATTTTGTGGCACATCCATTGTCCAAAAATTCTTTCTACCCAAGTTATGGATTTTAGTCCATTGTACCCACAAGTTGTCAGCATTGTTTAGCAAGGCATTCATGAGAGTACTGATTGCAGCTCTATTCCAAGTTTGTAAATTAAGAATGCCAAGACTACCTTTGTTTTAGGTTGCTCCATAATGCCAAAGGAGCAGGGAATTAATTTCCTATTATGGATGGATCCAGTCCAGAAGAACCTTAACATTGCTTTTCTTATCATATTAATGAGTTTGATGGGGAGTATGAATGCCCTAGCCCAGTACACTATCATAGAGGAGATGACAGATCTGATTAGCACAAGCCTGCCTGCTTGAGAAAGAAATCTATTAGCCCAACAATTCATGGTGCTACATATTCTATCATACAGGGGCAAGCAGTTAGCGGTGGTTATTCTGGAGGAGCAAAGTGGAAGACCCAAGTAGCACATGATGTTGTCAATAGCTTGGAGACCAGAAAATGACAATAACTGCGTTTCATGTTCAGAGGAGATTCCAGAGGTGATCATGTGTGATTTTCTTAAGTTGAGTTCAAGACCAGTCATAAGGTAGAAGTTGTGCAATGTAATTTTAATGTTTTCAAGAGAAGTCTGATCAGGTCTAGTGAATAACAATATGTCATCAGCAAAGAATAAAGAGGTAATTTGTGGTGATCTGCATTTAGAATGATACAGAATTTTCTTCTGTTCGTAGTTATTTGTCAACAGTTTGTTCAAAACTTCCATCACAAGAATGAAAATGTATGAAGATATGGGGTCTCCTTGCTTGATCCCTTGCTTGCTTTTGAAGAATCCAGTATTGCCACCATTATGAGAGATGGAAAAGGAGGGGGTAGATAAGCAGTTGTATATCCAGGCCACATAGACTTTAGGGAATCTCATGAGAGCCATAATTCTGACTATTGAACTCCAGTGAATGCTATCAAAAGCCTTCTTAATGTCCAGTTTCAGCATTGCATTCTTTGAGGCTTGGGCATGACTATACCCTTTAATCAATTCATGAGTTAGAAGGATATTATCAATAATATTCCTCTTTGGGAGGAAGGCAGATTGGTTCTTGGAGATGAGCCTATTGAGAACAACAACAAGTCTAGAGGCTAAGATTTTTGAGATGCATTTGTATATGACGTTGCAACATGATATTGGTCTGAATGATTCAACAGAAGTTGGATGATGAGTTTTGGGGATAAGCACCAGATTGGTGGCATTAACTTCCAATAATAGTTTGGACTTGTTGAAAAAATTGTGAACTGCCTTTAAGAAGTCCTCCTTGATTGTATCCCAACCGTGCATAAAGAATTCAAGGTTGAAACCATCAGGACCCCCACTGGAATTTTTGTTCATCGAAAATAGAGTGTCTTTTATTTCTTTGTCAGTAACTTTGGCAACAAGATTGGTTGCTTCCTCCATTTGGACAATTGGAACCTGCACATTGTCAAGTTTTTCCAGATCAGGTTCAAAATTATCTTTATTACCAAGCAAAGACTTGAAGTATTTGAGCAAGGCTTGCTCAACATCAGCAGGGTCAGAATGAAGCACTCCAAATTCATCATATATGTGGGAGATATTTTCCTTTGCTTGTTTGATTTTGATGGCAGCATGGAATTAAGCAGTATTTTTGTCCCCATCTTGTGCCCACTTAAGTCTCAGTTGCTGTCTCCTCATCTTTCCTTCAACTTTCATTGCTTCATGGAGCTGGTCATGAATGCTTCTCTCATTTCTAGCAGCATCAGCATTATCAGGGTAACTCACCATATAGTCTTGAGCTTCAATGAGCCTCTGCCTCAGCAATGTTGACTTTAATGTACCATTTCCAAAGTTCTTCCTTGCCCATACCCTCAGCGCTTCCTTAGTTGCTTTTAATTTCCTGCAAAGAATAAACATAGGGTTGCCATAATATTTTTCAGACCATACTTTACTAATTATACTAGTATACCCAGGTTCATGGACTCAAGTACTATAGAATTTGAAGCCTTTTTGTTTTTTTAATAACATCTGTCCCGTAGAGAATATGATGGGGGAATGGTCAGATAGCACAGGGTGAGGAATTAAGGAAGACATGGTTGGCCAGGTGGATAAGGCAAAAAGATTGGCAAAAGAATGGTCAATATTTGTGTAAGTCCTGGTACCAGATCGACTTCTATTGTTCCATGTATATTCAGCACCAAAGGTAGGGATAGGGAGGAGACATGCATCATCAATGGCTATATTAAGAGGTAATATGTCTTTTTGTAACAGAGGAGATCCACCAAGCTTATCTTGCAGTTTGTAACAACAATTAAAATCCCCTAGAACAATCCAGGGGTGGGAGTTTTGTCTGAAGGCAGGAAGAAGATTGAGGAGGGTTTGGCGTGAGTTGACTGAGTTATGAGCATAAACTATGGAAATGAAGAAGGTAGAGGAGGGGTTGTTAAGTTTGGTTTGAAGGTGCATGACTTGATCAGTGCATAGGATAGGGGAGAGAGAGATGATTAAAGGATTATGAATGATCATGATGCGACCATATGAAGCTTGATTCAGATTATGGTGCAGGTTCCATGATGGATTGATGTATCTAGCATCTTTTACAGTAAGAGATTCATTAAGTTTGGTTTCTAGAATGGCAACAAAGGAGAGATTATGATGTTTAATAAGATACTTGACTTGATCAACTTTGTTAGAGGAGTGGGCTCCTCTTATATTCCAACTAGCAAGGTTGTGCATCATTAAATATACTTCAGAGATTGGTGAGTGACATTTTTCATACTCCTGGTTGCAGGAGACCCCCTGAGATCTGATGATTTATCAATCTTGTGTTGTTTGTTTTGTTTCAGTCTTGTATCACTAAGTTTCCCTGTTCCTTGATGTGATTGTGATTTTGGCGAGGTGGGCATAGATTTCCATCCAGGCAGATCACCAGAGAAAGAATAGGGTTATGGATTTTCTGGTAGCAATGCCATCAACAAAGCAAGGATATCTTTTTCCAGAGAGTTTCTGAAATGAATTTCAACATTGTCAGTGATGGGAATAAAACTGCAGTTTAAAGCATTTAGAATGATAGTGTTTGTGCAGTTTAGGGTTTGGCTTGGTGAAGAGGTGACAATATCCAATATGCTGTTGGCCTTTTGCTTTGTTTCATGTCTATTCAAAGATTCCGCTGTGGTCATATTACTTTCCAGGCCATGTGTTTCTGGTTGCATTAAGTTTGTTACATGCACAAGTTCAGTTTCAGCTAGCACTTCATCAGTGCTGTTTTCCACTATTTCTCCTTCCTCAAAATGTGATGTATTGACACAGTAATCTTTCCCAGATACAAAGTCCCCATTTGGATTGCATGCATCAGACAACTCATTTTCCATTAAAACCTTGAATCTATTGTTATTTCTTTTTCCTTCCTCAATATTTTTTTTGTCATATTCTTCAAGTCTTTGTTGTGTAGTAAAGTAGCATTCTTGCTTCCCCTTTCGTTTGCAGCGTAGGGTTCTGTTTCATCAGTTTCATTTCTTTTTTAATTTTCTCTATTTAAGTTAGTTCCTTTCTTTTGAACCCTTCTCCAAACTTGTTTTTGTTTGATGACTTTAGACACCATCTCATTCTCATAATCACGTCCCTCCCTTTTTTTATTATCATCCTCCATATCTACTACTTCCTCTATATTTTCCCTTGTCATTACCAAGCACTGATGAGTTCCATGTCCAAATACTTTACAGTTGGTGCATATTTCTGGTCTCCATAAATAATTTACTTTCACAATTTGATCTGAACCATCCATGAGTCGCATCGGAAATTCATATATCAACTCCTCATCCGGTGTAACTTCCACCATACATTTAGCATATCCTATTCTCTCCAGCTTTTCGGTTTGTGCATCCATGCACATGAATTTACCAATTCGAGAAGTAAGCCAATTAATTCCCATATGGGACCAGGCATATAGGGGAATATTGGATAACTTGATCCAAACTGGAACAGAGCGAATCGTACTACAACTATTGCCTACTGTTGGATCCCATTGCTTTACAATGAATATTTTGTTCCTCATAATTATCGGGTCTGAAGCTATGATATTCCTTCTGTCTTCATCACAAGACAGATTGAATAGGAACAAATATCCATCAGATTTAACTTTGATTGAGCCTTTTAGTTTCCAAGCTTTTTTGAGATGCGCAATGACAGTAAGGTAAGAAAGTGGCTTATCAAGAAAGAAGCCAACCAGATAATTACCCCAAACTTCATTACCTGCTTTAATCACATTATCTGGTGGAACCAGTACTTTGCCATCGTAGATCAGAGGAACAGATACAGGCAAGTGCAGACCCGCATTGCGTGGTTTGGATTTGAATAGGGAGTTCCATTGTGCAGGGATGATAGGGAGGAGGGAACTGGGTAGTTGAGTTGGGATGGGATTGGGAAGGTCAGCAGAAGCGAGATGAGGAAGGGGGTGGTTAACCGATGGGGGATAAGTTAGTGGAGGTTGCGGGAGAAGAAGCGGAGGGTCCGGCGGGAGGGGGACAGGGGGGACATGAATTGACTGGTTGCAAACAGTGGAAGGTAAGGTGGGAAGGACGTTGGGTACAGTTGAAAGTAAGGGATGATAGGGTGGGACAGACGCCATTAAAAAAGAAAAGTTTATATACTATTTTAACTTATAACTCTTTTATATAAATATTTTACTTTATAAACTATTTTATTATATATACTATTTTAATATCTAAACTGTTTAAGTGGTGGAAGTTATGTTTTCAAAGTTATGAATTTCAAAGTGTTATGTTTGAAAGTGTTATAATTTCTAGTGTTTGGTTCGAAAGTGTTATAGCTTTGAAAGTGCTATGATTTGGCAAAGGATATATTTGAAATGGAAATGATCGTATTGATATGGTTTTTGAAATGGAAATGATATTTCGGTTTTGAAGTATAAACTATTTTGAAATGAACACGGTGTTATAATAACAACTGGTTGTTAAAGAGACCAGGATCAGATATTGTCATACTCTTCGCCAATATGGAAAACCACTTTAACAACTGTGTATGAGGTGGAGATTCCAGAATGAAGTAGGATGGTGGCGATGATCCTATAGGAGGTATATACATGGACCCTAGTCTCTTGAGTTGGCATAAGGTGGCTAAAACAAGAGCAATCGACGGGCTAAGTGAGGTAGCTCCTCTGATCGGACACATTTCTTCGATACTATATTCTGACTTTGTGATTGATTTGGTGACCACACTTGATTTTTTTTTTGATTTGGGAGTGTGTTCCGAGGTGGGCGGTAGTGGCTACTATGCGTTACCACCAGCTCGGAAGTGTAATTAGTATATCTACCCTGTCGTTGCCTAGATGTGCCATGTCACCTACCCGACCGAGACCATTATGAGTTTGTTTTGTACCATACCTATGGAGTGCCCTCTGACAACGCCCAGTACAGGGAGATTACGGTACTGTATAGACTATGGGAATATATAAAATGTGTTAAGGGGGATATGCGTTATACCTTAACGCTATTTTAATAGTTTACTTTACTTTAGACATTATTATAATAGCGTATATTACGACGTAGTAGATAGTTTAACGGATCCTTAGAGGATGGTTATCCCAAACATCCTTTGAGTTACTTGTATTTCAGTGGTTATTTCACTTGAGTTAGATTTTTTTGATAAAAGAATGTTAATCCTGACTCGAGTATTTTGTGTTTTGCTTTATGCTCGGGTCAGACTGAATGTACCAGTATTTGAGACTCACCTTTAGAGTTGGATCTTCAATTGGAGATCCAACTATCGATTCTGCTTTCAGTTATTCAGTTGATTACAGTGATGTATTCAGATTTTGTATTTGACTATTGTACTGAGATATCTATATATTCGAGACTTTTTTGTATCTTGTTTAACTCTGATATATATATATATATATAGTAGCTTCATGAACTACTATTCTTTTGTTTCCGCTACATTATTGTTATAATACTCTGTGCCTGTGATTCCGTAATATTTATTTACTATATATATTGAGTTTTTCCAAATATAAACGTGACGACCCGCCTTTCTATTACCAGAAAGACATATCATCATTAAGAAAGAAAGGGACAGAAATAGAAAAGAATAGAAAATAAAGAACAACAATATCAGAATCTCACAGCGGAACGGAACAAAATATAATATATCACATAATCATTACATAGTATATATATATATCAGAGTTATACAATATCAATACACCTGACAATCATACATACATCTGTCGCTATATACATGAGAGATACAACATACATCAACTAACACATCGGATCTAGATAGATAGCTACATACGTCTGGAACTCCTGCTCCAAGCTCCTCCAAGAATCAAGATCCAAAACCTATCACTTGGCTACTCATAAAAATTTGAGTACCCAAGAGTTTATGAAAAACAAAATATAAACTCTGGGTCAGACATGGGTCTGGTATGAGTAAATGGTTTAAAGTTGTTTAACTTTGAAAACATTTGAAATTAAAGGTATCACGTAAGACTCCCCACAAATAATTTCGGGTAAGTTTTTACCTTACGCTAACCAAAACATTACATAGGAAATCCTGTGATATTATAATAGTGTCTAGGGTTTTCAAGTAAATAGAAAATAGCCGAAATTGTTACATTCATTAAATTCCAGCTACTAGCCACGAAAGTGGGTAATACAAATCAAAACCGTAGGGTCTCGTAGGGAAAATGGGTTTCCAACAATGGCAGGGCTACTGGGGTACCTCCTGTCACGGTACGGGACCAGATCACCGTACCGAGGATCACTCCCGACCCCCTACAACACAAGGCCGGAACCATTCCTTACTGAACAGTCCCAAACAAGATAAACCCATGGTTGTAGCTAGCAACCGCCCACACAGCCGAAATAAAGGGACATCTAGACAGGGGTATATCTCGTCCTGCTTGGGCATGACCCACCTAACCTTGCTACACCTCCCCTGTTTTAGCCATTCCCGGTTGATGAGGCTTGAGGCTGCGATTACCTTTACAGGACATATCACTTAGAATGCTCATCGTCCTCCTGACGATGTGCTGAAAGCATTCAATCCATACAAGTTCGTTCCGAGTGCGAATGAAACTGAAGGCATTATCTCGTTACACTCATTTTGGAATCACCCTCAGAGTCAACGACGATAATCCTTGTATTCTGAAAACACCATTTCGATCTTCATTTCAGAATTCATGACCTAACGTTTAAATTGGATCGATGTGGTTTTTGGATAATCATAAATGACACCCGATCCCGGTCTCATCGAAATCCAAACGCCATTTTAAAGGTCAAATTGTCTAATTAACTTCAACAGTTAAATTTAACATATTGAGTTAACATAACATTTATCACAGATGAATTATACACAATCATCATAGATATATCACAGCATATCACAGAACATCACAGAATATCATCAGATAAATATCACAGATTAGATATGTTACATACATAATCCATAAGCAATCATTTTAAATTCTCATTTGTAATTAATTCAATTTAAAATCAGTTACTTGAGAATTAATCACTTAACCCTGTTTGATTAATCATTAATTAACAGTTAATTACTTATTCCATTTCAATTTATTTAATTAATCATTTCTTAATAAATTATTAAGTCTTATTTACTTAATTACTTAATTATTTTATTTCACACTATTAACTTAATTACTTCTTAACCCAGTTATTTAACTTTAATTAACCATTTAATTAATAATCTTAATTATTATTCAAACTTAATTACCCGTTTATTAACTGCTAATTACTTACTTAACCATTTATTTATTCTTAATTAAATTACTCGATTAATTAACTATTAATCATTCATAAATTAACCAAAGTAGTTAATTACAATTTTTATCAATTATTTATAATCTATCACTAATTACAATTTAAAAGTAATTGTTCTTAATTTCTTTCTAAAATAATTTATTTATATTAAATGTTCAACTTAATTAAACATTTAAAAGTCTTCTTTTAATTTTGATAATCAATTATAGTATTAACTACAACTTTAATTATTTGTTAACATAATACTTAATTTAAATTAATTCCATAATTAAAATAGCAGCTAAGAATTAGAAACATTGTAAAACATTAATTTCATAATTAAACTAGTATTAAATTTTAACTTAATTTTGTTAAACATTTTCACTTAATTATATTTATAAACAACAGTTCAAATACAACAGACCCGGGACCTTCCCAATTAAAACCCAAGAACTACCCTGTGCTCACTCGAGTGATGCTTCGAGTACTTCACGCGATTACCCCTAGACTCCCCTGTACGCTGCGTCTTCTTCTCCTCCCTTTTTTTTCTTATTTACTTTCCAGCAAGTTTTGTTTAAAACTTAGATATAGATTAAACATCAGGTTCCTTATTCTCGCACTCAACTTGAATTCGAACCCAAATGAAACAGCTGGTCGACTCGAGCACGACACGAGGCGACAACCCACGTCGTCACAGACACGACAACCCACCTCCAAAGGCCACCGTGCACGTGCATGGTGGTTCCCCGCACCTTTGGCAACCCCCATCACCTTCAACAAACCACAAATTGACCCAACACTTGAAATCAAAACTCAAATTGTCACGATAAAGTCGAAATCAAAATTTCGCCTGTAGCTTGAACCAAAGCTCGAACATCCCACTGAAAATCGCCAAAATCTACCAACACCAATCACCGGAGGCAAAACCCCTTCGCCCACGCCAAGTCCAGACCCTCGACAACCACCTCCTTGAAGCGCATGGAGCTCGATCACACTATGATGACGAAGACAATAATTTACAGTGCACAAGAAAAGCTTAGACTAAAACCCTATTTTAGCTTCATTCCATAAATCCTTGCATTGGAAAAATTATTTAGCAATTTTCCTATATTAATACATCTTCAAGCTTGCATCATAAGAAATTTCAACAATTGAAATTAATCGAATCAACAGAAATCGACAAAAATGCTACTTTTATTCATATCCAATCTGCACCTTCAATATTAGTCTAAATATCATCGTTTCTATTTTAAAAATCCTAACTTTGTATGCTAAATCAATATATGGGATCAAATTTACAAATTAAAATATTCGAATTTTAGCTATTGATTTATTTCTTACTTAAAACCTGTATACGCTATTGTTATATTTTACTGTCAAGCTATAAAAACATTTTCATGTTATGATTTAAGTTTAAGCAACCTACCTCGTTAAAAATTCTAAGCTTTATATGTTCATATGATGATGTATAAGTTTCTTTTGCTCAGAAATTTCAAAAATACAGAAGATCATCACATTTAACTTTCAGATAACATTTCAGAATCACATATTACAATATATAGCAAACACTAGATATATATGAGCTACTTTCCAAACTTAAGCTTTAAAAATAGTTAGATTACTCACCTTAAATTTTGTTGAAACAGAAAGCAAGTTTGATGAAGCAACTGCAGATGAATCATGAAAGCTTTTCTTTTGCTTTGCTGTTGATCTTAGTTGGGTTTTCAAAGACAAGATGCTACTTATTTTTCTTTCTTCTCAGGTTTGCATCTAAATTTTTGTTAAGTTAATATGAAGTATATATATAGTAAGGGCTTTGAACAGTATAGGTAATATCCGGACAAGTTTTACTTGTTTTGACATGCTTTGTATTTAATATACTAAAATGATATTGTAACTCGGCTGTAAGATTTTATTTGTAAAACTGAAATGACTATTTGTTGTGCTAATTAATGCATGTCTTCAAATTTGTTAACATCTATTTATGGTTTCTGATATCAGTTGATATTTGTTCTGGGCAAAGATATCTTGTATATGTATAAAGATATGTACTTTCAGGTAGGCTTATGGCTTGTGAAAGAAGATGGTTTATATACAAATATGTGTCAGGTTTACTTTTATACCATTGGCTTATTTCATTTTATCTGACTTCAAGCTGAACTTCCATATACATATATATGTCAGGTTTATTTTCATGCTCTAACTGATTTTATTTGGCTTTAAATGAAGATATTTTTGTATGTAACTATTTGTTTATATACATACGCTTGTGTTATTTTGTTTTACATTTTGCAGGTAGATTTGGTTTATGAATGAAGATATTGTGTTTTGTGTGTAAATATTTATTCTGTTATCTTCTCATGTAATATTTGTGTCAGGTTTATATTTTACAAATTTAGTCTTGAATGAAGATATTTTTTTTTATAAATATTTGTGTTCTTGCTTCATTTTATCCTATACTTTGCTCTTAAATTTTATTATGTATTTTGTACTTTTATGCTGGTTTTCATTCTATTCTGTTCTTAAATTTATTCTGTATTTTGTATTTCACTTTATTTCTTGTTTATATTTATATTTGTATTTTGACTATGACTAACAATATTTGAGTTATATTCAATATGGTGATTTATATTAGCTTTATACATTCATTTGTATTTGTATTTTAACTATCAATTATTAACATGTGTTTGACTTATAAATATTATTTATATTTATATTAAACATTATCACCTATTTATATTTTATATTGTTAGATTTTGCTTTTATTTTAAACATTATTATCTATAGATACTTTTATATTAAATGTACATAAGGGTAAGGCATTTTAATTCAATGGTATAAGATAAATATTATAAACAGATTTATTTTAAATTTCAAACATTATTATTCATATGTATATTTATCAGATGTAAACAAAGTAAAGTATTTTAATTTAATTATATAAGGCAAATTTTATTATAAATATTTTTAAAAGATTTTATTTAATTAGATTAAATATTTATTAAAATAAAAGGGCCAAAATCCAGGGTTGTTACATTCCTCCCCCCTTAAAAGAATTTTGTCCCCGAAATTTAAAACAAAGATAATTGAAAAGCTATTATATCAATCATTCAAATAGATATCATTCATGTATTAACAAACAATCAAACAATCTATCCTATCAAACATCACTAGCTATCTGGACACAGATCCAGATAAGCTTTCCTAAAACTATCCAGAGTTTCCCAGGTGCAATCTCTGGGATTCTCACTCCACTATACTATGACAAGCTTTACTACCTTACTCCTGAGTTGCCTCTCATCTTAACCAACAATCCGAACTGGATTCCTGACCACAGTCACATCTGGCTCGACCTCCAAATCTTCCTGAACTACTGGTTCTACCACAAATGATGGATCATGAACAAACTTCCTTAATGGGATACATGGAATACATTACGAATTCCAGACATCCGTTCTGGCAATCTAATTCAGAAAGCTACAGCAACAACTCTTTCCAAAACCCGAAATGATCCATATACCTCAGGGCAGGTTTTCCCGTCTTTCCAAATCTAATAGCTCCTTTAATCGGGATACTTTGACCAAAAACAAAACCTCAATTTCAAATTCCAAATGTCTCCTTCTCTTATCTGTGTATCCTACTTAACAATAATATCCAATCACAACATTCAAAATTATTTTATTGAGTTCTTTACAGAATTTCAATATCTATTCATTCAAGCCCGTAGGATCTACATATACCATTTGTACGCAATATCAAATCCGATGGCTCGCTCGATCACACAATTTCACTTCCGAACTAGTATCGTCCACCCGACTTCCTAGTTCGGACTCAGATCTGGTTTTTTGATCAGAAACTGTCATTCTCCTTGCATAGCCACAACTATGATAGAGAATTTCCAGAATTAATCAAAATCCATATCCATGGTTCGTCCTTGAAAATCGAGTGAAAAATCCTAACTCGGATCGATATAACTATCTTGAAATTCTGTGCTGAATCTGGATCAATTTGCCATGCGAATAAAATAATATACCTACATCCTACGTATTTATATCCATTGATTATCAATCATATCAATTTTCTTTTATTCACATTATTTTGATTTTTATCCACTTGGAATAATTTTCTCAACATCAAATTTACTTAAGAATTCCACCGTTCATTTCTTAAGTTTAATATAAGCATTATATATACTCTTATATTATTATTCTACCACTTTAGCCTTTATATCCTCTTATTTTAAATCTGAATTTCCAATTCCATGTGAATTCAATTTATCTTCAACTCTGAATATTGAATTTTATTGACTATCTTCCATTTATAACCGATTTCTATCATTATTTTAAATTAGTTTCATCCACTAATTTATTTCAATCTCCAATATGAGATCGTTTTGTTGCTAATTTTTTTTTAAAATTTCTAACTCCCAAATTTTTTGAATTTTTTTGGCAGTCTCCTTTGTATGAAGAAGCTTTTGCAATTTGACAAGAGATATAAATATATATATATATCGACCCACACGGTCGGAAAAACCAAAAACAGTTCATATTTCCTATTTTTATTACGTAGGCGTATCTTTATTCAACATTACATATTTTCATAAGCTCAAATGTAAGGTTTCGGCACTTATTACAATTACTTCCAACCAATTCTCAAACCATTCCCTTTAGTTTAAGTGATTTACAACTTACTCGCTTATATATAATCCATTTAAGCAAAACAAACTCATATTCATTCCAATTGATTTCAAAGTCATCCTATTTCGCTTCTAATAATTCATAAATTTTTATCTAATCTCGTTTACTTCAAACGACCCATTTTCTTATGCAATTTGGCAATATTATTGTGAATAAATAATTACTTAAGCTTTATAACAAATTTTAAATTGATTCCAACTCAATTTACACTTGATTCCATCCCATTTTAATTTATTCACAATCTTTTCATTGCATTTCCTTTCATTTCAAAAAGTTTGATTCCAAACCATTTTATTAAACTTGACAACCAATATTTTAAATAACCATCTCACAATTTACTCAAGTTATTTATTTTCTTCAAACTGTTCCACCCAATAACTTAAGTTTATTCTATTCCACTAACTTCCATTTAAATCTTTGATTTGATTTTCTTTTAATCAAATCCCAACTACTTGCTAATTTATTCGATTAGTTTATTCTTTTATCCATTCCTAAATTTTAATTTGCATTAACAATTCATTATTGAATTTATTTATAACAAGGTCATTCAATTTATGCTTGAATTAGATTTGTTTACAACTCACTCCAATTCTATTTTAATTCAATTCAATACTTACTTTGGTTTACATTTATTTATTTACGTAAGAATTTTATTCCATTCAATATTATCTATAACTCAATTGAATTCATTTAAATTCAGTTTTATTCCAACTCAACTTCAGTTAAATCTAGCTACTTACCATTCTTTCAAATTTTATTTCTCGATATATGAGTTCGAAACTTATTTATTTACTTAAAAGCTTATATTACTCATTTCAGTCACTTCATCTTATATCCACAATTTCAGATTATATATATAACACTTACTATCTTAAGGTATAAATTTTCATTTCACAATTACAATCATTTTACCTTCCAATTTTATATCCAATTTAATTCAATTTCAATTTCAATTTTATTTAACTTATCTCAGGTTAAATTCAAATATATTTTCTTCACTTTCATTTATTTAAGTTAAATTTTAATTCCCGGATTAAAATTCCCAATTTCTTCTTATTAATATCAACTTTACTCCATAAGTTCAATAGTTGATTCATTTAAACCTTTCACGTTATTTAAATAGAATTTCTTAGAATTCAATTGTCCGGTTTTCATTTCCAAAACCATTTTGAAATGATAAATTCACATACCCACCTGGTATACCAAATCAAATTTTCAAATTCCAAACACTTGTTTTCACCAGAACAAATTTTCCTTTTGAAATTTCTTAAACAACTTGTATACCGAACAACCCCAATAATATCATGACCAACTATCCTGGTAACAATCCATCACTTTAGAAACTCGAAGATGAATACTGATGATGTGGCCATCATCATCAAGACTATTTCCCAGCGACTGAAGTGAGTTCAGTGCTTCCTTACTTCCACAAATTCCTCCCAAAACAATTTCCATTCAACAATATTTTCCAAAACAATACTCCATTATTGCCTTCAAATCTTTGGAAAAACATTTCAAACATTCCTAAGATTTTAAATTCCCAAACCCTTTTGTTTAAATTCATTTGAACACCTTTCAAATTTCCGAGACTTAAATTCTGGTTTAATCAAATTTTAATTATATTCCTTTTTATTTAAACCATACTTAGACAATTTTATTTGGTTATAAACCACTCAAATTTTAAATTTTTATTCGATTGTGGTATTAACAACCAAACATCCAAATATATATATAATAATTTCAAAAAAATATTTCTTTTATGTCAAAATATAATTTTAGGTAAAATTATTTCATTTACCCACTTTAAAAATAATACTGTGTCGGTTTACCTTGTTTAAGAGTTTAGAAATCCCTATCGATGAAATGGCGTCCCACACATCGACCAGAATCCATAAGCACTCAACAGATAAGTCAACACAATATAAAAAAACAATTTTATATTCACGAACAAATACGCGCTCATATCTATTAATACACTCAAACTCATTTTAGAGTACTACAGACTCTATTCTATGAGTAATTCCTACCAGAGCCAAGGTTATCACCAACCTAAGCTCTGATACCAACTATGATGACCCGCCCTTCTATTACCAGAAATACGTATCATCATTAAGAAAGAAAGGGATAGAAATAGAAAAGAATAGAAAAGAAAGAACAACAATATCAGAATCTCACAGCGGAACGGAACAAAATATAATATATCACATAATCATTACATAGTATATATATATATATCAGAGTTATACAATATCAATACACCTGACAGTCATACATACATCTGTCGCTATATACATAGAGATACATCATACATCAACTAACACAGCGAATCTAGATAGATAGCTACATACGTCTGGAACTCCTGCTCCAAGCTCCTCCAGGAATCAAGATCCAAAACCTATCACTTGGCTACTCATAAAAATTTGAGTACCCAAGAGTTTATGAAAAATAAAATATAAACTCCCGGTCAGACATGGGTCTGGTATGAGTAAACGGTTTAAAGTTGTTTAACTTTGAAAACATTTGAAATTAAAGGTATCACGTAAGACCCCCCATAAATAAATATAGGTAAGTTTTACCTTATGCTAACCAAAACATTTCATGGGAAATCCTGTGATATTATAATAGTGTCTAGGGTTTTCAAGTAAATAGAAAATAGCCGAAATTGTTACATTCATTAAATTCCAGCTACTAGCCATGAAAGTGGGTAATACAAATCAAAACCTTAGGGTCTCGTAGGGAAAATGGGTTTCCAACAATGGCAGGCAGGGCTACTGAGGTACCGCCCGTCACAGTACGGGGCCTAGATCACCGTACCGAGGATCACTCCCGACACCCTACAACACAAGGCCGGAACCATTCCTTACTGAATAGTCCCGAACAAGATAACCCCGCGGTTGTAGCTAGCAACCGCCCACACAGCTGAAATAAAGGGACATCTGCACAGGGGTATATCTCGTCCTGCTTGGGCATGACCCACCTAACCTTGCTGTACCCCCTGTTTTAGCCATTCCCGGTTGATGAGGCTAGAGGCTGCGATTACCTTTACATGACATATCACTTAGAATGCTCATCGTCCTCCTGACGATGTGCTGAAAGCATTCAATCCATACAAGTTCGTTCTGGGTTCGAACGAAACCGAAGGCATTATCTCGTTACACTCATTTTGGAATCACCCTCAGAGTCAACAATGATAACCCTTGCATTCTGAAAACACCATGTCGATCTTCATTTCAGAATTCACGACCTAACGTTTAAATTGGATCGACGTGGTTTTCGTATAATCATAAATGACACCTGATCCCAGTCTCATCGAAATCCAAATGCCATTTTAAAGGCCAAGTTGTCTAATTAACTTCAACAGTTAAATTTAACATATTGAGTTAACATAACATTTATCACAGATGAATTATACACAATCATCATAGATATATCACAGCATATCACAGAACATCACAGAATATCATCAGATAAATATCACAAATCAGATATGTTACATCCATAATCCATAAGCAATCATTTTAAATTCTCATTTGTAATTAATTCAATTTAAAATCAGTTACTTGATAATTAATCACTTAACCCTGTTTGATTAATCATTAATTAACAGTTAATTACTTATTCCATTTCAATTTATTTAATTAATTATTTCTTAATAAATTATTAAGTTTTATTTACTTAATTACTTAATTATTTTATTTCACACTATTAACTTAATTACTTCTTAACCCAGTTATCTAACTTTAATTAACCATTTAATTAATAATCTTAATTATTAATCAAACTTAATTACCCATTTACTAACTGCTAATTACTTACTTAACCATTTAGTTATTCTTAATTAAATTACTCGATTAATTAACTATTAATCATTCATAAATTAACTTAAGTAGTTAATTACAATTTTTATCAATTATTTATAATCTATCATTAATTACAATTTAAAAGCAATTGTTCTTAGTTTCTTTCTAAAATAATTTATTTATATTAAATGTTCAAGTTAATTAAAGATTTAAAAGTCTTCTTTTAATTTTGATAATCAATTATAGTATTAACTACAACATTAATTATTAGTTAACTTAATACTTAATTTAAATTAATTCCAGCTAAGAATTAGAAACATTGTAAAACATTAATTTCACAATTGAACTAGTATTAAATTTTAACTTAATTTTGTTAAACATTTTCACTTAATTATATTTATAAACAGCAGTTCAAATACAACAGACCCGAGACCTTCCCAGTTAAAACCCGAGAACTACCCTGTGCTCACTCGAGTGATGCTTCGAGTACTTCACGCGATTACCCCTAGACTCCCATGTACGCTGCGTCTTCTTCTCCTTCCTTTCTTTTCTTATTTACTTTCTAGCAAGTTTTGTTTAAAACTTAGATATAGATTAAACATCAGATTCCTTACTCTCGCACTCAACTTGAATTCGAACCCGAAGGAAATAGCTGGTCGACTCGAGCACGACACGAGGCGACAACCCACGTCGTCACAGACACGACACCCACCTCCAAACGCCACCGTGCACGTGCATGGTGGTTCGCCGCACCTCTGGCAACCCCTATCACCTTCAACAAACCACAAATCGACCCAACACTTGAAATCAAAACTCAAATTGTCACGATATAGTCGAAATCAAAATTTCGCCTGTAGCTTGAACCAAAGCTCGAACATCCCACCGAAAATCGCCAAAATCTACCAACACCAATCACCGGAGGAAAAATCCCTTCACCCACGCCAAGTCCAGACCCTCGACAACCACCTCCTCAAAGCGCGTGGAGCTCGATCACACTATGACGACGAAGACAATAATTTACAGTGCATAGGAAAAACATAGACTAAAACCCTATTTTAGCTTCATTCCACAAATTCTTGCATTGGAAAAATTATTTAGCATTTTTCCTATATTAATACATCTTCAAGCTTGCATCATAAGAAATTTCAACAATTAAAATTAATCGAATCAACAGATATCGAGAAAAATGCAACTTTTTTTCATATTCAATCTACACCTTCAATATTGATCTAAAAATCATCATTTCTATTTTAAAAATCCTAACTTTGTATGCTAAATCAATATATAGGATCAAATTTACAAATTAAAACATTCGAATTTTAGCTATTGATTTATTTCTTACTTAAAACCTATATACGCTGTTGTTATATTTTACTGTCAAGCTGTAAAATCATTTTCATGTTATGATTTAAGTTTAAACAACCTACCTAGTTAAAAATTCTAAGCTTTATATGTTCATATGAAGATGTATAAGTTTCTTTTGCTCAGAAATTTCAAAAATACAGAAGATCGTCACATTTAACTTTCAAATAACATCTCAGAATCAAGATTACAATATATTGCAAACACTAGATATATATGAACTACTTTCCAAACTTAAGCTTTAAAAATAGTTAGTTTACTCACCTTAAATTTTGTTGAAACAGAAAGCAAGTTTGATGAAGCAACTGCAGATGAATCACTGAAAGCTTTTCTTTTGTTTTGCTGTTGAACTTAATTGGGTTTTCAAAGACAAGATGCTACTTATTTTTCTTTCTTCTCAGGTTTGCATCTAAATTTTTGTTAAGTTAATATGATGTATATATATAGAAAGGGCTTTGAACAGTATAAGTAATATCTGGATAAGTTTTACTTGTTTTGACATGCTTTGTATTTAATATACTGAAATGATATTGTAACTCGGTTGTAAGATTTTATTTGTAAAACTGAAATGACCATTTGTTGTGCTAATTAATGCATGTCTTCAAATTTGTTAACATCTATTTATGGTTTCTGATATCAGTTGATATTTGTTCTGGGCAAAGATATCTTGCATATGTATAAAGATATGTACTTTCAGGTAGGCTTATGGCTTGTGAAAGAAGATGGTTTATATACAAATATGTGGCAGGTTTACTTTTATACCATTGGCTTGTTTCATTTTATCTGACTTCAAGCTGAACTTCCATATACATACATACATACATACATACATACATATATATATATATATATATATATATCAGGTTTATTTTCATGCTCTAACTGATTTTATTTGGCTTTAAATGAAGATATTTTTGTATGTAACAATTTGTTTATATACATATGGTTGTGTTATTTTGTTTTATATTTTGTAGGTAGATTTGGTTTATGGATGAAGATATTGTGTTTTGTATGTAAATATTTATTCTGTTATCTTCTCATGTAATATTTGTGTCAGGTTTATATTTTACAAATTTAGTCTTGAATGAAGATATTTGTTTTATAAATATTTGTGTTCTTGCTTCATTTTATCCTATACTTTGCTCTTAAATTTTATTATGTATTTTGTACTTTTATACTGGTTTTCATTCTATTTTGTTCTTAAATTTATTCTGTATTTTGTATTTCACTTTATTTCTTGTTTATATTTATATTTGTATTTTGACTATGACTAACAATATTTGAGTTATATTCAAAATGGTGATTTATATTAGCTTTATACATTCATTTGTATTTGTATTTTAACTATCAATCATTAAGTTATATTAATGTGTTTGACTTACAAATAATATTTATATTTATATTGAACATTATCATCTATTTATATTTTATATTGTTAGACTTTGCTTTTATTTTAAACATTATTATCTATAGATACTTTTATACTAAATGTACATAAGGGTAAAGCATTTTAATTCAATGGTATAAGATAAATATTATAAAGAGACTTATTTTAAATTTCAAACATTATTACTCATATGTATATTTATCAGATGTAAACAAAGTAAAGTATTTTAATTTAATTATATAAGGCAAATTTTATTATAAATATTTTTAACAGATTTTATTTAATTAGATTAAACATTTATTAAAATAAACGGGCCAAAATCCAGGGTCCTTACAATAAATTAACAATATGATATTTTAAGCAATTAAAGTCCGACATGTCCCGATGCGAATGGTTGAAAATACCAGGCTGTTACAGTTGGTATCAGAGCTTTGGTTTTAGGAAAAACTTAGCATATAGAGTAAATTTAATTACAGAATCACTTTCGTTCGAGCATGAATCCCTGCCTCTTTGATTCAGTTTCCTTTGAATTTTGGAACTCCCATATTCGTTCTGAAAACCACTCTTGTCTTCACGAATCCAAATTCTACTTGATTCTGGAGTATCCCATAGCTCGACCGAATGATTGTAAAGGGTGAAAATCCTTTACAACAAGCATTGATTCATCGAAGATTTCTGTATCACTGGTTTACAATGCTATCTATCTCCTGCTATACCTGAATTCTATCTCTTGCAATCGAATGTCGATTTGCCTAATGATTCTGCATCAATCTTATTCCTAAAGTCACGGTTGACTCGGTTAAGGTCACATGCGATTAATGTTGGTATGTCTATCTTCCTATTCTGATATTTAATCATCTGATCTTTGTTTCGAGCCTATATTCTAGTTAGAATGCTTTTGATTAGGATTCCTCTAAATTTGAACCTCTATCCTTGTTCTGGAACCCATTTTGGAATCATTAGTAAGGGAGTTTATTTGTTATTAATGTAAATGTTTTATACATTGTGTTGTTTAAGTTGTTAGGTTGATTTAGGTTTTCAATCAATTCATCTAATCAACGTTATCGATAGGGATTCCAAAACACTTGACAGAGCAAACTGATACAAGATTGTTTTTAAAATTTATAAATTTTGTATGATTTTATTATATATATTAGTATAAATTTTTTTGGAATTACAAGCTAATTGAATTGGTTTTGATTTCATTTATTATTTTGTTAAACTATTGACTATGTCCACATTATGATTAAATGAAACTATAAGCATGGTTTATAAACTAATTTGAAATTTAAATGAATTTAAATTGAGAATTTTAGAATTTAATTCTAGTGATTTCAAACTTTTGTTTTAAATATTACGATATATATTACTTAAAGTATTTTCGAATAGAAATCGTTTCTAAAGAATTTTTATAGGTTTAAATCAGTGCTCTCTTGTTTGTCGTTGGAAAATAATTTCGGTGATGGCAGCCGCATATCGACATTCATTTTCGAGTTTCGAAGTGGAGAGACACATTTTCTAGCTTTGTTACACTTTTGTTTAAAAAATAATTTGATTTAAATTTCTTAAGTATGACTTGATTTATAACATATATAGGTATATGTTTATAGATTTTATTTGAAAATATAATATACTTATATCTCAATAATTTGAATTGAAATCGGAAATTTATGCTTAAATTTGTGATTAAAGGATGATTTCAATTTAAAATGAATACCAATTTTTTTGAATAAATATTTAAACTTGAAATAATTAAATTGGGAAAATTTTACTTGTATAATACTCAATTTCATTCCAATATAACTTACCTAAATTATTCAGAAGTTGAATATGTAATTGAATAAGTTACAATGTAAAATAAGGTGAAAGGAATTCATAAATAAATTTGAGTGGTTATAATAAATGTTTTATACTTAATTTTATGATTATTTGGACTGCTATTGCTCCATTTATCTTACTTCTGGCAAATTAGCAGCGTTTTCGATACCGACTATCGAATTTTGACCGGATGGTCGAATAGTTGATATCTGTGTACCGTTTTGATCGTCTCGTTGTGCTGATCTCTACAGTATATTCAATTCTGTGTTTTAGGGTCCAGTACGTAGTAAAATCCGCAAGAAATGGCTAGCTATATCGGTACCCGTGTTGATTTGAGCCTTTTGGTTTTCCAATGACCACTTATTTGTTCCAACAGTCACTAGCATTTAAATAATTTGAGTTATCACCTTTAACCTTTCTCACTCCTTGACTGTTCATTTTTCCCATTCCAAAGATCAATATGATATGTTGGTTCATATTTTTATTCTCTTCCACTAAAGTATATTGCTTATTTTTTCCCATATTCTTAACTCTCCTACAAAATTTTCGAAACCCCACTCCAGAATCTATCCCACCTTCTCATCACTGCGAAGCCCTCTTCCTATGTCATGCCTCAGCCTTGAACCACTACCGAGCCCCACTTTCCTTTGCCTTCTCGGTCTCCGCCTAAACCACCTTGGCCAACGTATGGCCTCTGCTCCTCCATAACCTGTTGCTTTGAGTCTCCTGCCAAAGCCTGCTCGCCATCCTCGAAACCTCCACCTTACTCCCCTTGTTCTCGACGTTCTCTTTCCCACGCTCGCACAGACCGAGCCTCACTGCTTAGCACGGCTCCGACCTGCTTTGTTCGAAACCCAATAGCCTTTCCCCTCTCTCTTCACATGATATATGAGGTATTTTATATATAGATATTATATATCTTTTGTTAGTTATATACACATTATAGTTTGTATTGTAGGAAAATATATGTGTAAAGTGTGTATATATTAATCTATATATAGATCTATGTGAAGTATTTATGTGTCTGGTTATAGTAATATATATATATATATGTTACAGTTTTTTTTATTTTTAATAAGGTACTGTATGATGATTTTAAATAGTATATATATTTATGTATGTTTTGTTTTTATATTAGTATATACTTACTAAGTGTTTTATGTATAGACTGTTATATATATATTGTTATATGTGTATGTATATATATGTGTTATTTCTCTTATTCGATTTTATACTATATATGTATATATTTAAAACATGTACTATGTTTTCATGTATATGTTTTTTGATATAAATATTTGATATTTAAAGTATAACCTTTTCATGTTTTATGGAGTGTATATATCTTATTATTCATATATAAAGTAACTCATATATACATATATACTTGGATTTTAATAAGTGTGGTTTATACGAGTTATGCAATTGTGGCAGTTTATGTATTTAAGTTATATTATATGTTGCCGTATCATATATTATTTGCTATATAAATTATATTATATATACATTCAACATATATGCATGAATGTATAGTTTTTCCAATATCATCAGTACCTATCTGTTTGTATAAGGATTCATAGAAGCAAGCCTATGGTTCTATGATAGTTACAGTGTTGATTATTGAAGAAAAAAATGTATGTATAACTTGATTTTTTGCATAAGTTATGAGTTATTTAAGTTACACTTATATCCTGGTTGTTCGTATATGTTACATGTGAAAGTATAAAGTATTTTATATCAGTTCAGTATACATCTTTACAGTAAATACATATAGGAGTTATATTCTATTAGCGACATTTATATTGTTTAAAGTATATATATAGTTTTGTTTTGCTGGTTCTGTATATTTATTTTTAAGTATGTTGATTTTAAAGTATGTTTAGAATTTTATTAATTTATGCATATAAGAGAATACTATATGCATACACTATAACGTTTATTCTTTATATGGGTTTGAAATGTTGAGTTTATACATAAAAAGTATATTGATTTAAAAAATATGTATGCGTTTTTAAGGATAATGATACAATTATATATAAGTTCACTTATACCAATTTTCTTCTTCGATCCATTTCTGATTTATTTCATCAATTTCTTATCTATCAGCCCGTCAAATCCATGTTCAGCTTACGTCACCATGAGATCTGATGTTGGATTGGTCGATAGTCTAGATCTTGATTCAAATCGTAGCTTGTCGTGTTATCTATCTCTCTAACCTCGAAAGGTTTGCAATCACTCATAATTAAGGTTCTTATATTTATTAAATTTGATTTCAACTGAAACGACAATTGAAATACGCTGCTGTTAGTTATTTACACTGCCATATATATGCTATCTGTTCACCTGTGACATCTGACACTATTATCTGTTATTTATGTTGATGATATATGCATGTTATTTTATTATCATATCTGTTATCACTCTGCAAGTTCCCAGCTAGTATAGAATTTTCTATGGGTTGAAATGATACATACCTGAACGATCTGTAGGATAGGAGAAAATCGTTATGGTTTAAATGATAAACCCAAGTGATTTTCATCGAATTGAATTTGGGATTGCAGGTTGAAATGATATATATATATATATATATATATATTACTGTGGATTGGAATGATAAATATCTGTATCACTTGAGCATAGGATAGAAAATTATATACGAACACTGTTGGTCAATGTATAAATATTTTGAAATGATTTCCAAGGTTTTGAAACTTAATTTATTTAAGAATTATATTCAAATAAGTTTGATTTGAAATTTATTAAAATTGGGATAAAGATATGATTTTATAACTTGATTTTTTGATTAAAAGTGATTTAAGTGAATATTTCAAATTTACAGAAACTGAAATGGTATATTTAGTTTTTTTAAATTTGAAACTTGAAGTTTTATTTACATGTTATTTGAACAATTAAGTAAATATTTTAAAATAAATAATAGTAAAGTGAATTTGATGTATGTATATATATATATATATATATGGAATTATCAAATCTAGTTTTGAAATGTTTGAATATTTAAAGTTTTGACAATATTGAAATTGAAATGGTTAATTTTGTGGTTAAAAATCTGTATATGAAATCGATATAATTTGAAATGGTTTATTGAGAAATTAAAGTAAATTGAAATCGATGATTTGAGATTTGGTTAAATTTGAATTATGGAATTCGAGTTGATTTGGAATCGATTTGTGAAATTTGAGGAAACTATTTTATTATATAAAGTATTTTAAAATCATATTTAAAACTATCTTATATTTTACTTTATAAACTATTTTTAATATAATTTTTTTTAATATACTAACTATTTTAATATAAACCATTTTAACTTATAACTCTTTTATATAAACTATTTTACTTTATAAACTATTTTATTATACATATATATACATATATATATATATATATATACTTTTTTAATATCTAAATTGTTTAAGTGGTGGAAGTTATGTTTTCAAGGTTATGAATTTCAAATTATGTTTTAAAGTGTTATAATTTCAAGTGTTTGGTTTGAAAGTGTTATAACTTTGAAAGTGCTATGATTTTGGAAAAGGATATATTTAGAATGGAAATGATATCGTATTGATATTGTTTTTGAAATGGAAATGATATTTTGATTTTGAAGTATAAATTATTTTGAAATGGCCACGGTGTTATAATAACGATTGGTAGTTAAAGAGACCGGGATCGGATATTGTCATACTCTCTACCAATACCAAAAACCACTTTGACAACTGTGTACGCGGTGGAGACTACAGAATGAAGTAGGATGGTGGAGAAGATCCTATATGAGGTATATACATGGACCCAACTCCCGTGAGTTGGAGGTGGCTAAAACAAGAGCAATCGATGGGCCAAGTGCGGTAGCTCCTCCACATTCCTTCGATAATATATTCTGACTTTGTGATTGATTTGGTGGCCACACTTAATTTTTTTGATTTGGGGGTTTGTTCCGAGGTGGGCGGTAGTGGGTGTTATGCGTTACCACTAGCACGAAAGTGTAATTGGTATATTTACCCTGGCATTGCCTAGTTGTTCCATGTCACCTACCCTATCGAGACCACTACAAGTTTGTTTTGTACCGTACCTATAGAGTGCCTTCTGACGACGCCTGGTACCGGGGAGATTACGGTACTGTAGGACTATTGGAATATAAAATGTGTTAAGAGGGATATGGGCAACGCCTTAACGCTATTTTAATAGTTTACTTTACTTTAGACATTATTATATAGCATATATTACAACATAGTAGATAGTTTAACGGATCCTTAGAGGATGGTTATCCCAAACATCCATTGAGTTACTTGTATTTCAAGGGTTATTTCACTTGAATTAGATTTATTGATATAAGAATGTTAATCCTGACTCGAGTTTTTTATGTTTTGCTTTATGCTCGGGTCAGACTGAGTGTACCAGTATATGAGACTCACCTTTGGAGTTGGAGCTTCCCTTGGAGATCCATCTCTCGATTCTGCTTTTAGTTATTCAGATTTTGTATTTGACTATTGTATTGAGACATCTATGTATTTGGGACTTCTGTTGTATCTTGTTTAACTTTGTTATATATATAGTAGGTTCATGAACCACTATTCTTTTGTTTCCGTTGCATTATTATTATATTACTCTGTGTCTGTGATTCTATGATCTTTATTTACTGTATATGCTGAGTTTTTCCAAATATAAATTAACAACCTGATATTTTGAGCAATTCAAGTCCGACATGTACGGATGCGAATGGTTGAAAATACCAGGCTGTTGCAAAATGTACGAGGGGAATAAATTAAATGATAACATACATGTATTAATTTATAATTGATGCAATTAATTAATTGAGAAATTAATTAAAGGCATTTATTAAGTGTCGATGAATAAAAGTGGGAAACTTATAAGTCAATTAATTGGGTAATGAATTGGCAGTTTAAATGTGTACAACTAATAAACGTGTGATTGAGTGGCACATAGGAATTAATTTGGATATCGATTAAAATGGAAAAACGTGACAATTAATTAATTGGCAATTAGTTGAGCGTTTTAAAAGGGTGTCAATCAATCAAAGAATATGCCATTTTTACAATAGCTAAAAATGTAAATTAATTAGCTAGAAGAAAACTCCAGTTATAGGATTATTTGTGTCCAAGTTAAAAAAATTGGAACACGTTCAAAAATCAAACAAAGTAATCAGGTTTAAGATGAAGGTAAATTAATAAGAATAAATTAAAAGTATAACTTTTATATGCATTCAATTAATAGAGGTATTAATTGATGTGTTCAAATAGATAAGAAATTATAACGTATAAGAATCAATTAACATTGGATATATATGTATGTATATATATATATATATATATATATATGTATATGTATATATATGTATGTATGTATGTATGTATGCATGTATGATCTAATTAATTGGATAATTAATGAGAGAATCTTATTTAGAAGGAAATGTGAGTTAATAGTTGTATAACAAAGATACAAATGAATAACGTTGGAGAGTTATACGTTATAAACTAATGTAAACAAATCAAGTTCTAATGGTGAGGATTGTTTTTAGGGTTAATCGGATGGTTCCTAGTTGTTTACTGTACCTATAAATTGAATGTAACTTAACCCTAGCCCACACTATTTTCTCTGAGTTAGCTGCTGTCGTTTACAACAAACTCCTATTCTCTTCTCCCTATTCCTTCCTCCTCTGTTAATAAAATCTTTCCCCAAACTAAAAATAAAATTAAGCAAGGAAATACGTACAAACAAATCATAGAATTGCGCAAACCAATCAGGGAATTTACAGTGAACAAAAAGGGGAAAAAGCGGAGAAAAGCGTAGTAAATTAAAAGAGATAGAGATTGAAGCTAAGGAGGACATGTAAGTGGATTTCAATTGTATGTCTTTTACATTTATGATATACTATCGTTAGATTCCCTTTAATATTTTAATTCATCACTTATTTCAGTAATTAGTTCTGTTAAAAACTGTAAATTGTATAAGGGAGATTATATTTAATTATTATTTATATAGAAAAATAAGATAGTTATCCAATTAAATATGAATTATATTAGGCTTGCAGTTAGAGAAAGGCATAAGCCTAAAAGTAATAAATTTACACTTATTTACATCTATTTTAAAGTTGAAATTTAACCTGTAAATGTTAGCTTCTTTTTATTCCTTTTTACACGAATGACATAGTTAAAGAGAAGAATTCACAAATATGGACTAAAATAGAAGAACACTACATTTAGAGAAATTAGATGTAAAATAAGAAAAACTAAAATAAAAAGAGAAAAATAGAAATTTACAGTAAATTGTGCTAAAATGGAAAAAATAAATAAAAAGGGGAAAATTTAATAACTTGATTGAGAATTTAGTGATAGATTAGTCGGTTGGTTTAAAAATAGAATACATTTCCATAGTTTAATATTTAAAGGATAGTGATAAACCTAATTGCAAGAATAAAAGAAAGAGAAATGGAATTAGTGTAAAATAGAGACATTGCTGTTTTTTGCACTACCCAAAAAGTAAAGAAATAATAAAAGAAATATCTTGCAGTTACCGATTATTGTCTATAGCATTATTTAGTATTAAAACATGGAAATGGATTTTAGCATAATTTTTGTAACCAACCAAATAGAGTAGAACTACTTCCTAGAATATAAGAAAATAAAGTGAATAATTAAAGGAAGTAAAGAAGAAATCAAGTTAATTATTAGACAGGACTAGAAGTAATATAACTACATTTGCATTTACTACACAGATAGTAGAATAAAAGCAAAGCAGTTATTGTGATAAGTAATCGTGATAGTCGGACATAGGCCCAGGGAAAGATTGTCGTATAACATAAGAGAATTAAATATAATTCAATATCATAATAAAAGAAAATAGATTAGAATAGAAAAGAGACTTGTAATTATGTTTATAATATATTGATTATAAAAGAATATAGAAGTGACAATTGCAAGTAAAATTACAACATAAGTTATAATCAAACAGAAAGAAGAGAAAAGGCTTATTTTAAGACTTTGATTAATTTAATTTGTAACAGAGTAGAAATAAAAAAAGAGGCTTATTTTAAAACTTACACTAAGTCAATAAGCAAACATATAAATAGGGCCTATACCAACAGGATTCCTTTTCAGTCAGGAATTGATGGTCTCACAATAGCTAGGTGAGGCTGGGACAAATTTATGCTAATTAGGGTAAATAAGTAGCCAACAGAATAAGAAAAGTAAGCTAAACGCAAAATTCAAAAGATTAGACTTAGGGTCTAATAAAAGAGTAAGATGTGTTTGAAGCGGTTTAAAGGATAAAGAGCCTAAAGAAGTAGTTCATCATAGATTTTCAGCATAGAAGAAGCACATCCAACTTAGTTATTTTGGGCTAGAGGAAGTATGAGACTTCAACGGGACGTGAGGGTACTCTAGGATGGCCCTTTGGGGTAGGCCTAATAAAGCGGTCCCCTGGAGGTAGGTCTATAAATGTTCCATCAAGAGAGTATGCCTTGACTGCTTTTGCATGGTAGGACCGTTATAGGCAGTCAAAAGGGTTGATGTTTAAAGTAGGATATTCGTATGACACCGTACTCTAACTTGCAAGTAGATTTTTGTAGGTAGGACCCAAGAGGATAGTCGCATGCGGATATCAGGCCAGCATCAAACCAAGAAGCGAGTTTGGGAAAGACTAGAGTTAATCCAAAAGGCCAATAATTCTTTCATTAACGAGACATTGGATGAGGGCACAACCAATTGGATGTTCAGATTGTTTGTAGTAGGACATAACCACTTAGTTCTTTACAGGTCTTTCGATTAGTTGAGGGATGACTGTGTGGGGCCATAGCCACGATAAGAAAAGAGACATGCCAAGTAGAATATCTATATTGTAGGCCTAACGAAGCAGTCCTTTATAGATATAGAATATCCACGACCGAATTCCATACAAGTAGAACTTGTTAAGCAAGATTCAGGGAGTAGACAGAACGATTATGTATAGTCCTCAAGGTACGCACTAGGTGGTACATTGTGGATTCCGAGCATTAGTATAGGCTAGTGCGGACACAGTTTTACGTTTTCATAGCAGACGATGGAACATTTGTCTTATAGGCCTCACGAAGCTGTCTTTTATAGATGTAGTCACAGAACGCTCTAGAAGCAAGAAGATGGAGTCCTTTTCGAGGAGGATACAGAAGGTGCTATGGGTAGTACCTAGGACCGATGCGGTCATTGGACATATAGCTACATATGTGTTAGTTAAGGTTTTAATCTACTAGAGAGTAGATGGGTATGATTCACGCATGGAGGCGAGAGTAGTATAAATCCAATAAACCTAATACAACAGAAAATGGAAATAAAACAATACATGTAGAATTAAACTTAGAAGTATATAATTTATCCATTTGATAGAACTTTAGTTCCGACCCCCTCCTCATAAATTCCTATAGGTTAGGTAGATGGCAGAGACTTTCCAGCTTTGAGACACTTGTTTAGAAAATGTTATTATCTTGGTGAGTATTTTCTTACTATTATATTTTAGTCAATTCCGCTGTGAGATATTTATTTGAGCTATGATATATTTGTCTTTGCCTATTTGCATAATACCAAAAACCCAACTCAGGCTTCAGTGGTATTGGATTTTAGCATTTTTACGAAAAATCTGGATGCACTGGATTTCGGGTTGTTACATTTGGTATCAGAGCGCGGTTTAGGGTTCCTAAATAAATTGAGAGTGGACGTATTTATATTTTTAAAATATAAATATATTACATTGTATTTACCTAGATCCATATAAAAACCGCAACGACCCGCAAATTTCGATAAGTAAATTTATTAATTACATAAGTTTTGAAATTTAACGTTGTGAAAAATTAAAATTTAAGTTTAATAACGAGAATAATAACTAGAATGAAATGTAATAATGTTAGTGTAAGTTAATGGATAACCATTTTAATGCAATTTCAATCAATTGAAATTCAATAGTGTTAATTTAAGGCAATTGATAACTATTTTAATGAAATCACAATTAATTGGAATGATCATAAAGTTAAAATTGGGTATAAAATATAAATGCGTAAATAAATCAAATGTTGTATTAAATGGTGATATTGTATGTAATAAATTGAAATTGATTAAAATAGAATAATTACTCCATATGTGAATTTATTAGTTTTGTTTGTTGACAGTAAACATAGTAATGTGTTTGAATTGGTAAGTTATAACAATGATTTAATTATAAATTCACTATTTGATTCATTGTTAATAAATTGGAAATCAATTGCAGTTAATTCACTTATGCATTTAATGTGAATTAAATTGGTAATTGTAGAATATTAATGTAATAAGATGTAAACCAATGTTAACAACTTCCATAAGTAATGAGGTTGAATAAAAAGATTGAAATCATATCAATCTATTGAAATTTAAATTATAATAAATGGATTTATTGCAATTAAATGTAACTAAATATTACGTTAGTGAAAATTAAGATGGTAATTGTAAAATGTTAATTTAATAAGAAATAAACAAATGTTAATTATAGTCATTTGATGACAATTGATTGAATAATTAGATGAAAAGGCGAACAAATGGATTTATTGGAATTTAAAGTAATAATCACTGTATTTTTTCAATTGAAATTAGACACTGTAACTAGTAAAATAATTAACATTGAATCAACATGTAAATTTGTTTTAAATTATTGTAAATGTCTAAGTAATCAAAAAGGATAAAATTTGTTAGTTATTAAATTTGAACTGAAAATGTGATTTAATTAATTTAATAATAATTTATATAATTAATGTGAAAATAGCCATTTTGGCCACTGATTTGGATTTCAACGAAACTAGTTTAATCGGATTCGTAACAGTGAATTATTGTAAGATTTCAAGTTTCGTAGCGATCGGACTTACCGTTTGATCGTACGGGCTTGAAACGCATAGAAATCAATTTAATTGAATTCAATTTGAAATAAGCAAATTTTAAAGCTAACTTTTTTATACGATGAAATTAGGACTTGAAACTCATTCCATTGAGTTTAAAAATATCAAAAACCTATATTTCGATACATTGGATGATCCATTTTCATTTCGTAAATGAAATAGGCTTTTTAGGTCGTTGTTATCATTTCGATCCAAACCTGCCTATATATAGGCTATTATAAACCCTATTTATTTCTCATTTTATTATTTCTATTCGTATATCTTCTTCCTCCTTCTCAAACGTCAGAACATCAAACCTAATTTCCAAAAAAATATTTGCTCTAGGTTTACTTTGAGTCGGGAAGAGGTTCACTTCGAGTTCAAGAGGCGCCTGCAGCGACTTCAGGTTAGAAGAGTTCCATGCCAGACAAGGCGGATCTGGGCACGCTTCAAGTTCCACAGACGAAAACCCTGCAGTGGCTTCAGGTCAGAAGCCAAATGACTTAGGTCTCGGGTCTCCGGTCATTTCGGCAAAAATTCAGAGCAAGTACCGTGTAATTGAGGTGGTGACTCGAAGTAAGACCGAAGTCGAAATTTTCCAATCTTCTAACGTTAATAACTTTTGCATAAGAGCTCAGATTCGTATGCGGTTTTCTCCATTGGGATCGTATCGAAATTCCAGACATTTTGAAACTAAATTGGACGAATTCTGAGACTATTTAATTTTGATTCTTATTTTGGATTTGAAATCGATTTGAAATCAAAAGGTGAGTGTTTTAACCCACTCATGAACTAAACTATCTTATGTTATTTAAATTAAATTTATGATGTGATTAGAAAATTTATTGATCGATGTTTGGTATGTTTAATTTGTCATTCTAGTTAAATTTGACTTTTATTGCATTTAATAATCGTTTAATTCAATATTGAATTTAATTGTCAATTTAATACCTGTTAATGATGATATTGGATGACTGGATGTTATATTTTATATTTTTATAGCACTGCAAGTTCCTTATGCGTTGAAATGATAGATACCTAGACGATCTATAGTTTAGGGAAAAATTTTTATGGGTTGAAATGATAGACTCAAGCGATTTTATTGATTTTAATCTAATTTGGGATTGTGGGTTGAAATGATAAATGCACGTAAATTTGAATACTTGCAGATTGAAATGATAAATATCCGTATCACTTGACCATAGGGTAGAAAATATATACGGACACCAAATTGGTTAAATTAAATGATTTCAATTCTTAAATTCTGAATTCTGTTAAATTATAATTTGAAATAAAATTTGGTTTATATAAAATAAATTATTTTTGAAATACCAAGTAATAAATGTTGAACTGGAATTGATTTAATGAATTGTTTAAAGAATTAAATGGAAGTTTCAAAGTTGGATTTTTGAAGCGTAAATGAAATTTACTGAAATTAAGTTATTGAAATTATTTGAATACAACTTGGAAATCTATTTAATCTGAAGTGGTTTTAAATTGATAATTCAAACATGGATTTGAAATTGGTATTGATTAAAGGGTTAAATGAGAACTTGAATTTAAAAACAATTTTAGTTGGTTGATTTGAAAAAAAAACTGGACATGGTCTAGATGTGTTGAAATAAAAGAAATGGCTTAATGTTGATATTAATTTACATTTAATTTATTTAACATAAAATGTTTAAGGATTTATTATTTTAAATACCCTAATTTCTAAGATTTTCAACTATTAAACTATTTAACCTATTTTAAACTATACTAATCTATATTTAAACCACTTAAACTATTTAAAGTATTTTTAAACTAATTTAAAGTACTTTAAACTATTTTAAACTAATTTAAACTAATTTAAAGTATTTTAAAGCATTTAAACTATGTTAATATTATAAACTATTTTAATCTTTTTTCAACTATTAAAACCAATTAAGCTATATTTAAAATATTTCAACCATTTAAAACCAAATTTAAACTATTTAACAATTTAAAAACCATTTTAAATTATATAAACTATTATAAATTTCAAAGTGGGTAAAACTGAAGTATATATATTTAAATCATTGATCTAAAGGCAAATCTGGTTAAATGAAGTTATAAACTAAGTTGGAAATTGAAATGATATTTTCTAATAAATCAATATACTTGAGTAAATATGATGATCTTGAAAAGAGGATTTAACCTATATTTTTGATATGGTTTTGAATGTTAATATGTTTTCGAAAGTTATATGGTTTAAATTGCATATGATATTTTGATATCAGTTATGAAATGGATTTGGAAATGTAAAAGAACAATTCGGTGTCGAATAAGTGTTTGATTGTTAAAGAGACCGGGATCAGATATTGTCATACTCTCTGCTAATACCAAAAACCACTTTAACAACTGTGTACATGGTGGAGGCTTTAGAAATGAAGTAGGATGATTTGGCGAATGATTCTATATGAGGTGTTTCCTGACTGCCGTGAGTCAGCTTAGATGTGACTAAAATAGGAGCTATACCAGGCCAAGTGAGATCATTTCTCCTATCGGGCACATTTCTTCGATACTCTATTTTGACTTTATGATTGATTTGGTGGACACCCCTCAATTTTGATTATGGGAGTGTGTCCAAGGTGGGCGGTAGTAGTTGCTATGCGTTATCACCAGTGTTGGAGTGCAATTGGTATATCTACCATGACATTGCCTCGAGTTCCGTGTTCACATGCCCTATTACGCGTTCTACGAGTTTGGTTTATACCATACATATGGAGTGGCCTCAATTGCCCTCCAGTTTACGGAGGAATTACAGTACTGTATAGACTATATGAATATACAAAAATGTGTTAAGGGGGATATGGATAACGTCTTAATGCTATTTTAATATTTTACTTTACTGTAGACACTATTATAATAGCGCATTATACTACATAGTAGATAGTTTAACGGATCCTTAGGAGATGGAAATCCCGAACATCTCTTAAGTTATTTCACTCACGTTGGCACTGGATAGGAGATGTCAAAACCCGTAAAGATATCCAATGCCGCTACACTCATATTTATTTACTATCGATTTAACTTACATAATATCTTTTAGTTCTGACTCGAATGTTTTGTATTTTCAATACACTCGGGTCAACCTGAGCTTTTCAGTTTATCGAAGATTGCTTTCTAGAGGACGAAGACGAAGATTTTGTACTACTATTATTTACTATATTTATTCTACTACATCATGTTGTTCCGCTGCATTTAGCTATTATTTATTCTGATTTTATGTAACTCTGATCTGTATTATAAAGGTTAACCAATGTTATTTGTAAACATCTTCATGAACTTTTTATTTGATTATTATATTTTGTCATTTCGCTGCGAGATTCTATACTTATGTTCTTTCTTTCTTTGCTTTTTCTTATTTACCCCATAACAATCTGTAACTACCTGATAATTTTAACCATTTGCATCCGCACATGTCGGACTTGAATTGCTCAAAATACCGAATTGTAAAATAAATTTGGCAAATCTTAGAATTTACAACAAATAAATAAATCATAGAATCACACACACAGAGTAATATAATGCAGCGGAAGCAAATAAATAGTAGTTCATGAAGCTACTATATAAATACATCAGAGTTATACAAGATACAACAGAAGTACAATACAATAATCAAATACAATCAGGATACATCACTGGAGTCAACTGGATAGCTGGAATCAACTGGATAACTGAAATGAAATAGATAGCTGGATCCTTAAGCAAAGCTCCAACTCTGAAGGTGAGTCTCTAATGTCGTATCACCCAGTCTGACTCGAGCATAAAGCAAAACACAAAACACTCGAGTCAGGACATACATACTTATACAATGTAAACCAACTCAAGTGAACTGTAATATAAGGTACAAGTTACTTAAAGGATGCTTGGGACCGCCCATCCTCTAAGGATCTGTTAAACTATTTACTATGTAGTAATATTTCACTATTATAATAATATTTATAGTAGAACAAACTTACTTTTAAATAGCGTTAAGGGGTTACCCATATAGCCCTTAACACGTAATAGTGCCAATAGTCTATACAGTGTCGTAACACCTCCTGATCGGGAGGCTACCAGAGGATACTCCATAGGCACGACATAAATCAAACTCGTACAAAGCGCGCTAGGGTAGGTGACACGGCACAACTTGGCAATGCCAGGGTAGATAAACCAATTACACTTCTAGGCTGGTGGTAACGTGTAGCAGCTACTACCGCCCACCTCGAGCCACACCGCCAAATCGAAAGAATCAAAAGTGGCCACCGAATCAATCGCAAAGTCCGAATATAATAACGAAGAAGTGTGTTCGATCTGAGGAGCGACCTCATCAACCCATCGATTGCTCCTGTTTTAGCCACCTTATGCCAACTCATGGTAGTTGGACTCACGTATATACCTTAATTGAACGTCGCCACCATCCTACTTCAGTCTAAAATCTCCACTGCGTACACAGTTATTAAAGTGGTTTTCGGAGTTAGCAGAGAGCATGATAACTTCCGATCCCGGTCTCTTCAACAACCAACCGTTATTATAACCCATGGATATTATTTCAAAATTATTTATACTTTAAAACCAAAATATCATATCCATTTCAAAACAAAAGTAATAATATATCATTTAAATACCAAAAACAAATCAATATATCCTTTAATAAAACCCAAATTTCCAAATCATTGAATATTCCTTCAATTTATCAAACTTGGAATAATCCATTAAATCATCTTAACCAAACCACTTTATAAAGTCATATTCTTAAATCTTCCATTTCAATAAGTTCAAATTAATATATTTGAAGACAATTCTTAATTAAATACAATTTCCAATAATTCCATTTCAAAAGCCATATTACTTTCAAGTTATAACAACTATGAAACCAAACACTTTGGAACATATTTATTTAAACTATTTAAATTCAATGTCAAATAATATTCATTTTAATATGTCAATTAATACTCATTTCAAAGTTGTAGCATTTCTAAGTTCATTCATTTAATTACAAAATTTCCAATACATTGTAAATTTCAGCTGCAACATCATTTTTAAAGTGTTACGGTAGATATAATCATATTTCAAAACATTGTCAAATTCTTAAACGGCAGCATTTATAAAGTGCTGCGGTAGGAATATTTAGTATATATCAAAACCTAGTTCAAATTCAGCAACTACAGCACTTCAAAAATGCTGTAATAGGTATCTTTAGTAATTTCATTACATAGTTCAAATTTTCAGAAATTACAGCACTTCAAAAATGCTGTTATCTTCAGTAATTTCAGCACATAGTTTAAATTTTCAGAAATTACAGCACTTCAGAAGTGCATTTATAGGTAACTTTAGTATATTCAAGCCATAGTTCATTAAACTACAACATTTCTGAAACGCTATAATTTCTGTTATATCCTTTAAAATAATATATCTTTATTTTTTCTCATTTTTAGCTTATCAAACTTAATCCACTTCCAAAAGTTTTTTTGGGTATTACTTAACTTATAAATTTTAATAAAATAACATTTTATTAATAAATATCCTATTTAAATTAAAATTTATTTGTTAAGTCAATACTTTGTAAATTGCTTAACTCTTATTTCAAATAATAACTTAATATTTTATTTAACAATTAACTTTCCACTTTATTTAAAATGCCCATAAATCCTTCTATCATGAAATTTACTTGATTTTTCCTTTGCAAACTAAATTTCCAATCTCCAAGTTAAGTTATCTTTAAGTTACAATTTCCATTTTAAAGTCATAATTATTTATTTTACAGAACATAACCACAAATAAAATAATTTATCATAGTAAATATGACCCTCCAATTCTCTATATGGATCTATTTATTTAGATATCAGTTAACTATGATTTTCGAGTTAAATAAATTTATTACAAAATGTCCAATTAAATTGTGTTCCATTTTATCAATTCCAACTACATTATTCATTATACAACCATATTCCTTTCAACTAAAATTGGTTGCAATTACCAAGTTAGACTTTAAAATTTCATATTAATTAACTTTAATTATTAAGTTATTTATCACAAATAAAGATCTTTAAATAACCATTAAAACCAAATAAAGATTTTTAAATTACAATTTAAACCAATCATCAAATTATAAAATTTTAACTTGCTGAAAGCCAATATATCTTTATATTTTGAATCATGAATCAAATTTTTGTCAAAATTCCATGTATTTAAAATTCAAAATACTTAATACCTTTAGAAAACTATTATAAAAATTTATTCATGGGCCTATATAAAATTATCTAACCTAGGTCAAGTGATACGGATCTGTATGATTTCAATCCGTAGTTTAAAAAGAAAAATCCAGGTTCTATCATTTCAAACCCGCAACCCCAAGTAAAATAATTACAATAAAAATCATTCTAGCCTATCATTTCAGCTCATAATGATTTTTCCTTATTCAAGTGTCCATTCGGGTATGTATCATTTCAACCCATAGTGATAGGGAACTTGTAGTGTGAGATACAGTAAATAAAACGAACAACATATTATATAATAACATATTAGATGATTTAACAAATACATGAACAACATTTAACATTATATAACATATCATAGGCATATATGGACATAGCATATAAATTTATACAATTCACTTGTGATTATTTCATAATAATATAAGTACATATGTCTAGAGTGATAAAACCTCACCTTTTAAAGCTGAAGATAACAATTCTAGACGCACAGCTGAAACTCCAAAAAGCACGACAAGGCACGACAATATTTTTAATGTTGGTGGGTCAAGATCCAATCTTGTATACCACCAAATACAACAATTATAAGAATATAATCCAACATAAAGATTTATAGATTAAAACAATGGAAAAGAATGAATCGAATTGACATAACCTTTGCTCTAAACCACAAGTGGGCTCGACCACTATGTAAATAGGCTTGACCACATCATTCTATGCTCGGCCATGATGGTCTTATGCCAACTAGGCTTGGCTAGGGTCATGCAAGGCACGACTAAGGCTTGGGAAATGAGAAGATGGAGGTTACAAGTGACAAGAAGGCAAAAGGCCAAAGGAAAGCAAGGGCTTTGGAGCATTTTGGTTTGGCTCTAGGCTTCTCATGTGCTCGACTATGTTTGTTTGGGTCAAGTGCAACTTGAACTCACGGCTAGGGGATGGATCATGGCATGGAGGTGATGTTTGGTGGAGTAGTTGTTCGTGGCCGAGCCTAAAGGAGGAAGTGGTGAATGCATATGTGGTGATCTAGGCTTTAAACAATATTTTGTGGTGGGGTTTTTCACATGGTGATCATGGCTTGGGTTTTGTGGTGAGGAGAAGGTTGTGGAGGTGGTCATGGTGGGGGTGGTGTAGATGGTGGTCGGCTAGAGGCAAGAGGCCGAGCATAAACATTGAGGAAAAAAAAGGAAAATAGAAAAAGAAGAAGAGGAAGGAGAAGCCATGAATTTTCTCTCTATTTTTTCTTAGCCATGAATACGGATGAGGAGATGAGAAATTATTTGCGTGAATAAAAAAAGGAGGCGCTAGGGTTTCAACAAGTGAACGGCTAAAGATTAAGGGTTGTGTACGGCTAAGATGTGGAGTGCAAGGCAAATGAAAAGGCATAGTTAAGGAGGAAGAAACGTACGTATATTTTATTCTTAAATGCAAATGAAAATGAGAAAATGATATAATGAGAATATTTTGTGCTTGATTTGATAAGGGAATACACGGCTAGAATAGGTGAATGGATAGGGTAAGAAATAAAGAGGCTTGGGAATTAAAAGCAAGAAATAAACGCATGTAACCTATGTTTCTTAAATTTCTCCAAGCCATTTATTTGCATAGATTTCTTTCTAGAAATGAAATGAGAGATGAGAATGATTTGATTTCTACGTGAATAGAAAGTGAAATGCACGGCCAAAAGGAAAATGAATGGCAAAGGGAAAGTTTTGGATGGCAAGAAAAGGAAAAGTCTCATTTTGAATTAAAGAAAGAGCAACTTATGACCTTTTAATTTCCTAAACCATTTATCAAAAATAAACCAATCAAAAATCAAAAATAAAATAAAAAATAAAAGTCGAACGAAATAAAATTAGAAAGATGAAAAGCAGAAAATAAATTAAGGAAATGAACATGGGAAAAAATAGAAAATAAAATATCAAAAATTATTGCATGTAAAACACTATAATTTATCTAATTCAAAAAGTATAAATCAAAATTCAACGAAACGAAAAGCAAAATTAATATTAAAATAAAATATATTTTTAAAAAAAAAGATTATAATTTAAAAATTCAAATTTAAAATTTTCAATTGTGGTCAAACTTTGACTTTCAGTTGACTAAATACAAAATTATCAGAAAATGTTTATTTTATTGTATTTGGAAAATAAATTACAAACAAATTCCAAACTTACATTAGAAAATTCCATAAATTTAAGTTTTAAATAATTTAAAAATTAAAGTTTTCAAATAAAAGTTTAACTAAAAATATTTACAAAATTATGGATCGTTACACTCTCCCCGCTCAAAACATTTCGCCCCCGAAAAGGAGGGAAGTCGGAGTATAGAAATATCCCGAAAGAAAAGGGAATGGAAAACATGATAAGATAATAAATTTAAAATCATGAAAATCTTAAATTAATAATTGATTTCACCTAAGTTAAATAAATTTTAACTATTTTTTTTATTTCATTCCTTATCATCCAATTATCTTAAATGAACAATTTCTAAAATCATGAATTTAGAAAATCATTTATTATGCTCAAATTTTTTTCAATAAATTTAAGTCCTCCTTTATTCCAAATTATTATTAGATTTATTCCACCTAGTATATCTAATCACATATATCAAATATATTTACTGCTACTATAACTATTCCATTTTATTTATGAATTCCTTTAACACCATTTGTATTGTACTTTATTCAATTAACTTTTTATTCTATTTATCTCTATTAACCTTTTTATAACTAAAATTTAACTATATAACATTTATTATAACAATTCAAATTTTATTTATAAAATCCCCTTTTTATTGTATATTATCCAATTACATCGTTAATTTCTAATAATTAAGGTAAGTTATATTGGAATGCAATAGAATATTATAAAAATAAAGTTTTCTTAATTCAATTATCCAAGCTTAAATATTTATTCATAGTTTTGGCTTCATTTTATAATTGAAATCATCCTTTAAGATAAAATTTAAGAATTAAATTCTGATTAACTTTAAACTATTTTAGAGATAAATAAATATACACAATATATATTAAATCAAATTTGAATCATATATCACATATATATAAATCAGGTCATACTTTAGAAATCCAAATTAATTTAATTCTCCCAAAGCAAGACTGTAGCAAAACTACAAAATGTCTTTTCACTTCGAAACTTGAAAATGAATGTCGATGATGCTGCAATCATCACCGAAATTATTTTCCAACGACAAAGAAAAGAGCACTGATTTACAAATAAAAATTCTACTTTAAATACTTTAAATAATACACCCTTTTAAAACTTTAAACACAAAGTTTGAAACCATCGGAAATTAAATTCTTAGTTTCTTGTTTTAAATTCATTTATATTTCCAAATTAATTTATAACCATGCTTTAATCCAATTATTTCAAAGCCAATAATTACAAGACAGAGTCAAATATTATTTCTTAACATCCAAGTCAATTAATTATCAAAATTCAGAAAATTTACTTATATAATTATACAAATTTTTTTTCATTTACTAAATTTGAAAACTATACTGTGCCGGTTTGCTCTGTTCAAGTGTTTTGGAGATCCTGTCGATCGCATTGATAGACGAATCGATCGAAAGCCCAAATCAACATCAACAACTCAAACAACACAACATATAAAACATTTTAAATATAGATTTACACTATACAGAAATAAATTTCAAAATAATGATAGGGATTCAAATTTTATGGACTCAAATCAAAGAGAATTCTGATTTGAAGATAAGTTGGAACCAAAAGATAAGATGATAAATAACAGAGTAGGGAGATGGATAAGCTTATATAAATCATGGGTAACCTTAACCGGGTCAACCTTGATTTAAAGAATTTATGGGAAAATCTACATTCGATCTCAAAAGATAGAATTTGGGATAACAAAAGATATTAGCATCTAAATTGAGCATATATATATATATATATATATATATATATAAATCTCTGGTGAATCAATGCTAATTGTAAAGGAGTTTCACCCCTTTACAAGTCATTTGGAGATTGGCGAGACCGCCAATTCATTATAAAGATCATCCGAAGTGGAGTTATGGGATACTCCAAAATCAAAAGAAGATGAATAGTAGGGGACAAGAATGAAATTTGGAACCGCAGGAAACGTTCCAAAATTCAAAGGAAACCGAGTCAAAAGGAAGAGATTCACACTCGAACGAAAGTGATTCTGTAAATAAATTTACCATATATGCTAAGTTTTTCCTAGCGCGAAAGCTCTGATACCAAATATAACAAACCACCTGCCAGTGGGGTAACGCCCACCGTAGCATACATTGGCACCTGTGTTCTGCTTTACGGGCAGCCTCTCGACTGCACCAACCCCCGCAGGGACATGTAGGGGTAAGAGTCATTCGCTCGCTACCACACCAAATGCGAGAACCCCTAATCATGCTGCACCCTCCAAGCGCGTAGGCAGACACACATGCTGGACTTGAATTGCTCAAAATACGGAATTGTAAAATAAATTTGGCAAATCTCTGAATATACAGCAAATAAATAAATCACAGAATCACACACATAGAGTAATATAATGCAGGGAAGCAAAGAAATAGTAGTTCATGAAGCTACTATATAAATACATCAGAGTTACAAAAGATACAATAGATGTTTAATACAATAATCAAGTAAAATCAGCATACATCACTGGAGTCAACTAGATAACTGGAATCAACTGGATAACTGAAATGAAATAGATAACTGGATCCTCAAGCAAGGCTCTAACTCTGAAGGTAGTCTCTAATGCTGTATCACTCAGTCTGACCCGAGCGTAAAGCAAAACATAAAACACTCGAGTCAGGACATACATACTTATACAATGTAAACTAACTCAAGTGAACTATAATATAAGGTACAAGTAACTTAAAGGATGTTTGGGACCGACCAACCTCTGTGGATCCGTTAAACTATTTACTATGTAGTAATATTTCGCTATTATAATAATGTCTATAGTAAAATAAACTTACTTTTAAATAGCGTTAAGGGGTTACCCACATAGCCTTTGACACGTAATAGTGCCAATAGTCTATACAATACCGTAGTACCTCCTGATCAGGAGGCTACCAGAGGATACTCCATAGGTACGACACAAATCAAACTCGTACAAGGCGCCCTAGGGTAGGTGACACAACACAACTAGGCAATTCTAGGCTAGATATATCAATTACACTTCCGGACCGGTAATAATGCGTAGTAGCTACTACCGCCCACCTCGACCTACACCCCCAAATCAAAAGAATCAAAAGTGGCCACCGAATCAATCTCAAAGTCTGAATATAATAGCGAAGGAGTGTGTCTGATCAGAGGAGCGACCTTATTAGCCCGTCGATTGCTCCTGTTTTAGCCACCTTATGCCTACTCACGGGAGTTGGGACCACGTATATACCTTAATTGAACGTCGCCATCATACTACTTCATTTTGGAATCTCCACCGCGTACACGGTTATTAAAGTGGTTTTTGGAGTTGGCAGAGAGTTTGACAACTTCCGATCCCGGTCTCTTCAACAACCAACCGTTATTATAATCCATGGATATTTATTTCAAAATTATTTATACTTTAAAACTAAAATATCATATCCATTTCAAAACAAAAGTAATGATATATCATTTTAATTCCAAAACCAAATCAATATATCCTTTAAATAAAATCCAAATTTCCAAATCATTGAATATTCCTTCAAATTATTAAACTTGAAAAAATTCCTTTAAATCATCTTAACCAAACCACTTTATAAAGTCATATTCTTAAATCTTCAATTTGAACAAGTTCAAATCAATATATTTGAAGACAATTCTTAATTAAATACAATTTCCAATAATTCCATTTCCAAAGCCATATTACTTTCAAGTTATAACAACTCTGTAATCAAAACTTTGAAACACATTTATTTAAACTATTTAAATTAAATGTTATATAATATTCATTTTAAATCATTTAAATTCCATGTCAATTAATATTCATTTCAAAGTTGTAGCATTTCTAAATTCATTCATTTAATTATAAAATTTCCAATACATTGTAAATTTCAGCTACAACAACATTTATAAAGTGTTACGGTAGATATAGTCATATTTCAAAACATTATCAAATTCATAAACGACAACATTTATAAAGTGCTGCGGTAGGTATATTTAGTATGTATTAAAACCAAGTTCAAATTCGGCAACTACGACACTTCAGAAACGCTGTAATATGTATCTTTAGTAATTTCAGCACATAGTTCAAATTTCAGAAATTACAGCACTTCAGGATTGCTGCTATAGGTATATTTAGTAATTTTAGCGCATAGTTTAAATTTTCAGAAATTACAGCACTTCAGAAATGCTGTTATAGGTATCTTTAGTATATTCAAGCCATACTTCATTAAACTATAGCATTTTAGAAACGCTATAATTTCTGTTATACCCTTTAAAACAATATATCTTTAATTTTTCTCATTTTAACTTATCAAACTTATTCCACTTCCAAAAGTTTTTATTTGGGTAATACTTAACTTATAAATTTTAATAAAATAACATTTTATTAATAAATATCCCATTTAAATTAAAATTCATTTGTTATGTCAATACTTTGTTAATTGCTTAACTTTTATTTCAACCAATAACTTAATATTTTATTTAACAATTAACTTTCTACTTTATTTAAAATGCCCATTTCATAAATAAAATCCTTCCATCATGAAATTTACTTGAACTTTCCTTTGCAAACTAAATTTCCAATCTCCAAGTTAAGTCATCTTTAAGTTACAATATCCATTTTAGAATCATAATTATTTATTTTACAAAACATAACCACAAATAAAATAATTTATCATAGTAAATATAACCCTCCAATTCTCTTTATAGATCTATTTATTTAGACATCAATTAACTATGATTTTCTAGTTCAATAAATTTATTACAAAATTTCCAATTAACCGTATTCCATTTTATCAATTCCAACCACATTATTCATTATATAACCATATTCCTTTCCAACTAAAATTGATTGCAATTATCAGGTTAGACTTTAAAATTCCATATTAATTAACTTTAATTATTAAGTTATTTATCACAAATAAAGATCTTTAAATAACCATTAAAACAAAATAAAGATTTTTAAATTACAATTTAAACCAATCATCAACTTGTAAAAATTTAACTTGCTGAAAGCCAATATCTCTTTATATTTTGAATCATGAATCAAATTTTTGTCAAAATTCCATATATTTAAAATTCAAAATACTTAATACCTTTAGAAAACTATTATAAAAATTTATTTATGGGCATGTATAAAATTATCTAACCTTGGTCAAGTGATACGGATCTGTATCATTTCAATCCGTAATTTAAAAAGAAAAATCCGGGTTCTATCATTTCAAACCAGCAATCCCAAATGAAAATTATTCGAGCCTATCACTTTAGCTAATAATGATTTTTCCTTATTCTAATGTCCGTTCGGGTATGTATCATTTCAACCCATAGTGATAGGGAACTTGTAGTGTGAGATACAGTAAATAAAATGAACAGTATATCATATAATAACATATTAGCTGATGTAACAAATATATGAATAACATTTAACAATATATAACATATTGCAGGCATATATGGACATAGCATATAAAATTATACAATTCACTTGTCATTATCCTACAATAATGTAAGTACATATGTCTAAAGTGATTAAAACTCGCCTTTTAAAGCTGAAAATAACAATTCTAGACGCACAGTTGAAACTCCAAAAAGCCCGACAAGGCACGGCAATGTTTTTAGTGATGGAGGGTCAAGATCCAATCTTGTATACCACCAAATACAATAATTATAAGAATATAATTCAACACAAAGATTTATAGATTAACACAATGGAAAAGAATGAATAGTATTGACATAACCTTTGCTCTAAACCACAAGTGGGCTCGACCACTTGTAAATAGGTTTGACCACATCATTATATGCTTGGCCATGATGTTCTTATGGGAATTAGGCTTGGCTAGGGTGATGCAAGGCACGGCTAAGGCTTGGGAAATGAGGAGATGGAGGTTACAAGTGATAAGAAGGCAAAAGGCCAATGGCTTGCAAGCAAGGGTTTTGGAGTATTTTGGTTCGGCCCTAGGCTTCTCATGTGCTCGGCCATGTTTGTTTAGGTTAAGTGAAAATTGAACTCACGGCTAGGGGATGGATCATGGCATGGAGGTGATGTTTGGTGGAGGAGTTGTTGGTGGTCGAGCCTAAAGGAGGAAGTGGTGAATGCATATGTGGTGATCTAGGCTTTAAACAATATTTTGTGGTGGGGTTTTGTTCATGGTGGTCACAGCTTGGGTTTTGTGGTGAGGAGAGGGTTGTGGAGGAGGTGGTGGTGTAGATGTTGGTCGGCAAGAGGCCGAGCATAAACATTGAAGTAAACAAAAAAAAAAGAAAAATAGAAAAAGAAGACGAGGAAGGAGAAGCCATGAATTTGCTCTCTATTTTTTTTCTTAGCCGTGAATAAGAATGCGGAGATGAGAAATTACTTACATGAATAAGAAAAAAAGTGGCGGCTAGGGTTTCAAAAAGTGAATGGCTAAAGATTAAGGGTTGTGTACGACTAACATGTGGAGTGCAAGGCAAATGAAAAGGCATAGTTAAGGAGAAAGAAACCTACATATATTTTATTCTTAAATGCAAATGAAAATGAAGAAATAAAATAATGAGAATATTTTGTGCTTGATTTAATAGGGGAATACACGACTAGAATAGGTGAATGGATAGGTAAGAAATAAAGAGGCTAGGCAATTAAAAACAAGAAATTAACGCATGTAACCTATGTCTCGTAAATTTCTCTAATCCATTTATTTGCATAGATTTCATTCTAGAAATAAAACGAGACACTACACCATTATAAGCTATTAACAACGGGTAAAAACCGTTGTTAAGTCCAAAAGCAACGGGCCGTCTTCAACACAGGAGTGGTTGAATTTAGCAACGGGAGAAAAACGTTGCTTTATGTCCAAAAGGCAACGGGTATAAACCGTTGCAAATTGGGACAAAGGCAACGAGTATAAACCGTTGCAAACTGGGCCAAAGGCAACGGGTATTAACCGTTGCAAATTGGGCCGAAGTCAACGGGTATAAACCGTTGCAAATTGGGCCAAAGGCAACGGGTATAAACCGTTGCTTTATGGACAATAGGCAACGGGTATAAACCGTTGCTTAATGTACAAAAGGCAACAGTTACAAACCGTTGCTTAATGGGCAAAAAATCAACGGATATAAACCGTTGCTTTCTGTCCAAAAAGCAACGGGTGCAAGCGTTGCTTTATGGCCAAAAAACGTTGCTTTATGTCCAGTAAAAAACGGTTAAAAACCGTTGCTTTATGCCCATAGTCACACATAAAGCAACGGTTAACACCCGTTGCACATAGTGTTTGCTCCTGCTCCTACAAAATCACATCTGTAACTCACTACTGCGTTACACGCATATCTCAGTATATATACCAGAATATCAATATATATCAAAATATGCCAGAATATCAAAATATTGGTACACAAGCACTATAAACATATCGCACATATACCATACATATAAAATTATCAAACTTATAATTACACTCATTGTTTTGCAAACAGAATGCTACCGTGCCGGAATATCATACTTATTACACTGCATTGTTTATTACACTACACTACAAAGATTTCATTAATTACACTACATTGTTTTGCAAGCAGTGAAGTCTACATATAATAAACACATTAAAAGGATGCTGAGCAGGTTAGCCGAAGCCGATATTTCTTTGGCTCATGCTGTGGTGCATACAGTATTCTATCCAATTCCTACGCAAAAGTAAAAACAGGTTTTAAACTCAAATCATACAGTGAATTTTAGCTTGGTCAAGTTCTGTAACGATCCAGATTTTTTATTAAAATTAAATTGATAGTGTAAATAAATTTTGGAATAAAATTGTAAATTAATTTGGATTTTTCAAATTAAATAGGAATTTTTGTTTATTTGAGTATTTATTTTAAAATTTAATTGAGATTTTGAATTTCTATATTTAAAATCTTATAGATAAAAAGTAACATCCCAAAGTTAACAATTTAAATAAATTATATGTTTTAAACTTTTGGAATCTAATTTCAAATTAAATTGGAAGAAAAATCCTAAACAAATAAAAATGAGCGATAGTAATATATAATTAAATCCCAATTTTATTTTGAGATTAAAATATTGAAATAAGAAATATTGTAAAAAGTCATTTAAGTTTAAAATCTTACATATATATATATATATGTATATATATATATGTATATTACAAATATGAGTAAATTGAATGAATATGTAAAATTAATTTAAATTTGTTCAAAATAAAGTGTGTATGTATAAATGGATATGAAAGTTTATATTTCAAGTTTGAAGTGGAAAATTGAATTTAAATTTGAAATAAATGTTTAAAAAAAAAAAAAAAAAAAAAAAAAAAAGTAAGTAGCATTTGAAAGGAATTAAGATGTAATGTATATGTATAAATATTGGTTAAATACTTTTAACATTGCACAAGTATGTATATATACAAAAGCATAAAGATATAAATTTATTTTCAAAGCGTATAAGTTATAAATACAAAATTTATAAATTCATTTGCTTTGTAAACATAAAAAAAGCTGAAATGTAAACATATACACATGAGAGATGGAGTGTAAGAGTTAACAAAATCTAAAAGTTATAATGATTTCTTACAAATGGCATTCAATTTAATTGTTTAAAATAAAATAATAAGATAAAGAAATTTCAAAAACTCTTCATTTTCCCATATGTAATCAATTGATATCTCAGCCAAATCTGAAGAGAAAACAGTAAAAAAGATTTGGCATTTCATAACTATAACACCAAAGAAAAAAAAAAATCAGAACAAAACAATAACATTCTCTCCTCAAATCTGAAAATGCAAGATCAATCTCAGGTAAGTTTTTAACATCAAAAGTAATGAATTTTTGGTTTCAAAAATCAAGTTTTACACAAACAAATTTCAAAACTGCAGTTTAAAATCAACTACTGCAGCAAAATAATCAAGAAAGAAAAATTGCTTCAGCCTGGGAAGCAAGTGCAGGGTTTCTGAAAGTAAATAAGGCAAGTGAAATATCTTTTTAAAATTCGAGTTTGATATTAGTAATCAGTAAATAAAACAAACATTTAAACAACTCTATCATTTTTATGCTGAGGGGATGATTACCCAAACCAAAGAAGACCTGAGAAACAAAGGCAAAGATTGAGAACTGGGAAAACAAATGCCCAGGCAAACCATTGCCTCTGTCCCCTGTCTCTGCTTCAATCTTGTGAGCAAACACTTTCACCTCTGTTTTATGTTTTGATGCTTGTGAGAATGATGTTGTGCTTGCTTAAACTTTGTTCTGGAGATGTTATTGATGTGCTAGTGTACTTGAGTATGATTTGTTTTCTAAACTACCTGGAAGTTTGAACATGCAATAGAACCTGTTACAATTGATGATACTTCAGAGAATTTAGTTGTGTTATGGTTGCATGTAAAAAGTTGAGTAACTTCATTTCTAAAACTCAAAAAAAAAAAAATATATGGCTGCATGTGTTGTCTCCCTGAGTGCCTCTGTCCATTGCCACTGTTTCCAGGTTCCTATTCAAATTTAAAAAAACTCCAAACCCTTGATTAATTTATGTTTTAAACTTAAGTTGTAAATTAAACTGAGTTGTTTTTCATCTTAAAGTTAGATTAAAACTTTACTTAAGCTAAGGGTATTTAGGTATCTGGAAATATTCAGAAAAAAAGAAAAAAATGATGATGACAGTTGAAAAAAAAAAAATGTGTCAAGAATCCAAACTTTGAAAATTTATAAATTCAGGGTTATAACTTGAATTCATAAGCTTTAACTTGATTTTTGAACTAAAATCATATTTTATAATTTGGGATTAAGTGGGTTTTCTGGGTTAACAAGAAAATGGAAGTTTGGGGTTTCCAGGTTTCAAAACCCTTGTTTAAGTGTTGCAGTTCTTTGTTCTTCCCATGCTCTCTGCTGCATCGAGTTGGAGTGGGATTTGGGAGGTTGCAGAGGGGGTGTAGATGGGTCATTCACCGGAGTTTGGTCGATGATGTTGGTCGGGGATGAGAGAAATTGGAGTTGACGAGGTCTTTGCCAAAGTTTCAGGGACAACGGTGGACGGAGGCGTGTGGATGTGGCATTGACAGGTTTGGGAAGATACCTGTTATCTGTTCCAGGTTTTGTTGAAGTGTGCCAAGTTCGGTTCCAGGTTTGAAGTCCAACAGCTCGGTTTCGATTCGTGCCATACGAGATCATCTGGGTGGTTGGAGTTATTTAGGGGGTTGAAGGTGACATGCGGGAGGTCTCGGGGGGTGGTCAGAACACTAGCGGCAACGTGCAGGTGCACGACCATGTTCAACGTGCATGTGGTATTAGTTTTGTACTCGGGTAAATCTCGTTATGACTCGAAGTATGGGATGTTTTTACTCGAAGTAAAGTGAAATTGCCTCGGGTTGGAACAATGTTACAGTTTTTTTTTTTTTTTTTTTACTTTCCAGAAACCTGAAGGTTGGTTTTTAAAATTTAAACTGAAGTTTTTTATGGAATTCAAAATTTTGAACTAAGCTTTAAACCAAGTTTGAATCTGACTTTAAGTAAGTTTAAACCTAGGATTTGTAATAATTTAAATTTTGAAATTTGAATCTAGTTTTAACAACTTTTAAAGTATAAAAGATTAAGTTTTAAAAACAAGTTTTAAAAAGTGTAAACTAAAAATTTAAACTAAGTTTAAATCTGAATTTAAATCTGAATTCAAGAAATTTGAATCTGATTTTAAAATATTTTAAATTTAGTTTTAATAACCTTTTAAAATATAAAAAGAATATTGGTTTTGAAATTAAATTGGAATTTTAAAATTGTAAACTATATGCTCTAAAACAAGTTTGAAATTAGGATTTTAAAAATTTGGAATTGGGTTTGAATTTCAGTTTTAAAATGAAATAAGTTTTTAAATTTAATTAGTTTTAACTATTTTAGAAATGGTTGATAATTTGAGTTTTGACATGAAGATGAAAAATGTAAGTAAAATTTTAAAGAATTAAGTTTAAATTTAAAATAAAAGATTCAATCTGTATTTCAGTTTTGAAGTTAAGGAAATTTTTGAATTTGTTTTTAAATGCTTTATTCAAGTAAGAGATGTTTTATCTTAAAAATAAATAAATAGAATTTAATGATTTAGACTCATTAAATTATTAAGTCGATAAATCAAATAATTAATGAATGATCAAATGAAAATAATAAATACTTAGTGAAAATAATTAAGAGAAGATAATTAAAGGTTAAGGATTGATTTATCAAATATTTGAGATTAATTACTTTAAAGAATAATTAATTAATGTGGTTAATTAATTAAGAGAACTAAATCGATTAAGGTTAATTAACTTAAAGTGATTAAGAAATCATTATTAATTAGGGAATAATTAATTATTGAAATTAATTAGAGGAATAATAAATCTATTTATTAAGGACAATTAATTTTAACTAAGATTTAATTAATCAATAATTAAAAGTTTATTATTTAAAGTAATTAATTGAGGAATATGTAATTAAGATTAATTAATCACAATTAAAGGATAATTAATTAAGATAATTAATTTAGTAAATGATTAATAAATGAAGATGGTTAAGACTTAATTAATTATAGTTAGTGATAATTAATCATTGATTTAAAGATTACAAATAGAAGTAATTATGTGGGTAATAAATTTATAACCACACGGTTTATTCATCTTAATTAAAGATGTTTAATTGTTAATGAATGTTGTGTGATGGATTGATATATTTGATATGTGATGCTATGTGATGCTTTATACTGAGCTGTTATATCTGTGATGTATATATTGTTATATGGATATGCAAACCTCTTTACTTGTAAAACGACATTTGGATTTCGATGCGACAGGGAGTCGGATTCCATTTGGTTATCCGAAACCCACATCGAATTCTAATAATTGAATCTGTGCTGATTGATAATGTGGCACTCTTATTGTGTAAAACCCCTGGACCACACTTATACACACACAAATATGGATTGCACGTGGAAATTAGTTAAGTCACAGATTTTGAAATTGTTTTAAAATTAAATTTTTAAATCCAAAATAGTTTTTGAACTAGAATTGAAGTTTTTGAAAAATGGTTATTTTTAAATAACTTGATTGAGTTTTGAAATTTAAATAATTGGATTTAAATTTGAATTCAATATTTGAAATTGAATTCTATAATTTGGGAACTAGGGTTTAAAAAGTTATTCAACTTATAGATGGGTTTATATGGGTTTTAAAAAAAAAAAATCATTTCAAAAGTGATGTTTTGGAATTTAAATTTAACCCGAAGATCTTAACTTGTATTAATGAAGTCGGATTTTTCCAAAAAGAAAACTATTTGTTTTCAAACGATTGAAGCTTTCACATAAGAATGAATTTCCAATTTGTGATAAAGGGTTTCGAGTCTAAAAATGAAAATAATTTTCCAAGTTTTAGATAAATCTTTGGAAATGTGTTTTGAAAGCTATAAATCTTTAATTTAAAGATTAAATTTGGTTAATCCAAATCGAATGAGAATTGTTTTGAAATCTATGAATAGATCTTTGTGAAATTTGGTGAAACTTTGTGAAATTAATCTTTTTATTTAAAGATTTAAAATGGTAATTTGTTTAACCATTTGAAAGAAAGTTTTGGATTTTATAAGTTGTGACTTAGCTAAAATCCCATATCCATATGTTTTAAAATATGGCGCGTACTATTCGGTTTAGCCGGGAGAGGACCTTGTGTCATATAACCCATTCCGAATAGTGATACGACGTTATGGATTGCATTTGAAGACCGGTGGTGAAGACCGGGTATTTGTGAGAACGATAGGATAACCTATCGATTGACTCTGCACTGAGTTGCTCCGGTATAGAGTTCTCCTTAGTGATGGGAAGTCCGATCGGGATTGTGGATACCCGGATTTGCAAGGGCTTCTTCGGAAGTGCCTTCGGTTCTGTTCGAACCCGGAACAGACTTGTATGGTTGTATGTCCGACATTACACTTTGAGATGTTAACTGATTTCTATCAAATACATTTCTGCTTGGTGGCGGAGAATTTATTCTCTTAGCTTAACACCCTTCTCTGAGACGTACGAACTCAGAGGTTTTGTAGTTGATATTTATCAGTGATATTCCCAATTTGGTAATGTGGCATGCTGAGTGCTGCTGTGTGATGATCATTGGTTGATCATTTGTGATATGATCATTTGTTTGATCATTTATCTTTGTGATCATTGCTTTGGTCATCTGTTGACCCAAAGCATGGCTTTGTTGCACAAAGCGTAGCTTTGTGGACGAGACTGCATCAGGACCTCACACCCCGGAAATGGTCGAAACAGGAAAGATGCGGCAAGGTTATGAGGGTCGCTCCCTTTAGGGTGTGTCATTCCCTTCTGGTAAAGGGTGGTATCATGGTATGGAGCCCAGATACCTACCTATGTGGATACTGCAGATCTATTACTTTGTGATACTTTGTGGTTGTTGTTGCGAGCGCTCGGATAAAGGTCCCAAAGGACCGGGGGATGACATATTCGTGTAGTAGTTACCTAGTTACAGAGGTAACCCGGCCTTGTGTTGGCAGAGATCTAACCGTAACGTTAGTTCTCGGGACGTCCCGCCAGAGGCGATCCCATAGATAGTAGGAAGTTCCTTAGCCTGACCATTTGTTGGAAATCCATTCATCCAATACGTGCCTTGTACGGTTTTAGTTGTATTACCTGCCATTCACTTATGGTGGTCACCACTGTTTGGATGGTAGCTATAGTAGGCATAGTTCGGAATGTCTATGTTGGCTAGGATTTATATTCTACTTTCGAAATTGTTTTCTACACTATGCACTAATAATAATATCAAAAATGATTTGATTTTTGCGTAGTAAGCATATTTGACTATCATAAGGAGAAATCTCCTCCAAGTCTGCGTTTGCATTGTGTGTGTGGCGGGAGGCCTTATGGTAGTTTCATTTTCTAAAAAGCATTGCGGATTTCAAATTTAAATTTCTCTATCTGTTTTAAAAGACCAAATGTTTTTGTTTGCTCATACCAGTCCCATGACTGACCTGGAGTTTATTGTTCCTTTCCTAAACTCTGGGTGCCCACTATTTCCCACACGGGCAGTCTAGAGTTGGGGTTTTCAGATAATCTGTAATAGGTGTAGATTCGATAGCTTTCAGCCTTAGGATTTGGCAATCGCATTTGGATCGAGTTGCTTCTCTTCATTTTGATTTGGGAGTTCGAGCTATTCTGGATTGGTGCTTTGGAGATTACCGATACTGGAGTTCTTCCTTGAAGACTATTTTGGAGATTGGTTCCGCTGCTGGTGTTATCTTTTATTTCCGCTGCTATTCTTTGTATCTCTGATAATGGTGATATCTATTGTACCATTCTGTTGTATCATTCATGTTGTATCAGTTATTGTATCAAATGTTGTATATTGATATATGTTGTTCATTTTCTTCCGCTGTGTTATTTACTTAATGTGTTATAAGCTCCGGCGAACCAGGCTCGACGTTTGGATCTGCGGCATTTGAATACGAGTGTCGTATTCGGTGCCGATTTTCGAAGGTCGAGTCAGGGTCGTTATAAGTGGTATCAGAGCTGATGGTTAAAACCTTAGCTCAGGAGTATAACACATTAAGTAACTCATTAGAGATAGGGTGAAGTAAACCCTAGAATGAGTATATCCCTAAGATATCTGTTCGAACGCCTCAGTAAATTCTCTTACTATTCACCGATAGTAAGTATGAGTGCGAGAAGAGAACGAGATAGGGGACGGGGGAGTACCACTACAAATGGTCAATACCCTGCAACAGTGGAAATATCTTTTCTCTATCAATCTCCTTTGATTCGATTTCATATTCTTTTGATTGCTTCGTAGCTGCTCCAGAAAGAAGTTCGGTGTGGTGGTGACCGTACGAATCGTTGTAGGAAATTCTTACTTTGTATCTTCATCGATTTCTTATCATCTTTTCGATCTAAACTCTAATGAATTTGAAATTGAAAAATTAAATAAATTGGAAATTTTAAATTAAGTAAATTTGTTAACTAATATGAAGATTTGATCTATCTATATATTCTTTGGGGACCGATATATTCTACGAACGATTAGTTATCCCTTCGAACTAATCAATGCCCTTGCATATTCGTAGACAGGTGGACTCAAACATCTTGTGAAATAATTGTATGAGTTTGTTCTCATATTGTTGATATTCTGATTTGGGAAACCAAATGCAGAATAAATAGCTCGATTCTGATCTGATTAATCATTTCTTTATCTATTATCTTTTCTTTCTCGTCTTACTTGCAATTTCGAGGACGAAATTCTTTTAAGGGGGGAAATCTGTAACGATCCAGATTTTTTATTAAAATTAAATTGATAGTGTAAATAAATTTTGGAATAAAATTGTAAATTAATTTGGATTTTTCAAATTAAATAGGAATTTTTGTTTATTTGAGTATTTATTTTAAAATTTAATTGAGATTTTGAATTTCTATATTTAAAATCTTATAGATAAAAAGTAACATCCCAAAGTTAACAATTTAAATAAATTATATGTTTTAAACTTTTGGAATCTAATTTCAAATTAAATTGGAAGAAAAATCCTAAACAAATAAAAATGAGCGATAGTAATATATAATTAAATCCCAATTTTATTTTGAGATTAAAATATTGAAATAAGAAATATTGTAAAAAGTCATTTAAGTTTAAAATCTTACATATATATATATATATGTATATATATATATGTATATTACAAATATGAGTAAATTGAATGAATATGTAAAATTAATTTAAATTTGTTCAAAATAAAGTGTGTATGTATAAATGGATATGAAAGTTTATATTTCAAGTTTGAAGTGGAAAATTGAATTTAAATTTGAAATAAATGTTTAAAAAAAAAAAAAAAAAAAAAAAAAAAGTAAGTAGCATTTGAAAGGAATTAAGATGTAATGTATATGTATAAATATTGGTTAAATACTTTTAACATTGCACAAGTATGTATATATACAAAAGCATAAAGATATAAATTTATTTTCAAAGCGTATAAGTTATAAATACAAAATTTATAAATTCATTTGCTTTGTAAACATAAAAAAAGCTGAAATGTAAACATATACACATGAGAGATGGAGTGTAAGAGTTAACAAAATCTAAAAGTTATAATGATTTCTTACAAATGGCATTCAATTTAATTGTTTAAAATAAAATAATAAGATAAAGAAATTTCAAAAACTCTTCATTTTCCCATATGTAATCAATTGATATCTCAGCCAAATCTGAAGAGAAAACAGTAAAAAAGATTTGGCATTTCATAACTATAACACCAAAGAAAAAAAAAAATCAGAACAAAACAATAACATTCTCTCCTCAAATCTGAAAATGCAAGATCAATCTCAGGTAAGTTTTTAACATCAAAAGTAATGAATTTTTGGTTTCAAAAATCAAGTTTTACACAAACAAATTTCAAAACTGCAGTTTAAAATCAACTACTGCAGCAAAATAATCAAGAAAGAAAAATTGCTTCAGCCTGGGAAGCAAGTGCAGGGTTTCTGAAAGTAAATAAGGCAAGTGAAATATCTTTTTAAAATTCGAGTTTGATATTAGTAATCAGTAAATAAAACAAACATTTAAACAACTCTATCATTTTTATGCTGAGGGGATGATTACCCAAACCAAAGAAGACCTGAGAAACAAAGGCAAAGATTGAGAACTGGGAAAACAAATGCCCAGGCAAACCATTGCCTCTGTCCCCTGTCTCTGCTTCAATCTTGTGAGCAAACACTTTCACCTCTGTTTTATGTTTTGATGCTTGTGAGAATGATGTTGTGCTTGCTTAAACTTTGTTCTGGAGATGTTATTGATGTGCTAGTGTACTTGAGTATGATTTGTTTTCTAAACTACCTGGAAGTTTGAACATGCAATAGAACCTGTTACAATTGATGATACTTCAGAGAATTTAGTTGTGTTATGGTTGCATGTAAAAAGTTGAGTAACTTCATTTCTAAAACTCAAAAAAAAAAAAAATATATGGCTGCATGTGTTGTCTCCCTGAGTGCCTCTGTCCATTGCCACTGTTTCCAGGTTCCTATTCAAATTTAAAAAAACTCCAAACCCTTGATTAATTTATGTTTTAAACTTAAGTTGTAAATTAAACTGAGTTGTTTTTCATCTTAAAGTTAGATTAAAACTTTACTTAAGCTAAGGGTATTTAGGTATCTGGAAATATTCAGAAAAAAAGAAAAAAATGATGATGACAGTTGAAAAAAAAAAAATGTGTCAAGAATCCAAACTTTGAAAATTTATAAATTCAGGGTTATAACTTGAATTCATAAGCTTTAACTTGATTTTTGAACTAAAATCATATTTTATAATTTGGGATTAAGTGGGTTTTCTGGGTTAACAAGAAAATGGAAGTTTGGGGTTTCCAGGTTTCAAAACCCTTGTTTAAGTGTTGCAGTTCTTTGTTCTTCCCATGCTCTCTGCTGCATCGAGTTGGAGTGGGATTTGGGAGGTTGCAGAGGGGGTGTAGATGGGTCATTCACCGGAGTTTGGTCGATGATGTTGGTCGGGGATGAGAGAAATTGGAGTTGACGAGGTCTTTGCCAAAGTTTCAGGGACAACGGTGGACGGAGGCGTGTGGATGTGGCATTGACAGGTTTGGGAAGATACCTGTTATCTGTTCCAGGTTTTGTTGAAGTGTGCCAAGTTCGGTTCCAGGTTTGAAGTCCAACAGCTCGGTTTCGATTCGTGCCATACGAGATCATCTGGGTGGTTGGAGTTATTTAGGGGGTTGAAGGTGACATGCGGGAGGTCTCGGGGGGTGGTCAGAACACTAGCGGCAACGTGCAGGTGCACGACCATGTTCAACGTGCATGTGGTATTAGTTTTGTACTCGGGTAAATCTCGTTATGACTCGAAGTATGGGATGTTTTTACTCGAAGTAAAGTGAAATTGCCTCGGGTTGGAACAATGTTACAGTTTTTTTTTTTTTTTTTTTACTTTCCAGAAACCTGAAGGTTGGTTTTTAAAATTTAAACTGAAGTTTTTTATGGAATTCAAAATTTTGAACTAAGCTTTAAACCAAGTTTGAATCTGACTTTAAGTAAGTTTAAACCTAGGATTTGTAATAATTTAAATTTTGAAATTTGAATCTAGTTTTAACAACTTTTAAAGTATAAAAGATTAAGTTTTAAAAACAAGTTTTAAAAAGTGTAAACTAAAAATTTAAACTAAGTTTAAATCTGAATTTAAATCTGAATTCAAGAAATTTGAATCTGATTTTAAAATATTTTAAATTTAGTTTTAATAACCTTTTAAAATATAAAAAGAATATTGGTTTTGAAATTAAATTGGAATTTTAAAATTGTAAACTATATGCTCTAAAACAAGTTTGAAATTAGGATTTTAAAAATTTGGAATTGGGTTTGAATTTCAGTTTTAAAATGAAATAAGTTTTTAAATTTAATTAGTTTTAACTATTTTAGAAATGGTTGATAATTTGAGTTTTGACATGAAGATGAAAAATGTAAGTAAAATTTTAAAGAATTAAGTTTAAATTTAAAATAAAAGATTCAATCTGTATTTCAGTTTTGAAGTTAAGGAAATTTTTGAATTTGTTTTTAAATGCTTTATTCAAGTAAGAGATGTTTTATCTTAAAAATAAATAAATAGAATTTAATGATTTAGACTCATTAAATTATTAAGTCGATAAATCAAATAATTAATGAATGATCAAATGAAAATAATAAATACTTAGTGAAAATAATTAAGAGAAGATAATTAAAGGTTAAGGATTGATTTATCAAATATTTGAGATTAATTACTTTAAAGAATAATTAATTAATGTGGTTAATTAATTAAGAGAACTAAATCGATTAAGGTTAATTAACTTAAAGTGATTAAGAAATCATTATTAATTAGGGAATAATTAATTATTGAAATTAATTAGAGGAATAATAAATCTATTTATTAAGGACAATTAATTTTAACTAAGATTTAATTAATCAATAATTAAAAGTTTATTATTTAAAGTAATTAATTGAGGAATATGTAATTAAGATTAATTAATCACAATTAAAGGATAATTAATTAAGATAATTAATTTAGTAAATGATTAATAAATGAAGATGGTTAAGACTTAATTAATTATAGTTAGTGATAATTAATCATTGATTTAAAGATTACAAATAGAAGTAATTATGTGGGTAATAAATTTATAACCACACGGTTTATTCATCTTAATTAAAGATGTTTAATTGTTAATGAATGTTGTGTGATGGATTGATATATTTGATATGTGATGCTATGTGATGCTTTATACTGAGCTGTTATATCTGTGATGTATATATTGTTATATGGATATGCAAACCTCTTTACTTGTAAAACGACATTTGGATTTCGATGCGACAGGGAGTCGGATTCCATTTGGTTATCCGAAACCCACATCGAATTCTAATAATTGAATCTGTGCTGATTGATAATGTGGCACTCTTATTGTGTAAAACCCCTGGACCACACTTATACACACACAAATATGGATTGCACGTGGAAATTAGTTAAGTCACAGATTTTGAAATTGTTTTAAAATTAAATTTTTAAATCCAAAATAGTTTTTGAACTAGAATTGAAGTTTTTGAAAAATGGTTATTTTTAAATAACTTGATTGAGTTTTGAAATTTAAATAATTGGATTTAAATTTGAATTCAATATTTGAAATTGAATTCTATAATTTGGGAACTAGGGTTTAAAAAGTTATTCAACTTATAGATGGGTTTATATGGGTTTTAAAAAAAAAAAATCATTTCAAAAGTGATGTTTTGGAATTTAAATTTAACCCGAAGATCTTAACTTGTATTAATGAAGTCGGATTTTTCCAAAAAGAAAACTATTTGTTTTCAAACGATTGAAGCTTTCACATAAGAATGAATTTCCAATTTGTGATAAAGGGTTTCGAGTCTAAAAATGAAAATAATTTTCCAAGTTTTAGATAAATCTTTGGAAATGTGTTTTGAAAGCTATAAATCTTTAATTTAAAGATTAAATTTGGTTAATCCAAATCGAATGAGAATTGTTTTGAAATCTATGAATAGATCTTTGTGAAATTTGGTGAAACTTTGTGAAATTAATCTTTTTATTTAAAGATTTAAAATGGTAATTTGTTTAACCATTTGAAAGAAAGTTTTGGATTTTATAAGTTGTGACTTAGCTAAAATCCCATATCCATATGTTTTAAAATATGGCGCGTACTATTCGGTTTAGCCGGGAGAGGACCTTGTGTCATATAACCCATTCCGAATAGTGATACGACGTTATGGATTGCATTTGAAGACCGGTGGTGAAGACCGGGTATTTGTGAGAACGATAGGATAACCTATCGATTGACTCTGCACTGAGTTGCTCCGGTATAGAGTTCTCCTTAGTGATGGGAAGTCCGATCGGGATTGTGGATACCCGGATTTGCAAGGGCTTCTTCGGAAGTGCCTTCGGTTCTGTTCGAACCCGGAACAGACTTGTATGGTTGTATGTCCGACATTACACTTTGAGATGTTAACTGATTTCTATCAAATACATTTCTGCTTGGTGGCGGAGAATTTATTCTCTTAGCTTAACACCCTTCTCTGAGACGTACGAACTCAGAGGTTTTGTAGTTGATATTTATCAGTGATATTCCCAATTTGGTAATGTGGCATGCTGAGTGCTGCTGTGTGATGATCATTGGTTGATCATTTGTGATATGATCATTTGTTTGATCATTTATCTTTGTGATCATTGCTTTGGTCATCTGTTGACCCAAAGCATGGCTTTGTTGCACAAAGCGTAGCTTTGTGGACGAGACTGCATCAGGACCTCACACCCCGGAAATGGTCGAAACAGGAAAGATGCGGCAAGGTTATGAGGGTCGCTCCCTTTAGGGTGTGTCATTCCCTTCTGGTAAAGGGTGGTATCATGGTATGGAGCCCAGATACCTACCTATGTGGATACTGCAGATCTATTACTTTGTGATACTTTGTGGTTGTTGTTGCGAGCGCTCGGATAAAGGTCCCAAAGGACCGGGGGATGACATATTCGTGTAGTAGTTACCTAGTTACAGAGGTAACCCGGCCTTGTGTTGGCAGAGATCTAACCGTAACGTTAGTTCTCGGGACGTCCCGCCAGAGGCGATCCCATAGATAGTAGGAAGTTCCTTAGCCTGACCATTTGTTGGAAATCCATTCATCCAATACGTGCCTTGTACGGTTTTAGTTGTATTACCTGCCATTCACTTATGGTGGTCACCACTGTTTGGATGGTAGCTATAGTAGGCATAGTTCGGAATGTCTATGTTGGCTAGGATTTATATTCTACTTTCGAAATTGTTTTCTACACTATGCACTAATAATAATATCAAAAATGATTTGATTTTTGCGTAGTAAGCATATTTGACTATCATAAGGAGAAATCTCCTCCAAGTCTGCGTTTGCATTGTGTGTGTGGCGGGAGGCCTTATGGTAGTTTCATTTTCTAAAAAGCATTGCGGATTTCAAATTTAAATTTCTCTATCTGTTTTAAAAGACCAAATGTTTTTGTTTGCTCATACCAGTCCCATGACTGACCTGGAGTTTATTGTTCCTTTCCTAAACTCTGGGTGCCCACTATTTCCCACACGGGCAGTCTAGAGTTGGGGTTTTCAGATAATCTGTAATAGGTGTAGATTCGATAGCTTTCAGCCTTAGGATTTGGCAATCGCATTTGGATCGAGTTGCTTCTCTTCATTTTGATTTGGGAGTTCGAGCTATTCTGGATTGGTGCTTTGGAGATTACCGATACTGGAGTTCTTCCTTGAAGACTATTTTGGAGATTGGTTCCGCTGCTGGTGTTATCTTTTATTTCCGCTGCTATTCTTTGTATCTCTGATAATGGTGATATCTATTGTACCATTCTGTTGTATCATTCATGTTGTATCAGTTATTGTATCAAATGTTGTATATTGATATATGTTGTTCATTTTCTTCCGCTGTGTTATTTACTTAATGTGTTATAAGCTCCGGCGAACCAGGCTCGACGTTTGGATCTGCGGCATTTGAATACGAGTGTCGTATTCGGTGCCGATTTTCGAAGGTCGAGTCAGGGTCGTTATAAGTTCAGTTAATAGATCAACGGAATTCTTGTGTAAGCAATAATAATGCACAAGTAAAAGTGGCAGCAAACATTTAAACAACTATAACAACACTAACAAAAAAAACTGCCTTTCAACTTCATCCCATCCCCTCTGCTATACACTTCCACTCACAACCACACTCCTACACACTACAACACTTCCTCATTTTCTCTGTTTTCATCTCATCCACACTTAAGTACTACATCACACCCCCTACTTCCTATTGCCTGTCAACAACATACACCATTAGCTTGGTCAAGTACTACACTTAAGTACTACACTATTTTTGGGTTTTTGTCCAATGTTGCACCGTTTGTACTGAGCCAGAAATCAAGTAATATGAACAAGTTGCTCGGACATATCTAGCCTTAAATGTCCACCTCCTCCGAATGCATTTGATTCTACTATTTTTCTTAATTATCTCATTCGGGTATTGTTAAATCCATAATCTTTAAAGTTTGTATGTGCACACACCTATCAAGTTAAATCCAAACATTTTATAATGGTTTTTTCAATAAATATTGCTTGATGTTAATAGTATGTACCAATTTTGCACCATTAATATCCAACAAAAGCTATATTGCAGTATACCTTTAAGTTATTACCTCATCGGTAGGTGTACATTATGTATGCTTAATCTATGATTGATTTCACCTAGAATATATGAAAACAAAAGGATATTGCACATAGCCTCGTTATCATAAATAAGCCAAGTACAGGTTTGGTTCTACTCAGTACTCAGGCAAAAGAGATGTCTGCGAATGCGGCGAGTGTTTCTGCTAGTAATCCAACATTGATTAAACGAGTTAATTATATGCATTCTAACTGTTATAACTATTAAATAAATTATATGCATTCTAACAACTGTAATTCCTTTTATTGTCTGCTTCAAAACCAATCCCCTGTCAACTGCACATTCACATCACATCACAAAAACTGTAACAGTCTTGTTCTGACTGCTCCGCAGCCTTCAACTTCCCTTTCATCCACCATTTACACTTCCAACCTGGTTCCCTTGGTACCAGTAAGCCATAAAACACAAACTACAAACCTGCCCGCACTCCAACAACATTTCCATATTTCCTATTCAAACCAATCACTACACATTTCATTTCCTCTTCAAACCAAATCACAACCATAACACTGTCAGCATAATTCAACTATCCCGACCAACCTCTCTAACTCCACATTCTTCAATGAACTCCAGCGTTACAAACTGCCTCCCACTTCCTATTCACCAACTCTACCACAAACCACCAGTATCAACCACTCCAACCACCAGTAAACACTCCAGTAACCACTCCAGTTCCCTACCAAACATTCCAGTCCCCTACCATTTCAGTCCCCTCCCCTACATCATAACCAAATTATTTTACCACCCATTAAACCCAATTAGTACGATACACACATAAATTTTTTTAGCTAATCAATTTTTAGTTTATTGGACCTCCATTCATCGTTCAGGCACATTGATCATGTTTTTTGTTTTTTGATTTTGTCCTTGAATTTTGACTTTACTTCCTAGTATTTGATCAATTGTCGATTATCTTGTAAACAAGACAGACCAGGACAAAATACACATGCATTTCCATATGCAAATTTCATATACATCAAACAAAAGAAAATCAGCAATATATGCAAAGAACAAGTCAGAAATATCAATACCTCCGACTAAAGATATCGTATCAAACCCTTTTGATGGCTCACATAACCTCCGACTCCAACATCCCCAAAGGTCTCGGTAAATTGTCTGTTGAATGACTCCGTAATAAGTTGTTTCTGCTTCCTTAAAATTTTTACCTTCCCACTCGCTCTAAATTGTGTAATTGCTCTCATGCATACACCACTATCCTGTGTTCACTTTCGCTCTTCATAACTCTTCGGAGAAAATAAAAACCCATTCACTTGGTACTTCATATAACTACGGGCAACAAACTTCGACCCGTTAACTAACCACCAAAGAGTTGAGTCAACATCGACGGTCTTCAACAACTACAACAAACACAATAAGTAAAAAAACATTGTCAAGGAGGTGTATGGCCAACTTGAAAATACGTTAAATATTTAATACATATACCTCCTCACGTAACCAAAAAGTGAATTTTTAATAGCTTCTCCAGATGTACCCCCCGCCTCGAGTTTGAGATTTGGTGCTTTGAATATAGGAGTTATACCTCCTACGAAAAACACACAATAAATACTATATATATGAATTGATTTACAATAATAAGAATTCAGAACAAATTCATGAATTTACTTCTTCCATTCATCCTATCCGTCGTACTTATCAAGGACCCATTTACGCACTTGTTGAAATTGCACTTGAGTTAACGTTATATCTTTACCATTATCTAGTGCTATTTCATCAGCAAACTCATCATCCTCGTCTAAAAACGCTTCACGGGTATGTTTATGAGTGCCATCACCTCCTTTTGGCATATACTCCATGCAGTAAAGACTAGTTTTTTGCACAATATATCCTTCTGCAATACACCCTTCAATATATCCTTTGTTGCGCACATATCCTTTATATGTTTTCATCAACCTATGAAGATGAATAATTGTAAAATGTAGACATCAATAGCTATTTAAATCGAATAATTATATACATAACTAAAATTAGTAATTTACCGTTCAAATGGGTACATCCACCTATATCTAACAGGACCAAAAATCAATGCGTTATCGGTTAAATGAACCATAAGGTGAATACTGATATCAAAAAATGCAGGCGGAAAATGTTTTTCAATGATACACATTGCTTCTACCAAACTAGCCTTTGCTTTTAGAAGATGTTCCCTGTTGATCACCTTTGAGCACAAAATGTTATAAAAGAGACTAATGCGGTGAATAACATTCCGTAGATCCTTATGTTGCGGAAAACAATGCTGAAGCAACACCGGAAGTAAATGTTGCATTATGACATGGTAATCATGTGACTTTATATTTTTTAGTTCAGGAGGATTGATGCTCACATTGTTATGGAAGTTCGAAGAGAATTTGCTCGGCACTTTCAAATTTTTCAAAACGGCGCAAAACCGTATCTTTTTGTGACGACCCGAAATTTTCAACAATTTAAAATGGGATAATTAAATTGATTTCAAATATTTAAAAATTAATTTTTAACTTGAATTCGAGATATCAATATTTACTTGATAATTAAATCATTGAATCATATAGTTTAAATATTGAATTTAATAATTGAAATTGGGTAAATTGTTGAATCTGAGATTCTAAGCCCGTTTAAAATAATTTGAAGGCTTATAAAATTTATAATGATGACACTGAAGATAATAGAATGGTTGAAATTTAATTTAAAGGAAATTTGTTTATTAATACATCGTTTAAATCGATAATTAAAAATAGCCTTCCGATACACAGTCTCGGAATTCGACGAAACCAGTTCCATTGGATCCGTAATAGTTGGTTATTATCGGATTTCAATTTTCGTAGCGTTTGGATTTACCGTTTGCTCGTACGGGTGAGAAACGTGTTGAAATTAAAATCGATAATTTAATATTTTAAATCGATTTAAAGAGCTAACTTCCACGTACGATCAAATCAGCCTCTGAAACACGTTCCAGTGTGTTCGGAATACGGGTAAAACCTTGTAATCGCCTCGCGGCAATCCTTAAGAGGAGTTCGAAGATTTAAATGGCAATTAACGAGACGTTTTGAGAGTTTTATAAAATAAGAAAATTTAAGGTCAATAGTCAAAGATATTTTCATCTACAAGCATACGCTAGAAGCCGTTAGTTCCTTCCCAAACACACCTCTTTCTCTGCTTAAAAATTGTGTCCCTCTCCTTTATTCCAAAATGGAGATCGAATTCACAAAGGAAATTTATGGCCGAACTAATAAAATTGAAAATCTCCTTTATAATCCCTCTCCTTTCCTTCCTCCTTAAATTCGAACCAGATTCCTTTTCACGATCTAAATCCCCAAAATCAATATCGAAATCAATGCGACATGTCATAAAAAAAAATAAGAGAGAGGAAAGGAACCGCGAACGCCATCGCAGGGGAAGAGGGAAGACTAACGGAGTGTCTCGTGCGCGGCAGCGTAGGCCGGATGCGCGACAGCATGGCGATAGGGGAGTGGTTCGACTATGTTGTAGGTGGAGGCGTGTGGAGTCTCGGGGAGGCGAACGATTGGAGCTAGGGTTTCGGAAGCAGCAACGTGGAAGAGTAATGTGGGGTTTCAGATCGCGTTTGACCTGAAGGGTTTCGACCAGAAGAGGGATAGTTGAGGGGAGCACGAGGCTAGGGCAAAGTCGCAAACTTCGAAAGGTAATCGGAAAAGCTAAGGTGAGTAATCTTCACTGATTTGCTGGTGTTGATCGATGCGTTGAATATTGAGTAAATTTCGACTTTGTGGTGAGTTCATTTAAATAGATTTTGCCTCTAAATCCACTGTTTGTTTCTTTGCATTTGTTTTGCCTCAGATTTCATGTTTTACTTTTTAGTTGATATGCATAAATACCTTTGAATATGAGAGTGATCTGATGGTTCGCCATCATCTTCCTGTGGCTGACTTTTATAGTCAGTTCATTCTAGAACTAATTTATTTACCTATTTTGAGTCAACATGTATACATGAAAAGGAAAATAAAATAAAATACAGTTATGTTTAAGTACACGGATCCTTGCATTGGAGTATGATTTCACTAGTAAGTAACTTTGCTTCCATTTTTGATCCCTGTCCTTGCACTGACGTGTACAGACCTGAGATAAGAATATTAACATGATATCCTTGCTAATGTTTGTGTCTGAGTACAGGGAATATATATGTACAGGTAGTTTGGAAAATTCGAAACTGGAATAGATAGTAGTGGTCTTTCATGTTTGAGTTTTGAAAGTTTGGTGATGAGCTATAGGAATTTCGAAAATCTAGAAGGGTTAGTAGCCTGGTATGTTTAAGTTTTGGAAATCTGGTATGTTGAGTTGAGTGTTTCGAAATCTGGAAATTTTCAGAAGCATGGCTAGTATAAAGACGTAAGTATTGAAATTTTGCCGTGTGTAGTTATACATTGTTACTTGACCTTTAACTTGGTAATCATATTTGATATCACTTCATACCTTTACTTCTAATTAACCTTACAAGCAAAAGTATATTATCTGTATGCATGCATTGAACAATAGTGCCTAATCTATACATACTTCCCATTTTACACCTGTATATTTAAATAAAGGGAAGTAAACTATATATAAAAAAAAAGAGTGGACCTGTTAAGGAAATAGGGAAGGGTAGAGAACTGGGAAGGAAGGAAGGAATCCGGAAAAAATGGGCCGAAAAAGAAAAGAAAAAAAAGGGCCGACTTTAATGAATTGATGGACAATTAAAGATAAATTAATAAGTAAATAAGATTAACCATTGATTTATTAATTAAAGAATAATTAATTAATATCTAAGGGATAATTAATCAATGAGATGAATTAATGATTACTTAAGATGAATTAATAAAGGAAGGTTTATTAATTAGGTAAGTATAACTAATGGACATTAAGGAACTAAGGGATAGTCAATAAATGAAGGAAATTAAGGATAATGATGTATGGTCTGTAATTAACTAGTGTTAATTAAGCTCGGTTAAGAAATTAATTTAATTGGTTTAATTAAATTAATTTTAAATGAAGGAATCTAAGTGATTGAGAATAGCAATTCGATTTGAATTAATTAAATAAATTGGAAGTGATCAAGTTGCTTATGAATGGTTAAATGGTATTGGATGCCTTGATTGGGACTCGAAGAGCTCGGGGTCGGGTATTAGGGAATACCCGAAACCACTTCGAATTTTTATAAATTGATACGTGGAAATAATAGGCTGGAATGAAATGATTTAAGCAAATTGGATTATTTTATCTAAGTTTGGTACTTAGAAATTGATGTGTGAAATAAGTGTTGACTATAGCAAATTGTGAATTGGTTAAATTGATATAAGTTACCCGGGTTTATATAAGTTGTTTTGCTTTGGTATTCCATGTTAGTTGGGTTACTCACGCTGGTTTCCAGCCTGACCCGGGTGTTACTTTGTTGTAATGCTCGGGTCAGACCGAGTGTTACAGATTTTCAGGTAAGGACGTTCCGAAGCTCAGGAGTCGAGCTGGATGGCAAGTACGTATAGAGTATTTCCGCTGCAGTATATTATTGTATATCTGAGACATGATAATTGTATATATTCAGTGATTGTATATATGTGAAACTCTGATGTATGTTAAATGTAATCGACATATATAGTATTCTTTTGTAAACGGTTATTATTTATTATTATATTTTATCCGCTGCGAATGTGAGTTGTTGGTGTTTCAGTTCTTCTTCTTCTATCACTATCTTCTTTGTCATAACTATCTGGGATTTTCGGGATCGAAAATTCCGGGTCGTTACACTTTTCTTCTTTGCTCAAAGTGACAGTCGCATTTGGTATGGTTACTTTACTTGTTTCAAGATCTTCTATCACCCATAACTTTTGTTTTATACCCATGATTTTCAAATCCTTCCGTGCATTGATCCCATCTTTTGACATGTCTTTATGGTTCATAATTGTGTTGATCAAATGTTTCGTGACATTCATCTCCGTATGCATAACATCAATATTATGTCGAGTCAAATTTGTTTTCCAATATGGCAAATCAAAGAACTTCGACCTCCTATACCATGAAGGAACTTCTTCATCGATTGTCTTTTCCCTTTTTGACCAATTTTCGGTATGTTTTTACCAACTTTCATTTTTATATTCGCTACCTTTTTTTCAACTTGATAACCAGTCAGTGGTTTTGGAGGACACTTAAGTTCTTGCTCGTTGTTGAAATTTGTCTTATCATATCGAAACTTGCGTCCGGACGGAAGAAATCTACGATGTCCCATGTAAAAAATCTTCTTACTTTCATGGAGATAAACAGATGTACTTTCTTCTCCACAAATAGGACATGCAAAGTAGCCGTGAGTTGTACATCCTGATAAAGTCCCAAGAGCGGGATGATCATGGATTGCCCACAGCACTCTAGCTCTCATTATGAACTCAGATTTCTTAAATGAATCAAATGTAACGACTCCTTCCCATAATTGCTTTAACTCGTCTATCAAAGGTTCTAAATAAACATCAATATCCTTCCCCGGTTGTTTTGGCCCAGAAATCAACAATGTTAACATTGAGAACTCTCTTTTCATGCACAAAGACGGAGGAAGGTTATATGGTACTTCAATTACTGGCCAACAGCTGTAAGGGTTAGTTAAAGAAGCATTCGGGCAGAAACCATCTGTTGCTATTCCAAGCGTGATATTTCATGGTTCAGCAGCAAATGAAGAATCAAAAGAATCTATAGTTTTCCATTGAGAAGTATCACGCGGATGACGCATTACGGTTGTACCGGACTTGGCACGACCATGCCAGGTCATCACTTCTGCTATCCATGGTACAGTATACAGTCTTCTCAATCTAGAAATTAAAGGAAAATGTCTTAAGGTCTTTTGAGGTACCGTGGTAGCTTTTCTCTCTTCGTCGAATGATGTCTTATATCTTGGTGCGTTGCAATTTGTACACGAAACTTTGTTCGCATTATCTTTCCAGTACAAGATGCAGTCATTAATGCATGCATCATAAGTTATGTAATTCATCCCAACTTGCTTAATGATCTTCTTCACGTCGGGGTACTTTGACGGTAGCGTGTTACCTTCGGGGAGTAACTCCTTTATGAATTCGAGTAGTGCAGTCACACCATTGTCTGGAAAACCGTATTGGGTCTTCAAGCTATTCAGTTTCGCAATGGCATACAACTTTGTAATCTCTTTTGGACAAGAAGGATACAATGGCTCTGTTGCAGTTGCACTATCAAAAAATGATTTATCCGTAAACTGCTCACCAATATTAGCATTATCATGCAACTGACTTGTAGGTTGAAAATGGTGGAATCTATCTGCATCATTGATCAAATCCTCCATCCTAATATGTTCGGACTCATTAGTATTTGTGGCATGACTAACCGGTTGTTGTTTTGGCTTCTCCGGTATTCTTTCCCCGTGAAAACACCACACGGTATATGATTGAACAATACCATATCTAAGCAAATGAAAATGAATGTCATTTAATTTGAATGTGTCTTCATTTTTGCACCGCGTGCAAGGGCATGAATACTTTTCCTTATTGCCACCGTTTTCAGCAACAAATTTAACGAAATTTCTCACACCTTCCACATATTCTGTATTTCTTCGATTAGATTGATTCATCCATTGTTTGTCTATACTAAAAGACATACTGAAATAAAATAACAAGAGCTAATAAGAAATCATGGGTAACAATATCTTATGGCTTTCCACCAAGTTCAACTCTGATATTAACTAAACAGATGTATATTCTTCTGATTTCACTTGAAATTTAACATTAGCATCAAACTGTTTTCAAAAAATTTGCCATTACAACGACGCCATTTTGTAGCACCAGAGTAATGTCTATGCATTACCCCTCTCCTGATACTTGGCTTGCGCCATTAACAACAATTTTATCCACTTACTAAATATGGTCTCATATTTAGTAAAACAAAATTCATTGCATCAACTTATACCGTAGCAGTCACTATAAGCAGCTATGTCTAACTAGCATGCAGTACAGTACAACATTTAGGCTTTAGTAAATATGAGAATGCACACTACAACACTACTTCTCTTCCATATTGCAATGTTTGGCTAATGATACACCACACGTACGGGGACGTGTTAGATTATCTCACATTGTACAATTTGTAAAACAAATCATATATAAATGTAAAAAGATCATCCTTTGCATAACCAATTGTTTCTTGGTTCTCTAACACTGTACACTTAAAACATCAAATATGTATTCTGATGGTTCAGATTAGAAGGTGCCTCTCTACTTTGGCAAACTATTAAAGAGTAGTAGATATTGACTATAATCAATCACCAAAAGCTTAATGAAACATCAATCCTAAAAGATGAAGATAATGATGGAACTCAAATGACAGCTTATATGGTAACACTAAACAAACCCATAAGAAAGCATTATTGGGAATAAACTGTTCCTTAACTTGTGTTGCATCCCTTTCTTTATTATTCTAAACTACAAATATAAGCATGTAATCTTTTCCTATTATTCAACCATAGAAACGAATGGATTCACCGTGTACAGACAAGCAGTCGTTGATAATACATATAAAGCACTGAGTAGAAACACACATGCTTGTTTTCCAAATAATTTACTGATTTCTATTAATCATGTGTGGATTACAGATTAATTTGTTATCATTGCATTTGACAATCTTTTAACTAAGTTGTGATAAGTCAATTTTCAAGGTGACTGTAACATTCGTCCTAAATCTCTTTTCAGCGACATGGGACAAACAAAAGGTGGCAAATTTTTGGCCGAGTAGAATCGGAAAATCCTTGGTACATAGTTAAAAGTTTATCTTATCACCATGAAGATATTCACGTTAAATTTGAACCAGGTTCTTCAAGACTTAGCCGAGCAACGTATGAAGGTAAAGGTTCTTTTAATTCTACACATAAGTACTGTGATATAACAATACACCGCAAATACATGTACGCAAAGTTTCCATTTCAATTGACAACAAGTATTATTACAAAACAAAGCTTACCTGGCAGTTATGCGCTCTCTTCAATTATGCCAATGAAACACGAGGAACCAAATATCAAAGATACACAGATCTGAGATAATTAAGATTTCAAATTAGATTTTGTAATACAAGTATGAAACAAAATCAAATTTAAAATAGAAATCAAATAATTAAAAACGAGTACCCAACCTGGAGTAGGTATTCGATAAATTCACGTTGTAATACTTCTCCGAACACAGATCTGAGAGGGCCACTGATTGGCGTTGAATGAAGGAAGAACTGGTGCGGCTGGAAGGAAGATGAGTTCGCAGCTGGACACGATTAGGTGGAAAGATGGGTTCGCGGTTGGATGGAAGATGATTTCACGATTAGATGGAAAGATGAGCGGGTTGAAGCAAATCGAACTGGTGGAATTGGGGTATTTTTTTGATTTAGGTTTTCTTTTCGTTAAAAGAGGACGAAACGAATATCAAAGGAAAGGAGGGAAGGAAAAGTGACGGGCCAATTCTTTTTGGCTCCTAGCGAATATTTGGCACAAAATTAGCGCCATTATTTGCCATAACATTTACGACGGTTACAAACCGTTGCTAATTAGCCACGGTTGAAAACCGTTGCTAGTTGGAACGAAGCGCGCCAAAAATTATGGCGCGAAAGGATGAAATTCACCGCCATCATTTGTCTCCAAAGAAGCTACGGCTAATAACCGTTCCCAATTAGAAACGATAAAAAACCGTTGCTAACTGAACCAAGACGGTGATTAACCGTTTCTAAATGGCAACGGTTAATTACCGAAATTAATTATTGAAATTATTTGAATACAACTTGGAAATCTATTTAATCTGAAGTGGTTTTAAATTGATAATTCAAACATGGATTTGAAATTGGTATTGATTAAAGGGTTAAATGAGAACTTGAATTTAAAAACAATTTTAGTTGGTTGATTTGAAAAAAAAACTGGACATGGTCTAGATGTGTTGAAATAAAAGAAATGGCTTAATGTTGATATTAATTTACATTTAATTTATTTAATATAAAATGTTTAAGGATTTATTATTTTAAATACCCTAATTTCTAAGATTTTCAACTATTAAACTATTTAACCTATTTTAAACTATACTAATCTATATTTAAACCACTTAAACTATTTAAAGTATTTTTAAACTAATTTAAAGTACTTTAAACTATTTTAAACTAATTTAAAGTATTTTAAAGCATTTAAACTATGTTAATATTATAAACTATTTTAATCTTTTTTCAACTATTAAAACCAATTAAGCTATATTTAAAATATTTCAACCATTTAAAACCAAATTTAACTATTTAACTATTTAAAAACCATTTTAAATTATATAAACTATTATAAATTTCAAAGTGGGTAAAACTGAAGTATGTATATTTAAATCCTTGATCTAAAGGCAAATCTGGTTAAATGAAGTTATAAACTAAGTTGGAAATTGAAATGATATTTTCTAATAAATCAATATACTTGAGTAAATATGATGATCTTGAAAAGAGGATTTAACCTATATTTTCGATATGGTTTTGAATGTGAATATGTTTTCAAAAGTTATATGGTTTAAATTGAATATGATATTTTGATATCAGTTATGAAATGGATTTGGAAATGTAAAAGAACCATCCGGTGTCGAATAAGTGTTTGATTGTTAAAGAGACCGGGATCAGATATTGTCATACTCTCTACTAATACCAAAAACCACTTTAACAACTGTGTACGTGGTGGAGGCTTTAGAAATGAAGTAGGATGGTTTGGCGAATGATTCTATATGAGGTATTTCCTGACCGCCGTGAGTTAGCTTAGATGTGACTAAAATAGGAGCTATACCAGGCCAAGTGAGATCTTCATCCTATCGGGCACATTTCTTCGATACTCTATTTTGACTTCATGATTGATTTGGTGGACACCCCTCAATTTTGATTATGGGAGTGTGTCCAAGGTGGGCGGTAGTAGTTGCTATGCGTTATCACCAGTCCGGGAGTGCAATTGGTATATCTACCCTGACATTGCCTCGAGTTCCGTGTTCACATGCCCTATTACGCGTTCTACGAGTTTGGTTTATACCATACCTGTGGAGTGGCCTCAATTGCCCTCCAGTTTACGGAGGAATTACGGTACTGTATAGACTATATGAATATACAAAAATGTGTTAAGGGGGATATGGATAACGCCTTAATGCTATTTTAATATTTTACTTTACTGTAGACACTATTATAATAGCGCATTATACTACATAGTATATAGTTTAACGGATCCTTAGGAGATGGAAATCCCGAACATCTCTTAAGTTATTGCACTCACGTTGGCACTGGATAGGAGATGTCAAAACCCGTAAAGATATCCAATGCCGCTACACTCATATTTATTTACTATCGATTTAACTTACATAATATCTTTTAGTTCTGACTCGAGTGTTTTGTATTTTCAATACACTCGGGTCAACCTGAGCTTATCAGTTTATCGAAGATTGCTTTCTAGAGGACGAAGACGAAGATTTTGTACTACTATTATTTACTATATTTATTCTACTACATCATGTTGTTCCGCTGCATTTAGTTATTATTTATTCTGATTTTATGTAACTCTGATCTGTATTATAAAGGTTATCCAATGTTATTTGTAAACATCTTCATGAACTGTTTATTTGATTATTATATTTTGTCATTTCGCTGCGAGATTCTATACTTATGTTCTTTCTTTCTTTGCTTTTTCTTATTTACCCCATAACAATCTGTAACGACCTGATAATTTTAACCATTCGCATCCGCACATGTCGGACTTGAATTGCTCAAAATACCGAATTCTAAAATAAATTTGGCAAATTTAGAATTTACAACAAATAAATAAATCATAGAATCACACACACAGAGTAATATAATGCAACGGAAGCAAATAAATAGTAGTTCATGAAGCTACTATATAAATACATCAGAGTTATACAAGATACAACAGAAGTACAATACAATAATCAAGTACAATCAGGATACATCACTAGAGTCAACTGGATAACTGGAATCAACTGGATAACTTAAATGAAATAGATAGCTGGATCCTTAAGCAAAGCTCCAACTCTGAAGGTGAGTCTCTAATGTCGTATCACTCAGTCTGACTCGAGCGTAAAGCAAAACACAAAACACTCGAGTAAGGACATACATACTTATACAATGTAAACCAACTCAATTGAACTGTAATATAAGGTACGAGTTACTTAAAGGATGCTTGGGATCGCCCATCCTCTAAGGATCTGTTAAACTATTTACTATGTAGTAATATTTCGCTATTATAATAATATCTATAGTAAAACAAACTTACTTTTAAATAGCGTTAAGGGGTTACCCATATAGCCCTTAACACGTAATAGTGCCAATAGTCTATACAGTGTCGTAACACCTCCTGATCAGGAGGCTACCAGAGGATACTCCATAGGCACGACACAAAACAAACTCATACAAAGCGCGCTAGGGTAGGTGACACGGCACAATCTTGGCAACGCCAGGGTAGATAAACCAATTACACTTCTGGGCCGGTGGTAACGCGTAGCAGCTACTACCGCCCACCTCGAGCCACACCGCCAAATCGAAAGAATCAAAAGTGGCCACCGAATCTATCACAAAGTCCGAATATAATAAAGAAGAAGTGTGTTCGATCAGAGGAGCGACCTCATTAGCCCATCGATTGCTCCTGTTTTAGCCACCTTATGCCAACTCATGGTAGTTGGACTCACGCATATACCTTAATTAAACGTCACCACCATCCTACTTCAGTCTGAAATCTCCACTGCGTACACAGTTATTAAAGTGGTTTTTCGAAGTTGGCAGAGAGCATGATAACTTCCGATCCTGGTCTCTTCAACAACCAACCGTTATTATAACCCATGGATATTATTTCAAAATTATTTATACTTTAAAACCAAAATATCATATCCATTTCAAAACAAAAGTAATAATATATCATTTAAATACCAAAAACAAATCAATGTATCCTTTAAATAAAACCCAAATTTCCAAATCATTGAATATTCCTTCAATTTATCAAACTTGAAATATTCCATTAAATCATCTTAACCAAACCACTTTATAAAGTCATATTCTTAAATCTTCCATTTCAATAAGTTAAAATTAATATATTTGAAGACAATTCTTAATTAAATACAATTTCCAATAATTCCATTTCAAAAGCCATATTACTTTCAAGTTATAACAACTATGAAACCAAACACTTTGGAACATATTTATTTAAACTATTTAAATTCAATGTCAAATAATATTTATTTTAATATGCCAATTAATATTCATTTCAAAGTTGTAGCATTTCTAAGTTCATTCATTTAATTATAAAATTTACAACATATTGTAAATTTCAGCTGCAACATCATTTATAAAGTGTTACGGTAGGTATAATCGTATTTCAAAACATTGTCAAATTCATAAACGGCAGCATTTGTAAAGTGCTGCGGTAGGAATATTTAGTATATATCAAAACCTAGTTCAAATTCAGCAACTACAGCACTTCAAAAATGCTGTAATAGGTATGTTTAGTAATTTCATCACATAGTTTAAATTTTCAGCAATTACAACACTTCAAAAATGCTGTTATCTTCAGTAATTTCAGCACATAGTTTAAATTTTCAGAAATTACAGCACGTCAGAAGTGCATTTATAGGTAACTTTAGTATATTCAAGCCATAGTTCATTAAACTACAACATTTCTGAAACGCTATAATTTCTGTTATATCCTTTAAAATAATATATCTTTAATTTTTCTCATTTTTAGCTTATCAAACTTATTCCACTTCCAAAAGTTTTTTTTGGGTATTACTTAACTTATAAATTTTATAAAAATAACATTTTATTAATAAATATCCTATTTAAATTAAAATTTATTTGTTATGTCAATACTTTGTAAATTGCTTAACTCTTATTTCAAACAATAACTTAATATTTTATTTAACAATTAACTTTCCACTTTATTTAAAATGCCCATAAATCCTTCTATCACGAAATTTACTTGATTTTTCCTTTGCAAACTAAATTTCCAATCTCCAAGTTAAGTCATCTTTAAGTTACAATTTCCATTTTAAAGTCATAATTATTTATTTTACAGAACATAACCACAAATAAAATAATTTATCATAGTAAATATGACCCTCCAATTCTCTATATGGATCTATTTATTTAGATATCAATTAACTATGATTTTTGAGTTAAATAAATTTATTACAAAATGTCCAATTAAATTGTGTTCCATTTTATCAATTCCTACTACATTATTCATTATACAACCATATTCCTTTCAACTAAAATTGATTGCAATTACCAAGTTAGACTTTAAAATTCCATATTAATTAACTTTAATTATTAAGTTATTTATCACAAATAAAGATCTTTAAATAACCATTAAAACCAAATAAAGATTTTTAAATTACAATTTAAACCAATCATCAACTTATAAAATTTTAACTTGCTGAAAGCTAATATCTCTTTATATTTTGAATCATGAATCAAATTTTTGTCAAAATTCCATGTATTTAAAATTCAAAATACCTAATACCTCTAGAAAACTATTATAAAAATTTATTCATGGGCCTGTATAAAATTATCTAACCTAGGTCAAGTGATACGGATCTGTATGATTTCAATCCGTAGTTTAAAAAGAAAAATCCGGGTTCTATGATTTCAAACCCACAACCCCAAGTAAAATAATTACAATAAAAATCATTCAAGCCTATCATTTCAGCTCAAATTGATTTTTCTTTATTCTAGTGTCCATTCGGGTATGTATCATTTCAACCCATAGTGATAGGGAACTTGTAGTGTGAGATACAGTAAATAAAATGAACAGTATATTATATAATAACATATTAGATGATGTAACAAATACATGAACAACATTTAACATTATATAACATATCATAGGCATATATGGACATAGCATATAAATTTATACAATTCAATTGTCATTATTTCATAATAATATAAGTACATATGTCTAGAGTGATAAAAACTCACCTTTTAAAGCTGAAGATAACAATTCTAGACGCAAAGCTGAAACTCCAAAAAGCACGACAAGGCACGACAATATTTTTAATGATGGAGGGTCAAGATCCAATCATGTATACTACCAAATACAACAATTATAAGAATATAATCCAACATAAAGATTTATAGATTAAAACAATGGAAAAGAATGAATCGAATTGACATAACCTTTGCTCTAAACCACAAGTGGGCTCGACCACTATGTAAATAGGCTTGACCACATCATTCTATGCTCGTCCATGATGGTCTTATGCCAACTAGGCTTGGCTAGGGTCATGCAAGGCACGACTAAGGCTTGGGAAATGAGGAGATGGAGGTTACAAGTGACAAGAAGGCAAAAGGCCAAAGGCAAGCAAGGGTTTTGGGGCATTTTGGTTCAGCTTTAGGCTTCTCGTGTGCTCGACTATGTTTGTTTGGGTCAAGTGCAACCTGAACTCACAGCTAAGGGATGGATCATGGCATGGAAGTGATGTTTGGTGGAGTAGTTGTTCGTGGCCGAGCCTAAAGGAGGAAGTGGTGAATGCACATATGGTGATCTAGGCTTTAAACAATATTTTGTGGTGGGGTTTTTCACATGGTGATCATGGCTTAGGTTTTGTGGTGAGGAGAAGGTTATGGAGGTGGTCATGGTGGGGGTGGTGTAGATGGTGGTCGGCTAGAGGCAAGAGGTCGAGCATAAACATTGAAGAAAAAAAAGGAAAATAGAAAAAGAAGAAGAGGAAGGAGAAGCCATGAATTTGCTCTCTATTTTTTTTCTTAGCCGTGAATACGGATGAGGGGATGAGAAATTATTTGCGTGAATAAAAAAGGAGGTGTTAGGGTTTCAACAAGTGAACGGCTAAAGATTAAGGGTTGTGTACGGCTAAGATGTGGAGTGCAAGGCAAATGAAAAGGCATAGTTAAGGAGGAAGAAACATACATATATTTTATTCTTAAATGCAAATGAAAATGAGAAAATGAGATAATGAGAATATTTTGTGCTTGATTTGATAGGGGAATACATGGCTAGAATATGTGAATGGATAGGGTAAGAAATAAAGAGGCTTGGCAATTAAAAGTAAGAAATAAACGCATGTTACCTATGTTTCTTAAATTTCTCCAAGCCATTTATTTGCATAGATTTCTTTCTAGAAATGAAATGAGAGATGAGAATGATTTGATTTCTACGTCAATAGAAAGTGAAATGCACGGCCAAAAGAAAAATGAATGGCTAAGGGGAAGTTTTGGATGGCAAGAAAAGGAAAAGTTTCATTTTCAATTAAAGAAAGAACAACTTATGACCTTTGAATTTCCTAAACCATTTATCAAAAATAAACCAATCAAAAATCAAAAATAAAAATAAAAAATAAAAGTCGAACGAAATAAAATTAGAAAGATGAAAAATAGAAAATAGAAAATAAATTAAGGAAATGAACATAGGAAAAAATAGAAAATAAAATATCGAAAGTTATTGCGTGTAAAACACTGTACTTTATCTAATTCAAAAAGTATAAATCAAAATTCAACGAAACGGAAAGCAAAATTAATATTAAAATAAAATATATTTTCAAAGAAAAAGATTATAATTTAAAAATTCAAATTTAAAATTTTCAACCGTGGTCAAACTTTGACTTTCAGTTGACCAAATACAAAATTTTCAGAAAATGTTTATTTTATTGTATTTGGAAAATAAATTACAAACAAATTCCAAATTTACATTAGAAAATTCCATAAATTTAAGTTTTAAATAATTTAAAAATTGACGTTTTCAAATAAAAATTTAACTAAAATATTTACAAAATTATGGATCGTTACACTCTCCCCGCTCAAAACTTTTCGCCCCCGAAAAGGTGGAAAGTCCGAGTATAGAAACATCCCGAAAGAAAAGGGATTGGAAAACAAGATAAGATAATAAATTTAAAATCATTAAAATCTTAAATTAATAATTGATTTCACCTAAGTTAAATAAATCTTAACTATTTTTTTATTTCATTCCTTATCATCCAATTATCTTAAATCAACAATTTCTAAAATCATGAATTTAGAAAATCATTTATTATGCTCAAATTTTTTTCAATAAATTTAAGTCCTCCTTTATTCCAAATTATTATTAAATTTATTCCACCTAGTATATCTAATCACATATATCAAATATATTTACTGCTACTATAACTATTCCAATTTATTTATGAATTCGTTTAACACCATTTGTATTGTACTTTATTCAATTAACTTTTTATTCTATTTATCTCTATTAAACTTTTTATAACTAAAATTTAACTATATAACATTTATTATAACAATTCAAATTTTATTTAGAAAATCCCCTTTTTATTGTATATTATCCAATTACATCGTTAATTTCTAACAATTAAGGTAAGTTATATTGGAGTGCAATAGAATATTATACAAATAAAGTTTTCTTAATTCAATTATCCAAGCTTAAATATTTATTCATAATTTTGGCTTCATTTTATAATTGTAATCATCCTTTAAGATAAAATTTAACATTTAGATTCTGATTAACTTCAAATTATTTTAGAGATAAATAAATATACACAATATATATTAAATCAATTTCGAATCATATATCACATATATATAAACCAGGTCACACTTTAGAAATCCAAATTAATTTAATTCTCCCAAAGCAAGATTGTAGAAAAACTACAAAATGTCTCTTCACTTCGAAACTCGAAAATGAATGTCGATGATGCTGCAATCATCATCGAAATTATTTTCCAGCGACAAAGAAAAGAGCACTGATTTACAAATAAAAATTCTACTTGAAATACTTTAAATAATACACCCTTTTAAAACTTTAAACACAAAGTTTGAAACCATCGGAATTAAATTCTTAGTTTCTTGTTTTAAATTCATTTATATTTCCAAATTAATTTATAACCATGCTTTAGTCCAATTATTTCAAAGCCAATAATTACAAGACAGAGTCAAATATTATTTCTTAACATCCAAGTCAATTAATTATCAAAATTCAGAAAATTTACTTATATAATTATACAAAATTTATTTCATTTACTAAATTTGAAAACTATACTGTGTCGGTTTGCTCTGTTCAAGTGTTTTGGAGATCCTGTCGATGGCATTGATCAGACGAATCGATCGAAAGTCCAAATCAACATCAACAACTCAAACAACACAACATATAAAACATTTTAAATATAGATTTACACTATACAGAAATAAATTTCAAAATAATGATAGGGATTCAAATTTTGTGGACTCAAATCAAAGGGAATTCTGATTTGAAGATAAGTTGGAACCAAAAGATAAGATGATAAATAGCAGAGTAGGGAGATGGATAAGCTTATATAAATCATGGGCAACCTTAACCGGGTCAACCTTGATTTAAAGAATTTCTGGGAAAATCTACATTCGATCTCAAAAGATAGAATTTGGGATAACAAAAGATATTAGCATCTAAACTGAGGATATATATATATATATATATATATATAAATAAATCTCTGGTGAATCAATACTAATTGTAAAGGAGTTTCACCCCTTTACAAGTCATTTGGAGATTGGCGAGACTGCCAATTCATTATAAAGATCATCCGAAGTGGAGTTATGCGATACTCCAAAATCAAAAAAATATGAATAGTAGGGGACAAGAATGAAATTTGGAATCGCAGGAAACGTTCCAAAATTCAAAGGAAACCGAGTCAAAAGGAAGAGATTCACACTCGAAAGAAAGTGATTCTGTAAATAAATTTACCATATATGCTAAGTTTTTCCTAGAGCCAAAGCTCTGATACCAAATGTAACGGATCACCTGCCAGTGGGGTAACGCCCACCATAGCATACATTGGCACCTGTGTTCTGCCTTTACGGGCAGCCTCTCGACCGCACCAACCCCCGCAGGGACATGTAGGGGTAAGAGTCATTCGCTCGCTACCACACCAAATGCGAGAACCCCTAATCATGCTGCACCCTCCAAGTGCGTAGGCAGACACACATGCCGGACTTGAATTGCTCAAAATACAGAATTGTAAAATAAATTTGGCAAATCTTCGAATATACAGCAAATAAAAAAATCACAGAATCACACACATAGAGTAATATAATGCAGCGGAAGCAAAGATATAGTAGTTCATGAAGCTACTATATAAATACATCAGAGTTATAAAAGATACAATAGATGTTTAATACAATAATCAAGTACAATCAGCATACATCACTGGAGTCAACTAGATAACTGGAATCAACTGGATAACTTAAATGAAATAGATAACTGGATCCTCAAGCAAAGCTCTAACTCTGAAGGTAGTCTCTAATGCTGTATCACTCAGTCTGACCCGAGCGTAAAGCAAAACATAAAACACTCGAGTCAGGAAATACATACTTATACAATGTAAACTAACTCAAGTGAACTATAATATAAGGTACAAGTAACTTAAAGGATGTTTGGGACCGACCATCCTCTATGGATCCGTTAAACTATTTACCATGTAGTAATATTTCGCTATTATTATAATGTCTATAGTAAAATAAACTTACTTTTAAATAGCGTTAAGGGGTTACCCACATAGCCTTTGACACGTAATAGTGCCAATAGTCTATACAATACCGTAGTACCTCCTGATCAGGAGGCTACCAGAGGATACTCCATAGGTATGACACAAATCAAACTCGTACAAGGCACGCTAGGGTAGGTGACACAACACAACTAGGCAATGCTAGGCTAGATATATCAATTACACTTCCGGGCAGGTGGTAATGCGTAGTAGCTACTACCGCCCACCTCGACCCACAACCCCAAATCAAAAGAATCAAAAGTGGCCACCGAATCAATCTCAAAGTCTGAATATAATAGCGAAGGAGTGTGTCTGATCAGAGGAGCGACCTTATTAGCCCGTCGATTGCTCCTGTTTTAGCCACCTTATGCCAACTCACGGGAGTTGGGACCATGTATATACCTTAATTGAACGTCGTCATCATACTATTTCATTTTGCAATCTCCACCGCGTACACAGTTATTAAAGTGGTTTTTGGAGTTGGCAGAGAGTTTGACAACTTCCGATCCCGGTCTCTTCAACAACCAACCGTTATTATAATCCATGGATATTTATTTCAAAATTATTTATACTTTAAAACCAAAATATCATATCCATTTCAAAACCAAAGTAATAATATATCATTTAAATTCCAAAACCAAATCAATATATCCTTTAAATAAAACCCAAATTTCCAAATCATTGAATATTCCTTCAATTTATTAAACTTGAAAAAATTCCTTTAAATCATCTTAACCAAACCACTCTATAAAGTCATATTCTTAAATCTTCAATTTCAACAAGTTCAAATTAATATATTTGAAGACAATTCTTAATTAAATACAATTTCCAATAATTCCATTTCCAAAGCCATATTACTTTCAAGTTATAACAACTCTGAAATCAAAACTTTGAAACACATTTATTTAAACTATTTAAATTAAATGTTATATAATATTCATTTTAAATCATTTAAATTCCATGTCAATTAATATTCATTTCAAAGTTGTAGCATTTCTAAATTCATTTATTTAATTATAAAATTTCCAATACATTGTAAATTTCAGCTTCAACAACATTTATAAAGTGTTACGGTCGATATAGTCATATTTCAAAACATTATCAAATTCATAAACGACAGCATTTATAAAGTGCTGCGATAGGTATATTTAGTATGTATTAAAACCAAGTTCAAATTCGGCAACTACGACACTTCAGAAATGCTGTAATAGGCATCTTTAGTAATTTCAGCAAATAGTTCAAATTTTCAGAAATTACAGCACTTCAGGATTGCTGCTATAGGTATCTTTAGTAATTTCAGCGCATAGTTTAAATTTTCAGAAATTACAGCACTTCAGAAATGCTGTTATATGTATCTTTAGTATATTCAAGCCATACTTCATTAAACTATAGCATTTTAGAAACGCTATAATTTCTGTTATACCCTTTAAAACAATATATCTTTAATTTTTCTAATTTTTAACTTATCAAACTTATTCCACTTCCAAAAGTTTTTATTTGGGTATTACTTAACTTATAAATTTTAATAAAATAACATTTTATTAATAAATATCCCATTTGAATTAAAATTCATTTGTTAAGTCAATACTTTGTAAATTGCTTAACTTTTATTTAAACTAATAACTTAATATTTTATTTAACAATTAACTTTCCACTTTATTTAAAATTCCCATTTCATAAATAAAATCCTTCCATCATGAAATTTACTTCCACTTACCTTTGCAAACTAAATTTCCAATCTCCAAGTTAAGTCATCTTTAAGTTACAATTTCCATTTTAGAATCATAATTATTTATTTTCCAAAACATAACCACAAATAAAATAATTTATCATAGTAAATATAACCCTCCAATTCTCTTTATGGATCTATTTATTTAGACATCAATTAACTATGATTTTCTAGTCCAATAAATTTATTAAAAAATGTCCAATTAACCGTATTCCATTTTATCAATCCCAACTACATTATTCATTATATAACCATATTCCTTTCCAACTAAAATTGATTGCAATTATCAGGTTAGACTTTAAAATTCCATATTAATTAACTTTAATTATTAAGTTATTTATCACAAATAAAGATCTTTAAATAACCATTAAAACCAAATAAAGATTTTTAAATTACAATTTAAACCAATCATCAACTTATAAAAATTTAACTTGTTGAAAGCCAATATCTCTTTATATTTTGAATCATGAATCAAATTTTTGTCAAAATTCCACTTATTTAAAATTCAAAATACTTAATACCTTTAGAAAACTATTATAAAAATTTATTCATGGGCCTGTATAAAATTATCTAACCTTGGTCAAGTGATACGGATCTGTATCATTTCAATCCGTAGTTTAAAAAGAAAAATCCGGGTTCTATCATTTCAAACCCGCAATCCCAAGTAAAATAAATACAATGAAAATTATTCGAGCCTATCACTTTAGCTAATAATGATTTTTCCTTATTCTATTGTCTGTTCGGGTCTGTATCATTTCAACCCATAGTGATAGGGAACTTGCAGTGTGAGATACAGTAAATAAAATGAACAGTATATCATATAATAACATATTAGATGATGTAACAAATATATGAACAACATTTAACAATATATAACATATTGCAGGCATATATGGACATAGCATATAAAATTATATAATTCACTTGTCATTATTCTACAATAATATAAGTACATATGTCTAAAGTGATAAAAACTCGCCTTTTAAAGTTGAAAATAACAATTCTAGACGCACAGTTGAAACTCCGAAAAGCACGACAAGGCACGACAATATTTTTAGTGATGGAGGGTCAAGATCCAATCTTGTATACCACCAAATACAATAATTATAAGAATATAATTCAACACAAAGATTTATAGATTAACACAATGGAAAAGAATGAATAGTATTGACATAACCTTTGCTCTAAACCACAAGTGGGATCGACCACTATGTAAATAGATTTGACCACATCATTATATGCTCAGCCATGATGTTCTTATGGAAACTAGGCTTGGCTAGGGTGATGCAAGGCACGGCTAAGGCTTGGGAAATGAGGAGATGGAGGTTACAAGTGACAAGAAGGCAAAAGGCCAATGGCTGGCAAGCAAGGGTTTCAGAGTATTTTGGTTCGGCCTTAGGCTTCTCATGTGCTCGGCCATGTTTGTTTAGGTTAATTGCAACATGAACTCACGGCTAGGGGATGGATCATGGCATGGAAGTGATGTTTGGTGGAGGAGTTGTTGGTGGTCGAGCCTAAAGGAGGAAGTTGTGAATGCATATGTGGTGATCTAGGCTTTAAACAATATTTTGTGGTGGGTTTTTGTTCATGGTGGTCATAGCTTGGGTATTGTGGCGAGGAGATGGTTGTGGAGGAGGTGGTGGTGTAGATGGTGGTCGGCAAGAGGCCGAGCATAAACATTGAAGTAAACAAAAAAACAAAATAGAAAAAGAAGACGAGGAAGGAGAAGCCATGAATTTGTTCTCTATTTTTTTTCTTAGCCGTGAATAAGAATGAGGAGATGAGACATTACTTACATGAATAAGAAAAAAAGTGGCAGCTAGGGTTTCAACAAGTGAATGGCTAAAGATTAAGGGTTGTGTACGACTAAGATGTGGAGTGCAAGGCAAATGAAAAGGCATAGTTAAGGAGAAAGAAACCTACATATATTTTATTCTTAAATGCAAATGAAAATGAGGAAATAAGATAATGAGAATATTTTGTGCTTGATTTGATAGGGGAATACACGACTATAATAGGTGAATGGATAGGTAAGAAATAAAGAGGCTAGGCAATTAAAAACAAGAAATTAACGCATGTAACCTATGTCTCGTAAATTTCTCTAAGCCATTTATTTGCATAGATTTCATTCTAGAAATAAAACGAGAGATGAGAATGATTTGATTTGTACGTGAATAGCAAGTGAAATGCATGGCCAAAAGAAACATGAATGGCTAAGGGGAAGTTTTGGATAGTAAGAAAAGGAAAAGTCTCATTTTGAATTAAAGAAAGAGCAACTTATGACCTTTGAATTTCCTAAACCCTTATTAAAAATAAACCAATCAAAAATAAAATAAAAATAAAAATAAAATAAAAGTTAAACAAAATAAAATTAGAAAGATGAAAAATAGAAAATAGAAAATAAATTATGGAAATGAACATAGGAAAAAATAGAAATTAAAATATCGAAAGTTATTGCGTGTAAAACACTATAATTTATCTAATTCAAAAAGTATAAATCGAAATTTAACGAAAAAAAAAGCAGAATTAATATTAAAATAAAATACATTTTCAAAGAAAAAGTTTAGAACTGAAAAATTCAAATTTAAAATTTCCAACTGTGGTCAAACTTTGACTTTCAGTTGACCAAAATACAAAATTTTCAAAAAATGTTTATTTTATTGTATTTGGAAAATAAATTATAAATAAATTCCAAACATACATTGGAAAATTCCATAAATTTAATTTTTAAATAATTTAAAAATTAAAGTTTTCAAATAAAAATTTAATTAAAAATATTTACAAAATTATGGGTTGTTACACAATCTGTCCTTTTGAGTGGGTTGAGTCTGACGTGTGTGGCTTATCGTTGATTTAAACCATCCAAAAAGGCAGGTTGTTACAGTTGGTATAAGAGCTTTGGTTTAGCGATAACCTTAGCTTTGTGGGGTCTGACTCATATAAGTTAGGGTAGAAATACCCTAGAATGAGCCGCTGAGTGGATATATATGAGAGAGTGTATTTGTTAGTGTTATAAAAGGTTTTTTGTATTGCATTAATTTGTTCTGTTTAGTATTTATAAATTTTGGTCAGTACATAGGACGCTATGGCATCGACAAGAATTTCTAAACACTTAATAGGATAGACCGACGTAATATTGTTTTGAAATATAGGTAAATGAAATAATTTTGCCTATTATATATTTTGCATATAAAATAATAAATTTATAAATAATATAGTGGGATGTAATATGTTGTTTGTTCGGTAGAGAAATTTTATAAATATTGATTGAAAAATAGGATTTACAAATAAAGCACATATAAATTGGAAGTTTAGAACTGAAGTTCCGGATCCTTGAAAATTTCTTTCGAAAGATTTTGGAATATAATATTAGTATAATTTGGAAGTATATTCCGATATAAATATTTCAATGTGATTTGAAAAAGAATTTTAAAGGAATGTTTTATAGGAAATACTTTCTGTGCTCCCATCTCTGTCGTTGGTAAATAATTTCGATGATGAGTGCATGCATCATCGACGTTCATTTTCGTGTTTCAAAGTGGGAGACCGCTGAAGTAGTTTTATTACACATTTGTTTGATGAAAAAATATTTAATTTCTAAATAGGATTTGATATATAAAAGAGATATGAATATATATATTATTTTGAAATTATTTGAAATGAAACCCCATATTTAGTTCTTTAGTTCTGTAAATTAGAAACTTCAATTATTGTAGTGAAATAAATCTTAACTATTATAATTGGATATGAAGTGTTCAAAGGGAATTATGTTTCTAAGTGAAGAATTAAGATATATAAAAATGTTATAAACTTAAGCGATGTTTGAAGCCAATTATAATTAAAGTAAATAGTGAAAGTGAATACTGCATATGAAAGAAATAAAAGTGAAAAGAAAAGGAAAGAACAAAAATCTAAGTATGAAAGCTTCATAAATGAATATTGATGTTAAAAGGAAATCAAAGTAAATAATAAATGTGGAGTAAACTGAAATAATTAGTATGCAATACTTAAATAATGAATTCATTGATTATTTTATATAATTGAATGGAAAAAGTGATCATGTAAGTAAATGGATGTAAGGAAATGGAAAAAAGCATTGTATGTATAAATGAAAAATGAAATTTTTGTAATAATGAAAATAAATTTATGAAGATAAGCATAGTATGAATGAATGAAACTTCTAAAAACGGGAAAAAAAATAAGAAATTTGATGCTAAGTGATTAATGAAATAAATAAGAAATTGAAAATCTGTAACTTGTAGATATGAAAATTTAGAAGATGTAATTATTGAACATTTGTTAACTAAATGAATAAGATAAACTTGTGTAATATTCAATTACATTCTAAAAGACATATGTATAACTCACTAAAATATTAAAAGTTAAAATGTTAATAAGAATATGTAATAGAATATTATACAAGTAACTTAGGAAATGAAGTGTTCAAGGAAATTATGCTTATAAGTGACGAATTATGGTGTATAAAAATGTTATGAACTTAAGTTAATAATTTGAAAATACTAATAGCTATAATTTAATAAAAAGAGGAATACTAGAAGTAAATGATTATAAATTTAGGTAATATTTGAAGCTAATTATAATTAGAGTAAATAGTAAAAGTGGATACTATATATGAAAGAAATAAAAGTAAAAGGTGAAAATCTTTTATAAGTATGAGTGTTTGACAAATGAATATTTATATAAAAGGGAAATCAAACAAAATAGTAAATGTGAAATAAACTGAAATTAAATGTATATAATACTTCAAAAATGAATTCATTTATGATCCAAATAATTAAAATAGATATAACTTATGTAAGTAAAGAATGTAAATTAATGAAATAAGCCTTATGAATGAATGAGAATTAAAATTTTGTAAGTAATGAACGTGTAATGACATGCCTTTTTGGACGTTTTAAGAAGACACACACGTCAGACTCAAACCATTCAAAAGGGCAAATTGTTATGTAGTAAATAAGAAGAAGAGAAAGAAATAAAACAAAACAGATTCTCGCAGCGGAATGACAAAACATAGTAACCAAATAACAGTTCATGAAGCTGTTTACAAAACATTTGATTATACTTAAACAACACAGAATCAGAGTTACATACAATAGAGATAAATAACAATGCAGCGGAATAGTATGATACAGTGGGAATAATATAATAATAGTAGTACAAATCTTTGTCGTCATCCTTTAGAAATATAGCCTTCAACCCTGAAATGCTCAGCCTGATTCGAGCGAATTGAAATGACAAAATACTCGAATCGGAACTAAATGATCTTATGTAGGTTAAATCAACGGTAAAAATGTGTGTGACGGCATCAGAGATGTTTACGGAATTTGACATCTCCTATCCAGTGTCTAACATAAGTGCAGTTCTTAAGAGAGTTCGGGATTCACATCTCCTAAGGATCCGTTAAACAATCTAATATGTAGTATAATACGCTATTATAATGTTTCTACAGTAAAGTAAATGTATTAAAATAGCGTTAAGGCATAACCAATATCCCCCTTAACACATTTTATATATTCCCGTTATCTATACAGTATCGTAATCTCCCCCGTATTGGTTGTCGTCAGAGGGCACTCCATAGGTTTGGCACAAAACATACTCGTAGTGGTCTCGATAAGGTAAGTGACACGGCACAACTAGGCAATGCCATGGTAGATATACCAATTACACTTCTGGGCTGGTGGTAACGCATAGCAGCTACTACCGCCCACCTCGGAACACACTCCCAAATCAAAATCAAGGGTGGCCACCAAATAAATCACAAAGTTAGAACATAGTATTGAAGGAATGTGCCCAATTGGAGGAATGACCTCACTTGGCCCGTCAATTGCTTCTATTTTAGCCATCTTAAGCTAACTCATGGGAGTCAGGTCCACGTATATATACCTCATATAGGATCGTCGCCAACCATCCCACTTCATTCTTGAATCTCCACCGTGTACACATTTGTTAAAGTGGTTTTGGGTATTGGCAGAGAGTATGACAATATCCGACCTCGGTCACTTTAACAACCAATTGATTATTACACATCAGATGGTTCTTTTACATTTTAAAAGTCAATTCACAATTTATATCAAAATATCATATTCTCAAAATAATAATACTTTCGAAATCATATTCACTTTGTAATCATATTCACCTTTTTAAATCATATCATTCCTGAAATCATAATTTCTTTCGAAAATCATACTTCCAAAATAGGTTAAATTCTAACTTCAAAATCATCATATTCAATTAGTTATAACATTTAAATCTCAACATAGGTTATAACATCATTTAGCTTTAAAATAGATTAATTAGATTTAAAATGGTTTAATTAGTTAAAAAATAAATTATTTGGTTTAAAATAGATTAAAATAATTTATACAGTTAATATTGGTTAAATTGATTTCAAAATAAATTAAATTATTTTAAAATAGATTAAAATAATTTATATAGCTAATATTGGATAAATATTTTAATAAATTTGAAAAATATTAACAATTGGAAATTTTAAAATAATATATTTTACAACAGTTCATATTAAAATATGAATTTGGAATAAATATCAAATTAAACTATACATTGCATTTCAACACATTTAGACTAATTTAAATTTTCAAATCAACAAACCAAATTTCAAACCTTTAAATTTAAAGTTTCGAATAAACTAATGAATTTCATATCGTTTACAGTCCATGTTCAAATGTCAATTCGAATTACTCCAATTTCAAAATATTTTAAGTTATATTTCAAACAAATTCAATAGCCCAATTTCGATAGAATTTCATTTATACTTAAAAATTTAACTTTAAACTTCCGATTAAATTTCTTAAAGCGATCCTTTAAACCAATTCACATTTCAACATACACTTGATTTCCCAATAACAATTAAATTTATATAAGTCAAATTTTATTTCAAAAAATAATTTCATTAAGTTCAAAAATTAGGGATTTTAAAATCATTTAATTTAACCAAACCGGTGTCCGTATATAATTCTCTACCCTATGGTCAAGTGATACAAATATCTATCATTTCAATCCACAATTTAAAATTTTACGGATATATATCATTTCAAACTGCAATCCTGAATTTAATAATAAAATTTATAAAATCGCTCGAGTCTATCATTTTAACCCATAACGGTTTTTCTCTAATCTATAGATCATTCGGGTATGTATCATTTCAACCAATGGTGAACTTGCAGTCTATAACGATACAAAATACCACATCCATTTATCCAATATCAATAATCAAACATCCATCACAATCATCATCAAAATCAATCAATAAATATCAATATAGAACTCATAATCAAAAACAGGTATTTTGCTGGCAATTTATATTCAATAATAAATTAAATAACGATTTAGTTTGCAGATAAGTTCTAATTAGCAGGAATAGGAAATTAAATATACCAAAGAGCCATAAATAAATTCCTAATCACACCATAAATAAATTTAACAAACATAAGAAACTTTAGAAGTCGTGAGTGGGTTAAAACACTCACCTTTGAATTTAAATCGAATTTAAATCAAATTTAGGGCCCAAATTCAAACGATCTCAAATTTTTTCCAAACTAGAGTCAAAATTTTTTAGAATTCCGATACGATTCCGGCAAAACAAACCACGTCCAAATCGGACCTCATATGCAAAGTTATTGCGATTAGAACATCATACAATTTGAATTAAAATAAGTAAAATAATAGAACAATAATACACGTCATCACCTTCATCGTTCCAACCCTGATACGTTCAAGCTTCTCACACCTCGCACAGCCGTTGGGAAGACCATTGCCGCACGCCCCTAGGCACACCGCCGCAGCCCCCCAGGAGCAGCTCTGACCAATCTCCCCTCGGCCACGACTCCACGCGATGCCCAATGGCTACCACTGGCCACAATGAGGTCAGCCGCCGTTAGAAACCAAAACCCTACTTGAATTTTTGACGATGATCCAACAACCCAATCGCCAAACGAACCATACAAATGCACTCCCCTCGGTCCTTCCAACAAAAATGCACCTTCAAATCGACGATCAGGCAAAGTGGATCGCCACTTGATGAACGACTGTGATTGGTTCTTCCATTTATGGACAAACAGTGGTTCAAAATGGAAAAAGAATTACAGATCTGTGATGCGCTCGTCGAGAGCTTCAAATCGATATACAATTCGATATAGTTTGAGGAGTTCGATTTTTCAATTTGTTTTTTATTTGGATTTGCAATTTGGGAATTTGGGTTTGCAGCCAGTGGGAAGAGAGAAGCAAATGGAATAGTATGTACTAAAATTAGAAATAAGAAATGACCCAGGGTTTATAATGATCTATTTATAGACAGAGCTGAAAATAGGTAGAATGGACAAGATCGACTTGTAAGTTAAACGATAAACGACCCGAAAAGCCCGTTCTATCTCCGGAACGAAGATGGGTCATCCCATATATCAAAATAGATATTTTCAATAATTTTAAATTCAGCGAAACAGGTATCAAGTACAAATTCCATCATATGAAATAGTTATGTCAAAATCAGCTTATTTCAAATTGATTTCAATTAAATTGATTTCTAGGCATTTCGAGTCCGTACGATCAAACGACAAGTCTGATCGCTACGAAACTTGAAATCCTTCAATAATTCACCATTATGGATCCGATGAAACTGGTTTCGTCGAAATCCGAGTCAGTGGACAAAATGGCTATTTTCACGTTAACTAAATAAATCAATATTAAATGAATAAAATCACATTTTATTTCAAATCTAATAACTAACAATTTTCATCATTTTCAATTTCTTGTATAATTACAATAGTTTAAAATAAATTTACACATCAATTTAAAGTTAATTATTGTTCCACTTTCGGAGTTTGATTTCAATTCCTATAAATTCAAAGATTATAAATTTTATTTCCAACAACCCCATTTAATTGACTTTAATCATGTTATTCAATCAATACTATCTTATGAGTATAATTTACATTGGTTTATATCTTAATACATTAATATTCTCCAATTTCATCTCAATTTCAATTAATGTAATATTTAATTTCATTTAATTATAATTGATTTCCAAATTCAATTCAATTAACTAAATAAACATGTAACTTATAATAATTGTCACCATCTACTTTTGATCCCACTTATAAGTTTATTATTTACAAACAAATGTTACAATTACTAACATAACACTAATTTCATTCAATTACCATTAACAATATATTATTTCATTAGTTAATTAACTAGTTACATTTGTTTCTTCTATTCAACTTATAACCAAGCATAACCTTTATATTTTTTCAATATATTGGAATTCAATTCAAGTTGCTAATAATTAACTTAAATTAACATTATCGACTTTCATTATTGTTATTATTTCATTAAAAAGATAATTTTTTTTATTTCTCTCGGTATTAAATCACAGAATCTAATTAAATTAACTATTTTTAGTTATCGAAAATTTCGGGTCGTTACACTCTCCCCCACTCAAAACTTTTCGTCCCCGAAAAGGAAAAAGAAACTAAGTAATCAATATATCTTATTCAAAATATTAGATTTATAAACAAATAAATTTACAAAATTAAATAATTTAAATACAATTTGTCAATTTATAAACAATTAAATACTTTTTTACTCAAATTAATAAAGTTTGGAAACGTCTCACAAGATTTCCTATGTCCAAAATACATTAAAAATTTCGAACAGAGCCTGCTTTGTACGGAGAGGTCTGGGAGATCAAATAATATCAACAACAACAATATATATATTATATTTTTCAAAATAATATGTCCCAACAATGGGAAAATAATATAATATCTCTATAAAACCATAATCCGAGAACGTACCTATTTGTCTGGCAATTAACGCTTATCTTATGAAACCAAAAGAAGTAGCTATTGCTTCCATACTTGTATTTCACTTATATAATCCAAAGATGTTAATAATTATATAAAAGAAAAATATTAAAGTTGTTTCAACCACTAACAAACAAATCAATATAATATGACAACAATCACTTGCAACCAAAAGTAAACAATCATCACATGAAATCAATGTAATCAACCATTCATCCATATCAAGCAAAACAAATGGTTTGTTCGATTTTAGAAATTTTCAAATTGTATAGAATGACAAATAAACTATTAAGTATACCATATACTCAACAGTCTTAGATAAAACTCAATAGATTATTCATATATCCTAAATAAATAGAAGTATCCTTTCCCAAACATCCATAAACCAAAACAACAACCAATGCCAAACATAATTTAAGTTTATATATATATATATATATATATATATATATATATATATATATATCCTTTCATAACATTTATTGCTCATTTTTCATATAATGGTTAATTCTTAAATTTACATTTATTTCTTACAATTCGATTCCCATTTATTCATGTAATACTTAATTCTATTTATTTACATTTCATTTATTCACATATGTTATTTACATTTTATTACATATGTCACTCATATAAAGTTATTTAAACATATGTAAATCAATTCTTAAAGTACTATATAGGTTCCTTTGTAAATAAATTCACGTACATTCATTCAGTGTTTATTTTCATTTATTACTTACAAGATAAATTTTTTTTTCTCATTTATACATATAGTGTCAATTTCTTTTCATTGCTTTACATTCATTTCTTACATAAATTATTTCAATTCAATTGTTTACAATAGCTAATGAATTCATTATTCAAGTATTACATACATTTGATTGTAGTTTAGTTCACATCTATTAATTTATATACTTGATTTCCATTATATATTAATATTCATTGGTGCATAAATTCATTTTCACGTTCCTTACCTTTTAATTAACATTCATCCTTTCTTAAGTAATGTCATTGAATATTAATTCCTTTTTCTAAATCATTTCAGCAATTTCTGAAGTTATAACCATGTAGTTTAATATATTATTCATTTTATTATTTACTTTAATTATCAAAAGCTTCACACATTAACTTAAGTTTATAATTATTTATCTATAATACTCACCTTTTTATTACATTTAATCAGTACCATTTTAATTATAACTTAAGTTTATGACAATTAGAATATCAAAATTTCTTATTTAAAAAGAAATTCCATTGAACACTTTCATTACTTAAGTTTTACTTGTATAAGATTCCATTACATTTTCTTATTAACATTTCAGCTTTTAATATTTGGTAAGTTATATTTATGTTTTTAAGAATGCAGTTGAAAGTTACACAAGTTTGTCTTATTTTATTTTAGTAGACAAATGTTCAATAATTCCCATTTTCTTATTTACATTTCATTTTTATATACTGGTTACAAATTTCAAATCTCTTGTATTTTTCATTTATAACCTAGCATTAAATTTCTTATTTTCATTTTAGAAGTTCCAATTATTAAATAGTTAAAGTTTCATTTCATTACAATAATTAAAATCTCTAATTTATAGAAACTTAAGAACTAAACAACCGGGTTTCATTTCAGTTATGTCAATATATAATCATATCTTATATGTATTGAATCATATTTGGAATTTAAAACCAAGGTTAATCTACCAAAATAATCGTGCAGTAAAATTACTACACGGTCTTCCCACTTTGAAACTCGAAAATGAACGTCGATGATGCATGCACTCATCATCGAGATTATTTTCCAACGGCTGAGAGGGGAGCACCAAACTTATTTCCTTTAAAATTTTCTTTTAAAAACATTTCTTTCAAATCACATTGAAATATTTATATCAGATAATAATTTTAAATAATATAAAAATTATACTCCAAAATCTTTTGAAAGAAATTTTCAAAATCCTAGAAATTAAGTTCGCAAATCTCCAGTTAATTTTCATTTTATTTACAGTCTCATTTTCAACCAACACTTATAAATTTCACTAACTAACAAACAAACATATAGCAGCCAACAATATCATTTATAAAAATTATTCTTTCATATACAAAATATATAATAGGCAAAATTATTTCATTTACCTATGTTTCAAAACAAATATTATGTCGGTTTGTCCTATTAAGTGTTTAGAAATCCCTATCAATGTCGTAGCGTCCTATGCACCAACCAGAATTTAAAAATACAAAACGGAGTAGATTTACATAATACCAAAACCTTATTATAACACTAACAAATACGCTTTCTCACATATATACGCTCAGCGGCTCATTCTAGAGTATCGCTACCTTATTTAATATGAGTCAGACCGCATAAATCTAAGGTTATCGCTAAATCGAAGCTTTGATACCAACTGTAACGACCTACCTTTTTAGACGTTTTAAGCAGACACACACGTCAGACTCAAACCATTCAAAAGGGCAGATTGTTATGGGGTAAATAAGAAGAAGAGAAAGAAATAAAACAAAACAGAATCTCGTAGCGGAATGACAAAATATAATAACCAAATAACAGTTCATGAAGCTATTTAAAAAACATTTGATTATACTTGTACAATACAGAATCAGAGTTACATACAACAAAGATTAATTACAATGCAGCGGAATAGTATGATACAGTGGGAATAATAATATAATAATAGTGGATCTTCGTCTTCGTCTTCCAAAAATATAGCCTTCAACCCTAAAATGCTTAGGCTGACCCGAGCGAATTGAAAGGACAAAACACTCGAGTCAGAACAAAAAGATCTTATGTAAGTTAAATCAACGGTAAAAATGCGTGTGACGGTATCATAGATGTTTACGAGGTTTGACATCTCCTATCCAGTGTCTAACGTGAGTGCAGTAACTTTAGTGATGTTCAAGATTCACATCTCCTAAGGATTCATTAAACTATCTAATATATAGTACAATACGCTATTATAATATGTCTACAGTAAAGTAAAAGTATTAAAATAGCGTTAAGGCGTTACCCATATCCCCCTTAACACATTTTATATACTCTCATAGTCTATATAGTACCGTAATCTCCCCCGCACTGGGTGTCATTAGAGGGCACTCCATAAGTATGGTACAAAAGAAACTCGTAGTGGTCTCGATAAGGTAGGTGACATGGCACGACTAGGCAATACCAGGGTAGATATACCAATTACACCTATGGGCTGGCGGTAACGCATAGCAGCTACTATCGCCCACGTTGGAACACGCTCCCTAATCAAAATCAAGGGTGGCCACCAAATAAATCACAAAATCAGAATACAATATCGAAGGAATGTGCCCGATCGAAGGAATGACCACACTTGGCCAGTCAATTGCTCCTGTTTTAGCCACCTTAAGCTAACTCATGGGAGTTAGGTCTACGTATATACCTCATATAGGATTGTCGCCAACCATCCTACTTCATTCTGGAATCTCGACCATATACACAATAGTTAAAGTGGTTTTGGTATTGGTAGAAAGTATGACAATATCCGATCCCGGTTTCTTTAACAACCAATCGCTTATTACATACTGGATGGTTCTTTTACATTTCAAAAGTCAATTCACAATTTATATGAAAATATCATATTCTCAAAACAATAGTACTTTCGAAATCATATTCACTTTGAAATCATATTCACCTTTTTAAATCATATTTTCTTTCAAAAATCATACTTCCAAAATAGGTTAAATTCTTGCTTCAAAATCATCATATTCAATTAGTTATAACTTTTAAGTCCCAACTTAGGTTATAACATCATTTACCTTTAAAATAGATTAATTAGATTTAAAATGAATTAAAATGGTTTAATTAGTTTAAAAATAAATTAAATTGGTTTAAAATAGATTAAAATAATTTATATAGTTAATATTGGTTAAATTGGTTTAATTAGTTTAAAAATAAATTGAATTGGTTTAAAATAGATTAAAATAATTTATATATAAATTTGAAAAATCTTAACAATTAGAAATTTTAAAATAATATATTTTACAACAGTTTATATTAAAATATGAATTTGGAATTAATATCAAATTAAACTATTCACTGCATTTCAACACATTTCGACCAATTTAAATTTCCAAATCAACATACAAATTTCAAACCTTTAAATTTTAAGTTCCAAATGAACTATTGAATTCATATCGGTTATAATCCATGTTCAAATGTCAATTCAAATTACTCCAATTTCAAAATATTTCAAGTTATATTTCAAACAAATTCAATAGCCCAATTCCGATAGAATTTCATTTATACTTCAAAATTTAACTTTAAAATTTCAATTAAATTTCTTAAAGCAATTCCTTTAAACCAATTCACATTTCAACATAAACTTGATTTTTGAATAATAATTCAATTTATATGAATCAAACTTTATTTAAAAATATCATTTCATTAAATTCGAAAACTAAGGATTTTAAAATCATTTAATTTAACCAATCTGTTGTCCGTATATAGTTCTCCACACTAGGTCAAGTGATACGGATATTTACCATTTCAACTTGCAATCTAAAATTTTACGGATGTATATCATTTCAAATTGCAATCTCGAATTTAATGATAAAATCCATAAAATCTCCCGAGTCTATCATTTCAACCCATAACGATTGTTCTCTAATCTATAGATCATTCGGGTATGTATCGTTTCAACCCATAGTGAACTTGCAATTTATAACGATATAAAATACCAAATCCATTCATCCAATATCAACAATCAAACATCCATCACAATCATCATCCAAATCAATCAGTAAATATCAATATAGAACTGATAATCACCAACAGGTACTTAATTAGCAATTTATATTCAATAATAAACTAAATAACATTTTAATTTGCAAATAAATTCTAGTTAACAAGAATAGAAAATAAATATACCTAGCAGCCATAAATAAATTCCTAATCACACCATAAATTAATTTAACAAACATAAGAAATTTTAGAAGTTGTGAGTGGGTTAAAACACTCACCTTTGAATTTAAATCGAATTAAATCCAATTTAGGGCCCAAATTCAAACGATCTCAGAATTCATCCAAACTAGCGTCAAAATGTTCGAAATTCCAATACAATCTCGGCAAAACAAACCACGGCCAAATCAAACCTCATATGCAAAAGTTATTGCGATTAGAACATTATACGATTTGAAATATAATAAATAAAATAATAGAATAATAATATATGTCATCACCTTCATCGTTCCAACCCTAACACGTTCGAGCTTCTCACACCTTGCACAGCCGCCGCGGAGACCATTGCTGCATGCCCCTAGGCACGCCATTGCGCCCCCCAAGCGTAGTCCGACCACTCTTCGCATGGCCACGACTCCACGCGACGCCCAGTGGCCACCACCAGCCACGATGAGGTCAGCCACCGTGAGAGACTAATATCCAACTTGAATTTTTGACAATGGTCCATCCACCCAATCGCCAAACGAACCATACAGATGCACTCCCCTCGGCCGTCTCCACAAAACTGTACCTTCAAATCGACGATCAGGCAAAGTTGATTGCGATAGATAAATGGATGCAATTGGTTCTTCCATTTTTGGAAAAATAGCGGTTCAAATTGGAAAAAGAATTATAGATCTGTGATGCACTCATGGAGAGCTTCAAATCGATATATAATTCGATATAGTTTGAGGAGTTTGATTTTTGATTTGGATTTGCAATTTGGAGGTTTGCAGCCATTGGGAAGAGAGAAGCAAATGGAATTGTGCATACTGAAATTAGAAATAAGAAATAACCTAGGGTTTATAATGATCTGTTTATAGGCAGAGCTAAAAATAAAAAGAATGGACAAGATTGACTTGAAAGTTGAACGATAAACGACCCGAAAAGCCCGTTCTTTCTTCGAAATGAAAATGGGTCATCCCATATATCAAAATATGTTTTCGATAATTTTAAATACAATGGAATAGATTTCAAGTCCAAATTCCATCATATGAAGAAGTTATGTCAAAATCAACTTATTTCAAATTGATTTCATTGATTTTAACTAAATTGATTTCTAAGCGTTTCGAGTCCTACAATTAAACGACAAGTCCGATCGCTATGAAACTTGAAATACTTTAATAATTCACCATTATGGATCCGATGAAACTTGTTTCGTCGGAATTCGAGACAGTGGCCAAAATGGATATTTTCTTATTAATTAAATAAATCAATATTAAATTAATAAAATTACATTTTATTTCAAATCTAATAACTAACAATTTTCATCATTTTCGATTTCTTGTATAATTACAATAGTTTAAAATAATATTACACATCAATTAAAAGTTAATTATTTTTCCACTTTCAGAGTTTGGTTTCAATTCCTATAAATTCAAAGATTATAAATTTTATTTCCAATAACCCTATTTAATTGACTTTAATCATGTTATTCAATCAAGACCATCTTATAAGTATAATTAACATTGGTTTATATCTTATTACATTAATATTCTCCAATTTCATCTCAATTCCAATTAACATAATATTTAACTGCCTTGCCAAAAAAAAAAACATAATATTTAACTTCATTTAATTACAATTGATTTCCAAATTCAATTCAATTAACTAAATAAACAGATAACTTATAATAATTGTCACCATCTAGTTTTAATCCCACTTATAAGTTTACTATTTACAAACAAATGTTACAATTTATAAAATAACACTAATTTCATTCAATTACCATTAACAATATATTATTTCATTGGTTAATTAACTATTTACATTTGTTTCTTCTATTCAACTTATAACTAAGCATAACCTTTATATTTTTTTCAATTAATTGGAATTCAATTCAAATTGCTAATAATTAACTTAAATTAACATTATTGACTTTCATTCTAGTTATTGTTTCATTAAAAATTACAAATTTTGTTTTCTCTCAATATTAAATCGTAGAATCTAATTAAATTAACTATTTTTAATTATCGAAAACTTCGGGTCGTTATAGAACGTGAATTAAAGAAAAATCATTGTATGAAGAAAAAGAAATGAACAATAAATGATGTGAAAAAGATTAATAGAATAAACTTAGAATATGTGTTAAATTTATTTTTTGTTTTGGCTTATGGGATGTTTGGGAAAGGATACTTCTAACTGTTTAGAATGTGTAAATAATCTGTTAAATTTTATCTAAGCCTGTTGAGTGTATGGTATACTTAGTAGTTTGTTTATCATTCTACACTATTTTAAGTTTCTAAACCCGAACAAACCATTAGTTTTGGTTGTTATGGATGGATGATTGATTTCTTTGATTTGCATGCGATGATTGTATGGTTTTGTTTGCGGGTGACTATTGTTATGTTGTGTTAACTTGTTTTGCTATTAATTTAAACACCGTAAATATTTTTGTTTTGCATAATTCTAACTCTTTTGGATTATATAAGTGAAATACAGGTTTATGGAAGCGTTGCTCCTACTTTGGTTTCATAAATAAGCGTTGTTTGCCCGACAAATAGGTAAGTTTTCAGGTTATGGTTTTCTAGCGATATTATATTGTTTTTCCCGTGGTCTGGGATATTTTATTTTGAAATGCGATATATATATATATGTTTATTATTAATATTATTATTTCTCTCTGACCTCTCCGTACAAGGGAGACTCTGCCGAAATTTTCCTTAAATTTTGGACTTAGAAATTTTCGCTAAAGTCAAAATGTTTTCAAACTTTTATTAACTTGAATATAAAGGATTTGATTGGTTATTAATTGATATATATTATGTAATACTTAATTATGTAAATTAATTGTTATACACTGAATATTTGAATAAAATATATTAATTCCTTCTTTCCCTTTTCAAGGATGAAAAGTTTTGAGTGGGGGAGAGTGTAACGACCCGTAAATTTCGATAATTAAATTTATTGATTAAATAAGTTTTGGAATTTAATGTTGTTAAAAATTAATAATTTAAGTTTAATAACGAGAATAATAACTAGAATGAAATGTGATAATGTTTGTGAAGTTAATGGATAACCATTTTAATGCAATTTCAATCAACTGAAATTTAATATGTTAATTTACGACAATTGATAACTATATTAATGAAATCTCAATTAATTGGAATCATTGTAAAGTTAAAATTGGATATAAACTATAAATGAGCAAATAAATAAGATGTTGTATTAAATGGTGAAATTGTATGTAACTAATTGAAATTGATTTAGTGAATAAATTATTACACTAAGTTGGATGAAAAGTAATAAATGTTACATTAAACTATTACTTATTAAATTGAAATTGATTAGTGTAATAAATGCTAATTAGGCTCTTCATTCAAATGTAGTAAATCACATTCATTAGGCAAAATTAGGCTAATTAGGTTAAATCAAGTTTATTACACTAATTAGCCTAATAAATGATGATTAAATTGAAGTTGATTTAGTGTAATAAATGCTAATTAGGCTCTTCATCTAAATGTGATTTTATCATGATAAAAAAATATATGTGATAATTTACGCCAACAACGAATCACTTATTACACTCACCTAAAACATTGTATTTATAATCATTATTTTCCCTTTAAGTATAAAATCATTTAATTATTATTTATTATAAAAACTCCTTTATTCATTCTATTTGAAAACAATAGTAATTCTTCTACAACGATGTTGCACTTCAAATATCATGTATTATATTTCTATCTATTCAATAACTTAAAACTTCGTAGTTTATTTAAAAATAGTAATTTATATCAAATTTCTTTTCAAAACAATAATATTATTATTTTACACCAAAATAATATATATATATATATATGTATATATGTATATATTAAAATTACGTTAACATTTTCCAAAAACAAATTATTACTATTTATCTAAAAACATATTTTAACTTATGTTATTATTGTTAAGAAAATTCTTTTATTTCATTACGCAAATAATAATAATTATAACATTTTTCGATGAATACGAAAAACTTATTTTATTGTTAATCTTTGCATAAACCATATTATTTATAATCTTGCTTTCTTCTATAAAAAACAACGAACTTCCAAATTTCCATTTAAATAGACTGTTTGTTATTATTTATGAATTTCTCTAGAAATTCGTAAATAATATCTTTATTAAATTTCTCACATTAATTTTAGTTTAATTCCTTAAATCGCTGGTATTTACAGATATCACTCAAAATCCGTAAATAATCTATTTTCATTTATTTATCAATAATTTTCAAAATTACACAATTCCATTTATGTGACGACCCACTATTTTAAATTTTAAAATCAATTATAAACGTTGTCAAATATGCTTAAAACTAATTTCAAATATTAAAAGTAGTGGACCATGGGTAGATAAAAATGTAAAAATTCTAAAACAATGAATAGAAAGAAGAAAGCGTTGTAATAAAATCAAACATAAATATAAATAAATACTAACTCATTATACGTTATTTTACATCATTGCATCAATTAACATTTCAAATACATCTATTATTACCAACTTATAAACAATATAATAACGTATATTACGAATATACCAAATTTGCCATTCATTTTCCATTCCCTCCTTTGCTTCTATCTGCAACTCTATATCTGTACAAGTATATAAGATAAAAAGAAGAAAAAAATGGTTTCAACTATATTTTGGACTGCTTTAATTTCTATACACGCCGGCCCAACATAAGGGATCAAGTGGCTTCTACATAGACAAATGCTACCAACTTACCCTTTTAAGGGGATCAAGCCCACATAGTTCTGTTTTTGGTCTGCATCCAAATAATTGTTAGCTCATAATAGCATTGCATCCATTCAACCATTGTAGCCAACGCAATTCAATACAATCAATGTAATCACTGCAATTTCGATGTAATTCAATACAATCAATGCAACCATTGTAATCAATGCAATCAATAGAAGCAGAAAACAGTATTTCTACTCTTTCATCACAATAGCATCAAATGGGGCAACAACAACAACACACTTAGCCATTAAACATAACATACATTTGACTGTATTCAATCACTAATTAAGAAATTATAATAACATGAATATAATTACATTATGTTAACCCACCTTTAGCCAAGGCAGTACACCGGTGGATTTAACCTAATGGAATTCATGATTATCAGGACAGAAAGCCCGGAGAGATGGTTACCAGGATTGGAGATCGATTATATATGAAATATTGGACTATAGTTGAATGGATTTAGATGGACAACACTTATATAAGGATTGCCCCTATCTCTATTCAGGGACTGGTTTAGTTGGATTTGCAGCAATGGTCGATTGATAACTCAAGATCTGTAGATGCTATTAATATAAAACTTAGAGTACAAGCATATCACAATACAAAGATACCATCAGGATTGCATGAAAAAAGGAGCAACTTCGAGGGGTTGGAACCTATCCCTATATAGGGATTGGCCCTCATCCGTATTCAGGGATTGGTTTAGTTGAATTTGTAGTAATGAGCAATTGATATCTTAAAATCCGTAAGTGCGATTGATATGAAATTTGAAGAGCAAGAAGACAACATCATGGGAGATCGACCATAGGGATTTCACCCCGTGATTCCACCAAAATAGTGATTAGCACCGTTCCCTATTATTGGCTCCGTTAGGTCCCAAACTTTCTCGACAGGCTCTTCTGGGCTTCACGGGTCCAAATTCGGGTTTTGAGCGATATATTTTCACGTCTTCTTCTATAAATACAACAGGGATGGATTCATAAAAAGGGGCTTCTTTCTACTCTTATTTATCTTCAACCTAGGCTACACTCTGCCAATTTTATTTTTGAATTTCGGATTGTAACTATAAACAAACTACAGTATATTAAAAAGGATTATTCTGGAGTGGACGTAGGCTGGAGTTAGTCGAACCACTAAAAATCTTATCTCTGTTTACCTGATTTCATTTTTAACTTGTTTGCTCTTTATATTATATTCTCTACATTAGATATTATTTGAGATCAGTGAGTGGATATTGGTGCTTTCACATAACTGGTTGCTGGTGGCCAACTTTTGCCACCAAAAGTTTGGTGCTTTCATTGAGAAAACTAGTCCCCGCTGATTTGGAACTCGGATTCAGAGCTTGGAAAAGATCTAGAGCTTAGATTTAGAGCAATGATGGAATAATCAGCAAGAAGAGTGCTACTGGAAAGGAGCCATCATGGATGGAGTCAGGAGGCTTCCTTAGGAGCTGGAGCTAATCAAGCATCTATCTACATCGCCAGAGATGAAATAAAAACGATGATGGACGCTATGCAGGAAAGGATGCTGAAAAGACATGTGGAGATAATGCAGAATTTACTTCGATAGATTAGACAGACTGGAGTGTTGAATCAAGGGAATAGAGACGTAGGAGCTAGTGACAACTTAAATCAAGGAGTTGAAGCAGCATGAATCATTGGAAATCAGAACTTGGAAAATGGTGATGGAGCTATCAAACAAAGAAATGGAACAGAGCAGCCAAGGGTAGTCCCCAGCCATCTTAGAGGGATCGGCACCGGTCCCTCCAGAGCGATCGACCCCGATCCCCAAAGGCTAAAGGGCATGCCCCCAGGTTTGGTAGATCGCGATGTTGGAGGACCTCTGGTCGATCCCATGGAGCTTGGTGTGAATCGAAATTTGGATGCTCGTCCAAAGGAGTATGTTTCGGAATTCCCTCGTGGACTCGAGGGGAATTCTGGGAATGATGATAGGAGACTGCCGATGGGTGACAATGATAGGTTTGTAAAGATGATCGGGCGAGGTATGTATGGAGGATTGGTGAACGGAGATCTAGAATATGTATATAGAATTTTTTTCACTCTTAATATCAGGAATGCCAACAATCCACTGGAGTTTAAACAACCAAAGCTTGAAGTATACGACGAAAAGTCGGACTCAACTACGCATTTGATGAGATATATACGACACATGGAATACTGGGGCATCATAGGAGGTCATGGCTAGGTGTTTTCCACTTTATTTGATGGAGTTAGCTACACTCTGGTTTAGGTAGCTAGAGAATGATTCAATAGGACATAAAGCGAGTTGGTAGATCAGTTCAAGAGGCTGTTTCGGGTCTACATCATAGGACCTAAGAATGTTATGGCATTGGCATCAGTGAAACATAGGAATGAAGAGTCTCTAACGAGTTTTCTAACATGATTTAATGCTATGGCGACATCAATTGATCGGTCTGATCCATCCATGGTTTTGATGGCAGGTGTATCAGGAATTGCTTATAGCATAGATTTCAAGGATTCATTAGCACAAGATCCACCTATGGATCTCGAAGAGTTTTATCATAAGTCAGAAAGGTTCCTGCAGTAGAAAGGCACACGAGCCGACAAATCGAAGGTGAATATTGTGCAAAATGAAGGATCATTAGGAGATGTAAACAAGAATGATAGAGGGAAACGAAAGTTGGACGATGGGTATGGTGGGACAAAATGGCGATGAAAAGAGTGGAACCGAAGTTCTCCTCCTACTTGAATTTGATGGAAGCCTAGAATGGATTTATTTGGACACTAAGGGCTACTTCCCTATCGAAAACCGGCAAGGAGAGATCCCAGAGAGCGGGAGCATATGTTTGGAAAGAACTTCCTATTCCACGAACTGAACGGGCACATCACAAATGACTATAGGCATGTAAAGGATATGATTGAGGAGCATGTCAAGAATGGCAGATTGCTAACAACGATGGAAAAGGAGCAGCCACCATGTGCATCGAATGGAAATAGGAATGGCCCTAGATCGGGGTCACGAATCATCATCAACTGATCATGATGATAAGGGCCAAGTTCACGACTAGGACTCTGGCCATAATAATAATAATAATAATAGTAATAATAATAATAAACTCTATAATAAAGTAGCTAAGTCGCTTACACATGTACAAGATGGAGGACGATCTTTAGGCATGCTATGAGATAATGATGAACCGCCATGCCCAAAGAGGCACCCTTTGGATTTTTTAGTTTTTTGGATTTCTGAATGTACTAACCCTTATTTATTAGGTTATTAAGATCTGCATTATAGCGATCACTAAAAAAGGTTGCGATTATAGTCTCGACCGCAGTGACGGGGTGATAACAACAAGGTGCAAGTCCCTTCATCACAGAGCGACAAAATGGACTCACACATGGATTAAGCCCTCGACCGGAGAGTCAAGGTCGGAGAATAAGACCGAATAGGACGTACGATATGGATTATTCCTGGAAAGGAGTAGGTCACTTCACTAGAGAGTGACATGATTCGCATACTCAGGTTGTCAATTATGGATTATGCTCGGTAAGGGTCAACAGAGACCGCGATTGGCCTATGACTTAGGCGTTGACATCACTTAATATTCAGGGAGACTGACCAGAGTACAAGAAATAATGCTACGTCACTAGAGAGCAACAAAATCGACTTACATAGATGTCGAGTATGGATTGTGCTCGGCAAGAACCCGTAAAGCTCATGGATTTGGATATCAACTTCGAACAGCTATGGATTTGGACCCAGAGTGGTTTCGGATTTTGATAATGACCCGGCGAGGTAGAGGATTTGTATAAAACGATTCCAAGGGATCGTGGATTTGCAACGGATATGGATTTGGACAAAACGATCTGGAGAGATCGTGGATTCAGAATTGGATATCGCCTGGAATGTTCGTGGATTTCGCTAACGATCTGGAGAGATCGTGGATGTTGATTGGCGAAGGATTGGACTTGGATTGATAATATGGCTATCAATGGATTATGAACTTCGAATTTTTGATGTATGGAAATTCAAAACGCACCTTTCTATCACAAGGCATGTTTTGGGTGGCAAAGTGTTTGCCCACCTTTTGCCAAGTCAGTACAACGACGGATTTAACCCAACGGACTTCACGGCCATCAAGGTGGAAACCCTGAAGAGATGGTTGGCATTATTAGAGATCGATTATATTTGTAACTATACACCGTAGTTGAATGGATTAGGAAGGATAGTACTTAAAAAATGGCTAAGTATGGAACTAATACTTCCTCTAGAAAAGGGATTGGAATAGAGGGATCGAAATAAACAAGATGAAATAACACAACTCAACGATGATCGCTCCATAACTCGATAATCCCAAGGCAGGTTGAAATGAAACTTTGGAAACAAGAAGGGACCATAGGGAGTCTACCGTAGGGATCTTGCACATCATTTGGAGGAGTTTGGAAGGATGGGCCCCTATCCCTATATAGGGATCGGCTATAATCAACCTTCGCAACATATTGCAACAAAGATTGATCGGTACCTCGAGTTCTACAAATCCAATTGGCATGAAACTTGAAGATTAAACACAATACAACATGGAAAAGCTTCCTTATGGATCAGACATCATTTGAAGGAGACCGGAGGGATCGGTCCTTATCCCTGTATAGGGATCGGCCCCTATCCCTATTCAGGGATTGGTTTAGTTAGATCTGCAGCAATGATCGATCGATAACTCAAGACCTACAGATGCTATCAACATGAAAGTTGGAGTACAAGCATATTATAATACAAGGAACACACCATGGGGATCGCATGATTAAAGGAGAAATTTAGAGGGATTGGCACCGAACCCTGTATAGGGATCAGCCCCTATCCATATTTAGGGATTGGTTAAGTTGAATTTGCAGTAATGATTGATCAATATCTCAAGTTTTGTAAGTGTGATCGATACGAAATTTGAAGAGCAATAAGATAACTTCATGAGGGACTGACCATAGGGATCACACCCCATGATTCCACCAAAATAGGGATTAGCACCGATCCCTATAATGGGCTCCGGTGGTCCCCAAACTTTCTGAATTGGCTCGTCTTGGCTTTTGGATGCGAGATATTTTCACGTCTTCTCCTATAAAGGAATGGCATTGGAAAAAGGGGCTTCTTTCTACTTCTCTTTATCTTCAACCTAGGCTAAACTCTGCCAATTTTATTCTTGGATTTTGGATTGTAACTGTAAACAAATTGTAGTATAATAAAAAAGGATTATTTTGTAGTAGACGTAGGCCAGAGTTAGCTAAACTGCTATAAATCTTGTCTCTTTTAACCTGTTTTCATTTTAAATTTATTTGTTCTTCATAATATATTCTCTATCTTAGATATTATTGAGATCAATGACTAGTATTGGTGCTTTCACATAATTGGGCGTTGGTGGCTAATTATTGCCGCCAACACATTCATTACAGCAGCACTTCACAATGTGAGCATAAATCATTAAACGTGTACAAATCATCCTATAACAGTGTTAAAACATCAATCACTAAATATGCACTGATCTAAACAACAATAGTCACACAAACACAAACTCCATAAAGCCATAGTTAACTACATACAATGTGGTAATAATGGCAACACATCTAAATACGATCTCATCTTAATAAAATGAAATATATGATAAATAAAATCAACTGTTAATAACATATTAAATCCATTCAAAACTATACATATACAATTATTATTTTCCTCTTAAGTATAAAATAATTTTATTATTGTTTATTATAAAAGCACCTTTTATTTATCACAAGACAATAATAATTCTTCTAAAAATGATAATATATTTCTAATCTTTATTGTATACTTATTACTTCAACTCTCTCCAAACATTGTACTTAATACCAAAAATAACAATCTCATCAAATTGCCTTTTAAATAAAAGTGTTATTACTTTATGCTAAAGTAATAATATTCATATTAAATCTCTTTAATATACACCAAAATCAGTTCATTCCTCTTTATCTCAAAACAGTATAATTTTTATAAAACTATGCAACGATCCACCTTTCTTACTCCTAAAGACGACGCTTAATACGTCCATGGTATTTGTTAACCCGCCTTTTGGTCAAGGCCGAGATCTCAATAAATTAGCTGGAAAGGATGGATGTCAGGATCAGAAATCAATTGAAAACAAGGCTATGATCGATGTCGTCAAAATTTGATCGGGCTCCAATCAAGACGGGATCGATTAGGAATGATGGCCAAGGATGGAAGAGGCTAAGTGTCAAATTTCAGGTCAATTACAGTTTGTATGCTCAAGATATGATCGACGCAATTCAAGCAACCAACTGTTCATATCCATCAATCCTCTACTGTTCGTATCTATCAATCCTCTATTGTTCGTATCCATCAATCCTCTACTGTTCGTATCCATCATTCCTCTGTTGTTCATATTCATCAAGTGCAATAGCGATCGGTATGAACAGTGCTGCAGCGATCGAGTATGAACAATGCAACAATGATCAGTATGAAGGAGACAGCCTTCGAAAAACACGAACTTGCATCGATCATATATCACAATCTACAAGTCCAAATGCTACGAAATTTTCACTGGATCTTAAACATAACCTGAAGAATGTTCATGCTCGATTTCGACTCGATTGAGAAAAATCTTGAGCGATACGAAATTAGTTCGTATGGATTACGGATCAAGTCAAAATCACACGGGATCGATCGCGTGGGCCTGCACACGTGCCAAAAGAGGTCTCCTGAGATGTGAGCGAGATATTTTGCAACCTACGCCTATAAATAACATCCTGGAGCCTATAGAAAATGGACTTTTGGCTATTCTATGTCCAGACTCTACCGGACTCATCATTGCACTCGTATTTTGCTGTTGTAATCAGTTGTAACTCGTTGTAATCAGCAAGCAAACTTTAATAAAATTATGAATTTCAAAGTGGACATAGGTCGGATTATCGAACCACTATAAAATCTGTGTTCTTTGCTGCTTTCATCTAAATTTTCTGAGTGTTCTTCATTTTTAATTCACTACATACTTGTTATCTGTGATCTGTGATTGTGAACTGGTGCTTTCATTGGCAATTGGGTGTTTATGGCCAATTTTGGCACAAACATTTTGGTGCTTTCACTGAGTAGGCTAGCGCTCAGGAATTCCACAACCAATACAGATCTGAAAGCTTAAAGACTTGGATCTGGAAAGCTGTGGCAAGACAATCAACAAGAAGACAAAGAGCGAAAAGGAGCCAACATGAAGGGAGTCAGGAGGCTTCCTTTGGGGCAAATGAGACCTCAATCTTCATCACCTGGGACGAGATGGAGATGTTGATGGAAGCTATGCAGGAGGGAATGCTGAAAACACAAGAAGAGATGATGCAAAACCTACTCCAACAGGCCAGACAACTAGTATACAAAATCAATGGAATGCTACTGTAGGAGATGCTGGAGATAGAGATCAGGAGCATGGAATAACCAAAGTTCAGAATAGAGCAGAATCCTCAGGAGCGACACCAGAACTTGGGGGCACTCATCCAGAGCGTGTTGATCCAGCCTCAGGTAGGATACCAGGTGGAGCTGTTCAACATGACGTTGATAGAGGAATGGACGCACATCCAGGAGAATAGATTCTAGGGTTCCTCGTGAACTCACGGGGTAGATCGAAGGCAATAGACAAAGGCTATAGCTTAAAGACAGTGACAGATTGGTGGAGATGGTCACATGAGCAATGAGAGGCGGACTAGTGAATAGTGATTTGGAAGATTTCAATTGGAGTCCCTTTGCTCCAACGATCAGACAAGCCAGGAATCCACCATAATTCAAGCTACCAACATTGGAGATGTACAACGAAAGGACAGATCCTACTGTTCATTTCACAAGGTATATGCGGCATATAGAAGTATTGGTGGCATCGGAGGAGGTCGTGGCACGATGCTTCCCTTTGCATCTGACGGATATAGTGGCGTTATGGTTCAGATAGCTGGAAAATGGCTCTATTGTCACATGGACGGAGCTGATTGAAAGGTTTATGAGGCAGTTTCGGGTCCACATAGCCAGATCCAAGAATGTGATGACTTTAACATCAATGAAACAATAGAAAGGAGAATCGCTTAGAGATTTCTTGACCAAATTCAATGCGGCAGTGGCTTTGGTGGATCGACCCGATCCTTCGATGGTTTTGATGGCAGCAGTTTCAGGAATTGCAGACAATTCAGATTTAAGATATAATTGGAACGAGACCCACCGAGGGATCTTGGGAAGTTCTATCATAGGGTGCAGGTAGATGTGCAAGCTGAGAGAGAAAGGAGAGAGGTTGAAGCTTAAGAAGTAAGGGATGGAGGTCCACCTAGAGAAAACCTAAACAAAGATGATAAAGGCAAAAGGAAAATGAATGACAACGGTAAATCCTCAAAAAGGCCATGGAGGGATTCAAAGTTTTCTTCTTACATGGATCTAACTGAAACTCTGGAAAGGATTTACTTAGATACTCGAGGGCACCTCCACGAAGGCTAGCAAGGAGAGAACCTTCTGAATACGAGCGGGCATCGGAAATGCATTGCCTATTCCATGAACTGGGCGGGCACAACACAAATGATTGCAGGCATTTGAAGGATATCATTGAGAAGCATGTAAGGAATGGTCATCTACAAAAATATGTGAGGAATCAAGTTGTGGCAGTGGAACAAGAGCGTCCACTGCCCACCTCGAGCAAAGATGGCACTGGATTAAGGCAACATTGGCTTATTATCAACTGAATAGTTTGATGGCTTTGAATATGTAATAGAGCTCGAAGTAATACAGCTAAGTCACTTACACATATACGGGATCGAGGACGGTCCCTAGGCATGCTCTGAGGCGATGATAAACCTGTAGCTCGAGCCTATGAAATCCTATTTTTCTTTTTCTTTTTCCTAAAAACTTTGGTTTCTTCCATGGATTTTCGGACACTTATTTAGTTTTTCTTGGCTATAAAAACTCTTACTTTGGATAAATGGATTTGGATTAATGTAACAAATTATGCAGGTCATGCGATTACAATCCCGACCGAAGAGACGGGGCAGTAATCGCAAATTACGAGTCCCTTCGTCGGAGAGCGATGGAATGGACTCAAAGCATAATATAAAAGTCCACGGCCGGATAGCCGAGGCCGGTGAATATCAAATTCCTTGGCTGGAGAGCCAAGGCCGGTGAATATAAAAGTCCACGGTCGGAAGGCCGAGGCCGGTGAATATAAAAGTCCTCGATCGAAGAGCCGAGGCCGATGAATATCAAAGTCCTTGGTCGGAGAGCCGAGGCCGGTGAATATAAAAGTCCTTGGCCGAAGAGCCGAGGCAGGTGAATATCAAAGTCCTTGGCCGAAGAGCCGAGGCTGGAGAATATCAAAGTCCTTGGCTAAAGAGTCGAGGCCGATGAATATAAAAGTCCTCGGCCGGAGAGCCAAGGCCAGTGAATATCAAAGTCCTTGGCCGAAGAGCAGAGGCCGGAGAATAACGAAGTCCTTGGCCGGAGAGCTAAGGCAGGTGAATATCGAAATCCTTGGCCGGAGAGCCGAGGCAGGAGAATATCGAAATCCTTGGCCGGAGAGCCGGGGCCGGTGAATATCAAAGTCCTTGGCCGGAGAGACGAGGCTAGAGAATATCGAAATCCTTGGCAGGAGAGTCGAGGCCGGTGAATATCAAAGTCCTTCGCTGGAGAGCTGAGCTCGAAGAATACCGAAGTCCTTGGCCAGAGATTCGAGGCCGGTGGATATCAAAGTCCTTGGTCGGAGAGTCGAGGCCGACGAATATCGAAGTCCTTGGCCGGAGAGCCGAGGCCAGAGAATATTGAAGTCCTTGGCCAGAGGGCCAAGGCCGGAGAGCATAAAAGGCCTTGATCAGAGAGCCAAGGTCAGAGCAGGATAGCGTGATCCGACGAGGTCTATGGATTTAAAATCCAACCTGGAGAGGTCATGGATTTAGAATCGGACATCTACTCGGAGAAGTCATGGATTTGGATCAAGTTATGGCCGTGGCACTCGGATAGAATGGCTTGGTAGTGGATTGGATGATAAGGCAATGAAACATGCACTTCAGATGTCGGATTTGAAGCTTTTCATAACACACATTCTTACCACAAGGCATGTTTTGGGGGGCAAATGTTATCCCGCCTTTTGGTCAAGGCCGAGATATCAACAAATTGGTTGGAAAGGATGGTTGTCAGGATCAAAAGTCGATGGAAAACAAGGCTATGATTGATGTCGTCAAAATTTGACTAGGATCCAATCAAGATGGGATTGATTGGGAATGATGACCAAGGCTAGGAGAGGCTACATTTCAAATTCCAGGTCAATCAGAGTTCGTATGCTTAAGATATAATTGATGCAATTCAAGCAACCAATTGTTCGTATCCATCAATCCTCTACTATTCGTATCCATCAATTCTCTACTGTTCGTATCCATCGTTCCTCTGTTGTTCATATCCATCAAGTACAGCAGCGATCGAGTGCGAACAATGCAATAGGATCGAGTACGAACAGTGCAACGGCAATCGAGTATGAAGGAGACAGCCTTCGAAAAACATGAAATTGCATCAATCATATCTCACATTCTACATGTCCAAATGCTACAAAATTTTCACTGGAGTTACATATAACCTAAAGGATTTTCATGATCGATCTCGACTCGATTGGGAAAAATCTTAATTGATACGAAAGTCGTTCGTATCGATCATGGATCGAGTCAAAATCACATGGGATCGATCGCATGGGCCCGTACACGTGCCAGAAGAGGTCTCCCGAGATATGAGCGAGATATTTGTTGCATTAGCCTATAAATATCATCCTAGAGCCTATAGAAAGGGAACTTTTGACTCTTCTACATCCAGACTCTGTCGGATTCATCATTGTACTCGGATTTTGCTGTTGTAATCAGTTGTAACTCATTGTAATCAGCAAGTAAACTTCAATAAAATTATCAATTTCAAAGTGGACATATGCCGGATTGCCCAACCACTATAAACTCTGTGTTCCTTACGGCTTTCATCTAAATTTTCTGAGTGTTCTTCATTTTTAATTCTCTACATACTTATTATCTGTGATCTGTGATTGTGAACTAGTTCTTTCATTGACAATTGGGTGTTTCTGACCAATTTTGGCGCAAACATTATTCATGTGTCATCATCTTGGTGTTCGAAAAATAAGCCCTTAGGGTAAAAGAAAAGAAAAGATTAAACGAAAGAGATACCAAATCTTACTATGCATTGGAATTATATATTATAGAACATAAGATAGTACATACAATCACTTTCAGAATGAAACATCCGAGTTACAATAGGTACTAACTTCAACCAGGGACAGTTATAATTTCCTATCTCCATAATGCTGATCATATTGTACACACTCATAGAAATAAACTAGATAACTGAATAATGGTGAAGCCTCCTACTTCATACTCCTACAAAATGCATCCGTAACAACCTAGACTACTTGGCTACCCAAAATTAGAGTACCCAAAATTTTAAGGGAAAGAAAGTAAAACTCTAGGCCAAACATGGGTCTGGTGTGAGCAAACTTAAAGCATATGAATTCTTATATTTATAACACCCTTCAAAAATAAAGGTATCTTGTAAGACCATGCCACACATAAACATGGACATATTTTTTCCTTACAATAATCAAAACATTTGTATCGAAATTTTATGATATTATAATAATGTCTAGGGTTTAAATTAAAATATTTAACAGGGCCGAAATGGTTACATTAATTACATTCCAGCATATTTAGTATACATCCAAGTACGTAAAGCACGTTGTGGATATGGATTTCCAACAATGTTAATTTATAGGACAACCTTTTGTTAAATCAGAAATTGGTATAACATCTATGATGCTGTGAATGATAAATGAATCCTTGGTTGGAGTATATTTGATAACACGACCAAGGATGGCTTAATCGGTATTGATCGAATCAAGAACAAATCTACATTCAAGGCTAAGTATAAGATGAGATTATTAGGAAATGGGCTATAATGCCCATGGGATTTAGATGTTCCAAAATTCGACGGTTTCATATTTCATATTAGAATATAATATTCGAGATCACTTAAGGTCATTTGGAAAAAAATGTTCGAATTCCCTTAAGATCACTTGGAATAAAATATTCGAGAATCTATATGGTCCTTAGGAATATAGCACTTCAAATCCCATGTCATATATCTAAAGGAGAAAGAAAATAAGAGGTAAGTATGCGAAATAGCCCTTTAAGCTTGTCTGGGAAGTAATTAAATAGTGGTTATGTTCATAGTCCAATGTCCATGTGTAATAGGCAAGATATGGTATATGCCTATAAATACTAGTTTAGACCAAAACTCACGTGAATCCATGTAAAATAGAATCCATGTAAAATAGAATATCAATTGCTTTGAGCCTAAAGATCTTTATTGTACGCATGTTCATGTCCAATAGTATTCAAAGTGTACAATCAAGGTAATATGTATTTCCCAGTCCTTGTTAAATCAAGCATAATTGTAATTGGATTAGAATTGTCCCCAATTCGATTTAGGGTTACAAGAGTTAAAATTTGAGAGTTGAGAAAAGAAATCAACGTGTCCTCTCCATCACCCCTAGGTCCGTATTTATAGGGGTGAGCATGCAACATGACGCATAGCTTCGGCACGTTGGACTTAGGCGATATCCATGTTGCACGACGCTAGGCTTTGTTTAATGATGGCATTCAGCATCGCTTGGTAAATAGTAGAACTTTGGCCCCGTCTTAGTAGTAATAGTCTTCTGCCTTGGTAACCTTATGCATGAAACACTCTCAATTGGTCACTGATAGTTGCGGTCAGAAGTGGCATTAAGCATTAGTGAAGAGTGGCGTTGGCATAAAGTAGTGTTGATAAAGAGCGATATGGCAATTTCCATAGATATTGATGACTCCCAGCATCAATATCGCACTTCTAGATGTGCATGCTTCCCAAAAGATTGATGACACACATTGTCATCAAGATGCAGTGTTGGTTATGAGCAACATTAACTTATGGAAATATCATTAGTGTGGTGTCATCCATTAAATCATCTTTGGTAGTAATATCATACGACATCAGTGTACAACGGTCTTAGTAATATGCAACATCATTTGACATGAAACATTAATAATAGGCGGTGTTGATGAATGATGACATTGAAAGAATGCAACATGGATTATATGAAATGTTGATGAATTGTGAAGATAAATGTAGCATTGACATAGAACCCCGTTGTTACAGAGTAGCATCTACTTTGATAGCATTATGGATGTTGACATTCAACATCAATGTCGCTTTAGAGGTTCCATAGTGCGATGCTAATGTAATGCGACACTAATGATATATGTCATTGTAGAACATGGCATTGAAGTAAGGCGACATGAATACGAGTGACATTGCTCTATTTTGCAGCATGTTTTTTATTGACAAGGTGTGGTACTGGTGGAGCATGGAACGAATGGAATGCAATGTTGTATGCGATGCGACATTGCTGAGTTGCAATGCTGCATGAGATGCAGTACCATAGGCTTTTGTTATTGATCCATCTTTATTCTTTCAGTCATTGGTTTATCACAATTTCTTTGACGTTGGTCCTAACGACATTGATTTCTTTATGACACCATCACTTATAATATAACCTTCGGCATTGAAATTACATGGATAACATTTGCCCCCCTATGTATAGGAGAAGCTGTTTACACTTTAGTGTAAAACCAAGAATTCCTTCACTTTCTCAATTCGTTGTGATATTTTCTTTCCGATCCCATTTTCCTGTAAAACATAAAGTGAATGATAACTTTCGTTATTAACTTTAAACTTAGTTTCAATTCCAAGCAATCCCCTTTTGGATTTGACTAAGTTATAAATAGGTATATATTGTCTACATTATCTGCATGAGTTAAGATTATAATTTTGCTACAAGAGATCAATAAATAAAAATAAATTTTTAAATGAAAGCCAGGAAGATTATCTGGTAATATCATAGGAAGAAGCATCAGAAATCTTCTCTAGCAATATCATGAATAAATGATCAGAAATGCATCTCCTAGCAATAAATTCCAAGTAGGAAGCTAGAAAGTTATATGAAAAGATGACCAGAAAGTCCGTCTACATTAGACTATAAAATCATCTGGCAATAATAGAAGCTTAGAAAACTCATATTTTAATAGCAATTCGAAGGGAAGACTAGAAATTCTTTTGGCAATAATAGATGACCAGAAATCCCATTTGATAATAATAGAAGACTAGAAATCTCATTTGACAGTAGTAGAAGACTAGAAGTTCATCTAATAATTATAGAAAACTCGAAATCCATCTAGTAATAAAAGTAGACAAGGAATCCCATTTGTTAATAATAGAAGACCAGAAATCCATCTGGGAATAAAAGAAGACAAGAAGTCTCTAATAGAATTCTAAAAATCCATCTGATAATTATAGAAGACCAAAAATCATCTGGTCTGGTAATAAAGGAAGACCAGAAATCCCATTTGTAAATAATAGAAGACCAAAAATCCATCTGACAATTATAGAAAACCAGAAATCCATCTAGAAATAAAGGAAGACAAGGAATCCCATTTGTAAGTAATAGAAGACTAGAAATCTATCTGATAATTATAAAAGACCAAAAATTCATCTAGTAGTAATGGAAGACCAGAAATCCTATTTGTTAACAAAAGAAGACTAGAAATCCATCTAATAACTATAGAAGACCAAAAATATATCTAGAAATAATAATAAAAGACCAGAAATCAATTTGGTAATTAAAAATTGCTTTTTCTTTGGGACATAAATGGTTCAAATTCGTTGGATCATCCTTTGGAAGATTGTTTCTGCTTTGGACGCTACTCGGCTTATATTTAGTAGATCTTTGTTTAGAAGATTGATTTTGTTTTGAAGCATATACGATTTTCTTTCGAGAGATCTTCCTCTAAAAGATTGTTTTTGATCCATTCTTTAGGATAGATTTAGATCTTCTTTTGAATTTGAATGGCACCATCATGATCTTAACTTGGATCGAACCCTTTATCATTGCCTTAGGTGATGATTTAGGTCTTGTTGTGCGTTGCATTTGGTTAGCTTCATCAAGCAGACCAAAGACTTATTCAACCTCACTCTAGGAGTCGCTTTAGTGAGGCCTCTGATGACGTCACTAAAGGCTGGTCTAATGCTGTAGGTAGTTATCTTCAGTGGAACTAGATTCTTACCCGATCTCCCTCTAGGAAAGGCTTAAGTGAGGCCTTTGTTGACAGCACTGGAGACTTAGTCCGACGCTTTAGGTAGCTATCTTAAGTAAAACGACTGACTTACCTGACCTCCTTCTAGGAGGCACTTTAGTGACGCCTTTAATGATGTCACTAATGGCTTGTCCAGCGCTCTAGGTAGCTATCTTAAATAGAACCAATGTCTTACATGATCTCCCTCTAGGACACGCTTCAATAAGCCTTTGATGATGATAGTGAAGGCTTAGTTCGATGTTCTGGGTAGCCATCTTAAGTAGTACCAGAGACTTACCCAACCTTCCTCTCGGAGACGCTTTAGTGAGGACTTTGATGATGGCACTAAAGGGTTTATCCATTTGTTTAAGGAGGATCTTTCTCTTGATCCAATAGATATTCTTATCTCAACATCTTTATTCATCCATTGTTGGGAATATGATTGCAAACGATCAACATTCCGTATTTTTACTATCACATTGCCATCAGGTCAGCATAATCTATAGATCCCAAATGCGATTACTTTGCATATAATTAGTGATCCTTTCCATTTTAGCCCAAGTGGTCCATCTATTGGGTTTTTAGTATTTGCCATAACTTTTCGGAGCACCAAAATTTCCTTTTTGGAATGATCTTGTTTTTACTTTTGAGTTGTAATACTTAGATATCCTTCATTGGTATTCACCTGTCTGTATGGTTGCCTCATCTCTTAACTCATTAATTAGATCTAAGGACTCTTTCTTCAATTTTGATTTGGATTGAATGCAAACACAATCATTCTATGAGAGGGCACCTCCATCTCAACTGAGAACACTTATTCACAACCATATGTTGATGAATATGGAGTATGTCCTTTTGTTGTTTTAGTAAAAGTTCTATAGGCCCATAATACCAGAGGTAACACTTCTACCTAGTTTCCTTTTTCTTTGTATAATCATTTCTTGAGAATGGTTTTCATTGTTTTATTGGCTGCCTTAATGACTCTGTTAGCTTTAGGGTGAGCTATAGATGAAAAGCTTTTAATGATTCCATTTCTATTGCAAAATCGAGTGAATTATTAACTTTCAAATTGAATTCCATTATCAGATATATTCTTCTATTGGATTATGAATCCGGTGATGATATTCTTGATTATAAACTTGAGTGCTTTTCCAGATGTGATATTTGGTAGCGTTCTGCTTCTATCCACTTAGTGAAATAATTAATGTCTACTAATGCATATTTGGCTCCTTTTTGTAAATATAGGCAGTGGTCTTATTAGGTCAATTCCCCATATGCCGGAAGGCCATGGGCATGAGATTGAAGTTAATCCACTCGGTAGAAGATGTGGGATTTTAGAGAACTTTTGGCACTTGTATCATCTTTACACATAGCCAATGGCGTGATTAGCCATTAAAGGCCAATGGCGTGATTAGCCATTAAAGGCCAATGGCGTGATTAGAATGATCCCCACAAAATTCTTCATGGGCTTCTTTCAATAGTTTTAGTCCACTTTCAGGGTTGATACATCTTAAACAGGGAATAGAGTATCCCTTCTTATAAAGTACTCCGTCCATTACCAGAGAAGTCAGAGCCTGATGCTTAATCCTTCTTGCCTCTTGTTTGTCGGTTGGTAGTGTTCCATTTATAAGGTATTAAACAATAAGGGTCATCCAGTTATTCTTATAGTAATTGATTGTCTCTAAATGGGAGAATCTCTCTTGTGGGATCTCATCTTTATATTCTCTTTCCTCCTCTCTGCGCTAGGCTTGAGATCCAGTCAATACCTTTAATTCTTTCCCTGATTCCGCAATCTTTTCTTCTATGCTAGAACTTGGCTGATAGCCTACTGGAAGAATCCGAGTTTCTAAGGCTCCTCATGAACTGGCAAGTTTGGCTAGAGAATCATCTTGTGAGTTCTCTCCTCTTAATTTTGGTGTATTGAGAAATCCTCAAATTGGTTCAACGTTTTTAGTACCTTCTTTACATACAAGACTAACTTGGTGTTCTTCATCTGGTATGTTTGTTTCGACCGATTTACCATTAGTTGAGAAATGCTGAAGATTTCAATCTTGGGAATTTTCGATTGTAGGGCCAGGAGTCCTGTCTCCATCGATTCGTATTTTGCCACATTATTTATGGCCGGAAATCCCACTTTCAATGCATAATGTAAGCGATGTCCATTAGGGATGACAACGACGTATCCTGCTTCATCCCCTTATTTATTTCAAGTTACATTTATGAATAGCTGCCATTTGGGTTTTTAATATTTTTACTTTTCTAACTGCTCTTCGATGAAACCCATACACTCATTAATGAAATCAGATAAAGTCGAAACTTTGATTGCTGCCCGAGGAAGGAATTCAATGTTATATTGAATAAGCTCTATCCCATATTTTACCAATCTTCCTTAGGCTTCTGGTTTGCTGAAAACTTGCTTAAGTGGGAAAATTTTAAAACCTTGATTGGATGTGCTTGAAAGTAAGCTCTTAATTTTCGTGTTGTGAGCATTAAGCAGTATGCTAGCTTCTTTATGACCGGATATCTAGTCTCTATACTTTTTAGCCTTCTACTTACATAGTGTATCAAGAGCTGAATCCCTTTCTCTTCTTTTGTCAATACAGAGCTAACTGCATGTTTCAAACTGCCATGTAAAGGTAAAAGTTTTCCCATTCTGTGGGACTAGACAGGATTGGTAGTTTCTCAAGATGGTTTTTCAACTTCTTGAAAGCTTTCTACCAGTCTTTTCCAGATTCAAAGTTCTACTTTTTCCTGATCACATTGAAGAATGGAATGTATTTGCTGGAGAACTTGGAATGAACCTATTCAATGCTGCCACTCTTCCATTTGACTCATTACATCTTTACTTGTTTTGGGCTCTACCATGCCCTTAATATCCCGAATCTAGTCAGGATTAGCTTCAATTCCCTGTGATCTGACAATGTATCCTAGGAATTTTCTAGACTGAATTTCAAAAGAACACTTCTGTGGGTTGCGTTTCATTTGGTACTTTCGCAATATCCCAAACATCGCCTTAAGATCTTTTAAATGGCTACCCCCTTCATGAGATTTGACTAACATATTATCTATGTATACTTTTATATTTTGGCCAATTTTCTATTTGAACTGTAACATCCCGCCTTTTTGTACGCTTTAAATCGACGATAAACCATACACGTCAGATTCAAACCATACAGAAGGGAGGATTGTTATTGGGGTGAATAAGAAAAACAAAGAAAGAAATAAAAACAAAATAGAATATTGCGGCGGAACGATAAAATATAATAATCAATTAAACAGTTCATGAAGCTGTTTTACAAAAACATTTGATTATACTTATACAATGCATATCAGAGTTACACATACTAGAGAATATTAATAATCCAGCGGAATACAATGGTGTAGTGGAATATATAACAAATAGTAATAATAATTCTTCGTCTTCGTCCTCCAGAACTAATGCCTTCAAATCCGGAAATGCTCAGGCTGACCCGACGAATTTAAAAGACAAAACACTCGAGTCATAACTAAAATATTTTATGTAAGTTAAATCAAAATAAATAAACATGAGTGTAACGACATCAGAGATGTTTACAGGATTTGACATCTCCTATCTAATGTCTAACGTGAGTGCAACAACTTAAGAGATGCTCGGGATTCACATCTCCAAAGGATCCGTTAAACTATTTACTATGTAGTAATATTTCGCTATTATAATAATGTCTATAGTAAAATAAAATTACTTTTAAATAGCGTTAAGGAGTGACCCAATATGCCGCTTAACACAATAATAGTCCTAGTAGTCCGTCCAATATCAGCGCATCTCCAAATCGGGAGACTACCTTAAATACTCCACGGGCTACGGGAGAAAACCAAACTCGTACAAGGCGCGCTAGGGTAGGTGACACAGCACAACTAGGCAATGCTAGGGTAGATATACCAATTACGCTTCCGGCCCGGTGGTAACGCATAGCCGCAGTTACCGCCCATCTCGAGCCACACTCCCAAATCAAAATCAAAAGTGGCCACCGAATCAATCCAAAAGTCAAAGTATAATATCGAAGGGATGTGTCCGATCAAAGGTGCTACCTCATTAGCCCGTCAATCGCTCCTGTTTTAGCCACTTTATGCCAACTCACGAGAGTCGGGTCCACGTTCATACCTCAAAGAAACGTCGCCACCACCCTACTTCATTCTGGAATCTCCACCACGTACACGGTTGTTAAAGTAGTTTACGGAGTTGGTAGAGAGTATGACAACTTCCGATCCTGGTCTCTTTAACAACCAAACGTTATTATAACACCGCGGTCTTTTCAAAATAGTTTATACTTCAAACCAGAATATAATACCCATTTCAAAACCATATAAATACGATATCATTTCCATTTCAAAAACCAAACCAATACGATATCATTTTTTAATAAAACCTAAATCAATATAATATCATTTTTGTTTCAAATATATCCCTTTTCCAAAATCATAGCACTTCCAAATTTGTACACTTCGAAACCAACATTTGAAATTATAACACTTTTAAAACATAATAATTTGAAATTAATAACTTCGAACCACTTAAATTTCGATAAAACATTTCAATTTGATATATTTCAAGGCTTTAAATATTCCAAAATTTCAAAACTAAATCTGATAATTTCGATTCAACAATTTAATTTTCTATTTTTTAGTTTTGAAATATTTTACATAATAAATCCAATATCATTTACATAAAACTCAAATTACAAATAACTAAATATTTCCTTCAATTCATTTATGCTTGAAATAATCATTTAATTCACCTTGACCCCAAAATCAAGTTATAATAATTGTACTTTTTAAATTTCCAATTTAATAAATTTCACATCAACATTTTTGAGTTTAATACTTAAATAAATTTATTTTCAAATAAATCTCTAATTTATCCCCATCCTTAATTAATTTAAATCATTATACACTCTGTATTAAAATAAAATTGAAATACTTACTCACAATTATTTAATAAAAATCAAACTCTATTATTAAACTTAAATTTTTATTTAACAAACTTATACATAGCTTAAATTCAAGCATTTAACTATATATAAAATAATATTTATATAATATCAAAAATCAATATTCCTTAAACCATATATTTCTTTCCAAAACCATAGAAATCATTTTCAAATTATTTTATATATAGACCACGGTGTCTGTATATAATTTTCTACCATATGGTTAAGTGATACAGATATTTATCATTTCAATCCGTAATTTAAAATAAAAATACGGTTAAATATCATTTCAAACCGCAATCCCGAATGAACTAAAAATGCATAACAACTTGCAGTTTAACATAATATAAAATACAACAACCATTCATCCAATATCAATCATCAACCATTTATCACAATCATCATCCGATTCAAACAATAACAACAATATAGATCAGATAATAAATAATAGGTATTTACTGGCAGTTTATATTCAATAATAAATTTAATAATAATTTAACCGGCAGTTTATATGAAATAATAAATTTAATAACAATAAAATTCAATAAATTCAATTTAACTTGAATGATGATAAAAATATGCCAAACAGTCATAAATAAATTTCTGATCACGTCAGAAATTAATTTAACACACATAAGAAATTCTAAAAGTCGTAAGTGGGTTAAAGCACTCATCTTTTGAATTTAAATTGAATTTAAATCCAATTTAAACCCAAAAATTGAACAGTCTCAGAATTCGTCCAAACAAGGGTCAAAATGTCTGGAATTTAAATACGATCCTAACAAAAAACCGTGTGTAAATTGGATATCGTATGTAAAAGTTATACAAGTCAGAGCATTAGGAATTTTTAAAGTTAAATTAAAATAAAGTAAAAAACCAGACCAAACAAACGTACCACGTCACAGCTGTACGTGCCATGATTCTTCGTTCCTTAAACCGCCTTCACGAGAAAACCAAGCCCATGCATCATCTCAGATTTCACCGTGCCAGGCTGCGCGCATCCAATTCGACATCCACGCCAAGCATCGGCCTCCCCAAGCCCAGGCGAACGCTTAGTGCAGCCGCCACCAAAAATTCATAACCCTAATCGAATTATCTCGTGAAATCCAACCATTGATTCACAGAATGAACACCACCGATGAACTCTGCTTGACGTTCTCTAGGAAACCCGTAAGTCAATTTGTCGATCAGGCATAATCGATTTCGACGCAATGGATGGCCGAGAATTGATTGGCGAATTCTGGGAAAACAGTGCATCGATTTGAAAAACGAATCACACTAGAAGATTACTCTCTTCGAGGCTTCAGATTGATATAAAATTTGATAGTATTTAAAAAGTTTGAATTTTTGGCTTTGAATTTTGAAATTGAAATTCGACTAAGGAGTTTTAGGGTTTCAGCCATTGGGGAAGAGAAGCCATTGGAATTGTACGTACAGAATAATGACATAAGAAATAGGCTAGGGTTTATAACAGGGTATATATAGGCAAGCTGAAATTAGAATGGACCGGATCGATTGGATATACGCGTTGAACGATAAAATGGCCCGAAAAGCCCGTTCTGACTCCGGAATGAAATTGGGTCAACCCATATATCAAAATAGATGTTTTAAAATATTTTTAATGCAATGGAATATGTTTCAAGTCCAAATTCCATCGTATGAAGAAGTTGTGCTAAAATCAAGTTATTTCAAATTGATTTTAATTGATTTCAATTTAATTGATTTCAAGGCGTTTCAAGCCCGTACGATCAAACGACAAGCCCGAGCGCTACGAAACTTGGAATCCTTCAAAAATTCACCGATATAGATCCGATGAGACTGGTTTTGTCGGAATCTGAGTCCGTGGCCAAAATGGCTATTTTTACATTAAATAAATAAATTAGTAATTAATTAATTAAATCAAATTTTCAATGTCAATCCTATAATTGATAGTTTTTATCATTTTTAAATTTCTTAATCATTTACACTAATTTAAAAAATTTAGATGTCACTTTAATGTTGATTCAATCATCAAATTTCGGCGTTAAATTTTCAATTTCATTATATTCAGAAATTATAAATTAAATTCTCAATAATTCCATCGAATTTACTTTTCATTCTTATTATTCAATTCATTATGATAAAATGGATGAAATTAACATTGGTCCGCGATCTATTACATTATATTCTCAAATTCCATCTTGATTTCAATTAACGTAATATTTAGATATTTAATTTCATTTGCTTGCAATTAAATTCAATTATTGTAGTTCAAATCCCATTAAATTGATAAGTCTTCATTCCCAATCTTTTAATTCAACAAATTGTCCTATTATGGACAATATTAACACTATTTTCAAATATTACTTTAATTAACATTGAAGAAATATTTTATTTAAATTTATCACAGTAGATTCCAATTCAGTTTAATGGATTAAGATATATTGGTAACTTATAATAATTGTCACTACTAACCCTTAATCATACTTTTATAACTTATCATTTCCAAACGATATTATAATTACTTACAGGACATTGATTTTATTCCATTACTATTTTTTATTATTAATTCAATATTTACGTTTGCTTTCTTATATTCAATTTATATCCTTGCGCAACAATTTACATTACCTCAATTGATCGAAATTTCATTTCAATTGTTACTACTTAGCTTTAATTTCCATGGCTGCATTTCATTTTAGCATTCATTTCATTATTAAACTACAAAATGTCCGTTTCTTCCAAATTTATTGACAAATATCTTATTAATTTAACAATTTTAGTTATTGAAAATTTACGAGTCGTTACATGAACATTCTATTTACCAATCTCTGGTATGTAATGCCAGCATTCATTAACCCAAAGGGCATTACCTTATAATAATTGGTTCCCTAATCCATTATGAAACTAGTGTTCTCATCATCTGGCTTGAACATGGGAATTTGATTGTAGCCGGAATAAGCATCCATGAAAGATAAAAGTTTGTGCCACTGGTTGCATCAACCAACTGATCTATTCTTGGAAGTGGGTAGCAGTCCTTTCAGCATGCCTTGTTTAGATCAGTATTTTCAATACGTGTTCTCTGATTGCCAATGATTCTTGATTAGCATTGGATTGGCCAACAACTTCGAATAAAATACCTCTCTGATGAACCATTTCACGAGTAATTTTTGACTTCCTCTTTCAATGAATTGGACATGACTTTATCAAATTGCCTCTGTTTCTGTCGAACATGTGTTATATTTGTATTGATATTCAAGACGCGACATATGATAGTTGGATCTATCCCAACCATATCTGAATGGGTCCACGCGAATATGACTGAAGGAACTGAATTAGTTCTTCTTTAAGTTTGCTCTTCAACTTCTTTCCAACTTTAACTGTCTTTGTTGAACCAATTAAACCTAAGCATATTTCCTCGAGGTCCCCTATGGGTTTTATTCGTTCTTTCTTGCTTCTACAATCCAACTTCTTGATTTTTCCTCACTTTCTATTTCATCCTCCACTAGGTTTGTTTCCTTCCACTTCCTTTTCTTTCCAAAGAAATCAATTTTTTTAATACATGCTTAGTTCTCTCAATAGGATTTATCTTTGCTTTGGATGGTTGGTTTGAGAAACTCTCATCCAAAGGCTTACTAATATTGTTCGTAGTCAACTTAGATTTTCCCAAATTAGAATAAGAAATGCCGTCTCATTTATATTGCTCAAGATTGGCTAAATACACTCCACAAGAGCTAAATTGCTCTCTCCTTATTATTCTCCAACCATTTTTTGGTTAAGAACCTCACCTTCAAGTATTTTTGGCAAAATAAAAGCATCAATTTCATCCAGAGCCGGCCTACTAAAGAAAGCATTATAATAGAATGGTTGATCCATGATGACAAAGAGAGCTCGAATGTCCTGGAGTTGGGCAGAATTCCCACCTACACCAAAAGCCTTATTTGCCCAATAGGAGTTGATCCTTTATTGTTGAACTCGAAAATGGGTTCAAAGCTTGCCTCTAATTTATCCTCTAGAATTTCCATTTGGTCATAAGCATGTTTAAAGGTCGCGTTGACTGCTCTTCCCGTATCTACCAATATCTTAGAAACCACAGATAAACCAATTTGAGCAGTAATCATGAGTGGATCATTGTGGGGATGATGAACTCCTCCTTTTAGCTCTTGTGAAGTGATGGTTAGGCTATGCGTCTGAATTTGGAACCTGGGATTCCTGAGTGGTGGTTCTTCGTGAATAGAGAAAATTTCCTCCTTTGCTTCTCGAACATAGCAGTTCCTAGCTCCTTTACTACTTCCTGCTAGATGCGGTCCTCCATGGATTACATCGATTCTATTGAGGGGCGGTGTGATATCCGATTGATCAACACTTTCCATGAAGTTGGCAGCATTGTTCTGCAGTCTTTAGTGGGGATCTTCAAAATGAGCCACTTTTTGGTTATCTTTAACAAACTTCTTTAAGCATCCAAAGAAAATCGTATGTTGAATTATGCCCGCCAAAAAAGACATTCATACTTTTATGCCCATTCGCCTTATGATAAGTGCCGTAGTCTTCCTGTCTTCTTGGTTCAGGATTAGTCTTATCTTCGCATGAGACTGAGAAATCAGCTTTTTTGCTTTTCTATAACATATATGTAAGATAGCGGGTTATTCAAGGCAATGCGATATGTGTCAGGACTTCCCCTCATCTCGGTTTCTTATGGTTTGTGGTTATAGACTATATTTCTGGACTCCATTTTGGCTGGAGCTTTCTTTTTGGCATGAAATATTTCATCCATTCGAATGAATTTGTTAGCCTAGATGTGGAAGTCTTGTAAATCTCTACATCTGTATATAGAGCTCTTTCTAGAAGGAGTTCTTTTAATAATCCCCACTATACTACCACTAGCTTGTCCCTATCAGTCATCCATTTTGGCTTCAATTCCTCTATATTGAATCTCATCAAATAATCGGCCAATATCTCCCCTGGTCTTTGCTTGATAATGGCCAGGACAATATAGTTGATGGTAGGGTGTTTACAATGTAGAACTGCATTAAGAATTTATAAGAGAATTATTTCCAAGAATAGATGGTTTCCTTATGGTATTGTCGGTACCACTTGCTACTGCATCTTGGAAAGTATAGAGAAATACTTACAACGCACAACCCGAAAAGCATTGTATGATCCATTTGACTTTCAAAGGACATTAAGTGATCATTTGGGTCAGCGATTCCATTATATCTTAAGGACAGAATTTTTACATGGGACGAGATCCTAGTGGACATGATCTCATCTGTGAAGGGAGCTTCTCGGTGGTTATTGTTGACCTTTTTCCATTTTTTAGTCATGTCTCTTAGGTAGGCTTCGTCACTATGTTAATTAATTCTAAAAGGTTTGTATCTTTTAGAGGTTGAACTTCTAGATTGCTCCTTGGAATTCTCCTACAATCTCCCTTGGTAATCTGCCTTAACTTTGTAATCCGCTAAAGACCCTGGAGTAAGCTCGATTGCTTCAGCTCACTAGTGATTTTTGTGATGCCGTAACGAGCTTGCTTTTGCTTTTATTTCTTAGCAAAGAGAAATGTAAGCCCCTTCCTAGAGACTTTAACTCTTCTTCTCCCATGAGGTTGGAGTATTTTTTTAGCAAGGATCCTTTCTAAAAGTTCATTCATCATTGACACATGTTGTTTTAGGTTTTTAATCTTAGCTTCGCTATTGGTTGGTTGTGCCAGCTCTGATGGTTTCCGACTTCTACATTGTCCATGTTGAAATTGGGATTAACATTTTCTTCCAACGTTGCCCGTTGTGCGATCTTTTTGTTTGGAATATTGGTTCGCCTTGATTTCACCATATTCCTGAGGCAAAATTTATTTCAATTAGCTTAAACGAAGGGTTAAACAAGATCGAAGGTTCTGCCCCTCCTTCTAGTGCCGAAATATTAAACTAAAAATTAGTATAGCACCCATAATGTCGTGAATGATAAATGAACCCTTGATTCGAGTACATTTGATAACATAACTAAGGACGACTTGGACGGTATTGATCGAATCAAGAACAGATCTAGCATTTGAGGCCAAGTACAAGATGATATTATTAGGAGATGGGCTATAATGCCCATGGGCTTTTGATGTTGCACGTTCAACGGTTTCATATGTCATCTTGGAATACAATATTCGAGATCTTTTAAGGTCACTTAAAACAAAATGTTTGAATGCTTTTAGGATCACTTGGAATAAAATATTCGAGAATCTATATGGTCCTTAGGAATAAGGCACTCCAAATACCATGTCATATATCAAAAGGAGAAAGAAGATAAGAGGTAAGTATGTGAATTAGTTCATTAAGCTTGTTAATGAACTAATCAAATGGCGCTTATGTTCATAGTCCAATGTCAACATGTAATAGGCAAGATAGGAGATACGCTTATAAACACTAGTTTAGACTGAAGTTTATGTGAATCGACGTAAAATAGAATCTCAATCGCTCTGGGTTTAAAAAGCTTTATTATATGCATGTTCATTTCGAATAATGTTCAAATTGTACAATCAAGGTAATATTATGTCCTAGTCCTTGTTATACCAAGCATGATTACAGTTGGATTAGAATTGTCCCTAGATTGATTTCATGTTACAAGAGTTAAATTTTAAGAGTTAAGAAAAGAAATCAATGTGTCCTCTCCATGAACCATGTGTCCATATTTATAAGGGTGAGCACCTAACATAACGCATGCCTCGGCACGGTTCGCTTCGACAATTTCAATATTGCACGGCGCTAGGATTTGTTAAATGATGGCATTCAACATTCTTTGGTAAATAACAGAACTTTGGCCCCATCTTAGCAGTAATAGCCTTCGACCTTTATAAATTTATGCATTGAAATGCTCTCAATTGGTTGTTGATGGCAGCACTCGGTAGCGGCATTAAGCATTAGTGAAGAGCAGCATTGATATAAAATAGTATTGGTAACGAGCGGCATACCAATTTCCATGGATATTAATGACTCCCATCATCAATTTCACATTTATAGATGTGTGACACCCTGAAACACGCTGTCATCAGTATGCGGCGTTGGACATGAGCAGTACTTCATTATAGAAATATAATTGGAGTGGCACCATCCATCAAATAGCTTTACCAGTAATATCATGTAACATCAATGTATAACAGTCTTGGTAATATGCTGCATCATTTGACTGGAAGAATCAATAAAAGGCAGCACAGATGAAGGGCGACATTGAAATAATGCAACATAGAATACAAGAAACATTGATGAAGTGCGACATTAAATACAAAATTGACATACAGCGACATCGTTATAGAGCATCATCTGCTTTGATAGCCTTCATGGACACTGACAATGTTCATTATTAATGTTGCTTTAGAGGTCTGCGGTGATATCTCCAAAGTTCTATGCTAATTAATGCGGCAATGATAATTTATCTTCAGTGGAATATGGCATTGAAGTAAGGCGGCATGAATACGAGCAACATTGCTCTGATCTGCGACATGCTGGTTATTTATAAGGTATGGTATTGGTGGAGCATGGTGCGAAAGTAATGCGACGTTGTATAATATGCGACATGGCTGAGTTGCAATGCTACATGAGATGCGGTACCATAGGCTTTCGATATTGATCCATCTTTATTCTTTAAGTCATTGTTTTATCACCGTTCCTTCGATGTTGGTCCTAACGATATTGATTTCTTTATGGCTCTACCACTTATAAGATTACCTTTGGCATTGAAATTATATGATAACATTTGCCCTTGTTTAGAAGAAGATTTTTACACTTTAGTATAAAACAGAGAATTTCTTCACTTTTTTAATTCCTTATGATATTTCCTTTCCAATCCCGTTTTCCTATCAAACATAAAGTGAATACTAACTTTCTTTACTAACTTTAAGCTCAATTTCAATTTCAAGCAATCCACTTTTGGATTTGACTGAGTTATAAATAGGTATATATTGTCTACATTATCTGTATGAGTTAAGATTATAATTTTTCTATAAGAAATTAATAAATAACAATATTTTTTTCAAATGGAAGCCTGAAATATTATCCGCGTAATATCGTAGGAGGGAGTATCAAAAATTTTCTTTGGAAATATCATGAACAAATGACTAGAAACCCGTCTGGTGTGAGTATATAGTTTCCATATGGAAAATCAAACATCATACACTTATTACCATATTCGATTTAAAACCCATACTATTCCTCGATTAACAGTAAAGTTGGACAAGTTAGCAAACCACCCTTACTTCAACGTATATTTTTAAACTCTTTCAGGTACAAAACGGGCTTCCCTACCTCGAAATTTAGGGTCGAGTACCAGATGAATTACCTTCCACGTACTTAATTAATCATGACCTATTTAGAAATTAACTCTCTTATACTTATCACACTTCTGGTATTTTGGATTCTATATTCCTCATCTGGAATCGAAGTCAGGTAAGTCAGGCTGCTTGTTCCATCCTGCCTTACCTTAGTCACAAATACTCTGATTCTCGATCTAATAGATAGAGGAAAGTTTAGTCATCCATTTTTAACGTTAAATATAAGGCAACTTACATTTTGTAAACATGTCAACATTTTAACACTATTTATCATATTTGTTTTATGTTACATCATAGCATAGACAAAGAAATCCTTTTTATTTAAAAATAAAGACCTTAAAAAATCATTGAAAAATTATCTTTGAAACTTAGTCCTAGATTTTGGTTTCAAACTTGTAAGTTAATTTTTTTCCAAAATCCTTTGTTTAAAACTAAAGTTTGATTTTTTTTTAAATGATAACATTTTCCATTATAAACGTAAGCACTTTTCTAATAAATTCCAAAACACTTCCTAACCTCTTTGTAAAGAGTTTTGAAAATAAGAATCTAGTTTGGAAAATCCTTTTAAACATTTTTAAACTTCCTCAAAAAAATGATGTAGTGGAGTAATTTAAAGAAAACATGGGATCTGATATCGAATAAAAACAACTCAAATATATTAACTATACAAAGCAACATTCACATCATTTATATACGTAAGTACGCATATAAAAACCATAAAGGAGTTGAACTTTTTTGAGTCCCTCTACACAAAGTCCCCTGTAAATCAGTTCATATACACTTTGAGGTGTGGCATAGTGACCTATTCACTACGAACACTTTGACTTCCTTTCCAGTCTTCTGTCTAATTCTTATGTGTCATCTGCTTTCAAGCGAGAACCACACTGAACAATAATCATTTCATACACTTACACACATAAGCTACCAACCTAAATTATTGTAGAAAAACAATAATAAATATTCAACTTGCTTTAAAGTGAGCTTTACTCACATAAACAAACAAGAACTTCCACCCAAACTATCGAGACCATGCAAACGACACAGGAACCAAGCTTCCACTTAAAATCTAGCTTTCCAAGACTTAGGGGAGGTCAATAAGCTTAGCCTTGGGCTAGGAGGGCTCAATTTTCATTTAAATGGAGAGGTTTTGGGTTTGTTTTTTAAGATTAGCGAGTTAAAGAGGAATAAAAATTGTTTTATGAATCAATTTAAGGATTTAAAGAGTAAACGTGGAAACTTTTTAAAACCTTTTCTTTTAGGAAGCCGTGGAAGAAGAGAAAAGAGTGGAGAGAAAGAAAGTTTCGAAATGGAAGTAATTGAGTAAGCTGGAAAGTGAAGAGGTAGTTTTTTTTATAGAAAATGAAAAAGGGATACATACTAAATTGCCCCTCCTTAATAAAAGTAGCTGCCCTCCACTCAAAATTTGACAATACACTCTTCCTCCTTCTTGTAACATGCGTCCCCCTTGTCTTTCCATGCCATCATTTCTTTCCTTTATGTGTACTTTGTCTTAGGTTTTGTACCTTTTCTTTTTGAATTTTAAAAGAAATGCCAACTTCCACTTTATTAACGTAAGCATTTTTTAAACATGTTTTTTTAATCTACTCTAATTAATTAGTAAAGGAATTTGTTACTTGTATATATGTGTGCATATGTACACTAGTGTGCACTACACATTCCAACAACTTTTGGACGATGAAATGTCGAAAATCTAAAAAAAAATTCGATCACATTTTCAAATTTTCTCCAAACTAATTATTTTTGTAGACCAAATTTAAAACAACTTTTAAATAATTAATTAATACTTTAAAGAGGTCTATTTGAGTTATAAAATCCATTATTTACTTATTTCAAAATATATTAAATTTTCATATTTAATATGATTTAATTACATGCTGTTACATTCTCCCCTCTTGAAAGAATCTCATCCCGAAATTAACACACAGAAAGGATAACTCAAAAAGGACATGTCTCATATACGATGAAACTCATACAAAAGAGACACATACTAAGTAACTATACCACAAGTGGTAAGTTGACATATTACTAATCTTTCATCAATTCGAGATATGCCTCCCTTATATCCTCAGTTTCCTAGGAGTAGTCCCCAGATCCATTAAACTTTAACCAATCTGACGACCTTATTGTTAAATTGTTTTGCATCTCGATCAGCAATGCAAACAGGATGCCTTGTTACGGTCAAGTTCGGTTCCACTTCCAAATCTTCCTGAACAGTTGGTTCGAAAACAAGTGATGAGCCATGCACATATTTCTTTAAATGATATACATGGAAAACATTATGTGCCCTTGAAAATCTCTCAGGCATCTCAACTCGATAGGAAAGCGGCCCAACCCGCTCAAGAATCCGAAAAGGCCCAACATAATGAGGTGCTAACTTCCCTGCTCCCGAACCATATAACTCCTCTCATCGAAAAAACCTTAACAAACACAAAGTCCTCGACTAAGAATTCCAAATCTTTAAGCCTCTGATAGGCATAGCTCTTCTGTCTATCCTAAGCTTCCTTTGTCTTCCTTTTAATCACAGCTACCTTCTCGATGGCTTCCCAAATCATATCGGGTCCAAGTTGTTGGAACTGGGCCAGCCCGCAGTGGTAGTGGTGGGTGTATTTCAATTTTTTATATCCTATTGAATCTTTATTGGGCCTATGAAGTCTAATTCATTTAGAACAATTCTAATTTTTTTAATAAAATCATGTTTTTTATTTAAATTTAAGCGTTTTGTAATGTAAAGATAATTTGAATGATTTAATTTATATATATATATATATACATGTATCATATACTATACATATGTGTTCGAATGTGTAACATAATAATCCATTAAGGGTATAACATGCCCGTATATAGATGTTCGGATTTACATCATAATGGACACATTAGCTCATTTCGTATGTATTGTATGTTGTCTAAATATGTGCATAAATCTATAATGCAAAGTATATCTATATAAATACATATACATATACATATATCTAAAATATATTTTATAATTAAAAGTCTCAAAATTAAAAATATGTATATAATTTAAAACATTCTTACAAATATGTATACACAATTAAACATATAAAATTATACATACATACATACATATATATAATAATTAAAATTATATATAAGGTTAAATCAAATGTATATATATGAATAATTAATTACATTCAAATACTTAAAATACAATTATATATTTTAAAATTATTTCCAGATCGAAATTAGCATAATAAACATAAAATAATAATTTTATAATGTTATCATTATTATATATATATAATAAATAGTTTTGATCATAATAATTAAAAATATTATTAATAAATATTAAAAAATCAAATTTTAAAATTTATGAAAATTCAGGATCATAAAATACAGGTTTAAAGTTTTTTCCATGAATTTTTCAAATGAAATATTATTTTTAATAAATAAAAGATATGTTCAACTGAAGTAATTTAATTATTTAAAATATTAAATATTAACGAAAAATTATAAAATGTTTTTGTAGGTTACTACATAGATGTAGTAATTTTAAAAAATATAAAATTGAATTTTCGATGTAATAATTATTTTAGATATAATAAACAATTCAAATAATCAATACAAGGTAATTTAAAATTATATATATATATAATTCATTTTCTAATTTTTTTATTTATATTATGTATAAATAGGTATAAGGAAAAATTCTAAGCTGACTGTACATTATAAATATACATATACGTGATTATATGTTTAAAATATGCATTAGTCTATATTTAAATTAATATATAAATATACATAAAATAATTAATAATGACTTTTATTTTTTACAGCAAATTAGATTTGTCTATACATAAATTATAACACATAATAATATAACTGTGCAAATAATCTAACTAATTTGTGATAACTACATATACCTATAAAATCTCACCTAACTCAATGTACAACATTAATATATATACAGATTTGGGATTAATCAATATTAAATCATAAAATATGATATGGTTACAATAATAAATAAATAAAATACCAATTGACGATGCCTTTGGGTCTATTTGAATCAATGAATTCCCTTCTCTAGTTATGCTCGATTCGTCAGATTGCAAGTTTGGAATCATCGACCTTTTCTATCAAATAGTGTTTTTACCTAACTTGAATTGATTTGAGATTCTTAGAACTGATATGGGGATTAATTTTGGCCAGCAAACTTGACAATTATGGAATCAAAACATTTTTTTGATTAAGGGTTTAGAGATCCATATTGTTTGCGCCAGAATTGATCACAAACCCCAAATTTGATGAAAGCACCAGTGTATGAACATAAATCAACAGTATACGATCATAGATCATAGAACTAAGTAATGTAGAGAATAAAAAGGAAGAATAACAAATTTTAAACAGAAAGAAATAGATAGAAACACCATATTTATAGTGGTTCGGCTATCTCCGGCCAACGTCCACTTCAAAAGATAATCTTTTTTTGACTTTCTCGCTGGTTACAGTGGATTACAGAAGTAATTTTTGAGTACGATAGTGAAGTTTGAGTACAATGGTGATTTCGGCAGAGTCTGGACGTTGGAGAATCCAAAGTCCCTTTTCTATAGGCCTTGGGATGCAATTTATAGGCATAGGCTGTAAATATCTCGCTCAGATTTCGGGAGACCTCTTTTGGCATGTGTATGGGCCCACACGATCGATTTCATGTGATTTGCACTTGGTCCGTGATCGATACGAACCCATTTCGTATCGATCAAGATTAGGCCCAATGGAGTCGAAATTGAGCAGGAACATTCTTTAGGTTGCACGTAAGCTCCTGTGAAAAGTTGGTAGCATTTGGACTTGTGGATTGTATGATATGATCGATACGAATTGTAGTTTGCGTGGTGGCTGAAGCGTTCGTCTCCATCTATTCGCCTCCGTCCCTTCATATAAATCGCATCGATGACGTGGCTCAAAAACCCAGAGGAGATCCACTTTAGATGCCGAATTGACCGTTTCTCCATTTCAACATGTCCCTTTTGTATCGATCCACAGTTGTCCTCTTCGTATTGGTCAATATACGTGTCGCCTTGCTCGTATCGATGAAGACCGTCTTCTTCTTATTTATCCTAACTACTGCATTTTGTATCGATCAAGAATGTGATCAATATGCATTATGACTTCCAATTGCATTTCCCTTATTCAAGCTTGTGTTGATCGATACGAACAGTATCGATTTTAAGTAATCCACGCCGATCGATATGAACAATATCGATTTGAACTAGTCCACGCCGATTAATACGAACAGTATCGATTCGATTTATACAGCCGAATCCATTCCCATCGATACGAAATGTATGGATACGAACAGTATCGATATTAAACCAATTTTCACAAATCTAAACCCATCCATATCTCGAGCATACGAACTCTGATTGACTTGAAATTTGAAACATACCCTCTCCTAGCCTTGATCGTCATTCCCAATCGATCCCGCCTTGATTGGAGCTCAATCAAATTTTAATGACATCGATCATAGCTTTATTTCCAATCGATCTCCAGTACTAATATCCATCCTTTCCTACCAATTTGTTGATATCCTGGCTTTGATCAAAAGGCGGGATAACATTTTCCCCCCCAAAACATGCCTTGTGGTAAGAAGGAGTTTTTGAAAAGCTCCAATCCCGATATCCGAAGTCCGTATTCCGTCCATAGCCATACCATCTGATTCATAATCCAATCCATTACCAAGCCATCCTATCTGAGTGCCGCATTCTTGATTACTCCGAAGCGATGCCCGGTTTCAAATCCAGTAACCAAATCCTTAGCCAATTCCATATCCATCTGAACCCGGCAACCGAGCCCTAAACCATCCTTATCAGATAACCAAATCCAGGACCTCTCTGGGTCAATATCCAAGTTCTTTGCTATATATAGTTGATATCTGAATTTATAACCTCTCTGGATTCTTGTCGAGTGCTATCCACACTCGACGACCTGTACTAAGAAATGCCTTAGTGACCGTGGTCCATTGTCCCTGAACGCTGAGTAATGCCATGGCTTAAGTCTTAAGTCGAATCCTGGTCGCTTTGGACCCTTGCCGAGTTTTGTCCACACTCGACAACCTGTAATAATAACCGATAATATAGGGCCTAAATCCTAGGCCGAATCCTAGTCTCTTGGGACCCTTGCCGAGTATTGTCCATACCCGATAACCTGAATAAGTCGATTTGTCACGCTCGGATGAAGCAACTTACCCCTTGCCAGGCATAATCCATACCCGACGACCATTTACTAAAAACAGATAAAAGTTCAATAGAAATCAAATCCAAAATCTGGATCAAATTAGGAAACTAAAAAACCATACCAGAAATCCAAACCAATATCCAAACCCGAAAACAATCATCCAAACAGAAGTTCAAACCAGAAAATAAACAAAATCAGGAGTTCAAACCAAACTAGAAAAAGCGAGTCTCCAAACCAAAGAAAAAAGAAAAAAGATTTCACAAACCATAGCGTCATGGTTTATCATCATCTCGAAGCATGCCTAAGGGCCATCTCCATCCCCATACATGAGTAAGTGACTTGACCGTTTTCCTAGAGTTTACTACTTATTCCATATCATCCCTGTCAGTTCATAACCAATCGACCATCAATCCGGGGCCTCACACCTTCGTTGTTTGAGGTAGATGGTGGCTGTTACTATTCCACCATGGCATTTGGAGCTCCGACATGTTGTCGCAACTGACCACTCCTTACATGCTTCTCGATTATATCCTCTAGATGCCTACAGTTGTTGGTATCATGTCCGTCCAAATCGTGAAAGAGACAGTGCCTTCCTGATGCCCTTTCACGTTTCGAGGGTTCTCTCCTTGCCAGCCTTCGGTAGGGAAGGCGATACCAAGTATCCATGAATATCTGTTCTAACGTCTCATTCAATGCTGTGTAAGTGGAAAATTTTTGCTCTCTCCACCGCTTCCTATCTTTCCTTGATTCGTCATCCAACTTTCTGTTTCCTTTATCTTTACCCAAGCTTATGCCGGATGGTTCTCCATCCTCGGCCGCATTCACTTCCTTCAACTTCATATTTGAACAGGCATCCTCCAGTTGATGGAACCTCTTGCCTTCATGAAAGAATTCTCCGAGATCCATTGGTGGGTCCCATATCAATGACACTTTGAAATCCCAGTTATCCCTGACTCCTATCACCACTGCCATTAAAACCATTGATGGATCTGGCCGATCCACCGAAGCAACTGCTGCATTGAACCGAGTTAGGAAAGCTCTAAGCGATTCTTCTATCCTTTGCTTCATGGATATTAGTGTCATTACGTTCTTTGGCCTTTTGATATGAAGCCGAAACTGCTTCAGAAACCAGTCCACCAATTCTATCCATGTCCTGATAGATCCCTCTTCTAACTATCTGAACTACATAGAAGCAATATCTATCAAGTACAGAGGGAAACATCGGGCCATCACTTCCTCCGATGCCTCCAGCACTTCCATATTTCTTATGTATCTCATCAAGTGATCAGTAGGATCATCATTGCCATTGTATACCTCCAGAGTAGGTAGCTTGAACTCAGGTGGGTTTCGGGTCATTCTGATTTCACGTTAAACGGACTTCTGTTTACTCCTTCCAGATCTCTGTTTGTCAAACCATCGTGCATAGTTCGCCTGATAATCTCAGCCAATCCAACATTGTCCATCAAGGGTTTCCCCCCCGAGTCCCTAAGGGAATTTTGGTACATACTCTTCATCGCATAATCTTGTACTCCTGCCAGCATCTCGTTGTGTGGTGTAACCTGGAATTCCTCCATGAATTGGTCCATCGTTGCCGGGCGGTGTGTCCCCGAGTCTGGATCCATCCATATTAGTAGTTGTGTGCTGATTAGGGGTTGCGCCATGTTGAGCTGCTCCGTCTGATTACCTGTTGGGTCCGTCGGTTCTAGCTCCGTGGATCTGAACTCCAGCAACTCAATCTATCCCAGCCTGTCCAAACTGTCTGAGAAGGTTCTGCATTATTTCCTCCTGTCTTTTTAGAAACTCTTCGTGCATAGCTCCCATCATCATCTCTATCTCATCTCTTGGTGATGAAGGCTGAAGTCTGATTAGCTCCTGAAGATGATTCCTCGCTTCCTTCATGCTAACTTCTCTCTGCACTTTGCCTTCTTATTGATTGTTTTGTCATGGTTCCTTTTAAATCTGATCCCTTAGCCTTCCAAATCTGAATTCTAAATCCGATATAGCGGGTGCTAGTCCTTCTTAGTGAAAGCAAATATATATAGCCTTGTACAAAAGAGATACAATCTCATTACCAATTCTCTCTTAATCTTAGCCATCCATATCTAGGTCTAATCCTAAGTTTTATCCGCCTCCAATAACTTTTCAAAACCAAAATTTTCAGCCCTAATGATGGGCTTTAAACCTAGTTAAGCCCAAGCCAAAATGCTATGCAATTAAATCTAATTTAATAGCTTACAGATATCGTATATCGATTGGTACATTTATAACTTTATAAATATATAACAATTTTTATTTCTCATACTATTTTCAAATAATTAATATTTCATAAATATTTATTTGTTTATTTTATTTATAACAATTATACACTAGTTAGATCATTCGGTCTTAAAGGAATTCATCGTTTCAGTTGTGTAACTCTTGGGTATAAATTTGGTCAGCAATTAATACCGAACTATTCGAATGTTAAAGTTCACACGTCACTTAGTAAGTGGTGTCAGATTATGGCCAAATTTATCACTTACTCATTTTCGGTAAAAATCCAACTTTAGTTTAATAAGCATTACCCGATTGTGACAGTTGTTTACACCAATTCTCTTCATCAAAACTGTATCACTTTGGACTTATGGAATTTGGTAATGGTCAGAATTCTAACCTCATCCACATTCAACTTTATAGTCCAAACACAAAGTCCATGGTTCAATAATAACAATTATTATTAATCAAAATGCTCTGGCCAGAGACTTTGATTTTAAGTTGATTGTGATACTAACTGCATATAACTGAGAAGACGAATCCTTTCGTGAATAGTGTTTCACTTCTAATACTTCCACTCAACCCAACTATAGTCACTCGATGGACGCCATGCCATAATTTGACTATAATCAAAGCGGAGCTATCATATTGAAGATCTACAGTATTCTCAATTCGAGAGAACTGTGTAAATCGGTCACGTTGATATTTTCTTTTTGACCTTAGTTATATTAACTAAGAAAGAACGATTGAGTGAGTCGTTCCATAGTTATCCAATAACTATTAGTACGTAACCCCTAGGTTCCCCCAGAAGTTATAATAATACACTGCCCAACATTTGGAGAGCGCCACGTACTCCAGTCTCAACGGATACATCGATATCCAGTCTTGATGCATCTTGACTAGGAACATTTAAAATTGTATATTTGTTTCGTTATGATAAATTACTCACGGTTACAACAATTTGTACCTACTATCACAAAATATACCATTTATGGATTATTCTATTAAATATACTTTAATTAAGTTAATTAATTAAAATAATCACATTATATCAAGTATATAATAGGAAGAAACTACCTTTTATTTCGAACAAGATTGGTCAACGAGTTAGATATATGTAACAAATTACATAATTTCCCCTAGGGCATACCCCTAACTCTATTAATCTCCCACTTGCACTTAAGGTCAATTATGGAATCAAATTCCTACTTCTCCAATCAGTTTTCTCAAAACCAATTAGGTTATTCCCTTGGTGAATGATATGCTATTACGTTTTAATTATCTACTTTGTCGATTAACTCTCTCTGACACTGATAAACTACCTTTATCATGTGGAACGATTTGAAGTATGTCTTTCGACCTATAGTGAGCTCTAAATTCTATCATGACCAATTTCATGAAATTGTTACATTATAACAATATTACGGGATTCTCAATATCTGGAATTACCTTTAACTCAATTATAAATTCGCGCATTTATATCTATATACATTGGTTCATTGGCATGTTATACTCAATATCACATATAAAAGTTTGTGTCCAAACATTCCATCATAACGAGTTCGTTTTTTCTATGAACAATTCTCTAGTATTTCATAAATATGCAAGAATATCTCAAAAAACCATTTAGTGATATCAATTTGGATTTTATATTTTCTCCATGTATCAAATACATAAACAAAACACAATATCATACACAACATTATCTGTATGATAATTCCTATTGCTAATGCATAAGGAATCCGACTTACATGTTCTCTTTTTAATATGGTGCTCTTGTATATCGTTTTGGGACAATCCCTATATCTTTTATACTCACGATAAAAGACATCATTTAAAATTCAAAATTGAGTATTAAAACAACTAAAGTTGATTTTAATACAAGCATATTGTTAAAATCAACAACGTGCTGTTTACTTATAGTTTTGAAATATCAATGTACCTTTTAACATTCTTTCTTATGAACACACGCTTCCTCTGAACTTTGTTGAAAATCATACTATTTGATATTTCTATCAAAATACTTATTCAATCTTGATGCTTATAAAATGATAAATTCATATCATTTCTTGGATCATATCCAAGGACTCACAAACCCAATATCGCTCCCACTAACTTTGAGGCATTTTTGGTTGGCGGCTTACTCTAAATCATTATTTAGAATTTTCTGTTTCAATATATAAGTACCAAACACTAAGTCTTATCGAGCGAGTAGTAAATCTGAATTAACTTGAGCAAGTTGAATACCAAATCTGTTACGCTAATTTCAACAATTGAAATTTATGATATTATTCTTATCAACATTTCTCATTTAATTCCAACCACCTTAGTCTTTCCAATAAAGATACAGTCTCGGCCGATGGATCACAACTCTTTGGTAATGACTACCAAAATCAAATTTTGATAGCATACTTGGAATTTTTTCAGATTTGCACATCATACCATATTGAGTCAATAATCTTATTGGTTTAATTGAACAACCGAGGGTAATGTATATTTTCGACATTAATATGAAACTCATAGTTTCTCTTCGATGTACGTGAATACTTATTAGACATTCTAATGCTATGTGTTCATTTAAGTTAGTTAATTTCACTTAATCTCATATAATCAGTTCTATCTATGGATTGGATCCAATTCCATTTAAATACCAAAAATTTCTCAAAGAAATTCCTCTACAATGAAGTTGAAATTTCTTGAAACAATAATTATTTCTTAATGCAAATAGAATAGGGGTTCATAAATGCTTTATGAACATTTTTATTTATAAAACTGATTTTAGTTTACAAAAATTATGTTCAAAATATAAGTATGTCATTTGATGACAGACCTTTCCAAAAAACTTTTCGGAGATTCATACAAGATCCCTCATGAACAATTATTACGTGCAATCTTTCGACTCACGCAACCTGTCAACTCCTTGGCCTATGATATGTTGGGATTTCTTACAAACCCTTATCTTGTATGATTTTGTAAATTATTGTTTAAATGAAATAATATCAACCTTGTGTACTACTCTTAAGTCACAACCTTATAGAAAGAAACTAACTCAACTTCACCCATAATTAATCGTAAGTTTTCCAACAATTTCTGGTTACTCCTTATCGATGCATCATTATATATCACATGGTGGAGTGACTTTTGAGATTGAATCTATATTAATTTTTAGGTACATTTGGTACTCATTCCAATATACGCACTTATTTAACCAAATTAAATCATTTTATTCTATTGCATGTTATTTTATTTACTTTTCTTTTTATATTCTATGCTTTTATCATAAACTTACTACATGTGTATCCAATACATATGTACTTGTTGGTAATGTCAATGAATATAACAAAGTATGTGGAACCCTTTTGGTATTAATAGACTTGTGGTTACATACATCAATTTGTATTAATTCAAAGAGTTCATCAACTCTTATAATGCTCCCACTGAATGGGTGCATTGCCATTAATTGTTTGAGATATAATTAACCTGTATCATATGATTCATAATCATATAGTATCAAAACTATGGCTTAGCATATAATTCCAAAACAATTGTGAATAATATTAGACACGTATATATTTATTACTTCACTTTTACTATGAAAACAAATTCCATAATATAGTTCTATTTCAAAATGAATATTCATAATACTCAAATTGAAATATAGTTATATCTATTTTTTAGTCAATACCAAAAATAAACATTATTTCACAAATAATGTTCGGCACACTTTGCGAAAACAATTTTCGTAATTTAATGCAAACATTAGGTGCTATATGGCATGCTCCCACTATTTCCGCCATTACCATAATAACTTACTAAATTTATAGGTCCGCCATTCACTTAATATTATTAATATTGTTTACTTATTTCATATGCTTCAACTAGTTTACATTGGAGAGTTCTTTGATCAAATATCTTGAAATCAAAGAAATAAATGTTATAGAAAACAATTTTCTATATGAAAATACATTTCAGAATAAAAATAAAATTTCATATTCCAATATTAAGTACAGAAATCTTGTTTTTAATGTTTCTCCATAAAGCAGAAGTGACTATTCATTATCTTTATTCCAACTTTACCTTAAATTTCATCTATTCTTATACATTCATTTTTCTTTTAAATGGTCAAACTATTCAAAAGAAAACCTTACTACAATATCATAACAAACCTTTTACAAAAGTGCATTTGATTATTTTTAAAATTTAAGACATCAAGTATGTTGCACTTTATGTAAACTGATCAAGATGACATTTCAACAAATGAGTTCTTAGACGTATCTTGTAGTTTATGGTATTGTGTTACATAAGCACAATATGATCCTTTTGAAATCTTTCAAGTTGAATACATGATCTTAAAATATTGTTTATTGGCTTACTTCGAGTGAACTAACTTCATCGAAATAATGTACCCCACAAACTATCACTGTTCACCATATAACATTTATATATGAAAGTACATGAATTAAATATCCATAGTCTTTATTGAGACTTGGCTTTGATTCATGACACAAAGCTATCATTACAACATACAGATTTGATGACTATTATGATAGAAAGAGAATATATACTACATGGAGACAAGGCATCAAAATCGGTGCATCAATTTTTTTTTGAGTCTCAAGTCAATTTTGTTAAGATCTCTCCTCATTTACGTATATATTAGCTTATATATATAATCTTCTTATTTTCAAATAAATTATACATACATAAGCATATAAAATATATATGCATATTGTCAAAGTTTTTCAGAATCATATAATATATATAAACCTGTGAAAAATGTGCAAATTGCACAGAAATTATCAGGTCAGTCGACTGACCTAGTGGTCAGTCGACTGTCCTGCTAGTTTCTGTGCAACATGCACAGGTGCACAAATATACAAATATATATTTAAAAATTCGTTTGAATATTTATACAATGACGGAAAAGAATGCAAGATTCTTGTATTTTTGAAGGTTCGTTTGTAAAATTTGCCGATTTCTCTCCTTATCATATACAAGAATTGGCTCGTCATAGCAATTTGGAGTCTTTGTTCTATATTGATGAAAACAAGCATAAAATAAACCAAATTATGGTCAGGCTAATTTATGCCAATCTTAATTTAGGTCACCAAAACATTTAATAACAAGATGATTGTGTATGGAGTTTGGATTGTGGAAAACCGATATTTTTCTCTTTAGGTCGAATGGCCCACATTTTAAAATCTGAAAATGATGGAATTGAATTAAGTAATGTTGATTGTGATATAGTCGTTCATGATCTTATAAGTCATTTTATTTTGGAAGATGATATGCGCCAACTCAAATCTATGTCCGCAAGGCCTAAAGCTAGAATTATGCACCGTGCATTAATGAAAACCGTAACTTTGAGAACCGGAAGTTACGAACTTGTTTATGAACGCAATTTCAAAGCCTTATATCCCATCTTCGGAATTATCAAAGTTAATTGGCTTCGGTTAATTCTTGATGAATTCTTAAATTTCAACAATGGTCGCATGAATGTCATATATTACGGTGAGTACATTATGCGCTTACTAAAAGAATGTGAGATTCCAAAACCCGACTCACTGGTTTCTACTATCAACTACTTAAACTCCCGTACTCTAGCACTGATGAAATTACCGGTTGCTCAACCTCCTCTTATCATTTCTTTTGAAGAATGGACTCAATTCCAATTATCTCAAGATCAACCACCACAACAATAAGGTGAAACACCATCTCACCCTCCGACTCGCCAAAGATCAACTGTTCATCAACAAGACGAAATTATGATTCCAAATCCAAGCCTTCCTCCACACGAGTCTATTTCTATGATATGCCATAACCAACAAATTCTTCAATCACATATAACTAGGGTTGACAAAAAGCTTGATAAAGTTAAAGGATTTTTTACAAAGTTATGGCAAGCAATCTCGTGTTCATCAGGCTCTTCCACGGCTAAACTAGGTGATCCAGGCAAACAACCCGTCTTCACTTGGTCTTCCTCTTCCGATGATCAGGCAAGTAGTAGCGATAACGGTGGAAATGGAGGCGATAGTAGTGGTCAAAGTTCTCATGGTGATAGGGGTAAGCATATAATAAAGTAAGTTGTTGCTTCTCTTATGTTCTAAAAATATTAGTATTTTATTTCACAACATTATAGCTTTTACTAAGTAGCCAATATTTTTGTATTATTTCAAAACTCTTGTTTATGATATTGTAATGTGTGAATGTTCATTTCTTTTTTAATATCTATGAATACATCATACTGTTATTCATGCTCTTTATTCCTTTTTGTTGATGACAAAGTATATAGATCGTCAAAGATTCAGGGGGAGTAAGTATTTATATTATATGCAGTCGAAATCTATATCTATTTACAGGTTGTCATCAATCAAAAATGTGGAGAATGTTAAGAATTGGTTTTGATTCATGACACGAAGCTACCACTGCAACATACAGATTTGACGACTGTTACGACAAAAAGATAATATATACTATATGGAGACAAGACATCAAAATCGGTTTATCAATTTTTATATTATCTTGTTTTGAGTCTTAAGTCAATTTTGTTAAGATCTCTCCTCGTTTACGTATATACTAGCTTATATATATAATCTTCTTATTTTAAAATAATATATATATAAGCATAATATATATATGTATGTATATATATATTGTCAAAGTTTTGTTAGAATCATATATATATATATATATATAAACCTGTGAAAACTGTGCAAATTACACAGAAATTACCAGGTCAGTCGACTTAGGTCAGTCGATTGACCTACTAGTTTATGTGCAACATGCATAGGTGCACAAATACAAATATGTATTTAAAAATTTGAATATTTAGTCGACCGACCTAGAGGCCCAGTTGATTGAATTTCTATAACAGCTATATTTTCTGAAAAGACACGATCATTTGTGAAGAGTTACGAATCTCTACGAAGAGATTTAGGCGCAACACTTCAACCAGAACTCTTCGCCAATGGTCGCTGCGATTTGATAACTATAAATACATATCCTAACTTGAGTTCATATCACCGAATCTGCTTATCTCTCTTATCTAACTTTCTTCAATATTCTTGCAACTATACTCTCAAATATTCAGCGATATATCGTATTCTAAACAATACTATTCCTTTCTAATCTTCATAAACTTCAAATATATAAATTTATACTCGAGGGGTAGATCATAGGAAGGGCGTACTATAAACAGATTTATCTGCGTCATTAGAACACAAAAGTCAAACGATATTTTGTATTTGTTAAAGTCCTGTTCTGCTGCTCAAGCGTGCGAAGTTCTCTTCGGCTGTTGTGGTGAAATCATGTTCCGCTGCTCAGGTCCCTATCCGGCTGCTTAGGGGTTGTATAGACCTGTTCCTTCGGGTTAAGTGAGGATTGTTGTTTTAGTGAAATTCCTGAAGGAGTTTGAGACTGGATGTAGGATGAAGCTCCGAATCAGTATAAAAATCTCTGATGTTATTTTTATTATATTGCTTTTATATTCCGCACTATTTACTATATAACTATCATCACTACATTCTGCATTATCGTATATCCACATTACACGATTCATAGCACACTTTCAGTCTTGAATTGCATTTAGAGTTCAAAAACTCATGAAATGCAATACACGGTCTAAACCAAATAAACAAATGTATTAAGTAGTTGAAACTAGGCACTTGGAAAGGTATAGAAACATTATATAACATGCAATTAGAATTATTAGTAAGTATATGTTATATTTCTATTTGTCAACTTTCAATTCGGTATGTATATGTATTAATTGACAAACGTTTTATCAATCATACTAAGTGCACAAATTTATCATTATAGATAATTATAACATTATATAGCATATGTTCTTACAATTTTAGAAAGGTTAAATGTTACCATTTCATTTTTTAATAAGGCTTTCACTAGTCTTTTATGTTTCTCCAAACCTTAAGATGAAACACAAAATTCTTACAACTTCACTAGTGGGAGTTAGGACTCATTTTTTTGGTATTTTGACCTTGAGTTTTCTCAAAAAATCATAGCCCCACAAACGATGGATAACTCCTTATCGGTTGTATCACATACAACTCCTAACCCATTTTTCCTTGTTCTAGTCTCATTTCGACCTTGATTTTACTCAACAAATCGAAAGAGATTATTCACTCATACCTACCATATTATGATGGACTAAGTGTAGTACATGTACCTTGTATTTGCTCAATAAATACATATAGTTATCTTACCTCATCCATTCAATATATTAATAATACTACGCATAACATCCCTAGCTTGAGTTTTCTCAACAACTAAGGAGTATGTAAGTAATTTATTAATATATATATATATATATATATATATATATATATATATATATGGTAGTGGACAACATTATATTTAAGATTCATAATCATCAATACGTATATTGAGTGATATCGACTTATAGAATAATACATTTCTTATCAAATACCATTGAGATTCAAGTGTCAAACACATCAGAAATCATGGTATATGCATTTACATATGTATTTATTTCTCAAGTCTATTTGGGTTACTTTAATGTTCCACATTTAGTTTATACACATATGATATCAGTTTTATTGTTATATAACTTTTCTGTTTCACATTACTTATATGATAGTCTTACGTATTGTAACGACCCAACTTCCAAACTCCATGAAGTCGCATCATTAAGAAGAAAGAAAAGGATAGAAAAAGAGAAAAGAAAGGAAAGAAAGAGACAGACAACATCAGAATCTCATAGCGGAACGAATAAATTATATTATATCACATAATACTTTACATAGTATCACATATATCAGAGTTTTACAACCAATACAACACAAACTAGACAGTTATAAACATCTGCCTAGCAATTACAATTCAAGAACATCAGAGAAAAAAAACAAATACAACTCAAACACAGCGGAACCACTATAATATATCTACACGCTGAAGCCTCCTGCTCCATTATCTCCTCCAGAACTCGTCAAAGCAATCCTGAATCACTTGACTACTCATACGTAATATGAGTACCCAAGAGTTTAATAAAACAGAAAATAAACACTCGGGTCAGACAGGGGTCTGGTGTGAGTAAACAGTTTAAAAGTTTCTTAACTTTTAGAAAATCCTTTGAAACAAAAGATATCACGTAAGACTTCCCACACATAAACATGGAAAAGTTTTTACCTTACGCTAACCAAAACATTTGATAGGAAATCCAGTGATATTATAATGGTGTTTAGGGTTTTCAAAATAAAATACAGAAATAGCTGGAATGCTTACATCTCACGTTCCAACATAGTTGGGCACAATCAAAACCGTACAGGCACTTATTGGATTTTGGATTCCATCAATGGCAGGGCTACCGGGGTACCGCCCGTCACAGTACGTGGCCTAGATCACCGTACCGAGGATTACACCCAATCCCCTGCAACACAAGGCCGGACCCATTCCTTACTGAATAGTTCCGAACAAGACAACCCCGACAGTTGGAGCTCTCAACCGTCCACACAGCCGAAATAAAAGGGACCTCTAGACAGGGGTAAATCTCACTCTCAAGTGGGGGATACCCACGAAGCCTTGCTGCACCTCCCCTGTTTTAGCCATTCTCGGTTGATGAGGCTTGAGGCTACGATTACCTTTAAAGAACACATCTATCTTAGAATGCTCATCGTCCACCTGACGATGTTCTGAAAGCATTCAATCCATACAAGTTCGTTCCGGGTTCGAATGAAACCAAAGGCATTATCTCGTTACACTCATTTTGGAATCACCCTCAGAGTTAACGACGATAACCCTTGCACTCTAAACCATCATCTTGAATCTATAAGTACTATTCCGTCAACTCATTACGGAATCACCCATAGAGTTATACTGACGTATAGCCCTTACACCTCGAGTCTTCACTTGCTCCACTTGGATTAACGACCTAACGTTTAATTGGAATCGATGTGGTTTTCGGATATCCAAATATGGAAACCCGATCCCGATCTCACCGAAACCAAACGCCATCTTAATGTCCAAGTTATACTTAAGGGTTTTAAACAATAAACTCATTTTATTTTTATCTATTTCACACAGATAGATAAACTACATATTCTCATAACAGATAACCCATAACATTATCACAACAGATAATTATCACAACAGTCAATCATCACAACCAAAATAATCCATCATACTATAACTAAGCATCCATATCCTATAGATACTACTCATCTCATTTCTGAGATTACAACCATCCAAAGGCATATCAATATCATCCATAAGCAATGATATATTATCCATCATTTATAATTAATTTAAAATGAATTAAATTAATTACTTCTATCTTTAATTAATTTAAAATAAATTAAATTAGTCACTCACCAATAAATCTTGCTTATTAATCTATTGATTAATCAACCTAGTTAATTAATCATTCATTAAGTATTCAACTTGATTAAACATCTATAATTAATCACCCACTAATTACAATAAGTAATTAGCCTTAAATTAATTTTATAAAATTAATTAACCTTAATCATAAGTAATTAACATTTAATTACTTAATTTATTAATTAACTATAATTAATTACATTTATCCTTAATTAATTACAATTAATTAATCACTTAATTATTTAATTATTACTTAATTAAACAATTCATAATTACATCATTAATTATAATAATTAATGATCTCTAATTAATATTTAAATTAATTACTCAATTAAAAATTAATTTCATTTAGTAATTAATCTAATCATTAATCATCTTCATTAATACTTAAATTCTGTAATTAACTACCCTTAATTACTTATTAATAAATTAATTATCCAATAATTAATTATCTTTATTAATTAATCCTTTATTAATTACAAAAGTAATTATCCAAATTACTTTATTAAGATAAACCACCTTTCCTTAATTACATTCCAGTAATTATCAATTAAAACTTCTCTAAGATATCCTGCTTCATAAATTACATCAAGTAATTATTATCATTAAATTATTAAATTATTTCTTAAATTAATTAAACTAAATTAATTAATTTAACAAAGCACATTATCAGAATTAATTACAATAAGTAATTAACCCTTAATTACTTTTATAAAGTAATTATACTTATCAAATTACAATTGATTATCTCCAATTAATTAATCTAATTAATCCATCAAAATTAATCACATTAATTAATTATTAATTACCCTTAGATAATTAAAAACATCATTAATTCCTTACTTAAGAAAATTACCTTAGATTAATTATTCATTAATCATCTTTAATTATAAATTAATTCAAAAACATTAATTAAAATCAATTTAATAAGTAAATTTCTAAATTATCTTAATTATTTCCAAATTAACCCATTTACTTATTAATGACTTATTAATTATTCAAATGTATTTAAACAATACACTCCTAAAATTAAATTCATCTTCCATTTTAAAATTTAAGATTTTAAAAATGTTTAACCATATAAACATTCCCAAATTTAAATAATTAATAACCTAAAGGTAAAGAACTAACATTATTATATAAGAAAAGTTTAAAAATCAATATTACTAAATTTTACTAAGAAATCAAACATTTGTAAATAGATAGATTATTTAACCTTTCAATTTAAAGTTAAACATATCATAATTTAATTTCAATACTTAAAGGAAAGAATTCTTTTAAATTTAAACCTTTATTTGAAATCAAATTCATATTTAAATTCTACTTAAAAACATTTTCTGTTCAATTTTTAAAAAATTTCAAAACAGCTTTGAATTCAAACTGATTTCAAAGTAAAATTGAAATCATACTTAAAACTTGATTTCAAAACCAATTTTAAATCTTGCCTAAAATTTAAAAGTTTCATTTTTAAACTTTGAATTCAAAGGTACTCTTAATCCAAATTCAAACTTACCTCTGAATTTAAAGCCTGTTTTTAAAAAAAAATTGAATTCCCTTTTAAAAATTAAAAAGAAACAAAACTGGTTTAAAATATAAACCTGGATTCAAGAAACCTGAACTATATTTACACTATTTTCAAATTTAAGTTTAAATCATACTTTAAATTTAAATTCATCATTTTAAACTTTTGAATTCATAAGCCTACTTGAATTTAATTCAAACCTACACTTGAATTAAGCCTATTTTAAAAATTGAATTTCTTCAGATTTTTAAAAAAAACACAACAGCACAGTTTTACAACCTGCACTTAACAACCCAAGACCACCATCAATTTACTTCGGGTTAAAACCCTACTTACTTCGGGACACAACACAAAATACCCGAGGTTAACTTCGAGTCACCCAAAACCCTGCACTATCCCAAGTTCACCAGAAACAACAAACAACAGTGTAACTGCGACCACTGCTCCGGCGACTTCCAGTACCCTTCACCAAACTCTCCAATACACCATCCATCCCTCTACATGACAATGATCATCAACCAAACCCTCTGCAGCTCAAATATTTAGATCAAACAAATCAACAACCTAGGAAGAACTTCACCAAACACATACCCAGACCTGTCAACTCTCACCACAACCCACTCCGGCCACCTTAGGGTCTCCAACTCCGGTCATTGCTCCATCTATACCCCCTCTGCCTAACCCCAAAACCTTAGACCACTCGAACCACCACAGTATTCAGACAGTTCAAGACCACTGCTACATTAAACTAGGGGTTCAAACCTGAAAAATACCCCACTGTCATCACCTTCATTCTCTGATCAACCTTTAGGAATTTTTCCTCCACTTCCCAGTCCACATTCCACCTTCAGGTAGAATTTCAGATTCTAAAATTTACTTTATGATTTGATATTCCCAAATTCCCATAATACTGCACAGTCTAAATTACTGACTCCTCAGAGGCTTTTATAAACTTGATGCATGTTTTAATATCCATGGTTTTAAACATGTATTAAAGCTTTAAACTTGATTGAATAATTTAAAGGTGTTTGATAATTTTTACTTTGGAAACCATTGTCTGCTGTGACTTTTTTCAGAAGTAACAGGGTTCTTTATTTCTTTTCTAAACTAAAATTTTTCAAACCTAAACTATACTGAACAAACACACTATGTTTACACAATATTCTCTAACTATGATTCAATCATATAAAAGTGGATTTGTATTTTAATCCAAGTAATACAGAAACATGTCTGTAGAAATTCACATCACACTTCTCTGCATACTCAAGCATAATCACGCACAACAGTCAAGCATAATACAACAGTCAACAATTATATTCAAACTCATGCACATATATAATTTTAAACAACCCATAAATTTGGGATTACTTACTAAAGAGAAAAGAACAGAGTAGTTTTAATTGCCACTGTTTTAATTTTCTCATTTAAAAGGCATTTGAATTAAACTTTAGATTATGCAAATCTTGATAGCTTGGTTTAAAAAGTTGAAACTGTTTTTAAAAAACATAGATTTACTCACCTTCAAAAGAAAAGGCAGAGAACAATCCATATGCAAGTTTCACTGAAGTCTGATTTGCATGCTAGTTGAAGATGGTGATAACCTGATGCTTGCAGGCCTTGAAACTGCATTTGATGATGGTTTGGTCTGCATGCTTCCCCTTTCCAACTTTGTTTGTGTTAATCTTATAGGTTGTAGAATTGATTTTACAGGTTGAAGATATTTTGGTTTGCAGATTCAAACAGAATTTGCAAATTTGGGTTTTCTTTATTGCAGATTTCAAAACCTTGATTGCAGATCTTAAATGAATTTGGGTTGTGGAATTTTTTGAGTAAAATGGATTTCAGTTTTCTTAATTCTAAATTTTCATTTTCCCTTGGAAGATAAGTGTTTGAAATAAAGAGATTTGTTTAAAGTTTTATCTAAAATAATAAATTCAAATATTGATTTAGAAATGCCTCTTGTTGTTTAAGTATGAAAATTAATTACAAGTGTCAACTTTAAAAACATGAATATTAACACATGTAAGATTTTAATATAAGATAAATTTCTTTGTTTTAAAAATGTTTTAATTTAAGATAAAACCATTCTAATTTAAACTTAAGATGTTTTGTATGTTTATTTACATTTAATCTTTTAAATGATTACAAATGAATTATCTTTACATATTTAAATATTGGCTTGAATATTTTTAAAAATTATTTAAAACAAATTTCAAAAGAGAAACTTTTAAAAAGAAAATAAAAAATGTTGAATTCGTTTTATTCAAGAGTTTCAAATCAAAATATTATACTTTAATATAAATATACTAAATTTATTTCAAAACAAATTTAAGATAAAACAAAATAAACTTTATTATAAAATACAATTTTTAACTATTATATATTTATAAAAAAATATTTACTTTAATTTCTTTTTGAAATACAAGATAGATTTATAAATTGACTTTTGAAAAAGTTTCAATACTATTTTCAATTTAATTTAATCAATTCATAAATTATATACCTATATTATAAAGTTGAAAACATCCTTTATTAAATTTAAATTTAAAAATTTAAATTAAAACTCTAATTTACAATGTATACACATATATACATTATAAATAAAATATTTTTAAATCAGCTTAGAAAGGAAATTTTATCATTTAAAATATTTTTAACATTTTAAAACAATAAGATTCTCAAACTCAATTATTATTATAAATTTTCAAAAGAATATCATTTATCAAACAAAATAATTATAAATTTTCAAAAGAAAATTTTGTTTGAATTAGATTATTAAATCAATATTTCACATTTTAAAATAATTATAAATGAAATTATTAAATAAATATTGCCCAAATTTCCGGGACATCACATTCCTCCCCCCTTAAAAGAATTTCGTCCCCGAAATTTAAAAGCAAAGGTAATTTAATAATCTCATTAAAGATTTCATTTAAAACACAAGCATATATCAAACATATGCTAACAATCAAAACAACCAATTCAACCAATCAAACAAACCTAATTATCCAGACAAATTCTTGGTAAAATTCTATCGAGTTTCCCCAAGTATATATATACACCGAGATACTCGCTCTAGAGAATCCAAACAATCAATACTAAGAAGCTCCAAAACTCCTATACAACTATATCTACAACACTAGACAAGATATCAGACTACAAACGAGTCTGACACAACAACCAAAATTCCAGAACTGCAGGTTCCACAACCAGGGATAAATCATACACGTATTCCCTCAGAGATACGTGAAACTCATCGAATCCCAGTTATCCAAAATGGCAATCCAATCCTGTAGATCGATCACTTAACCCTTGAGAAAAAACAGAAGGATCCAATCTCTTATCCACAAATCTTTCCTGTCGATCCTGAGCTGCCTTCAACCTTCTAGATCAATCCAATCCATCACACAAACTCTACTATAGATATCAGAAGACTTCAGACAAACTACACTTATTCGGAAAACAGAACAGATGCACAAGACATCCAAGTCTCCAGATTAAAGTGAATTTCCTGTAGAAATCCTCTGATCTAAGACAAAACACAAATCCCCAATGAATCGGGTGCTCCTATTCTGGAATAGCTGCCACCATGCTTCCACTGCGCAACTATGATTTGAGAATGCTGTTGAAGAACACAGGTACAAACTTGATCAACTTACTCCGGAAAACATTGTTGATCAAATTCCATAAAATCTCTAACAAACCAAGCAGAACTCCAACGAACCAAGCAGAACTCAAACTCCTGTTGCGGATGCAAAACTTAACTCCTTCGAAGACATCCAGAAAATATCAAACCACTTTGATAACTCAAACATCTTCTAGAGATGCTTCAATCCAAACAAAGGTTACTGAGAAAACTTCCGGATCATCGCAAGTCACCTTTGCGATTCTACTCAGTTCCGAATCCAAGAAATCGTTCTCTCTTCAATAATCAGAACAACCAAAGCCTTCAAAAGAAGAAACTAGTGGTCCACCTCAACCACAAACATCACACCCAGCTGAGCTTCCAGAAGAAATGGACAAGCTCCACCTCTGCCCGGACTACTGATAAAAGATTCACAGAGACTTCAGAACCATCGAAGAAACAGACCACTCACTGCTGCAAAAAAAACTTCCTTACCCAAAAGCTCATCGAACCTCAAAACTACACCAGCCACTTCCACAATAGAGCCTTCAGAAGACAGATATCCCTCAGGAAACTTGACTTCAAACCAAGCACAAAACACTCTGCCAAACCGAGTCTCAAACTTAAATACAGACAGAACTCCTTCCTAAGGTTGCCAAAATACCATTGCTGGCTTCAGTACTCCAAACCGATCCATACTCAAGAAAATCCACTCACACAAGTGAAATCAAGCTTAAAATCCAAAGATACACTCTGAATCTCGAAAATATTTTCCTTCAGAGATCAGTGAAATCCTTCACACCAAACTGCCAAACTACTCAAGATGCCCAATACTTCCCTAGCAGATCACTTCCAAGTTCAAACATTCGAAACTCCAACCATTGGTAGTTGTGTTACACACACCACTACCCTATCTGCCTTTATTACTTATATTGGAAAACCTGAACAGGTAACCCAACAGATAGGTAGAATTAAATATATTTATATTTAAAATTACAAGTACGCTCTCTCAAGAAAGACACCTCTACAGAGCCTAGGTATTCACTCAACCTAATGCTCTGATACCACGTTGACGACCCAACTTCCAAACTCCATGAAGTCGCATCGTTAAGAAGAAAGAAAGGGATAGAAAAAGAGAAAAGAAAGGAAAGAAAGAGACAGACAACATCAAAATCTCACAGCGAAACGAATAAATTATATTATATCACATAATACTTTACATAGTATCACATATATCAGAGTTTTACAACCAATACAACACAAACTAGACAGTTATAAACATCTGCCTAGCAATTACAATTCAAGAACATCAGAGAAAAAAAACAAATACAACTCAAACACAGCGGAACCACTATAATATATCTACACGCTGAAGCCTCCTGCTCCATTATCTCCTCCAGAACTCGTCAAAGCAATCCTGAATCACTTGACTACTCATACGTAATATGAGTACCCAAGAGTTTAATAAAACAGAAAATAAACACTCGGGTCAGACAGGGGTCTGGTGTGAGTAAACAGTTTAAAAGTTGCTTAACTTTTAGAAAATCCTTTGAAACAAAAGGTATCACGTAAGACTTCCCACACATAAACATGGAAAAGTTTTTACCTTACGCTAACCAAAACATTTGATAGGAAATCCAGTGATATTATAATAGTGTTTAGGGTTTTCAAAATAAAATACAGAAATAGCTGGAATGCTTACATCTCACGTTCCAACATAGTTGGGCACAATCAAAACCGTACAGGCACTTATTGGATTTTGGATTCCATCAATGGCAGGGCTACCGGGGTACCGCCCGTCATAGTACGTAGCCTAGATCACCGTACCGAGGATTACTCCCAATCCCCTGCAACACAAGGCCGGACCCATTCCTTACTGAATAGTTCCGAACAAGACAACCCCGACAGTTGGAGCTCTCAACCGTCCACACAGCCGAAATAAAAGGGACCTCTAGACAGAGGTAAATCTCACTCTCAAGTGGGGGCTACCCACGAAGCCTTGCTGCACCTCCCCTGTTTTAGCCATTCCCGGTTGATGAGGCTTGAGGCTACGATTACCTTTAAAGAACACATCTATCTTAGAATGCTCATCGTCCACCTGACGATGTTCTGAAAGCATTCAATCCATACAAGTTCGTTCCGGGTTCGAATGAAACCGAAGGCATTATCTCCTTTCACTCATTTTGGAATCACCCTCAGAGTTAACGACGATAACCCTTGCACTCTAAACCATCATCTCGAATCTATAAGTACTATTCCGTCAATTCATTACGGAATCACCCACAGAGTTATACTGACGTATAGCCCTTACACCTCGAGTCTTCACTTGCTCCACTTGGATTAACGACCTAACGTTTAATTGGAATCGATGTGGTTTTTGGATATCCAAATATGGAAACCCGATCCCGGTCTCACCGAAACCAAACGCCATCTTAATGTCCAAGTTATACTTAAGGGTTTTAATCAATAAACTCATTTTATTTTTATCTATTTCACACAGATAGATAAAGTACATATTCTCATAACAGATAACCCATAACATTGTCACAACAGATAATTATCACAACAGTCAATCATCATAACCAAAATAATCCATCATACTATAACTAAGCATCCATATCCTATAGATACTACTCATCTCATTTCTGAGATCACAACCATACAAAGGTATATCAATATCATCCATAAGCAATGATATATTATCCATCATTTATAATTAATTTAAAATGAATTAAATTAATTACTTCTATCTTTAATTAATTTAAAATAAATTAAATTAATTACTCACCAATAAATCTTGCTTATAAATCTATTGATTAATCAACCTAGTTAATTAATCATTCATTAAGTATTCAACTTGATTAAACATCTATAATTAATCACCCACTAATTACAATAAGTAATTAGCCTTAAATTAATTTTATAAAATTAATTAAACTTAATCATAAGTAATTAACATTTAATTACTTAATTTATTAATTAACTATAATTAACTACATTTATCCTTAATTAATTACAATTAATTAATCACTTAATCACTTAATTATTGCTTAATTAAACAATTCTTAATTACATCATTAATTTTAATAATTAATGATCTCTAATTAATATTTAAATTAATTTATCAATTAAAAATTAATTACATTTAGTAATTAATCTAATCATTAATCACCTTGATTAATACTTAAATCCTATAATTAACTACCCTTAATTACTTATTAATAAATTAATTATCCAATAATTAATTATCTTTATTAATTAATCCTTTATTAATTACAAAAGTAATTATCCAAATTACTTTATTAAAATAAATCACCTTTCCTTAATTACATTCCAGTAATTATCAATTAAAACTTCTCTAAGAAATCCTGCTCCATAAATTACATCAAGTAATTATTATCATTAAATTATTAAATTATTTCTTGAATTAATTAAACTAAATTAATTAATTTAACAAAGCACATTATCAGAATTAATTACAATAAGTAATTAACCCTTAATTACTTTTATAAAGTAATTATACTTATCAAATTACAATTGATTATCTCCAATTAATTAATCTAATTAATCCATCAAAATTAATCACATTAATTAATTATTAATTACCCTTAGATAATTAATAACATTTTCATTAATTCCTTACTTAAGAAAATTACCTTAGATTAATTATTCATTAATCATCTTTAATTATAAATTAATTCAAAAACATTAATTAAAATCAATTTAATAAGTAAATTTCTAAATTATCTTAATTATTTCCAAATTAATCCATTTACTTATTAATGACTTATTAATTATTCAAATGTATTTAAACAATACACTCCTAAAATTAAATTCATCTTGCATTTTAAAATTTAAGATTTTATAAATGTTTAACCATATAAACATTCCCAAATTTAAATAATTAAAAACCTAAAGGTAAAGAACTAACATTATTGTATAAGAAAAGTTTAAAGATCAATATTACTAAATTTTACTAAGAAATCAAACATTTGTAAATAGATAGATTATTTAACCTTTCAATTTAAAGTTAAACATATCATAATTTAATTTCAATACTTAAAGGAAAGAATTCTTTTAAATTTAAACCTTTATTTGAAATCAAATTCATATTTAAATTCTACTTAAAAACATTTTCTGTTCAATTTTTAAAAAATTTCAAAACTGCTTTGAATTCAAACTGATTTCAAAGTAAAATTGAAATCATACTTAAAACTGGATTTCAAAACCAATTTTAAATCTTGCTTAAAATTTAAAAGTTTCATTTTTAAACTTTGAATTCAAAGGTACTCTTAATCCAAATTCAAACTTACCTCTGAATTTAAAGCCTGTTTTTAAAAAAATAATTGAATTCCCTTTTAAAAATTAAAAAGAAACAAAACTGGTTTAAAATATAAACCTGGATTCAAGAAACCTGAACTATATTTACACGGTTTTCAAATTTAAGTTTAAATCTTACTTTAAATTTAAATTCATCATTTTAAACTTTTGAATTCATAAGCCTACTTGAATTTAATTCAAACCTACACTTGAATTAAGCCCGTTTTAAAAATTGAATTTCTTCAGATTTTTAAAAAAAACGCAACAGCACAGTTTTACAACCTGCACTTAACAACCCGAGACCACCATCAATTTACTTCGGGTTAAAACCCTACTTACTTCGGGTCACAACACAAAATACCCGAGGTTAACTTCGAGTCACCCAAAACCCTGCACTATCCCAAGTTCACCAGAAACAACAAACAATTATGTAACTGCGACCACTGCTCCGGCGACTTCCAGCACCCTTCACCAAACTCTCCAATACACCATCCATCCCTCTACATGACCATGATCATCGACCAAACCCTCTGCAGCTCAAATATTTAGAATCAAAGAAATCAACAACCTGGGAAGAACTTCACTAAACACATACCCATACCTGTCAACTCTCACCACAACCCACTCCGGCCACCTTAAGGTCTCCAACTTCGGTCATTGCTCCATCTATACCCCCTCTGCCTAACCCCAAAACCTTAGACCACTCGAACCACCATAGTATTCAGACAGTTCAAGACCTCTGCTACATTAAACTAGGGGTTCAAACCTGAAAAATACCCCACTGTCATCACCTTCATTCTCTGATCAACCTTTAGGAATTTTTCCTCCACTCCCCAGTCCACATTCCACCTTCAAGTAGAATTTCATATTCTAAAATTTACTTTATGATTTGATATTCCCAAATTCCCATAATACTGCACAGTCTAAATTACTGACTCCTCAGAAGCTTTTAAAAACTTGATGCATGTTTTAATATCCATGTTTTCAAACATGTATTAAAGCTTTAAACTTGATTGAATAATTTAAAGGTGTTTTTTAATTTTTACTTTGGAAACCATTGTCTGCCGTGACTTTTTTCAGAAGTAACAGGGTTCTTTATTTCTTTTCTAAACTAAAATTTTTCAAACCTAAACTATACTGAACAAATACACTATGTTTACACAATATTCTCTAACTATGATTCAATCATATAGAAGTGGATTTGTATTTTAATCCAAGTAATACAGAAACATGTCTGCAGAAATTCACATCACACTTCTCTGCATACTCAAGCATAATCACACACAACAGTCAAGCATAATACAACAGTCAACAATTATATTCAAACTCATGCACATATATAATTTTAAACAACCTATAAATTTGGGATTACTTACTAAAGAGAAAAGAACAGAGCAGTTTTAATTGCCACTGTTTTAATTTTCTCATTTAAAAGGCATTTGAATTAAACTTTAGATTCTGCAAATCTTGATAGCTTGGTTTAAAAAGTTGAAACTGTTTTTAAAAAACATAGATTTACTCACCTTCAAAAGAAAAGGCAGAGAACAATCCATATGCAAGTTTCACTGAAGTCTGATTTGCATGCTAGTTGAAGATGGTGATAACCTGATGCTTGCAGGCCTTGAAACTGCATTTGATGATGGTTTAGTCTGCATGTTTCCCCTTTCCAACTTTGTTTATGTTAATCTTACAGGTTGCAGAATTGATTTTACAGGTTGAAGATATTTTGGTTTGCAGATTCAAACAGAATTTGCAAATTTGGGTTTTCTTTATTGCAGATTTCAAAACCTTGATTGCAGATCTTAAATGAATTTGGATTGTGGAATTTTTTGAGTAAAATGGATTTCAGTTTTCTTAATTCTGAATTTTCATTTTCCCATAGAAGATAAGTGTTTGAAATAAAGAGATTTGTTTAAAGTTTTATCTAAAATAATAAATTCAAATATTGATTTAGAAATTCCACTTGTTGTTTAAGTATGAAAATTAATTACAAGTGTCAACTTTAAAAACATGAATATTAACACATGTAAGATTTTAATATAAGATAAATTTCTTTGTTTTAAAAATGTTTTAATTTAAGATAAAACCATTCTAATTTAAACTTAAGATGTTTTGTATGTTTATTTACATTTAATCTTTTAAATGATTACAAATGAATTATCTTTACATATTTAAATATTTGCTTGAATATTTTAAAAATTATTTAAAACAAATTTTCAAAAGAGAAACTTTTAAAAAGAAAAGAAAAAATGTTGAATTCATTTTATTCAAGAGTTTCAAATCAAAATATTATACTTAAATATAAATAAACTAAATTTATTTCAAAACAAATTTAAGATAAAACAAAATAAACTTTATCATAAAATACAATTTTTTACTATTATATATATAACAAAATATTTACTTTAATTTCTTTTTGAAAATACAAGATAGATTTATAAATTGACTTATGAAAAAGTTTCAATACTATTTTCAGTTTAATTTAATCAATTCATAAATTATATACCTATATTATAAAGTTGAAAACATCCTTTATTAAATTTAAATTTAAAAATTAAAACTAAAACTCCAATTTACAATGTATACACATATATACATTATAAATAAAATATTTTTAAATCAGCTTAGAAAGGAAATTTTATCATTTAAAATATTTTTAACATTTTAAAACAATAAGATTCTCAAATTCAATTATTATTATAAATTTTCAAAAGAATATCATTTATCAAACAAAATAATTATAAATTTTCAAAAGAAAATTTTGTTTGAATTAGATTATTAAATCAATATTTCACATTTTAAAATAATTATAAATGAAATTATTAAATAAATATTGCCCAAATTTCCGGGACATCACACGTATAATATATCATTAATTAAATCTTATCTAATTAATTTAATCAGTTAACTCTTTAATTAATTTTAAATTAGTATACACTATAACATTTATAATGTATACTATAACCTTTATAGTGTAACACATATATCATATATATGTGTATTTTATTTAATTAACTAACCTTTAATAAATTTATTCAATTAATTTTTTTAAATTTATTAGTTTCAAAATTTATCTTGTATACATACATGTACACTTATGTTATCTTAAACATTTTAAAATAATATAACATATATCAACATATACAATACAAGCATATATGCATAAATTAATTAACATACTTAATTAATTTTTTTATTAATCTTATTAATAAATTTTAAATTTTAATTGATTATATAAATATTTTCAAACATTTTGAAAATATCATCATTCTTTCAGACATTTTGAAAACTTATGTAGTATCAATTTTTATAATAAAATGTTTTATTTAAATTTAACTATTAAATTTAAAATCTTTAACATTAATTTTCAAAACTATTTTGAAAATTAGCCCAAGGCCCAAATTAAGTTAGGCCTTTTGCTATTAAGAGCAACCTTTGGGCTCACTTCACCTTTCGGGCCAGGCCGGTAACCATGTGGAACAGGGTACATGATTACACAATTCCAATCCTAGACATTACCTACCATACTAAGTGAGAAAGTTTAATTATTTAGCCCTAATAGGACTAATTTAGTCTACATAGGCTATTGGGCTCTGATACCATTATCAATACTGGACCAGTCTGCAGCGGCAATGGTGGGTGTATTTCAAATTATTTTTCCTATTAGATCTTTATTGCGCCTATGAAATCTAATTTATTTAGAATAATTCTAAATTTGTTTTAAACAAAATAATGTATTTTATTTAAATTCAAGCATTTTGTAATGTAAAGTTAATTTGAATGATTTAATACACACACACACACACACACACACACACACACACACACACACACACATGCATCATATACATAAACATATGTGTATGCATGTGTAACATAATAATCCATGAAGGGTATAACATGCCCTTGTATAGATGCTGAGATTTTCATCGCAACGGGAGCATTAGCTCATTTCGTATGTATTGTATGTTGTCTAAATATGTGCATAACTCTATAATGCAAAGTATATTTATATAAATACATATACATATAGCTAAATATATTTTATAACTCAAAGTCTCGAATATATATATATATATATATATATATATTTGTATAAATATATATACATAATTAAACATATAAAATTATACATACACACACACATATATAATAACAAAAATTATATATATATATATATATATATATATATATATATATATATATATGTCTGTGCCAAAATTGTTCACAAACCCTAGAAGTAGTGAAAGCACCAGTATTTACATACAGATCCGCAATATCTAAACACAGATCTCAGATGCAGATAAAGTAGAGAGTAAAAATGAAGAATTAGCAAAATTAAAATGTAGCAAAGAAAGAAAGAACACAAGATTTATAGTGGTTTAGCTATCTCCGACCTACGTCCGCTTTAAATCAATCCTTTTATTCCTTTTGTATTGAGATTATATTTATAAGCCTTGGAATATCAACCAACAAAATAGCAGAGATTCGGCATAAAGAGTAAAAGAAGATCCCCTTTTTAGTTGCCATAGGACTGCTATTTGTAGGTGTAGATCCAAAAATATCCGCCTCAAAACAGGAATATCTTTTGTCTTGCGTAGGCGGGCCCACTAGATCGATCAAGAGGGATTTAGGATCGATCCAAGTATAATTATTACGATCCAAATTAGCCCCAATCGAGTCAAGATCAATCATGAACATTCTTGAGTGCGTAAGCAAGCTTCTGTGAAAATTTCATAGCATTTGGAGTTGTAGAATGAGAGTTATGATTGATCCAAGTTTGCATTTGCTAGTGGGCTGGAACCCTCATATCCATCGAATAGTACATATCCATTGCTTTCGACTCCATGCTGTTCGTATTCATCGCCATGTTGTTCGTATCCATCATATTCCCCCTCTTTGTACCGATCTGATGTCGCCCTGGGAAACATGTTCCTTCGTATCCATCAAGTCCATATTTATCCTTCGTATTGATCCGAGATTTGCTTCTTCGTACCCATCGGCTGCTCTCTTGTTTGTATCGATCCTAAGCGTAGCATTTCGTATCGATCAGGAAAATGATCGATACGAACTGCGTCCGATTCAAAGCAAAGTTCCAAGTGCATTTTCCTTATTCATGCCTGTATCGATCGATACGAATTCATCGACCCAAATTGAACTGATGAGTCCATTCTTAATCGATACGAACTATCGGTCCAAAGCCATGATATCCCTCGATCGATACGAACCATATCGATACGAATGACATCCATCGATCCAAAGTTATCCATGTTGATCGATACGGACCATATTGATCCGAAGGTATTGGTGCTAACCATTTCTCTTCAACATTGATCCATCCATAACTTGAGCGTACGAACTTCGATTGATCCAAAATCTAAAATGTAGCCTATAGAAGCCTTGTTTATCATTCTCAATCAATCCCGCCTTCATTGGAGCTCGGTCAAATTTTGACGGTATCAATCATAGCCTTGTTCCAATCGATCTCCAATCCTGTATCCATTCTTTCCAGTGATTTTTTTTAATATCCTAGCCTTGACCAAAAGGCAGGGTAATAATAATATACCCATAACGACTAAAGTAGCATATATCCTATATTAAGTGCTAACTGTGTAGATCCAGGGACAGATCAGGTATGATTCTCCGTGCCATCTGTTCCACATACTGTACTAACTTTTATAGTATTTTGAGATTATTTATCGTTCACACCAGACTGTTGTCTGACTTAAGGTTTTATGATTTGCTTCTTATTATCTTGGGTACTCTTAAATGAGAAGACTACACAGCAAGTTTAAACAGCACTTGGAATTATGCAGATGGACTAGCAGAAGGCGACGCTTTCTCATATTTATAATCTAAGTTTATTATTGTTTATTCCGCTACACAGTGGAGCCTTGGCGGTGTTGACTTACTATTTATTAGAGTTGGTTTATCAGTTGAGTTTATTTATAAGTTGTATAAACTCTATTACTATTTTATACAATTGTATGAGCCAGTGTACTTTGATTATGTGGTTTATGTAGTTATTATTGTCTCGCCTATTTTATATATGTGATGATTATTATATTTTATCGGATGAGTTGTGAGATATATGACAGGTTATGTGATTGTGTGATGTTTTATTTCTTTCTCTTCTCTTCTTTTTCTTCTTTTCTATTCCTCTTATTTATTTCTTTTTCTTTCCCTTGATAATCATCCTACATCAACCGAATTCTCCAGCAGCACACTATTCGATTATATGAGCATCGGAGGTGTAGGGTGGTCGCCATATTTGGTATCGAAGCGTAGGTTATGTGATTACCTGAGTTGATACCATGATCCAGTAGAATAGGGTAGGAGTTGTTACCTTAGACTAGATTGAGAGTATACATATACACGAGAGAGTGCATTATTATTATATACTTTGTTTTTTAAAAACTATATAGTAGAATATAAGTTGTATTGCACACATGAGCACTATTGATGTAGTTTTCTTTATGAGAGACCGATCATTCTTATTATGTATTAAGAGTGATCTAGTGTAACGACCTCGGATTTTTATGAATTTAAATTGATAATTTAAATGAAAATTGGAATTAAATTTGTGACATTAATTGGTAAAGTGATGCGAGTTTCCCCGATTCAAGTAGAAAATATATTAAGTCGTATGAATTTGAAAATTTGTATATATGTGAATACATATGTATATATTGGACTTGAGATAAAATCTTAAATAAATGGTTTTTTTTAAAATAAATAGAAATAAAAATAAGTAGTCATGTAAGAATAGAAATAAATATATAAGCTAATATAATAAAAATAAATATAACAACTTTTATAATATGTACATAACATAAAATAAATATCTTTCAAACATAAACAAAGCAAACAAATGAAAATGTAAATGCAAACAAACAAATATATGAAGACAAGTATGTATACTTGTAAAAGGAATAAAATAGATAAATAAACAATAAATATATAAGTATGCACACTTGTAATATGAAACAAGTAAACAAGAAAAATGTAAATATATTCAATAGCTTGCAAAAGAAAGGATAAGCATACATTCAAGTATGGTACAAACAAATGAAAGTGTAAGTACATAACATATTAGCCACCACATTTTCATAAAAATACGTGTTGCCTGTAAAGTGAACATTGGTTTTGCACATAATAAACTAAAGTGTTTATGTATAGAAGGAACAAAAGAGCCTGTACAAAAGTCAAATGGAAATAGAAAAAAAAAGTGATATGCATAGGCAATATAAAACAAGACAAAAGAAATTTATACAAGTATCTTTAGTACACTTAAACTAGAAACAAAATTGCATATGCATTTAAAATAGCATAAGACAGCAAATATCTCTAGCACACAAAATCTATCAGCCGAGACAAGAAGATATAATCAAGTATGGGCAAATTAAATAAGGATAGATTTGTACAATGGCATTTAATGTTTATACCTCTAGCCATTAATACAAGCACGGCCAGCCACCCTTTGAAGAAAGAAAATCTCTGATATAATTTTACAAAACATTATCATATGCCTATTGTACTAAGTAATATAATCCACCTACACTACCTTATTTCGTTCAAGAAAAAAAAGGAAAGAAATTTAAATTCTTCAAACCTGGAAACTACAATCTGTTAACTTCAAATTCATGAAGCAAAGCAAGTAGCAGACCAAATAAGCTAAAAAAAAAACCACCGTATGTCAAAAGCATTTCCAGATTTTTGTTCAAAGCCCCTCTGTTCTTTTTCTGGAAACCACGGTGAGCAACTCTTCCTTTAAAAGCCTAATCCTATTGATATATTTTGATGATATGATGATTGTTTGATTTGTGTGATGGTTGAATATCTTAGTGAATGCAATATGACAGTATGAATATCATTGCATGTCTGCATATATATAAAAATGTTTGTGTGTATATGACTGTAAATACATGAGCCTCTGTCTAAACTAACAGTTTTTAAACAAATTCAAAACCTGTCTCAAATAATGGACTCTGTTCTTTATTTCTGGAATATCAAGGTGGGAAAACTTTTGAATCTAAATTTAGCTGGTTGTTTTAATAATCATGATAAAGTAAAAGTGATGAAGTATTGTATGCATATAGATAGGTATGTATATGAGTATGAGTGAACTATGCCTGTCAGAAAACAGACATGTTCTCAGTTTGAATATAACAAGTTTCCAAATATGTTTTGAAATCAAATTCCCTCTCTTCTGATTATTGTTAAACTTCAGACCTTAAATAAAAGTTGTTAGTTTTAATATGGTTCAAATATAAAAAATAGATTTAAGTAAAACAAAGGAAGTCTCTCTTGAAAATTTTGAAAATACTAGTCAAAGACGTGAAGCTAAACTAGCAGAGATTATGGCTAAATTAGGGGAACGAGTAGTGTCTATAGTGGTGATGCAGTGTGGACTCAACCGAGATGGTTGGGTCTGGAAGAATGAGAATTTTTTTCTTTCTAATGTTGTTGGATTGAGGAATGGGATACTATCAGAGTATTCTCATTTGAGATTGACTATACATCGCATTGACAGTAAAATGCGCTGAGACACAAGATATACATTTTATTGGGAAGGATAAAGAAATAGGTCGGACATTCATTTCGAAGTGAATGAGTTGTAAAATAGTAAGTGCTGAACAGAGAAGCCATGTGGTTACTACAACTGCTTGAGATTCCCAGGTGGAAACGGGAATAGGTGTTGATGGACATCATTGATGGAATGCCAATGACGAGAAGAGAATATGATAGCATTTGAGTCACATTCGATAGATTGACAAATAATGCTGGATTTATATTCATTAAGCCCACGAGAAAAACATCAAATTATTTAGGTTATATATGGAATGGATATTGTGATTCTATTGTGTGTCGAGAGCATTGTAAGCGGGTGAAACCTGTTGTTCATTTGTTATTTTTAGGACAACTTACAAGAGGCGTTGGAAAATTTGGCACCGAATCAATTAGATGATATCAAGACTAAACTAAGAACTTCAAGAACTCGTTGGCCTATTCATATCGATAGATGATACAAAATAGGTTAGGAGAAAGATAGTGGAGTAGTAAAGATTCAGTTGAGAAAAAGCGAAGGCGATAGCATATATAACAACCCTTACCTAATTAACTTAATGTAATTATGGATAACTAATTTTAGTTATGTTTGTGAAATTTAAATATGGAACTAAATCTAGTATTTGAGAATAATCGATTTGGTTTATCTTAATTAATCCTAAAATAGAATTGGGAATTTTATAAAATATCTCAATATGAACATAAATAGAATTTTTTTAACTTGTTACACTGATTTTGGGAAATTTGGGGAAAATCAAAATAAGATAAATAAATCATTGTTTAGTGTAAATTGGTTTTTATAGGTGATAAAACAAAATATAAAATTAGAAACACTTCTCTTAGAAAATTTTTAACACCTTGCTATTGGATCCATGTGTCAACCCTCTTGGCCCATATAGGTGATATTGGTGTGCATGAAATGAGAAGTACGTACATTCCTTTTCTTACTTTGCTTCAACCAAAAGTCTGTAAACTTCTTCCTCTTCACTATCAAACCCTAGAAATGAAATTAATCTTCAAATCTAAATCGAATCAAATGGCTTTTGGCTAATTCTAATAGAAATTATAAGAAGGTAATCTCATCCATCATATAGTACATCTATTAGGGTTTTAGTTTCCGGTTTCACTTTAGTTAACAATTTCATTTCTGCAAATTTTTGAGTTTAACCTAGGTCTAAATGATGAGAGAAACTAACCTAAGTGAATCCAGGTTTTTATCATCAAATTCAAGCTTACAAAGGTGAGTTTACCTCATAGTACAATCTCTAAATAGAATGCATGTTGTTGTTTGTTAGTCTGGATGAATCTATGATTGATTGATCTCATTTCTTGTGATGTTTCAACCTTATTTTCATTTTCTATTTTCTGAATATTAGGGTTATATATATAAATAGTAAATATGCTAATCAAATTGATGTTTTGATGCCTTGAAATCACTTGAAAGACTAGCTTGAACACCTCTAAATTAACCGCACAAAACAACGAAACCAAACGCTCTGACCAGGGACCGATCGGAGGGCGAGCTAGAGCTGAAATAGCTCCAAGTCATGGTCACATCGGCCCACCAGTGGGCTCCAGTGGGGCACTTGTGGGCTCCACCAATGCACCGGTGATGTGAGCTGATGGGGCTATTTCAGCTCCAAAAGACACTCTCCGACCCACCGTTACTCGCTCGTCCGTCGTCTTATTTGTTATTGTTGTTTCTTGTGATCTATTTATTTGTTTATGGACCTTCTATTGTTCATTTCCAATGGTTTGCTAAAGTATAGATTAGATTTAGAAATAATATAAAGTTAGAACCCTATGGAATTAATTCATGATGTCTTAGTTCTTTTGTGATGAATTCTCTTGTGTTCTTTGGACTTTAAATAACTTCGATTCAAAGGTTTGGAATTTTATAAACTTATATCTATTTAATTTCTAAACAAGAATATACATATGGTATATATAATTTTGTAAAAGAGAGTTATTAAGTTTACAAATATTAAACTTGTTCCTTTTATAAGTGATTTTTGCGAATAGTTATACACACACACATTCACATATGTATATAGTATTAGTATTTTAAATGGTTATGGATTTTGGAAATATGGTTTTGGAAATATAAATCGAATTTATTTCTAAATAAAATGGTTATATATATGTCAAATTGTGTTTGAAAGAGTAATAAATATAGTTTTATAAACATATGATTACTTACATTTAAATGTGGCCTTTGGAATATGGTTTGTGAATAATATAATCATTATGGAATTCGAATCAACTATGTCTATATTTATATTGAGATCAAATGGAATATATGATTTAATTCATCTTATGATAAATAAAGTATTTGGAAATTATTTCCTATATAGAAAATTATAATATTGGACTTCTAAATTATAAACTCTTAGAAGAAAAATATTTTAAGAACCTTAGTTCTATAATGTGGGGAGTACTAATAATCATCTTTGTGTTATCGATAGGTTTAAATGCTTTCGAATAATGCTTCATCAAATATAGTAAAACTCATTGAATAGAATGTTTAAGTGGAACTTACTAGCCTATTAGTGGATACTCGAATTTCATCGAGCAGTATGGGATGCCTTGGTTAAATTCTTGTGATTTCTTTTAGGAAATATTTAACACTTTAGAGTTGTTTTCATTTTTGTGTTTGGTGGGATGGATATATCCTTAAGAGAATATAGTTTAGGTTTTCTGGTGGTATCCGTAACGAATGAGATTTGTTAGCTTCTAGTAAATACTTTAATTTCACTAGGCGATATGGGATGTTTTAGTTAAGAACTACTAATAACTGAAGTTGACAGTATTTAGCACTTTAGAGCATATTTTCTTTTGGTGTTCATTGGGACCGATAGATCCTTAATAGATACTAATGGGTTTCTTTATGATTATAAATTTATACAGATGAATAATCTAGAGTCTTCTAGTCATGGTTGCTATGGTTATCTTGATTGGTATAGATTATCCTTGAGATCGGTTGTGATTCTATGTTTCCAGTGTGAGTACAGTCTTTGGTATCAGACCGGTATGAGTGATGCATTTGTTTGTTTGTTTGCGATGGTCAGAGTACAACCATTGCGATTGGTATGGACGATCATTACGATCGGTACAGATTAAGATCTCTTAGATTCTAGAAATTTCAATTCTGTGACTATTTTTTGTTCTTGAAATAAATATATACTTTTGTTCCTTAGGTGGATTCTGAGTTAAATTGACTTCATGACTTGTTATATGTTAGACATCTGGATTTACTTATATGTTATATATATCTTTATGTCATATCCTATTCTCAACCTTTTGGATATTTAAGATAGTCTGATGTAAAATCCCTAATTTTTGATAATATTGTGCAGGAAATTTAATTAGATAAATTAAATAGTTTAATGATGATTAGGGGATTGAGATTTGAATAAATTATAACATAGGACGTGCGTAATAATAAAAACTTAATGGGCTTTAATGTAATGGATAATTAGTTCATAAAGGGTCATATTAGTAAAAGTAGCCTCTTTATTTTACACGGCTATACATTTCTCACTATTGTCCATTCACATTCTTTTTTCTCAAATCAAAATAAAAAGCAAAAATCCTAAGATAGCCGGCCATTAACAAGGAGGAAGAGAGGAATTTCAACCTAAAGCTAAAGATCAAAAGCTAGGGAGGATTAATCAACAACAAATTTCAAATTCCTTATCATATCTAAGGTGAATAATAATTCATTCCACCACATTTTGGTTTAATAATCATATGATTTTGGATTTGGGTATTTTTCTTGTTTCTATATATATTGGATGATGATATGCTTAATTTATGAATTGTTAATTTAAACAATACTTTTGCACATGAAATTCATATGGTTTTAGCAGCAAAACCATGGGTTATTGATTTTAAAATGCCATAGCAAATTTTTATGTTAAGTAAAACATGATTTTGGAAATGGTTTTAATTTTCAAAATTTTCCAGGCTATGGAAATTTTGTTATGACTTTTTTGGTGATAAACGTGTTGTAATTGGGTTTTAAATTTATTTTGAATATTTCAGGAAGAAATTGTATCTAAATTATTAGTGTGTTTGATTACATGATGAAATTGAATTTCAGTGATTTTTGGGGATTTTTCCCAATTGATTTCTTAGGAAAAATAAATTATTTTAAAGGAGGGACTTTTCTGCAAATTTTACTTTTGCCATGTGGAAGGGTTTAACGTTATAAAGTTTTGGTTTTAATCTAATTATTGTAGTAATTTTTACCTGTAAAGTATTTGAAAATTTTGGTGGTAGCTAATCAATGGTTTATGATAGGCAAGTTGTTATAAAGTAATTACTAAAAGAAGCAACATTTCAGCCTTTAATTCAGAAAAAGGTGTTCCGCCTCAATTAACACCCTTTTCAATTCCAATGATTCCGCCCCATCCTAGTCAAAACCTACTTAGTTTAAACCATCATAGTTGAAACCAATACACAAGGCATCACCGAGTGGTGCGAAGTGGATTGGAAGGATGGCGGAAGCCCTGGTGTCGCAAGGTAAGCTTCTGATGGGGTCGAAACTCTTCCTTGGTTTCAAAAGTTAAAGCCTTGCCCTTTTACTTAAAGCCTTCGACATAGTCGAAACATATGCTTTCAAAAGGGTCTTATAAATAACTTTCGAAGAAGGTTCTCATATTATGTTAAATATTAGCTTTCGAAGAGGTACCTTTTTGCTTTAAATATGAGCTTTCGAAAGGGTTGGTTCTGACCTAGTCGAAACCCAGCTGCTATTTTCCTTTTTAAGTATTGAAGTCATCAATGCTTTCGAAAGGTTATCTTTCCTTTTACATAAGTTAAACCGCTTTCTAAATGCTTTCAAAAGGGTTTGAGAGTTTCAAAGGGAATGGGGTCGAAAGGGGGTTTCGACTCTGTTCTTCGAAGTTTTAATTTTTACAGGTCTTGTCTTTCTATTAGATGGTTCCAACGCCATCAACTTTTCCTCAAATTAATTTTAGATAGTTTCGAAAGAGATACTTTCATATGTAACCGTTTTGACCTAAAAGATGTTTCAAAGAGTAAACCTGTTGCTTTGAAAGGATAAATTATTTATTTCGAAGCTATGTTTTAAAAAATGTTTTGTTGATACCATCGAAAGGTATCATTGGTCTCTATAGGTATGTACTTAGAGTTTTGAAAATAGGTATTTATGCTTTCGAAGGAGGCCATCTAGTGTTTCAAAAGAGATGTTTTAAAGCTTCAAAACAGATAGTGCATTATAATTTTCAAAGGAAACACTATGGCATAAATAAAGATTTTGGAAATGTTATTCACATTGTTATTAACCCATAAATTTATTTTTGAAAAAGGGCAGAATAACCAGTTAGGTTGACCCAATAGTGAATATAACGAAATAAATGTTAAAATCTTAATTAAAGATATTAACAGGGGCCATTAGGTTTTCAGTAAGCCCATGAAAACTATGTGATATTGGCAGGGGCCAATAGGTTCATAGTCAGCCCATGAAAACTATGATTTGATATTGGTAGGGGACAGTAGGTTTGTAGTTAGCCCATAAAAACTATGTCCAGATTAAGATATTGACGGACAGTCAATTGGTTCTTAGTTAACCCATGAAAGCTAGGATAAGAAATATGATATTGGAGTTACCAATAGGTTCTTAGTGATCCCGTGAAAACTAAGTAATTGGACGGATAGTCCATAAACATTTAACATGTTAATAATAACCCTTAAAACTATAATTGAGAAAGATACCCAGAATGAATGGGGATGGATAATCCAGAATTGATTTATTTGTTTTGATTATCATCATAATATTTTGAAATACTATGTATTAACCATTGTGGATGCACGATCACAATATACGGTTTTATAAATGTTTTAGGATTCTAGTAAAGGGAAAACCCATTCCGCTAAGCAGCGCGGTCTCACTAGATATCTAAGTGGTTTGAGATGATAAATTATTATTCATACCAGGCTTTATATCTGACTCGAAGTTTTCATTATCCCCTTAAACTGTCGGGTACTCAATTGATTTTGAGTTGGTTGAGAGTTAAGGTTTTTAGGTGTTCTTTTGGACGAATAAAGCTTCTGAGGACGTACATGAGGCAAGCTTGTTATTAGAGTTCTATTATTTCCTCTATGTTTTTTGTTTTGTTTGTAAAGGCAAATTATTTTCTTGCCTATTTATATACTCTGATCAACCAAGGGGCATCTTCGTATGTCGCTCTTGGAGTATTTTGTAATAATTATATGTTATCTGAACATTGTCTGCGAATTGGGATTATGTGATCAGTTTGAGAATATTTTGAAATGGAATGTAGAATTTGTGTGCCATTTAAATTATTTTAATTTTATATTCTTGTGTTTCTGTGTATCAACACATACATTAAAATGGAATGTAGAATTTGTCTGCGAGTTGGTTGAGAATATTTTGAATGCAACGTTCATGGCCGTTACTTTTGGGCCTCCAAGTAGGGGGATGTTACAAGTTGGTATCAGAGCATATGTTTATGAAACTTAAAAAAATTAAATCTAAAAGATTTTTCCAATCATAATCGAATGAATTAGATAACAAGATTGGGGTTTGGGTTAACATTCTATTAACGTACTTATATTTCCTATATATAGTTATATATATATATATAAGTGCGCATTTCTCGCTCTCTTAGACTGTTCTTCTGTATCTTACTAAGGCTCATATGCGAATTTATGAGAAAGGGGATATGTAAGTAGGAAATGGAAGAGGAAATCTCGGTTGAGGAAGCACCCCAACTAATGGAAATGCTCGACCCACTACTAGTAGGAATCCGGGTCGATACGCTAATGCTAGTAATAATAATGCTGATGCTAATGTTAATGCTGGAAATCCACCGGTAGATAGGGGGATGATGTATCAATTCTTTGCTGGTTTGATACAAGCTAGAGTTGTTGCTAGTGTTGCTGTAAATGCAAGAGGAGCTAATCCTGTGGCTCCAGTAGGGAATGTTGCTTTGATAAGTAGAGATCACACCAGTTTGGGTGGGAAGCATTCTTGGGAATGGAGAGTGCCATAGAGGTTCGAAATTGGCTGTTTCATTATGAGTGTATATTCATTGATTTGGGTCTGAATGATGGACAAAAGAGAAGGTTGGCCTCTAGACAGTGGCACGGATCAGCACTACATTGGTGGAATTGTGTCACAGTCGGAGTGCCGAAAGAGTGGTTAACTTGGACTTATTTTAAATTGAGATTTGAGCATAAGGTTGTATCTGAGTTTGCTAAGTCCAAGCTGGTGAGGAAGTTTATGGATTTAGTTCAGGGAGTGACGTTAGTAGTCGAGTATGCTACAAAGTTTAAAGAACTGTCGCAAAATGGATATGCTGTTGCAGATACCGACATCAAAAAGAACTACATGTTCATTTGGGGGTTGAGGCCCGAGCTTGCTAGAATGACCATGACACATGTTCGTGATCCTTGTAATATAGTGGTGGAGACGGTCATTCGCTAGGAGGAGTTACTTGCCGATCTTGCTGAAGATGTAGATCGATTTCACCCTATAGGGGGGGTTTGAATAGGGTGATACTAATAATAATAAAAATTAATGCGGAAATATATATATATATATATATATATATATAATAATAATTGCAGCATAACTAATAGTAGAATAACAGAAGCAGAAATAAAACAACACAGATTTACCCAGCTTCGGCAATAACCTGCCTATATGCTGTGTAACGATTCCGGATTTTGACTAAGTTAAATTAGGAATTAATTTAATTTTTGAATAAAATTACAAAATTAATCGGTAAATAGATTCGAGTTTCTTCGAATTTAAATTAAATATGTATTAATTCATTTGAATTTAAATCTTATATATATGCGACATAAGTAGAAAAAAATAAATATACAAGACAATTTGTATGTAAGGCAATTCAAATACTTAAGTTAGAAATATAATTATACACATAAGATAAATTTCAAAATATGAAGTAAACAAATTTGTTAAATTATAACAACATAATAAAAATAGAACTTCATTATATTTCAAAGTAACCAGACCAAAACAAAATTCAACATAAGACATATATAAGACAAAAAGAAGAAATACAAACAAAATTAGATAAGTAATATAAGTATGTGAGCTTATAAAGAAGGTAGCAAATATATATATGTTCATGTACAAGCAAAATATTAGTATGAAAACCAAAGAAAAGAAACAAAACAAAATAGATTCAAGTATAAGTAAAGGCTTGCAAAAGAAGTTGGTACGATACATTCAAGCCTGAACAAATACACAACACATTATCATATCAACCGAAGTCAACAAGTATTGTAAAAGAAGAACTAAGAAAAGTAAAATATCTGAACATAAAAAAATAGAAGTAGGAGACACAAAGTACTCAAGAATTTAATGCTTTCATCTCAACAAAACAAACAAAGTCAATTCGAAAATATTTTCAGCCTTCAAAGTAAAATATAATCTCCGATCAGATATAAAAAAAATCTTGTACCAGTGAAAACAAGCTGTACCCATTTTCTTCCTATATATGCACATTCATTTACTTCATTTTCGTTTAGCAACTTTGCATACAAAGAAATAATATTACAACTGAAGCTTAATTAATACTTCAAGTCAATCAGCTGCATACATTCAAGTCTGAAACCATCTACCTGGAACCAGATTTGGAAAGTGAGTAACCTTTGTTTTTACTAAGCTTAAAAGTATAATCAAATCCTTGTGTATGATTCAAGAAAATTTCGGTGTTTGCTTAAGTATTTTCTGTCAGTTAACTCTATATTTATACATATGTAATGGCTCTGTGTATTAGAGTTTTATCTGCCATCTTCTCAAACGACTGTGAGTAATAACCACCCCTGCCTTCTTGTTTTAGAGCACCCATCTTGATCAAAATTAAATATCTAATCATTCGATTGTTGTTGGGCTTTTTTCCCAACAGCAACTGTGAGAGTTTAAGTATAAACTAAATTTTAAAATAGTTTCAAGGAAAAAGAGCATGTGCAGAGTGAAAAATTTAACATTTGCAGAGCAAAACATCATTTTGTGATGATTTCGAATATCATGAAATATTGATTCAATTACATAATTTGAATCTTTACTAAAAACTAGGATTTTTAAGGCAGCATTTGTGATTTTAATATCATGGGTAAAGAGCAGATCGGAGATGATCAAAATTGGTATTTTAACCAATTGCCGATGACGCAATAAACTGGAGGTGACGAGGTTGTGCGTGTAGGTGAAGGAACCTACGGTGGTCGTGAGAAAAATGGAGCGGTGGCTTGTAGTCGATCAAGGCAGCGGCGGGAAGGTTTCAAAGTTTGGTGACCTAGTTTTGAGAGGCCAGAGATTTGCGATTCGTGCATCGTCCTCAAGCGACCGAGTTCGCCGTAGTTTGGGGAAATGATGGAGGAAACGTCGACGAGGTCGTGAGCGGAATTTCAGCACCTCCAGTGGTCGAGGCGTCGAGAACGAGGCGGTTTCAGGTTTGATGGTGGAACCGACGATGTTTTTCCCAGGTTTGGATGTTAGGTCGATTTTTTCAATTTCCAGGTAGTATCGTGGTTCTGGCGATCGGGAAGAGGAGCAAGGGTAATCGTCGATGTGTTCGACGATGTAGCATCGCCTGGAGTCGATCACTGCCGTTGTGCACGTGTACGAGCACAAATTGTTGGAACCTGGGTTGGTTTGGTTGGTGCATTAGGGTTTTTCGCATGCGTGTCTCGATTATTTACCCAAAGAAATCCAGTGTGGACTCGAAGGAACTTGATAACGGCTCAGGTTGGAGTTGCCAGTTTTTTAAAATAGAAGCCTGCCCTGTTTTGTCATGGAAGAAATTTGAATAAGTATATAGAATTTTGAATAGCAAAGAAGAATTTAAAGAAAAGTTAAAAATCAAGGTTTAAACCTGGATTTAGATCCAAATCTGAAATCAAGATTTTGAGATGAAATAAATTTAAAATTTAAATGTTCAAAATAAGTTTTTAGGTTAAAGTATTCTTTCAATTTGTGAAGTTAAAAGGAATTTGACTTTAAACACTTTAGATTTCTTCCATGATTAAAAGAATTACTTAAACATGTGAATTGGTGTTTAAAAATAATAATAAAATAAAATAAAAATAAAAATAAAAAAGTTTAAAACTTTATTTAAGTGCAATTGGTATTTATTTTGAATTCGACATGAAATTGAAATTTAACATGAAACTTAAATGTAAATTTTAAATCAATGTTTCAACATGTTTGTAAGTGGTAATTAATCATAATAAGAATAAGTTCCATCTTATGTTAATGAAGACTTAATGATGGTAATTCATTAATCATTAAGCCGATTAAAATGAATAACTTATCTATTCATTTAATTAATGATTTGGATTAATTAATTTAATAACTGAAAGTTTAAATCAACTAATTGGGGTTTGAGATAATTAAATTAGAATAAATAAATTGGTAATTAAGGATCATTGATTAAATAAGATTTGAATTTTTAATAAATGATTAGTAATTAATTTATCAATTAATTAAGGAGTAATTAATTAGTTATTGTAATCAATTAAGGAAAATCAATTAAGGACTAACTATTAACTAAGGGTTAATTAATGATTAATTAAAGGATAATTTATTAAATTCTTTGTAATTAATTTATTATTAATTTACCATGACTAGCAATTTATTCATAGAAATTTATCCGATTTAAAGAAATCAGACAATTTTATTAATCCTACTTATGGACATTTGGATTTTATTGGATGTTGAATTGTTTGATATCCCTGATAAGTAATGCTTTATAATATATCCTAATTTTTGTCGTGATGTGTAATTTATTTATTTGGGATGAATGTAATTAATTATCTGTAATATATATATATATATATATATATATATATATATCTGTATATGAGAGATAAGCGTTATAGCTTATACCGCTTATCAACCATATTTCTATATTTGAATCTGTGATGATTGAATGATGTTGCACTATTGTGTGTAAAACCCCTGGACTACACCCTACACACACAAATATGGATTTCACGAGGAAATCGATTAAGTCACAGATTTTTGAAACGATTTTAAATAGATAATTTGAATTCAAATGGTTTGGAAATAGAATCGGGTTAAATGTGAAAAGTTTTTGAAATGGAATTTCAAGATAACTTTTTTTGAATAACTTGATAAAGTTTTGAAATTTAAATAATTTGATTTAAATTTGAATTCAAAATTTGGAATTGAATCCTATGATATGAAACTAGGGTTTAAAGATGTTATACTAGTTATATATGGGTTAAACCATTTTAAATGTATTGATTTGGGAATTTGAATTTAATTCATGGGCATTAATCGTGCAAATATAATTGGATTACGGAAACTAATTGTTTACAAATAATAAAAGCTTTCACGTAACTAATGAACTTCCAATTTATGTTAAAAAGGGATTTCAAGTCTAAAAATGAAAATGGTCTTCCAAGTTATGAATAAATCTTTGAAAACGGGTTTGAAAGCTGCAAATTAAATCCTTGTTATAAAGGTTGAATGAGTTAATCCAAATTGAAATGAAAATTGATTTAAAAAAAACTGTGAATTAATCTTTGTGAAATCTGGGTGAACTTTGGGAAGTGAATCTTTTTATTTAAAGATTTGAAAATGGTAATTTGTTAAACCCTTTGAAAATAAAGTTTGGGTTTTAAGTAGTGACTTAACTAAAATCCCATTATCCATGTGATTTTAAACATTGCGCTCATTATTCGGTTTAACCGGGAGAGGACCTTTGTGTCGTATAACCCATCCCGAATCATGATACGTCGTTATGGATAGCATTTGAAGACCGATGGTGAAGATCGGGTATTTTCGAGAATGAAAGGGTAACCCGTTGATTGTCTCTACACCGAGTTGCACCGGTATAGAGATTCCCTAAGTGATGGAAAGTCCGATCGAGATTGTGAATACCCGGATTGCAAGGACTTCTTCGAAAGTGCCTTCGGTTCTGATCAAACCCAGAACTGACTTGTATGGATTGTATGTCTGACATTACATTTTGAGATATAAAGCAGATTTCTTTCAAATACATTTCTGTTGGTGGCGGAGAATTTATTCTCTTAGCTTAACACCCTTTTCTAAGACATACGAGCTCAGAGGTTATGTAATTGAAGGTTATCAGTAATATATTTCCAACTTGGTAATGTGGCATGCTGAGTGCTGTTGATCATTTGTCGATCAAAGCATAGCTTTGTGAACGAGACTGCATCAGGACCTCACACCCCGGAAATGGTCGAAACAGCAAAGATGCAGCAAGGTTATTGGGGGTGGCGCCCCCTAAGGTATGTACATTTCCTTCTGGATAGGAGTGGTATCATGGTATGGAGGCCAGATGTGACGCCCCACCTTTATACCCACGCTAGCCAAGGACACTACAGGGTAATGCCGTCAACTAACACGGAGAATAAGGCTGGTTAGGGGCGACCATTTATAGCCTTGCTCTAACTATCTATTGAATACATCAACAATAGACATACCAAGAAGGTCGACATACCCAATGAATACTTAAAACAAAACCATAGGTGGTTGAAGAATCTATCAGAACAGAATATAACAACTCAAATGTAATATACATCACAGAACAGTAGGTCATCACATACACATATATTGATACATAACAGAGTGCACAAAATAATACATGTCAAGTGGTATAGCAAACCACAATATACAGACGAGTAAAAAGAATATACATATATCAAAGTTACAACAAAAGGACTACACAAAAAGCTTTAACAAAAAGGAACAAGCTGAATAGTCCATGCGGAAGCAAAATAGGCTAAGTCCAAAAGCACCTAACCTGAAACATCTCGGTCTGACCCGAGTATAACATACACGGGTCAGTCTAGCTAAACAAATCAGTTAGATAAACTGAACAACAATAAACCTGCAAGGTTACAAAGTATAACAATTATCTCTGAAAGAGATAACACAATCATCTAATCAAAAGATGAATCATATGATAACAAGCCTCATATCATCGGCAACTCAAAGAAACAAAGGATAGAAATATCCTGAAACAAGCCATAAAGGCAAATAACAAATACCAATGAAGGTAACACAAGTTCCACAAGATAATCGCTACATATCATGCGGCTCAAAAAGACCAACACCGAAGGGCGATACCTAGGGAATACATATTAATGAAACATCAGAAAATTAGCTCGAGCTCAGTACTATATAAACAAGGATCCATGAGCCCGAAGACTCCAAACCCAATATCACCCATGCGGCTCATAACGACCAACATCGGAAGCGATATTAAAGGGCAACCCAATATCACCCATGCGGCTCATAACGACCAACATCGTAAGCGATACTAAAGGGAAACAAACCCGAAGGCACAAACCCGAAGGCACAAACCCGAAGGCAACATACCCGAAGGCATCATACCCGAAGGCAACAAACCGTAGTGGTGAAGGTCGAAGACCCAGTACTGGATACCACTAACTGGCGGAATGTGTCATAACTTTCAAAAAGGAATCCTAAAAGTGGTAACGTGAGTCCCATAACCACTCGTTCGCACTAAACGGTTTACTATCTGTTAGTTAATTTCACACTCAAAGCAGTACAAAGTTTACCTCATATCATCGGTAAACCAAACCCGAAGGTTAAAACGATCAAGTGAATAGCTCGGGGATTAATCGGAAAGACAAACGCATGGATTCATGGTCCGTGTTTTACCTAACCATTTAATCTCCCTTCCACTCCGCTCGAAGTGCGAAATTGTGTATGTGCGTTTTAAATAGAATTTAAGAATTGGAGAAGGAAACTTTTAATACGATTTATAGGGACTATTTATGAAAACCCATGAATGAAGTCAAAAATAAGTTATCAAAGTCAAAGATGCAATGACAACCACTAAAAACCAACTTGAATCGATAAAATTTGGAAAACCAATCAAAATGAGCAAAAATAGGCAAAACAACAAAATAGGAGCAGGTCGGTCGACCGGCTATAGGGCTCGGTCGGCTGGCCAGAAGCAGTAAAAATGCTCGAGGTAGTAGGTCGGTCGACCGGCTACAGGTCTCGATCGGCCGAACTGCAAGTTTCTGCAGTTCCTGCCCTTTTTCAATGAAGTGCAAATTCCTCCAAAACGCGACCGTTCGAGCAATGGACCTAAGGAGCCTTAGCCAATTGATACCCCTGCTCCATTAGCTCTCCGATTCGCCACCAAAAACATGCTCAAACATCAAAGTTGGGATCTTAAAGAATTGAACCCAAACACTAAAAATTTGGGTATTCACCAATTCAATCCAAACCAAAAGCAAGTGCACATGAACAAGTGCTAGGAATTCATACCCAACAACAAAGATAGATATAAGCATAGATGTGAGACAAAAATCTCACCTTTTATCCCAAAACAAAGAAGAAGAAGCTCAAACACGGGAAGGAGACTAACTACTCTTCACTTCAACTCTACAAGCTTCAATCTAAGAATAAACGCATATTTCCCAAAGTTAGGTTTAGAAAACTTTCTGAAATTGAAGAGAGAAAGAGATAGAGAAGATGAAGAGGAGCTTACCAATGTCTTCTCTTTGATATTGGAGCAAGAATCAAGTTTGCAAAGAAGAAATTAGGGCTTGCAATTTCTATTTCCCTTTCCCTTCCACCATTTTGAGTTTTCTAAAGCTAAAGAAATGAAATGAGAGAATGGAGAGGAAATGGGCTGAGCTAGGGGTTTAGTTAGCTAGTGGGCTGAACCCAAACCCAAAACCCAACTAGAAAAAGTTGCAAAATTCAACTTACTCCAAACATATCAAAGCTTATACTTAAAAAGATCGCAAATAACATTTTGGAATCAATGGAAATGGTTTTGAGTTCCAATTCGGCCATTTGCAGAAAGTAACATTTTGGACATAAATCCGACTAACGACGCTATATTTAAATAACATTTAAATATAAAATCGTTAAATATGCGGGTTGTTACAGATCTCCCCTCCTTACAAAATTGCGTCCCCGCAATTCCTAGAGACGATATTTGTAACAACTACATACATACAACATTCAAAAGAAAAGGAGATAAGCTTGAGATGAAAGGATAAACTCACCGTTGCCAAGCGAAGATAGAAAACCCGGATAAGATCGCTCGATATACTCTCTGGTTTCCCAAGTACAGTCATTGGGATTAGCGGACCATTGAACTTTAACGAGCGGCACGTCCTTGTTTCGAAGGTGTCACACCTCCGTGTCAAGTACACGAATAGGTTGCTGTACAATAGATAAGTCCGGTGAGACCTCAAGCTCATGCAAATCAGGAGAAGTAATAACAGAATCCGACTCCTGAAGACACTTCCGAAGTTGAGAGACGTGAAACACGTCGTGAATGCCTGATAAATGAGCTGGAAGTGAAACTCTATAAGCCACAGGGCCAATACGTTCAGTAATAGAAAATGGTCCTATAAAGTGAGGAGCCAATTTCCCAGTCGTACTGAAACGCATAACCCCTTCAAAGGAGAAACACGAACAAAGACAAGATCGCCAACTGAGAATTCGAGAGGCTTCCTACGGCTGTCAGCATAGGACTTCTGGCGGCTCTGTGCCTCTTTCATTCTCAACCGAATAAGATCAATCTTCTCGGAAGAATCACGGACAAAATCTGGGCCAAGAATAAGCTTCTCCCCAGATTCCAACCAACAAGAAGGTTTCGACATGGCCTTCCGTATAAGGCTTCGAAAGGAGCCATACCGATACTAGACTGAAAACTATTGTTGTATGAGAACTCTACAAGAGGTAGGTGATCCTCCCAACTACCACCGAAATCAAAAATACAAATACGAAGAAGATCTTCCAAGATACGATTCAACCGTTCAGTCTGTCCATCAGACTGCGGATGATAAGTTGTGCTAAAATTAAGCTTTGTTCCGAAAGCTTGCTGAAGACTCTTCCAAAAATGACTCGTGAATAAGGGATGACGATCACTCACAATAGAACTAGGAACACCGTGAAGTCTCACGATTTCCTTGACATATAACTTAGCCAAATGCGAAGCAGTCCTATTAGACTTAATAGGGACAAAATGAGCAGACTTAGTGAGGCGATCAACAATAACCCAAATGCTAGAATGGCCCGATCTCGAACGAGGTAGGCCGTCAATGAAATCCATAGAAATCCGATCCCATTTCCACAATGGAATCTCTAGTGGCTGAAGAAGACCCGAAGGATGCTGATGCTCGGCCTTAAAACGCTGACAAGTTATGCAATTACTCACATAACTCACCACATCGCGCTTCATGCCTTCCCAATAATAAAGACGATGCATATCGGCATACATCTTACTACTACCAGGATGAATGGTATACTTAGAACGATGACAATCATCAAGAATGTCATGCCTAAGCGCAAAATCAGAAGGCACAAAAAGACGGTTCTTCTTGTTAAGACACCCATGAAAATCAATGCTGAAATCCTGCAACGCTTCATCACAGGATCCAGACTCACAAAGCTGGATAAGATGTAACAAATCAGGATCACGCCGTTGAGCATCGGCAATACGATCCAATAAAATAGGTCGGGCTCCCAAACTAAATAATAGAATAGGAGAATCAGAAGATGAACCTCGATCACAAATTTCACAAAAAGATAGAGTCTCAAGGATATCCCATTCGACAAGCATCATAGAAATAACAGCCGAATGTTTGCGACTAAGCGCATCAGCAACACGATTACCCTTTCCAGGGGTATACTGGATATCAAAGTCATAGGAAGCAAGAAACTCAAGCCAACGCTGTTGTCTCATATTGAGTTCCTTCTGAGTGAACAAATACTTCAAGGATTTATGATCGGTAAAGAGAATGAAGCGCTCGCCCAATAAATAGTGTCGCCAAATCTTCAAGGCGAAGACGATGGCGGCTAACTCAAGATCATGAGTGGCATAGCGAACTTCATTCGGATGTAGTTGCCTAGAAGCATAAGTAACTACCCGATCCTTCTGCATAAGAACAGCACCGAGACCACTACCACAAGCATCGGCGTAGACAACAAGATCATGATTCCCCTCGGGAACCACCAAAATAGGAGCATCAATGAGAAGTTCCTTCAATGCCTGAAAGGAAGCTTCACACTTGTCGTACCAAATAAAACGAATGCCTTTCCGAGTAAGGCTGGTGAGAGGAAGCATAACCCGGGAAAAATCCTTAATGAACCGACGGTAATAGCCCGCCAATCCAAGGAAACTTCGAATCTCATGCACATTCTCAGGCCTCTTCCAATTCTGGATGGCTTCGATCTTTGAGGGATCGACAGAAATGCCATCGGAAGATACTACATGGCCTAAGAATTTAACCTTATTCTCCCAAAAATGGAACTTGGAGAATTTGGCTCTAAGCTGATGATGACGAAGAATATTCAAGACAATTCTCAAGTGATTAGCATGCTCAGCTTCAGACTTAGAATAAATAAGGATATCATCAATGAAGACAAGGACGAACTTATCGAGATATTCCCGGAATACTCGATTCATGAGATCAACAAAGAAAGCAGGAGTGTTCGTCAAACCGAACGGCATAACGAGCCACACAAAAGAACCATACCGAGTGCGGAAAGCGGTAAAAGGTATGCTATCCTCCGCGACTCGTAACTGATGAAAACCTGTGGCAAGGTCAAGCTGAGAAAAGACCTTAGCACCACACAATAGATCGAACATATCATCGATCCTAGGCAATGGATACCTATTTATGATGGTTAACTCGTTAAGCTTGCAATAGTCAATGCAAAGTCTAAGAGTTCCATCAGACTTCTTCACGAAGACGACTGCGGATCCCCATGGAGAAAAACTGGACTGAATCAACTGCTTGGACTCAAGCTCTAAAAGCTGCTTCTTGAGTTCCTCGTTTTCCTTTGTAGACATCCTCGTGGGAGGACGACTAATTGGTTGCGCGCCTGGAATGAGATCAATGCAGAACTCAATTTCCCGCTTAGGCGACGAACCCGAAACAGGTTCAAAAACATCAGAAAAGTCACAAGCAACAGGAATACGAGATATATCATCATCATCTCGTGAATCAGGAGAATGCAAAGCCATTTCGGAATTATCCACATTCCGAAGAACAAGAGATAACTGAGTAGGCGAATCCGGATGTCAAAGATACAAAATTCTCTCCGAATAAATAATCCTGGCATCATATCTCACTAGCCAGTCCATACCCAAAATCATACCAAATCCCAGACAAGATATAACGTGCAGATTCACACGAAAAGAAAAGCCACATAAAAAAATCTCAACATCATCACAAAGCAAGCTAAGGGTCGCGGATCCCCCAATAGGATTTGCAATCCGCAAAGAAGTAACCAAACAAGAAACATCCAAAGATAAATCATCAATGAGCTTTTTCGATACGAAAGAATATGAAGCTCCCGTATCGAAAAGAACTCGAATACTATGATCATGAAATAAAATAGAACCTTCCAAAATAGATGGAGATATACCTTTGGGCTGAGAGGGACCTTCAGAAGCCTTAGCAGCATAAAGCTTGCTAGACTTGGCACCGGCCGGAACAGTAGGGCAAGCTGAAACATGATGACCTTCCTTCTTGCAATAGCGGCGGAAGAGAGGCTTCGAACAAGCTCGAATCATATGATCAGGAGAACCACAATTGGAACACTTCCGAATGAAAGGTGTTCCAACAGACTAAGGCTGAGAATTAGAACCACCAGTCTTCTTCTTCTTAGAAGGAAAAGGCTTCTTCAAAAATGGAAACTGCCTCTTATTGGGGTTCTTGGAAACCTCAACATCAACATCACTATCACACTCCTTCTCGACGGTCTCGAGATGAAGTGCCGAATCAACCTACTCCTCAAAAGAAAGCTTAAGCTGGAGCAACAAAAACTTCTTAAGATATTTCTTAAGACTAGAAACAAACTTCAAATTCTTCTTATAAGAAGTGCTAATGAATTCAAGACCATACTTAGATAAAGCCTCGAATGATGCAACATACTCAGAAACAGGAGATTTTCCTTGCTTCAACTCAAGGAAGCGACGGGTCAATAAAACTTTTTCAGATTCAGGAACGAACTTGAGTTCAAATCGCTCCCAAAACTGAGTCCAAGAAAGAGTAGACTCATCAATTTCGGCTATAAGAAGCTCATACCAATCAAGAGCACACCCTTGTAATAAGCTAGAAGTTACAAGAACTCTATCTTTGTCAGAAAGATCCATGCGAGAGAAGATATGCTCGCGCGTGCGAAACCAAGCTTGGACTTCAAGAACAGACTCGGAGCCTTTAAACGGCTTTCCTCCAAGATGAGCAAAATCACTGCACAGACGTGCAAAGGCAGAATTGCGAGGTGGAGACACTCGAGGAGGAACTGGAGGCTGAGTGCTCCTAAATAATTCCAAAAACTGATCGGTAGACGTATAAACGCCATCCGGATATGAGCCACTGGATTGCCCAGCATCCGAACGTCATCCTCTGCCTCTTCCAGCCATACGCTGAAAGTAAGATAATAACAAGATTAATCACAAGGTAGATACTTCAATATGGAATACTACGGAATTTAAATGCATTCCTAGACGTATTCCCACATTCTATCTAACCGTTGATGGAAGAAGGAATAGAAAGACACGATGATTCAAAGATTTGTATCACTTATACACTTTGATGTACTATAATATGTGCATCTATTCTGTGTTTATCATATTTTGTCCTGAACTCAGCTCTGAGACCACGCTGTGACGCCCCACCTCTATACCCACACTAGCCAAGGACACTACAGGGTAATGCCGTCAACTAACACGGAGAATAAGACAGGTTAGGAGCGACCATCTATAGCCTTGCTCTAACTATCTATTGAATACATCGACAATAGACATACCAAGCAGGTCGACATACCCAATGAATACTTAAAACAAAACCATAGGTGGTTGAAGGATCTATCAGAACAGAATATAACAACTTAAATGTTATATACATCACAGAACAATAGGTCATCACATACACATATATTGATACATAACAGATTACACAAAATAATACATGTCAAGTGGTATAGCAAACCACAATATACAGACAAGTAAAAAGAATATACATATATCAGAGTTACAACAAAAGGACTACACAAAAGGCTTTAACAAAAAGGAACAAGCTGAATAGTCCATGCGGAAGCAAAATAGGCTAAGTCCAAAAGCACCTAACCTGAAACATCTCGGTCTGACCCGAGTATAACATACACGGGTCAGTCTAGCTAAACAAATCAGTTAGATAAACTGAACAACAATAAACCTGCAAGGTTACAAAGTATAACAATTATCTCTGAAAGAGATAGCACAATCATCTAATCAAAAGATGAATCATATGATAACAAGCCTCATATCATCGGCAACTCATAGAAACAAAGGATAGAAATATCCCGAAACAAGCCATAAAGGCAAATAACAAATACCAATGAAGGTAACACAAGTTCCACAAGGTAATCGCTACATATAATGCGGCTCAAAAAGACCAACACCGAAGGGAGATACCTAGGAAATATACATATTAATGAAACATCAAAAAATTTGCTCAAGCTCAGTACTGTATAAACAAGTATCCATGAGCCCGAAGACTTCAAACCCAATATCACCCATGCGGCTCATAACGACCAACATTGGAAGCGATACTAAATGGCAACCCAATATCACCCATGCGGCTCATAACGTCCAACATCGGAAGCGATACTAAAGGGCAACAAAGCCGAAGGCACAAACCCGTAGGCAACATACCCGAAGGCATCATACCCGAAGGCATCATACCCGAAGGCAACAAACCATAGTGGTGAAGGTCGAAGACCCAGTACTGGACACCACTAACTGGCGGAATGTGTCATAACTCTCAAAAAGGAATCCGAAAAGTGGTAACATGAGTCCCATAACCACCCGTTCACACTAAACGGTTTACTATCCATTAGTTAATTTCACACTCAAAGCAGTACAAAGTTCACCTCATATCATCGGTAAACCAAACCACAAGGTTAAAACGATCAATTGAATAGGTCGGGGATTAATCGGAAAGACAAACGCACGGATTCATGGTCCGTGTTTTACCTAACCATTTAATCTCCCTTCCACTCCGCTCGACGTGCGAAATTGTGTATGTGCGTTTTAAATAGAATTTAAGAATTGGAGAAGGAAACTTTTAATACGATTTAGAGGGATTATTTATGAAAACCCGTGAATGAAGTCAAAAATAAGTTATCAAAGTCAAAGATGCAATGACAACCATTAAAAACCAACTTGAATCGATAAAATTTGGAAAACCAATCAAAATGAGCAAAAATAGGCAAAACAGCAAAATAGAAGCAGGTCGGTCGACCGGCTACAGGGCTCGGTCGGCTGGCCAGAAGCAGAAAAAATGCTCGAGATAGCAGGTCGGTCGACCGGCTACAGGTCTCGGTCGGCCAAACTGCAGGTTTCTGCAGTTCCCGCCCTTTTTCAATGAAGTGCAAATTCCTCCAAAACGCGACCGTTCGAGCAATGGACTTAAGGAGCCTTAGCCAATTGATACCCCAGCTCCATTAGCTCTCCGATTCGCTACCAAAAACATGCTCAAACATTAAAGTTAGGATCTTAAAGAATTGAACCCAAACACTAAAAATTTGGATATTCACCAATTCAATCCAAACCAAAAGCAAATGCACATGAACAAGTGCTAGGAATTCATACCCAACAATCAAAGATAGATATAAGCATAGATGTGAGATAAAAATCTCACCTTTTATCCCAAAACAAAGAAGAAGAAGCTCAAACACAAGAAGGAGACTAACTACTCTTCACTTCAACTCTACAAGCTTCAATCTAAGAATAAACACATATTTCCCAAAGTTAGGTTTAGGAAACTTTCTGAAATTGAAGAGAGAAAGAGATAGAGAAGATGAAGAGGAGCTTACCAATGTCTTCTCTTTGATATTGGAGCAAGAATCAAGTTTGCAAAGAAGAAACTAGGGCTTGCAATTTCTACTTCCCTTTCCCTTCCACCATTTTCAGTTTTCTAAAGCTAAAGTAATGAAATGAGAGAATGGAGAGGAAATGGGCTGAGCTAGGGGTTTTGTAACGACCCAGAATTTTTATTAATTAAAATTTGTATATTTAATTAATTTTAAATATTATGAAGTGAAATTTATAAGTCGAATAAATTTTATTTCGAATAATTGGATTTAATTGGATAATTAAATCGATAATTTAATATGTTAAATTACAAAAAAATTGAAATTTGGGTTAAATATGATTGAAAATGATTTGTAAAATTTTATTTTATCATATTGGAGTTAGAACGATATTTTGGAACTTTTAAAATCGAACTAAAAGTTAATTTGTGAAAATTGAATATTTTAATATTTAAATCGACTAGTGAAATTAGCCATTTTTCGAAAAGCCTCAAAATTGGACGAAACTAGTTCCATTGGATCCATAATAGTTTTTTATTATTGGATTTCAATTTTCGTAGCAATTGGAGCTTTCATTTGACCGTGGCAGCTCGAAACGCATCGAAATTGTTTTAATATTAATTTGACGAGTTAAAATAGCCATTTTTCAAACAGTCTCGGATTCCGATGAAACTAGTTTCATCGGATCCGTAATGTGATATTATTGTACGGTTTCAAATTTCGTATCAATCGGATTTACCGTTTGTCCGGTGCAAGCTAAAGCGCCTAGAAATTTGATTTACCGATTTAATTTAAAATCGAACGTTTATTGCCATAACTCGCACAGATGAACGAATTAGCTCCCGAAACACGTTCCGTTGTGTTTGGAACGCGGGGTAAACCTTAGGAACGCCAACTGGCACGCTTTGTTTGGAGTTCGGAAAATCCGGGATGAATAGTGTTTGCGAAATTTTCTATAAAAGCCCTTAAATTTTCGCATTTGCAAAGAGAAAACAACCCTATGGTTTTCATCTATAGGCTGCCACCTTCTTATTAACCTATGGCCGAAATCTTCTCTTTTTCCCCCCTCATTTTCTTTCAATCCGTAACTCATTTCGAAAAACTTCCAACTACAAAAATGTAGAACACACTAAGATCTTTAGATCCAACGGTGGTGATTGGATAATTCGCAAAGTGGAGGGAGTTATGGTGGCTGAAAGGGCTTGCATTCGCACGCGTTTCTACATGCAGGGGGGAGGCCGTATACGTGCGGTCGGCTAGAGTAGGTGGAGTTCATGATGCACTTCGTGGTGGTGGTGGTTGATTGGAGTGGATGTCGACGAGGAGGCTCGAAAAATTCAAACCCTAGGGCGGCTAATGGGTTCAGTTTCTCCTGTAGAACGCGCGTGAGGGAGATGATGTTGTGGGCCGCCGAGATTTGCAGGAGATGGGATCAAGGGCTGTGATGCAAGTTAGGGTTTTAAACATAGATAAATGTTGTAAATTTTATATTAAAAAATTCGTGTAACTTTAAAATATCGTATCTTTTTCATACGAGGTCGAAAACTCGTGAAACAAGTTGCGTTGGAATCGTATGGACGAGCACTATGCTATGGAATTGGATTGGAGTCGTTTGGAGCTAGCGAAAATTTCAGGAAAAATTAAACGTCCGTTTAATTTTATTCGAAATAAAAGCTGAAAACGAAATTGAAATCAAGGTGAGAACTTCTCACTCAATCGAATTGGTTTCGATTTTAATTTTAAATAGTTAGATTTAAAATTCTTGGATGTATGTTTGAATGATGATTGTTATCTATTGATTGTTAAAATAGACATTATACGCCGTTAGTAAGCGGATGTTATTTATTAAAAACATATACCGCGAATATTTCACAGTACAGTGAAATTGGTATTATTTATGTACTTAGAGTTGATTTCTCGCATTATATAGCAGATGAGACCCTATTGCGCCGTCTATTAAGCGGATAATATTTTAAATCCCATATACCGCGATAATTCCGAACTGGAACGGAATTGGTATTGTGCTAACATCTTTGGATGCAGGAAAACAGGTTGGAGGGATCCAACTGGATTTCTCAACAGTATTTATTTGTTTTCTGATATTTTTGATATTTGATTGATTATCATATCGATATACGATGTCGTTGTTGTCGTGATTGACTATTTGGTGTGTAGCATCATTTGGGCCAATTTTGGAATTTTTAAAAGGATTTTTAAAGCGATTTTTTTTTAAAGTATACGTTTATAAAATATTTTTGGAATTGATTCATTTTAAATAAATAAACGTTATAATTTTAATGTTATAAAAATTTTGATTTTTGAGAAATATAGTTAAAAGTGGATTTTGAAAATATGGGGTAAATGATTTTATGAAATAGTTTAAATTGGGATTTTTGAATTTATTATAAAAAGTTTAAAAAATATAATTTATGAAATTTGATTATTTTATAAATCAAAATGGTGAAATTATAAAGGAGTTTAAAGATGTTTTAAAATAATAATATAAATTGATTTATATAAAGGATTTATAAATTGATATTTATTAAATTAAAATATTTGAATTATAAAACGAGTTTTTATAAGTGTTAGAATGAAGTGTAAATGAATTTCATAAATGAATGAAATTTATAGAATTATAAACGGTGAAGTTATAAATGGAATTTTATAAGCAGTAGGTTTATAAAATTTGTAAATTTATTAAAAGAATAGATTTGGGTAAATAAATGAATCTTATAAGTTATAAGATTTATAATTTGGGAAGTTTAAAAGAACGATTTTGTAAACAAAAAAACTATAAGCATTTAACTTATAATATGAACTTTTGGTATATAATTGAGTTATAAATTGAAATACGCTAATAAGGGGGATTTATAAAAGGAAGTTGTTATAAAATAAATAGAAATGGAATTTATAAACATTGTTTTATAAATCCGCAAACGGCTTATTTTGATAAGTAAATTGTTATAGCTTATTAATGGAGTTATATTCACGTTTTAAACAGTGAATAATCCTTTAAAATAAAATGTATAGAAATGATGAAATTGGTTAACGAAGTATAATCACGTTTTTGAATAGTGAATAATATGTTAAAGAAATTGTTTTGGATGTGGTGTTTTAAATAGAATTAAGACGATCTAACGATGTTTTTAAAATATGTTAAGATTCGAAACCATAGATTTCAACATTCATTGTTGAAATAGACGTTTTCGAGAAATAGAAGGAAATAGTGGACTATAACACTGTTGTTATAGTAAATGATTTCCGAAAGGAAATGTTTTGTATAGTATTGGGATTTTTATATATATATATTTTAATTTTGAATCCTTATACTAGTGATTTTGGGTTGTCGTAACGATGTTTTGCGCAACATTCGTTTTGGCCCAAATAAGTATGTTTAAGAGAATGATTTCCTTAAAGAATGAAATATATACTTAATTTCGATTTAAGTATATAGAATATTTTCTAAGTGTTGAAAATAAATAGATTTGTGAATTACTTATTAATAAATAAGTATGGAAATGTTTTTCCAATGTGAAATGAAACGTTTTTGAGAATTTATCTTTTTGAAGATAAATTGAAAACGAATAATTGAAATCGTATATTCATAAATATTTTGAAATATAAATTCAATATGGAATTTATAAATGAAAGGGGAATTTGTTTAAAAATAAACGTTGATTTATTTTTGAAGTGTGGGAATTAATTTACGGATTTGGAACGTAAATATAAAGTAAATCGTTAAGGATTTATTTAATGGATTTAAAAGAACCATGTTGAAATGAAAGTATTTACAATTGTAAATCACATTAATTATAATTCAATTCTTATAATTCTTCGCTTATACAATTATTCTTTTGCAACATGTTTTTATTTCACTTATTCAAACATCTTTTAAATTTACTTATATATATATATATATATATATATATATTCTTACATTTTCAACAACCAAACAATCAACTTATATATACTTTAATAATTTTGAAAAATTATTCTTTTATATATAAAATATACTCAAGGTAAAATTATTTCATTTACCCAATTTAAAACAATATCGTGTCGAATTGTTCTATACAAGTGTTTAGAGATTCCTATCAATAACGTTAATTACTCGTATTAACCAGAATCCGTATACCACTCAACAAACCAATCATCACAATATAAAACAATTTAATATTCACTAACAAATACGCTCTCATAGCTATTATTACACTCAAACACATTCTAGAGTACTACTGACTCTATCTCTAATGAGCAATACCCAACAGAGCCATGGTTGTCGCTTAACCATATGCTCTGATACCAGATGTGAGGACCCGCAAATCCGTACTCCTTGAATAGACACTAATCTCCATTGATTAACTCAAGATGAACGGAAATACGAGTTCTTGGGGTTTAAAAAGGAAAAAAGATAGAAGAAAGAGAGAAAAGATAGAACAGAACAGAAAGAAAACAGCAGAACAATATCAGAATCTCACAATCGCAGCGGAACAACATATAATAAATAAATGAATAATATTTAAACAAAGAACTATATCAGTTATTACATTACATTACATTTCATTTCATTACATCATCAGAGTGTACAACAATCAAACAACAATAAACAGAACAAACAATGGAAAAGAAATACTATATACTAGTAATACGCCATGCCATCCATCTTGCCTCCAGCAACTCTTGAATTCCAGAATATCCTGATAAACCTGACTCTTGACTGCCCGTGTGGAAATTGGTGGGCACCCAGAGTTTAGGAAGGAAAACAATAAACTCCGAGTCAGTCATGTGACTGGTGTGAGAACTCAAACAGTTTATTTTTTTATCTTCAAAAACAAAATAGAGGAATATTTTTAAAGTCAATTCGCAATGCTTTTAAAAATGAGACTACCATAAGGCCTCCCTCACACGCACACAATGCAAACGAAGAATCAGAGGAGATTTCTCCTTATGATAGTCAAAGATGCTTGATATGCATTTAAAAAGAAACATTTGATATTATTACTAGTGCATAGTGTAGAAAAATCATTTCGAAAATAAAGATATAAATCTTAGCCAGCATAAGCATTCCGCACTTATGCCTACTATAGCTACCATATTCAATAGCAGGTTACCTCCACATTCCATGGCAGGTTATACAACTAAAACCGTACAAGATCATATTGTTTCTTTGGATTTCCAACAAATGGTCAGGCCAAGGAACTTCCCATCGCCACATGGAAACGCCTCTGGAATGACGTCCCGAGAACCAAACCGGATCTCTGCCAACACAAGGCCGGGTTACCCCTAACTGGGTAACTACTGACACGAATATGTCATCCCCCGATCGTAACCGATCTCCATTCGAGGATCCTCGATTTCCAACAACCACAAAGTAATAAGTTTGCAGCAACAACATTGGTTAAATATCTGGGCTCCATACCATGATACCACCTCTATCCAGAAGGAATGACATACACTAAAGGGCGCTACCCCTAATAACCTTGCTGCATCCTTCCTGTTTTGACCATTTCCGGGGTGTGAGGTCCGACGAAGTCTCGTCCACAAAGCCATGCTTTGGGTCAACAAATGATCAAAGTAATGATCACAAAGATAAATAATCAAACAAATGATCATATCACAAATGATCAAACAATGATCATTTCACAGCAACACTCAGCATGTCACATTACCAAATTGGGAATATGTCGCTGATAAACATCAACTACATAACCTCTGAGCTCATACGTCTCAGAGAAGGGTGTTAAGCTAAGAGAATAAATTCTCCGCCACCAACAGAAATATATTTGAAAGAAATCAGCTTTATATCTCAATTTGTAATGTCAGGCATACTATCCATACAAGTCTGTTCCGGGATCGAACAGAACCGAAGGCACTTACAAAGAAGTCCTTTCAATCCAGATATTCACTAATCACGTCCGGACTTCCCATCACATATGGAATTTCTATACCGGGGCCATTCGGTGCAGAAACATTCGACGGTAATCCTTTCGTTTTCAAAAATATCCGGTCTTCAACACCGGTCTTCAAATGCAGTTCATAACGACGTATCACATATTCGGAATGGGTTATACGACCCCAAGGTCCTTTCCTGGTTAACCCGAATAGTGAGCGTTTATTTAAAAATAAGTGTGGCATTCAGATTTAAACAAGTCACAACAAATACCCATTCAAAGGTAAATATTGATAGTCGGTTATTGAACTATCAATGGATATGCACAACATCACCAGATTCCAAATAATTTTCCAAATAATTTTATTTTCCAAAAATATCTTTACAAGATATATATAATTTTCACACTTCAACCATTTGAAAACAATTTTCAAATCACTTTTCATCTTTACCACTTTTGAAAAACAAATTTCAAACATTTTCCTTACGCGGAAAATAATATAAGAAGTGAAACTATATGAATATATTTATGAATATGAGTTGTAAATAAAAATGAGTTTGAATAAGTGATGAAATTTGACTTTGGTAAAGGTTAAATGCAAATTTTACTTTAGAAATGGGAATCTAAATTGATTTATAAGTGGGAATTTAGGTTAAGTCAAGCCAAATAATGTTGAAATGGAATATAACTTAAGAGATGTTGAATGAAGTTGATTTTGGTATCGAAGTAAAATAATAAAGTTAAGTGATAAATGTGAACTTGAGTTATATAAATGAAATTCGACTTTTGTAATTGAATTGAATGTAAATCAATTAAATGTAAATAATTGATATTAAATAATGAATGTAAGTGTAATTCATTAAAGTCTAATGTTATTGGAAGTTGAATAATTGAATGAAAATCAATTTAATTAAACCAATTGAAAGCAAAGGAATTTGGTTGTAATTAATATACATTGGTTGTTATGTGATAATTAGTTGATTGTATATAATTCATTAAGTATTAATAAAATTAAATTAATGAAATTGAAAACTAAAGTAATTGAAATCAAATTGGAAGTTAAGTGAATCTCAAATAGAATTGAATTTGATTTGAAAGTGAACCAACTTGAATATGAATTAGTGAATATAAACTAATTGAAAATGAATGTTAGTAAAAACATCCACTGTTAAGGAATCTAATGTGATTAAATTGAAAACCCATTTCATTGAATATTAATGAGAATATAAATGAATATTTATTGGTTATGGATGTTAGTTGGATGATAGTTGGTTGATGGTTGAATATATTGCTTTTACTGCATTTCCAATGTTGGCATATATAGTTATTATGTTGTTATATGTTGTATATCGATAATATTGTCTATATACAAGTCTCATCTGTTTGTTGAGTGTTTAGTAGATGCAGATCGCGTTTGCTTCGCATTTGGAGCTCGCTTTCGCGCTATATTAGCCGTATATGCTCGCTAATAAAATATAAGGTACATATCTCAGATTAAATATCGTACTTTTACACTTTTTTCCCTGCGGGATGCCTCATCACTTGATGAGATGTATATTTGTGATATATATACTGTCATTTTTTTTCGAATCGAGCCGCGCAAAGGAGACTATGGCGAATTTTTCCGAAAATTTAAGGCGTTAGAAATTTTTTGAGAAAATAGGAAAATTTTGAAAACTATAAATTTGATTTGGAGTTGAAAGTTAAACACTTAAGAGATTTGTAAAAATCTAAATTGAACGGTTTGTTTTGGAAAATTAAAGGATTTTGTAACTTTTTCTTACTTGGTAACTTCGAGGACGAAATTCTTTTAAGGGGGGAAGTTTGTAACGACTCAGAATTTTTATTAATTAAAATTTGTATATTTAATTAATTTTAAATATTAATAAGTGAAATTTATAAGTCGAATAAATTTCATTTCGAATAATTGGATTTAATTGGATAATTAAATCGATAATTTAATATGTTAAATTACAGAAAAAATTGAAATTTAGGTTAAATATGATTGAAAATGATTTTTAAAATTTTATTTTATCATATTGGAGTTAGAATGATATTTTGGAACTTTTAAAATCGAATTAAAAGTTAATTTGTGAAAATTGAATATTTTAATATTTAAATCAACTAGTGAAATTAGCCATTTTTCAAACAGTCTCAGAATTGGACGAAACTAGTTCCATTAGATCCGTAATAGTTTGTTATTATCGGATTTCAATTTTCGTAGCAATTGGAGTTTTCGTTTGACCGTGGCAGCTCGAAACGCATCGAAATTGTTTTAATATTAATTTGACGAGTTAAAATAGCCATTTTTCAAACAGTCTCGGATTTCGATGAAACTAGTTTCATCGGATCCATAATGTGATATTATTGTATGGTTTCAAATTTCGTGTCAATCGGATTTACCGTTTGTCCGGTGCAAGCTAAAACGCCTAGAAATTTGATTTACCGATTTAATTCAAAATCAAACGTTTATTGCCACAACTCGCACAGATGACCGAATTAGCTCCCGAAACACATTCCATTGTGTTCGTAACACGGGGTAAACCTTAGGAATGCCAACCGGCATGCTTCGTTTGGAGTTCGGAAAATCCGGGACGAATAGTGTTTGCGAAATTTTCTATAAAAGCCCTTAAATTTTCGCATTTGCAAAGAGAAAACAACCCTAGGGTTTTCATCTGCAGGCTGCCACCTTCTTATTAACCTATGGCCAAAATCTTCTCTCTTTCCACCCTCATTTTCTTTCAATCCGTAACTCATTTCGAAAAACTTCCAACTACAAAAATGTAGAACACACTGAGATCTTTAGATCCAACGGTGGTGATTGGATAATTCGCAACGTGGAGGGAGTTATGATGGCCGAAAGGGCTTGCGTTCGCACATGTTTCTACGCGCATGGGGGAGGCCGTATACGTGCGGTCGGCTAGAGTAGGTGTAGTTCGTGATGCACTTCGTGGTGGTGGTGGTTGATTGGAGTGGATGTCGACGAGGAAGCTCGAAAAATTCAAACCCTAGGGCGGCTAATGGGTTCGGTTTCTCCTGTAGAACGCGCGTGAGGGAGATGATGTTGTGGGCGGCCGAGATTTGCAGGAGATGGGATCAAGGGTTGTGATGCAAGTTAGGGTTTTAAATATAAATAAATGTTGTAAATTTTATATTAAAAAAATTCGTGTAACTTTAAAATATCATATCTTTTTCGTACGAGGTCAAAAACGCATGAAACAAGTTGCGTTGGAATCGTATGGACGAGCACCACGCTATGGAATTGGATTGGAGTCGTTTGGAGCTAGCGAAAATTTCATGTAAAATTAAACGTCCGTTTAATTTTATTCGAAATAAAAGCTGAAAACGAAATTGAAATCAAGGTGAGAACTTCTCACTCAATCGAATCAGTTTCGATTTTAATTTTAAATAGTAAGATTTAAAATTCTTGGATGTATGTTTGAATGATGATTATTATCTATTGATTGTTAAAATATACATTATACGCTGTTAGTAAGCGGTTGTTATTTATTAAAAACATATACCGCTAATATTTCACAGTACAGTGAAATTGGTATTATTTATGTACTTGTAGTTGATTTCCCGCATTATATAGCGGATGAGACCCTATTGCGCCGTCTACTAAGCGGATAATATTTTAAATCCCATATACCACGATAATTCCGAACTGGAACGGAATTGGTATTGTGCTAACATCTTTGGATGTAGGAAAACAGGTTGGAGGGATCCAACTGGATTTCTCAACAGTATTTATTTGATTTCTGATATTTTTGATATTTGATTGATTATCATATCGATATACGATGTCGTTGTTGTCGTGATTGACTATTTGGTGTGTAGCATCATTTGGGCCAATTTTGGAATTTTTAAAAGGATTTTTAAAGCGATTTTTTTTTAAAGTATACGTTTATAAAATATTTTTGGAATTGATTCATTTTAAATAAATAAACGTTATAATTTTGATGTTATAAAAATTTTGATTTTTGAGAAATATAGTTAAAAGTGGATTTTGAAAATATGGGGTAAATGATTTTATGAAATAGTTTAAATTGGGATTTTTGAATTTATTATAAAAAGTTTAAAAAATATAATTTATGAAATTTGATTATTTTATAAATCAAAATGGTGAAATTATAAAGGAGTTTAAAGATGTTTTAAAATAATAATATAAATTGATTTATATAAAGGATTTATAAATTGATATTTATTAAATTAAAATATTTGAATTATAAAACGAGTTTTTATAAGTGTTAGAATGAAGTGTAAATGAATTTCATAAATGAATGAAATTTATAGAATTATAAACGGTGAAGTTATAAATGGAATTTTATAAGCAGTAGGTTTATAAAATTTGTAAATTTATTAAAAGAATAGATTTGGGTAAATAAATGAATCTTATAAGTTATAAGATTTATAATTTGGGAAGTTTAAAAGAACGATTTTGTAAACAAAAAAACTATAAGCATTTAACTTATAATATGAATTTTTGGTATATAATTGAGTTATAAATTGAAATAGGCTAATAAGGGGGATTTATAAAAGGAAGTTGTTATATAAAAAATAGAAATGGAATTTATAAACATTGTTTTATAAATCCGCAAACGGCTTATTTTGATAAGTAAATTGTTATAGCTTATTAATGGAGTAATATTCACGTTTTAAACAGTGAATAATCCTTTAAAATAAAATGTATAGAAATAATGAAATTGGTTAACGAAGTATAATCACGTTTTTGAGTAGTGAATAATATGTTAAAGAAATTGTTTTGGATGTGGTGTTTTAAATAGAATTAAAATGATCTAACGATGTTTTTAAAATATGTTAAGATTCGAAACCATACATTTCAACATTCATTGTTGAAATAGACGTTTTCGAGAAATAGAAGGAAATAGTGGACTATAACACTATTGTTATAGTAAATGATTTCCAAAAGGAAATGTTTTGTATAGTATTGGGATTTATATATATATATATATCTATTTTAATTTCGAAACCCTATACTAGTGATTTTGGGTTGTCGTAACGATGTTTTGTGCAACATTCGTTTTGGCCCAAATAAATATGTTTAAGAGAATGATTTCCTTGAAGAATGGAATATATACTTAATTTCGATTTAAGTATATAGAATATTTTCCAAGTGTTGAAAATAAATAGATTTGTGAATTACTTATTAATAAATAAGTATGGAAATGTTTTTCCAATGTGAAATGAAACGTTTTTGAGAATTTATCTTTTTGAAGATAAATTGAAAATGAATAATTGAAATCGTATATTCATAAATATTTTAAAATAAAATTCAATATGGAATTTATAAATGAGAAGGGGAATTTGTTTAAAAATAAACGTTGATTTATTTTTGAAGTGTGGGAATTAATTTACGGATTTGGAACGTAAATATAAAGTAAATCGTTAAGGATTTATTTAATGGATTTAAAAGAACCATGTTGAAAAGAAAGTATTTTCGCGTAAGGAAAATGTTTGAAATTTGTTTTTCAAAAGTGGTAAAGATGAAATATGATTTGAAAATTGTTTTCAAATGGTTGAAGTGTGAAAATTATATATATCTTGCAAAAATATTTTTGGAAAATAAAATTATTTGGAAAATTATTTGGAATATGGTGATGTTGTGCATATCCATTGATAGTTCGATAACCTACTATCAACATTTACCTTTGAATGGGTATTTATTGTGACTTGTTTGAATTTGAATGCCACACTTATTTTTAAATAAGTGCTCACTATTCGGGTTAACCGGTAAAGGACCTTGGGGTCGTATAACCCATTCCGAATATGTGATACGTCGTTATGAATTGCATTTGAAGACCGGATATTTTTGAAAAAGGAAGGATTACCGTCGAATGTTTCTGCACCGAATGGCCCCGGTATAGAAATTCCATATGTGATGGGAAGTCCGGACGTGATTAGTGAATATTCGGATTGCAAGGACTTCTTTGTAAGTGCTTTCGGTTCTGTTCGATCCCGGAACAGACTTGTATGGATAGTATGTCTGACATTACAAATTGAGATATAAAGCTGATTCTTTCAAATATATTTCTGTTGGTGGCGGAGAATTTATTCTCTTAGCTTAACACCCTTCTCTGAGACGTATAAGCTCAGAGGTTATGTAGTTGATGGTTATCAGCGATATATTCCCAATTTGGTAATGTGACATGCTGAGTGTTGCTGTGAAATGATCATTGTTTGATCATTTGTGATATGATCATTTGTTTGATCATTTATCTTTGTGATCATTACTTTGATCATTTGTTGACCCAAAGCATGGCTTTGCACCAAAGCATGGCTTTGTGGACGAGACTTCGTCGGACCTCACATCCCGGAAATGGTCAAAACAGGAAGGATGCAGCAAGGTTATTAGGGGTAGCTCCCTTTAGTGTATGTCATTCCTTCTGGATAGAGGTGGTATCGTGGTATGGAGCCCAGATATTTAACCTATGTTGTTGCTGCAAACTTACTACTTTGTGGTTGTTGGAAATCGAGGATCCTTGGATGTAGATCGGTTACGATCGGGGGATGACATATTCGTGTCAGTGGTTACCCAGTTAGGGGTAACCCGGCCTTGTGTTGGCAGAGATCCGGTTTGGTTCTCGGGACGTCATTCCAGAGGCGTTCCCATGTGGCGATGGGAAGTTCCTTGGCCTGACCATTTGTTGGAAATCCAAAGAAACAATACGATCTTGTACGGTTTTAGTTGTATAACCTGCCATGGAATGTGGCGGTAACCTGCTATTGAACATGGTAGCTATAGTAGGCATAAGTGCGGAATGCCTATGCTGGCTAAGATTTATATCTTTATTTTCGAAATGATTTTTCTACACTATGCACTAGTAATAATATCAAATGTTTCTTTTTAAATGCGTATCAAGCATCATTGACTATCATAAGGAGAAATCTCCTCCGATTCTGCGCTTGCATTGTGTGTGTGTGCGGGAGGCCTTATGGTAGTCTCATTTTTAAAAGCATTGCGAATTGACTTTAAAAATATTCTTCTATTTTGTTTTTGAAGATAAAAAAATAAACTGTTTGAGTTCTCACACCAGTCACATGACTGACTCGGAGTTTATTGTTTTCCTTCCTAAACTCTGGGTGCCCACCAATTTCCACACGGGCAGTCAAGAGTCAGGTTTATCAGGATATTTTGGAATTCAGGAGTTGTTGGGGGCAAGATGGATGGCATGGCGTATTACTAGTATATAGTATTTCTTTTCCGCTGTTTGTTCTGTTTATTGTTGTTTGATTGTTGTACACTCTGATGATGTAATGAAATGAAATGTAATGTAATAACTGATATAGTTCTTTATTTAAAGATTATTCATTTATTTATTATATGTTGTTCCGCTGCGATTGTGAGATTCTGATATTGTTCTGTTGTTCTCTTTCTGTTCTATTCTATCTTTTCTCTCTTTCTTCTATCTTTTTTTCTTTTTAAACCCTAAGAATTCATATTTCCGTTCATCTTGAGTTAATCAATGGAGATTAGTGTCTATTCAAGGAGTATGGATTTGCGGGTCCTCACAGGTTTAGTTAGCTAGTGGGCTGAACCCAAACCCAAAACCCAACTAGAAAAAGTTGCAAAATTCAACTTACTCCAAACATATCCAAGCTTATACTTAAAAAGATCGCAAACATCATTTTGGAATCAATGGAAATGGTTTCGAGTTCCAATTCGGCCATTTGTAGAAAGTAACATTTCGGACATAAATCCGACTAACAACGCTATATTTAAATAAAACATTTAAATATAAAATCGTTAAATATGTGGGTTGTTACACCAGATACTTAACTTATGTGGACATCACAAATATATATATATATATATGTATATATTACTTCGTGATTGTTGTTGGGGCCCCGGATAAAGGTTGGTTACAACCGGGGGATGGCATACTCGTGTCAGTAGTTACCGAGTTAGAGGTAACCCGGCCTTGTGTTGGCAGAGATCCGGTTTGGTTCTCGGGACGTCATTCCAGAGGCGTACCCATGTGGCCCAGGAAGTTCCTTAGCCTAACCATTTGTTGGAAATCCAATCATCCAATACGTGCTTTGTACGGTTTTAGTTGTAGAACCTGCCATTTACTTATGGTGGTCACCACTGTTTAGATGGTAGCTATAGTAGGCATAGTTCGGAATGTCTATGATGGCTAAGATTAATATTATATTTTTGAAATTATTTATGCACTTTGCACTTATAGTAATAATATCAAAGAAAATTTGCGTATCAAGCATATTTGACTATCATAAGAAGAAATCTCCTCCAATTTTGCGATTGCATTGGTGTGTGGCGGGTGGTCTTATGGTTTTTTCAAAAGCATACCGGATTTTCTTCTATAAATCTAGTTTTTTTTAAAAGCAACTGTTTTTGTTACTCATACCAGTCCCATGACTGACCTGGAGTTTATTGTTTCTTTCCTAAACTCTGGGTGCTCACAATTTTTTCTACACGGGCAGTCTAGAGTTGGGTTTTTCACATAGTCAGATTTAGTAGATTATCTGAAGCAGTTCAGTCTTTGGATTAGGACTGCACTTGCTTATCTTAGTGCATCGTTATTGGGAGTTCGAGCTATTTCTGGATTGGTGCCTTAGAGTTCTCTTTTAAAGACTATCCTGGAGATTATCCGCTGTTGGTGTTATCGTTTTCTTTTCTGCTGCTATTTCTTATATCATATCTCTGATGTATATTGATATTCATTGTATCATTCCATTGTATCATCATTGTATCTAGATATTATATCAGATGTTGCATATGATGTTCATTTCTTCCGTTGTATTATTATACTTAATTGTGTTATAAGCTCCGGCGCGAGTCAAATTTTAACTGTTGAATCTGCGGCATTCGAGTACAAGTGACGTACGGGTGTCGATTTTCGAACGTTGAATTAGGAACGTGACATCTTAGTATCAGAGCTAAGGGTTAAAAATTTAGCTCAGGAGTATAACACATTATGTAGCTCATCAGAGATATGGTGAAGTATACCCTAGAATGAGTGTATCCCTAAGATATCCGTCTGTAAGTCTCAGTAAATTCTCTTATTATCTACTGATAGTGAGTATGGGTGCAAGAAGAGAACGAGATAGGGGACAGGGAAGTACCACTATAAATGGTCAATACCCTGTAACAACAAGGAAACGATCTTTTCTCTATCAATCTCTTTTGCTCAGCATCATTTCTTAATTCTTCGATAGTTTCTGGTAGATCCAGGAAGAAATTAGATATATTAATATGGGACATAAACTCCAGATAGAAAATTTGTTCGTTTGGATGTATTGATTGTTTTGGTTGCTATGGTTGATGGGTATACTTTAGTTTTTAAACTAAAAGTTTTGAGATTATATCTCTGTATCTATTTCTTTGGGATTCCGAATGTATTCTACGAATGGTTAGTTATCCCTTCAAACTAACCAATATCACTCCATATTTCATAGATCTGGATTACCCTAGTATATTGTGAAAAACTTAATAGATTCATTCGTGTATCTATTATTGATATTCCGATTTGTTAAGCTAAATGCAGAATAGATATTCAGTTTGATTTGATGAATCATCTTTCATCTATCTTTGGATTTTTATTTTGATTGTAGAGAGCCCATAGCATCAGCCGAGGTGGAACAACCTCAAAGGCCAGAAGAGTTGGTGATTATGGTTCAGCTAGGAAGATTCAGGAGCCGTCTATGGATGAGGAAGTACCAGAGGAGCCCAAGGAGGAGACTGAAGAAGAACCCGAGGAGGTATTTGATGATGAAGAAGAGTTCGAGGTCGAGGAAGGACTTGAAGAGGACGAAGAAGAGTTTGAGGACGAAGAAGAATTTGAAGATGAGGAGTATTATGTAGAGTCAGAAGATGATGAAGCAATTATTTGGAATTTAGACGATGCCATTGAGGAGCTAGATGGTGGAGGTTTTATCCCTGTAGTACCTGATCCAGTGGAAGTTTCAAAATCAGACAGTGTGGCGGAGATCAGGGAATTGTCGGGGCCTGAAAGGGAAAGCTCTGATAGTGAGGATCTGTAGATGATTAGGATGTTTCCTTTTGGGTAGTATATGCTTTATATATGTATTTTGACTCCGAATGTCGTGAATGCTAGATGTATGTATATGTATGGTGGGATGAATGACTATAACATCTGTATGAATGCCCCTAGTAACACTTAATATAAAGTGTATTTTGGATTAACCGTAAGAATATATGTGTTTGCCGGTGTAGTTGAGTTGTTATTGGTCTAATTTGTGTGAATGGATAATTTATAAAACTAAACCGACAAATTTCGAGGATGAAATTTCTTAAGTAGGGGAACCTGTAACGACTCTGGATTTTGACTAAGTTAAATTGGGAATTAATTTAATTTTTGAATAAAATTGCAAAATTAATCGGTAAATAGATTCGAGTTTCTCCGAATTTAAATTAAATATGTTTTAATCCATTTGAATTTAAATCTTATATATATGTGACATAAGTAGAAAAATAAATAAATATACAAGAAAATTTGTATGTATGGCAATTGAAATACTTAAGTTAGAAATATAATATACACATAAGATAAATTTCAAAATATGAAGTAAACAAATTTGTTAAATTATAACAACATAATAAAAATAGAACTTCATTAAATTTCAAAGTAACAAAACCAAAACAAAATTCAACATAAGACATATATATAAGACAAAAAGAAGAAATACAAAAAAATTGGATAAGTAATATAAGTATTTGAGCTTATAAAGAAGGTAGCAAATATATATATGTTCATGTACAAGCAAAATATTAGTATGAAAACAAAAGAAAAGAAACAAAATAAAATAGATTCAAGTATAAGTAAAGGCTTGCAAAAGAAGATGGTAGGATACATTCAAGCATGAACAAATACACAACACATTATCATATCAGCCGAAGTCAACAAGTATTGTAAAAGAAGAACAAAGAAAAGTAAAATATCTAAATATAAAAAAATAGAAGTAGGAGACACGAAGTACTCACGCATTTAATGCTTTCATCTTAACAAAACAAACAAAGTCAATTCAAAAATATTTTCAGCCTCCAAAGTAAAATACAATATCTGATCAGATATAAAAAAAAATATCTTATACCAGTGAAAACAAGCTGTACACATTTTCTTCCTATTTATGCACATTTTTTTACTTCATTTTCGTTCAGCAACTTTGCATACAAAGAAATAATCTTACAACTGAAGCTTAATCAATACTTCAACTCAATCAGCTGCATACATTCAAGTCTGAAACCATCTACCTGGAACCATGATTTGGAAAGTGAGTAACCTTTGTTTTTATTAAACTTAAAAGTATAATCAAATCCTTGTGTATGATTCAAGAAAATTTCAGTGTTTGCTTAAGTATTTTCTGTCAGTTAACTCTATATTCATACATATGTAATGGCTCTGTGTATTAGAGTTTTATCTGTCATCTTCTCAAACAACTGTGAGTAATAACCACCACTGTCTTCTTGTTTCAGAGCACCCACCTTGATCAAAACTAAATATCTAATCATTCGATTGTTGTTGGGCTTTGTTCCCAGCAACAAATATGAGAGTTTAAGTATAAACTAAAACTTAAAAATAGTTTTAAGGAAAAAGAGCATGTGCAGAGTGAAAAATTTAACATTTGCATAGCAAAACATCATTTTGTGATGATTTCGAATATCACGAAATATTGATTCAATTACATAATTTGAATTTTTACTAAAAACTAGGATTTTAAAGGCAGCTTTAGTGATTTTAATATCATGGGTAAAGAGCGGATCGGAGATGATCAAAATTGGTATTTTAACCAATTGTCGGCGACGCAATGAACTGGGGGTGACGAGGTTGTACGTGGAGGTGAAGGAACCTACGGTGGTTGTGAGAAAAATGGAGCGGTGGCATGTAGTCGATCGAGGCGGCGGCAGGAAGATTTCAAAGTTAGGTGACCTAGTTTTGAGAGGCCAGAGATTTGTGATTCGTGCATCGTCCTCAGGCGACCGAGTTCGCCGTAGTTTGGGGAAATGGCGAAGGAAATGTCGACGAGGTCGTGACCGGAATTTCAGCACCTCCGGTGGTCGAGGCGTCGAGAACGAGGCGGTTTCAGGTTTGATGGTGGAACCGGTGATGTTTTTCCTAGGTTTGGATGTTAGGTCGATTTTTTTGATTTCCAGGTGGTATCGTGGTTCTGGCGATTGGGAGAGGAGCAAGGGTAATCGTCGACGTGTTCGACGATGTAGCATCGCCTGGAATCGATCACTGCCGTTGTGCACGTGTACGAGCACAAACTGTTGGAATCTGGGTTGGTTTGGTTGGTGCATCAGGGTTTTTCGCATGCGTGTCTCGAGTATTTACCCAAAGAAATTCAGTGTGGACTCGAAGGAACTTGATAATGGCTCGGGTTGGAGTTGCCAGGTTTTCTAAAACAGAAGCCTGCCCTGTTTTGTCATGGAAGAAATTTGAATAATTATATAGAATTTTGAATAGCAAAGAAGAATTTAAAACAAAGTTAAAAATCAAGGTTTAAACCTGGATTTAGATCCAAATCTGAAATCAAGATTTTGGGATAAAATAAATTTAAAAAATAAGTTTTAGGTGAAAGTATTCTTTCAATTTGTGAAGTTAAAAGGAATTTGACTTTAAACACTTTTAGATTTCTTCCATGACAAAAAAATTACTTAAACATGAGAATTTGGAGTTTAAAAAATAAATAAAAAAAAAGTCTAAAACTTAATTTAAGTGCAATTGGTATTTATTTTAAATTTGACATGAAATTGAAATTTAACATGAAATTTAAATGTAAATTTTAAATTAATGTTTCAACATGTTTGTAAGCGGTAATTAATCATAATAAGAATGAGTTCCATTTTATGTTAATGAAGACTTAATGATGGTAATTCATTAATCATTAAGCTGATTAAAATGAATAATTTATCTATTCATTTAATTAATGATTTGGATTAATTAATTTAATAATTGAAAGTTTAAATCAATTAATTGGGGTTTGAGATAATTAAATTAGAATAAATAAATTGGTAATTAAGGATCATTGATTAAATAAGATTTGAATTTTTAATAAATGATTAGTAATTAATTTATCAATTAATTAAGGAGTATTAATTAGTTATTGTAATCAATTAAGGAAAATCAATTAAGTACTAATTATTAACTAAGGGTTAATTAATGATTAAGTAAAGGATGGTTTATTAAATGTTTTGTAATTAATTTATTATTAATTTACCATGATTAGCAAATTTATTTATAGAAATTTATCCGATTAAATAAATCGGATAATTTAATCAATCCTACTTATGGATGTTTGGATTTTATTGGATGTTGAATTGTTTGATATCCCTGATAAGTAATGCTTTATAATATATCCTAGTTTGTGTCGTGATCTGTAATTTATTTATCTGGGATGAATGTAATTAATTATCTGTAATATATATATATATATATGTATGTATGTATGTATGTATATGAGAGATAAGCGTTATGGCTTATGCCGCTTATCAACCATATTTCTGTATTTTAATCTGTGATGATTGAATGATGTTGCACTATTGTGTGCAAAACTCCTGGACTACACCCTACACAAACAAATATGGATTTCACGAGGAAATCGATTAAGTCGCAGATTTTTGAAATGATTTTAAATAGGCAATTTGAATTCAAATGGTTTGGAAATAGAATCGGGTTAAATGTGAAATTTTTTTGAAATGGAATTTCAAGATAATTTTTTTTGAATAACTTGATAAAGTTTTGAAATTTAAATAATTTGATTTAAATTTGAATACAAAATTTGGAATTGAATCCTATGATTTGAAACTAGGGATTAAAGATGTTATACTAGTTATATATGGGTTAAACCATTTTAAATGTATTGATTTGGGAATTTGAATTTAATTCATGGGCTTTAATCGTGCAAATATAATTGGATTTTTCTGAAACGAAAACTAATTGTTTTCAAATAATAAAAGCTTTCACATAAGTAATGAACTTCCAATTTGTGTTAAAAAGGGATTTCAAGTCTAAAAATGAAAATGGTCTTCCAAGTTATGAATAAATCTTTGAAAACGGGTTTGAAAGCTACAAATTAAATCCTTGTTATAAAGATTGAATGAGTTAATCCAAATTGAAATGAAAATTGATTTAAAAAAAATTGTGAATGAATCTTTGTGAAATCTGGGTGAACTTTGGGAAGTGGATCTTTTTGTTTAAAGATTTGAAAATGGTAATTTGTTTAACCCTTTGAAAAGAAAGTTTGGGTTTTAAGTAGTGACTTAACTAAAATCCCATTATCCATATGTTTTTAAACATTGCGCTCATTATTCGGTTTAACCAGGAGAGGACCTTTGTGTCGTATAACACATCCCGAATCATGATACGTTGTTATGGATAGCATTTGAAGACCGGGTATTTTCGAGAACGAAAGGATAACCCATTGATTGTCTCTGCATCGAGTCGCGCCGGTATAGGGATTCCCTAAGTGATGGGAAGTCCGATCGGGATTGTGAATACCCGAATTGCAAGGACTTCTTCGGAAGTGCCTTCGGTTCTGATCGAACCCAGAACAGGCTTGTATGGATTGTATGTCTCACATTACATTTTGAGATATAAAGCAGATTTCTTTCAAATACATTTCTGTTGGCGGCGGAGAATTTATCCTCTTAGCTTAACACCCTTCTCTGAGACATATGAGCTCAGAGGTTATGTAATTGAAGGTTATCAGTAATATATTCCCAACTTGGTAATGTGGCATGCTGAGTGCTGCCGATCATTTATTGATCAAAGCATAGCTTTTGTATAAAGCATAGCTTTGTGAACGAGACTACATCAGGACCTCACACCCCAGAAATGGTTGAAACAGGAAAGATGCAGCAAGGTTATCCCTTAGGGTATGTACATTTCCTTCTGGATAGGAGTGGTATCATGGTATGGAGCCCAGATACTTAACTTATGTGTATATCACAAATATATATATATTTATATACATATTACTTCGTGATTGTTGTTGGGGCCTCGGATAAAGGTTGGTTACAACCGGGGATGGCATACTCGTGTCAGTAGTTACCTAGTTAGAGGTAACCCGGCCTTGTGTTGGCAGAGATCCGGTTAGGTTCCCGGGACGTCCCTCCAGAGGCGTACCCATGTGGCCCAGGAAGTTCCTTAGCCTGACCATTTTTTGGAAATCCAATCATCCAATACGTGCTTTGTACGGTTTTAGTTGTAGAACTTGCCATTTACTTATGGTGGTCACCACTGTTTAGATGGTAGCTATAGTAGGCATAGTTCAGAATGTCTATGCTGGCTAAGATTAATATTATATTTTCAAAATGTTTTATGCACTTTGCACTTATAACAATAATATCAAAGAAAATTTGCGTATCAAGCATATTTGACTATCATAAGAAGAAATCTCCTCCAATTCTGCAATTGCATTGTGTGTGTGGCGGGAGGTCTTATGGTAGTTTCATTTTTCAAAAGCATACCGGATTTTCTTTTATAAATCTAGTTTTCTTTAAAAGTAACTGTTTTTGTTACTCATGCTAGTCACATGACTGACTTGAAGTTTATTGTTTCTTTCCTAAACTCTGGGTGCCCACAATTTTTTCCACACGGGCAGTCTAGAGTTGGATTTTTCAGATAGTCAGATTTAGTAGATTATCTGGAGTTAGTTCAGTCTTTGGATTAGGACTGCACTTTCTTATCTTAGTGTATCGTTATTGGGAGTTCGACCTATTTCTGGATTGGTGCCTTGGAGTTCTCTTTTAAAGACTATCTTAGACATTATCCGCTGCTGGTGTTATTGTTTTCTTTTCCGCTGCTATTTCTTGTATCATATCTCTGAATTATATTGATATTCATTGTATCATTCCATTGTATCATCATTGTATCAAGATATTGTATCAGATGTTGTATATGATGTTCATTTCTTCCGTTGTGTTGTTCTACTTAATTGTGTTATAAGCTCTTGCGCGAGTCAAATTTTAACGGTTGAATCTGCGGCATTCGATTACAAGTGAAGTACGGGTGTCGATTTTCGAACGCTGAAATTTGGAACGTGACATGTTGCCTCCAAGGTTTATAATAGAAATTAAGTAGTCAGATGCTTACATACGTAAACTTACGACACCCGCTAATGACTAAGCTAACTCTACGCTCAAAAACTTGCCACAACTCAGCCACTGAGTTGCGAATTCTCGAACTACACCACCGTAGTTCGTAACCTATCCACACGACTAGAGAGTTGTACAATTTTAAAAGAAAAATACAAAATAAAATAAATAAAAAACAAAACCCTAGTTATAAAATTTAAAGCCCAAATAAATATTAAATGACCAGCCAAATTTGTAAATAAAAGAAAAGCGTTCCTCTATATTTTTTCTTCTATGCAAAGCTTCAGCCTATCCTTTTTTCCTCTTTTAAAAATTAGGGTTTTGCTGTGATTTGAGGCACCGCTTCACAACTGAATGATTATAGTAATAAATCCACTTCAATTAGCTTCGTCAATTAATTCTCTGATTTATTTAACTTGCAGCTGCTTCAATATGTCAAGTTCGATGATGATAAACTGGTATGTGATTTTTTCACTTTTAATTCTCCATTTTGATTCAAGTTATAAATTTGTTCGTGATTTAATTGCTTGCTCTCTTACTCCTCTTGAACTCGAATACCCTTTTTTCGATGATGATGTTTGGGTTATATAGGGATTGAAATCCTTAAATGTCAGTTCATATATTTTTCGTGTGATTTAAGCACTTGCGTTAATTTACAAACGCATGGCTCCACTGCTTCTTTACTCGTTCATGTATTTAAAAAAAATTCTGATACACCGATATACTTTGCTTGGTCGCCATGGCTTGTTTGGTTTCAGATTTTTCGAATTTATGATGCTTGTTCATCAAGCTCTTTTCAATTTCATATATTTTTGAATTTGTTCATCTCGACCTTGATTTGGTTTAAATACATACGAATTTACTGATGCAACTTAATCTGCTTTGTGTTCTGCTTCCTATTTCTTATTCGCACTACAGCTTATCTTATTTTATTTTCTGTAAACTGCCTTGAGTCATTTTAGTTACGAACTGTCGTGTTTACTCGTGTACGTATGCTCATCTACACATTGAACTTGTAGTCTTCTCTCGATGACCCGTGGCTTATGACCATTTCATTACTCATTAACTTTGAACTTGTGATTGTATGTGCGTCACCATGTATATACAAACATACATACATATGTATGTGTGTATATATGTGTTGTGCTAAAACTTTGTACTTGGTTGTGGTTGGTCTGGTTGTACTAGTCTTCATGTTACATGTTTTTAGACTTGAGTCATTGCTATTGTGTTGCTTCATTGATTCACTGGAAATCTTGTTTTTGGCTCACTTCCATGTTGAAATTTGAAGTGGTCTTGTATTTGAAACTGCCTTTTATCTATTCCGTGCATGTGTGGGTTCATGTGACCATGTTCTTTTCTTGTATCATTATAGAGTCTGCATTCATTTGATCTTGTAGTCTAGGCTTGCTGCTTTGTACATGTCTCTCAAACCATGTCTCTGTTCTCTTGCATCACTCTAAGTCTGGTTGTCTTGATACATGCCATTACTTTGACTTTAGATGTTGTTGACCATGTTTGTGTTATTGTAGTCATGTTCATGCCTGAACATTTGATCGTGTTGGTTTAGAGAGCTAGTTGTTATGTTTTATTGAAGGTTGGAAACTGACATCAAATCTGTCCTTTTCCACACATGTATATGATTTCCTTGCATTCATGTACATATGAGGAAGCACGTATGAAGCTTGTTGCATTGAGTCCAATATTGTCATGGTCGAAATCATTGTATGTGTGGTCATGTCCTCTTGGAGTCTGATTTCTTTGACATTATGGTCTCGTTGAAATGTGGTTTGGAGCTCTTTGGTCTGAATGTATTGAATAAACTGATCTTTGGTTCATGTCTGATTTATGTTGCTTGCTTCACTACTCGAAATTGTTTTACTGGTTATTTCCATATACATACGTACATATATGTGTGTGTATATATGTGTAAGATTGGCATTAATTCTAGTTTTACATGTATGCATGCACCTCTGTTTCATATGCATTTTTGATTGAGTCTGTAGCCACCGGCTATTTTGAGTACTTGGTTTCATTGATTGTTCATGTCTGTTGCTCTTTATACATTTGCAGTCTAGACCTTTTGTTTTGATTCTTTGAGATTGTTCAATTCATGTTACCCTTGTGACTTTGAGCTTCTGTCTTGTTACCTGTCACCTGAGTCGGGATTGTTGTATCATAGAGTTTCGATTTGTGTCGAAACTTAAATTTTGTATGCCCCACTTTATTCATATTCACTGTCCTGTACTTATGCCTGAATTCTGTGATGTTTTGTTTTTCTATTTCCACCTGAGTTGAATCCAGCTTTTTATTGGGTTTGACCTTGTGCTCACCTGTCCCTGTGATTTTAACAAGCAAGTGTATATCTGTTGAATATGCGATTATATGATTTTTGTTTGATGATAATAAACATATATATATATATATATATTCGTGTGAATGTATTTCTTAATGTACTATTTTATTTTTCATAGATTAAATAAATATTTGCTGAATAAAAATAAATAACACAGAATTTGAATTCAAACAGAAATTTTATTCAAACAAATATTTATTACAAATTTTGAATTGTACAAAATTCAAGCTCTCACTATATATTCAATTTCAATTACAGTACAACTTTGATTACACCACAATTTCACATTTACAGTTGACCTCACTACACATCACACATTCACTCAACTTGCAATTTATCTTCAACTTCATTCCAGATTGAATCCAGTATCTGAGCAGTCTGCAGAAATAAATATTGACGCAGTAAAATTGGAAAGGAAATATTTTTGCAGTATAAAACAATATGTGAATTTTGAAAATAATATTTGCCTCAGTTATTTGGATTGTTCCTCATCGTTTAATTTTCAATTCATCATACACGAACAGCTTGTAACATACACAGTGTATCGCTGTATATGCCATAAGGCCGTGCACACCGATATATACACTTGATAAATTTACAGGGACAGGTGAGCACAGGTCAAATCCAAATTATCGGATTTAACTCAAGTGCAATAAAATAATGGCACAACTTTCAGCACAAGGTCAAATCCGAGCAACAAGCTGGATTCAACTTAAGTGTAATGCACAGTCCAACTATAAGTCAACATGCTCACAAAAGACTGCACAATTCAAGAAGGCACCGAACCACAAACAAAATGCAAAGGTCAAGTCATTGCAACCATTACTCAACCCAAATGTGCAAGTTTAAAACATGAAGGTCACAATAAAGCATGAAGCAACTCATATATACAACAAATATCCAAACTACCTCAAAATGGACAAGACTGAAGTGATAACAAATAGACCAGTGCACAGCAACCATCAAGTGAACAAGAGTAATGAATTGCAGGTGACATCAGCTATGGCCGGAGGGAAGAATGGTCCATACTGCAACGGCTTACAAAGGATACCCAAACATTGATTCAAATGCAAGTTCAACAGTCAAGTATAACAACAGTGCACAAGGGCTGTTGCACCAAAACAAGTCAATGCAAACATTCATGAACACACATATGGTTTGAAACTCCAAGATATCTAGTCAATTACAAATGCACAGCATACAACATACATATGAATCAAGCTCATATATACTACAACACAGAGCAACATAAATGACCAAACTCAATGAAACAGCAACTTGACACGGTTACAAATCAAAATACACAAGCAAGGCTACTGCATAGTGTAGCAGCAATATCAATGCAACAATGATACTAAGACCAAGTCCAGCTTCCAACTGTGTATACATGAATCAAGCTACAGCATGGAAAAAATGCACAGATCACACTCGAGTACACATACTCGAAGCACAGTGGGTCGTCAACAAAATAATACAACATGATTATCAAAGTGTATACATGATGAAGCAACCAAGTAAAGTGGCCAAATTCAATAATTGACAGAGATTCAACTATTACCAAAATCGTCACAGCATAATCATCAAGCCGTAGAAATAGAGATCGAATAGTTTCAAGTCAAAGCCGCAAGTCAGTCAAGTTTTCAAAACCATGATAGCCAAGTAAACAAACCAAGTCAGAAATCAACACCGTGATAATCAAGAAACGAAAAAAATGAATTGAATAAGTCAGGTCAATCTCAAGCATCCAAACGAAATCGAATGGACAAAGCTAAAATGTTGAAAAAATCAGACGAACGCAAATAAAGGAGATCGAACTCCTTTATAAAACAATTCATCATCGGCAACAAAAATTATCGAGTTCAATCAAGCATAACAGAAAAGAAAAAAGGAATAAATTACATACCAAAGCCATCTCGAACTCGATCAAATTCGATGCAGTCGAAGCAAATCCAAGAGACCATCAATTGACAAAAGGGAACGCTGAATCATATATTCAATCGAATATTTCAAGTCGGCATCCTTCGAATTTTCGAAAAGCCCTAATTTTTTAAAGGAAGAAGAATGAACGAAGAAACAAGAGCCGCCATCACAAACAAAGGAACGGGCCGATAAAAGATATAGAGAAAGAATAATTATTGGGCCGACCGATATATTAGTTTTGGAGTTTTAAAATTATATAAGGCTCTTAATTACAATTAGGGTTTATTTTGTTTTTTAATTGTATTTTCAATTTTAAACCGTTGTAAATTCTAGTCGTGTGACTAGGGGACAAACTACGTGGTGTAGTTTGAGAATTCGCAACTCAGTGACTGAGTTGTGGCTGGGTTTTTAGCGTAGAGTTAGGTTAGTCAGTAGCGGGTGTCATGAGTTTACGTGTGTAAGCGTGTGTGTGACGACCCGAAATTTTGAAAGCATTTGTAATCAAAATATTTAATTGATTTTAATTATTTAAAAGTTAATTATCAACTTAAAATACAAATAGCATAATTTATTTAACAATTAAATTGTTGAGTTAAATAATTTGAATTGGATAAAATATGAAATCTGAGATTTTAAGCCTATTAAAAATAAGTTGAAGGCTTGTAAAATTTATATTGACAATACTGAAGACAATAAAGTGACAGAATTGAATTTAAAGGCGTTTTGTTTAGTTTTGAAAATTTATATTGTTTAATTGAATTTAAAAATAGCCTTCCGAGGCACAGTCTCGGATTTCGACGAAACCAATGCAGTTGGATCCGTAATATTTAATTATTGCTGGATTTCAAATTTCATAATTTTTGGAGTCTTCATGTGAGCGTACGAGATATAAACGTTTCGAGAATAATTATCCGTTTTAATTCAAAATATCCTACATCTAATCACTGCCGTACCATCCTTCTTTCTTAGCTTCTCGAGTACACTTCCTTTCCTAACATAACTTCCCTCTTTCTTCCCTTATTTCTACTACAGACATTCATAACTAAAAAAAAAAGGGGCGGCAGTCTTCTTCTTTTCCCCTCTTTTAATAAATCGAAACCGATTACACAAAAAAAAAGAGAAAGACAGTCGCGCTCGAACGCGAGACTCGAAGGCGACTAGCAGAGGTTGGCGACGCGCCTCCCTGTATCTCGAAATCGAGATCAATTGGCTTGTGGATGGAAGGGGGAGCAAGCTCGGTTTCTTCGGCATTTAGGGGTTAGGGTTTGTTACGATTTGGGGTGATGCTCAAGCAAGTTTCGAACGAGTGGTTCTCGTGTGGACGCGTGGATAGTCGAAGCTCGAATTCGAAGTAGAGGGGAGGTGTTCGCGTGTGGAAGTCGTGCGTGGTGGCTCCCAGGTGGGACGAAGCAGAGGAGATGTGAAGGCAGTCGCGGATCGTTGCGAGGTTGAGGGCAGGTTAGTAATCTCTTGAACTTATTTCTGTGTTTGGTTTTGCTAATTAAATCTTATTCTCAGAATCATATAAAACAATTTTTTTTGTTCTTAAATGCATAAATAAACAAAAATATATATATATTTGCAGGATAATATAACAGCAAGATTTATAAAACAGGGTTTTAAAAGATTTATGTATATATGTGTGTATATACAGTACAATACACTGCTGTAGTTATTATATAAAAGTAACAATAATAAAATATGGAAATGTAGGGATTTTAAATTGTTTAAGAAATTAATAAAAGTTGGTTTTTTTGAAAATTTATAATTTATTTTTATTAGTGAATATGTATTTGTATACTGTCAATAAATGTATAAATTGGTTGAAAAAAATAATAATAATAAAGTTGTAAAGGAAGTTGGGTTTTAAATCAAATTTCTAGTTAAATAAATTTATCAAACGAAAGTTGATTAAAACAAAATCATTAGTTTCAAAATTTACATATTAGTTGAATTAAAATATAGAAAAAGGGGAATTTATTATTCGATTTTATTTCGAATATTGATGAATCATATATTTATTATTTTAGTCTCTGAAGATGTTTTAAAGGGGGGATTTATTTAGTCGGAATTAAACTGTTAACCGGTTAAATTTATCGAAAGAAATTAAATATCAGATTAGTTCAAGTGTTAATAAATCATGTAAATGTTTATTCAAGGTTTGAAATCTGAAAAGAAAACAAGCCGGATTGGAATGGGTGCATGCGTAGCAAAGGTGAGTTAATCTCACTCAGTATAATTTAAAATTTAAATGATTATATTTAAATAATTGCTTGAATGGTTGGATTGATTGATGTGCTTTCGTCTGGTATATTTTGGAATGGATATTATGGTGTGCTAACATCTGTGGATGCAGGAAAACAGGTTGGAGGGATCCAACTGGACCCCTCACATTTATTTAAATTATTCAATATGCTCTGTTTTGATTATTTGATATCCTATGATGAGCTATATCGGAATATTGAATGTATGATTTCATTGGATATTTGGGTATAATGAATTACAAAAATATATGAATTGGATTGTTGAAAGGAAATTAAAAGAAAGTAAATTTGTAAGAGAAATAATTGTAGAAAGTTTGAATAAATTAAGAATGAATTGAAAAGAAATAGAAGTAATATGAAAATAATAATAAATAATTTCGAGTATGAATAGAAATAGAATTTTGAATAAAATGAAATTGATGAATTGTAACTTAAGTTACATCAATTAAAGAAATAATGAATTATTTTAAAATGCAAGGTTTAAATTTATTTAAAATAAAATAAAGAAGTAATTGAGAAATCTAAAAAAAATTTGAAATCAAGAAATGAGATCTAAAATTAATAGATTCTGGATTTAAAGGGAATAAATTGGAAATCAATTTGGGAAATTGATGTAAGTGATTGAAGTTGGGATTTTTCTCTGGATAACCAAGTACTTTTTTTTAAAGTAAATTCTTAAATAAATTTAAAGGTTTTAAAATTGTTGTAAAAAGCAAGTTTTAGAAATTTATTATTTCTACTATTTCAATTCAAAAGTAAGTATTTCTTTCAAACCTATTATAGTGGTAATTACTTAAAAAGTGTCCTAGTATTTTGTTTTCAAAGGTGAAAATCTAGATTTATATTCTATTAAGTAACTTTATTTTCAAATACTCATATAGTACGTATTTTTAACAAATATTGAAGTAATATAACTTAAATGTTTAAAAGTATATTTTCAAAATAGAGTTTTTTTTTAAATTATTTTAAAAATCTATTTTTGTGCTTGGTGATTTCAGAGGAAATATAGAATAATTGAAAAGTTTATTCTGGAAAGAAAGATGGTTTTGAAACTGTTTTCAAAGGATTGAAAATAGAAAATATATCTTGGGAAGATATTTTGAGGTTAATAAATAATTTGGGAAATTATTTACTGTTGGATGGTTGTTTGTGAATATTAATTGATAGTTAAATAACTGACTATCAATATTGGCCAACTGCGTTGATCGTTTCGAAGAGACCGGGATCGAGATTTATTTCTCGAAAACCACTTCGATCCGGTTTGTACGTTTTCTTGCGAAAAACAATTTTTGGATTCGAAGATGGAGCAGTGAAGTGCAAGGGCTAGTCGCTACTAATCCTGAGGATATTTCCAAAATGGATGTAGTAGGAATAGTGCCTTCGGTTCTGTTCGAACCCGGGACGGACTTGTATGGACGAATGCTTGCGAAACATCGTCAGGTGGGCGATGGGCATTCTAAGTGAAAACGTTCTAAAGGTAACGCTTAGCCTCAAGCCTCATCAAATAGGAATGACTGAAAATCAGGGGATATGCAGCAAGGTTAGGTGGGTCATGCCCAAGCAGGACAAGATAATTCCCCTGTCTAGATGTCCCTTATATATTTCGGCTTAGTGGGTGGTTGGTCGCGCCAACCACGGGGTTTATCTTGTTCGGGACTGTTCAGTAAGGAATGGTTCCGGCCTTGTGTTGCAGGGGATGAAGGGAGTAATCCTCGGTACGGTGATCTAGGCCCCGTACTGTGACAGGTGGTACCCCAGTGCCTAGTCATTGTTGGAAATCCATTCTCCCTACGAGCCTTGTACGAGTTTTGTTTGTATTACCCACTCTGTGGCTAGTAGCTGGAATTTAATCATGTAACAATTTCGGCTATTTTATAAGTATTTGTATATAGACCCTATTATAATATCAGAGGATTTCTATAAAAAAAATTGTTTTAGCTATCGTAAGGTAAAAAGCCGACATGTTTATTTGTGGCGTGGTCTTACGAGATGCTTTTTTTTTCAAAGGATTTTTGAAACTTTAAAAATCAATTGGGTGTGATTTTCTCACACTGGTATTCCAGACTGACTCGGGTGTTATTTAACTATAATGCTCGGGTCAGACCGAGTATTATAGGATACAGGATATGATGCTGTGGAGCTCAGGAGACGAGCTGGATGACGATTACGTATTCTCGTACTTATATATATTTATATTTCCGCTGCGTTTGAGTTATTGTGTACCTTGAGTTGTTGTGTACCTTGAGTTGTTGTGTATCCATTGTATTGTATTGATGTGAGCTGTGAATGATTAATTCTGATGATGTAATGTATATAAACAGATATATTTGATTTTGAGTAAAGATTATTTATTATCTATTATATTTTATTCCGCTGCGATGGTTAGATTCTGTTGTTGTTTTCAATTCTCTTCTTCTACCTCTTCTTCTTAAATCCAAATGGTTCGTATTTCTGTGCAACTTGAGTTGATTGTTGTAGACTAGTGTTAACTCAAGGGGTATGGATTTGCGGGTCGTTACAGTTGGTATCAGAGCTTAGGTTGGTGATAACCTTGGCTCTGGTGGGAATTACTCATTTAAAATAGAGTCTATAGTACTCTACAATGAGTTTGAGCGTGTTAATAGATATGAGCGCGTATTTGTTAGTGGATATAAATTGTTTTAATATTGTGTTGATTGATTTATTGAGTGGCATATGAACCTTCGTCGACACAGTCTGCGCAACTGTATCGAAGGGGTTTCTAAACACTTGAATAGAACAATCGATACGGTATTGTTTTAAAAGTGGGTGAATGAAATAATTTTGCCCAAAAATATATTTTGATATAAGAAAAAGTTTTCTTGAACTGTTTATTGAATATATGGTTGTTTGGATGTTAGAAAAAAATAGTATTGAATTATTATCATTGTTGAGTGAAAATTTGACTTAAAATTGAAAATACAACCAAAAAGGGTTAAGTAAATAAATTCATTATAAAAATGAAATTTATAAATATGAAATGTAAATGTGCATTGTAAATTAAAATATAACCAAATAAGAATTTGTATGAGCATAAGCTATGCAAATAACATTATAGTAAAAATTGATTTAAAGCTGGATTTGGGAATTTAAATCCTGGAGGTTTTGGAAGTGTTTGTCAAAGTATTCGAAGATGAATAATAACACAATTGTTTTTGTTTTGGAGATACTTCCGGAAGGAAAATTGTTTTAAAATGGGTTTTGGAAGTGAAATAGCATTGAAATCACTTGGATTATTGAAAATTAATTCTGATGATGACGGTCGCATCATCAGTATTCATTTTCGAATTTCTAAGTGACGAATTGCTACCAACGTGATTTGTTTTGAAAGCTAGTTGTTTTTGAAACCTCAAGGAAATTTGTGGGGAATAAAACCAAGATTGGTTTGGCTTTTGAGAAATGTGATTTGAGATGTTGAAGATTTCAAAATGATTTGAAACCAAAGCTGGGTGTTTAAAATCCAGATAAGGTAAGTTGTAAGCTTATAAATGGAAATGATTTGTAAATCAGGAAGAAATTTAAGCTTTGGATAATGGAATATAAATCTAAAGTGAAAAGTTAAAAATGAAATTTAACTTGGATTGGAAAATAAAATTTAACTGGATTTAAATTAATTGGATAAGCTGAAAATAATATCCAGTTATATTTGAATTTAGTTGCAATCGAATTGAATTAAATAAAACCGAGTTAAAATAAAATTGAATTGGAATAAGGATTCAATTAAGTTATTAAATAAAATTAAATTTTTACCTGGACAACTGAGAAATAAGTTGGATAAGAATTAAATTGAGTTAAATAAATCAGAATGTCTTGTAAAAGGATTAAAAATCCATGAAATAAAAATATGCTTGGGTTATAAATAAGCATAAGGCTTGAGTTAAAAATAAAAGATGAATATATTCAAGCCTAGAATGAGTGTGATTGTATGAAATATAAGTTGTGACTTGTTATATTTGAAAGTGAGATAGAAAACCCAAAAATAAATATCTTTGGTAAATTGGAAAATAAACAGAAAAGCCAAACTTGAATCATAAAATATTGTGAACTAAGAAAATTTAATGGAGTGATATTTGGAATAAAAATTCAAGTGTTGGATTATGAATAAGGGGAGAACTAATTGGATAATAAATTAGTTAATGGAATTGAATTGTAAGGTTATAATGAAGTTGGAAATAAACTCAAGTTATAAATTAAAATTGATTCAAATTGTTGATGAAGTGAAAGTAATTGAGAATGAGGTTGGATTGTGAGTTAGTAAATTGGATGGTAAATTAAAAGTGAATAATAGAATCAGAACTTGAGTTATTAATTAAAATTAGACTTGAAGTGTAAACAAAGTAAATATAATTAGGGAAGTATAGGATAAAAATGGAATGGATTAAAATAATAATGGGATGAATTGCAAATAAAAAATTCGAATAAGTGGAAATAAATTGGGAATGGTCATGTAATCAATTAAATGAGTTGAATCTGAAAAGTTAAATTTTATAATAACTAATCAAATAAATTTGTAGTTTGAAATGAGATTGGATTGAAATAGAATCAAGTTAAATTGAAAAAAGAAATTGTTTGCAAAATGAGAATAAGCTTAAGTATAAAATTTGAATAAACTGAAGAAAATTGACTTAAGCTAAATGAATGAAGGAGAGTTGAATTGAATTCAACTTAAACAAAGTTTAATAATATTGGATTAGTTTTAAATCAAGTAAGAATAAATTTTACTTGAAATAAAGTTCGGTGTGATGCTGATAATATTTAATGGGATGACAATGCTTAAATAAATAATTGTAAACCATTTAAAATTATTAAGGAATTGAAATAACTTGAGACAATAAGGAAAATAGAATGTTTCAAATTTATTAGAATGGTTTAAGTGAATGTGGATAAACTAATTATATTAAATGTAAATGAATGGATGTGAATGAATTAAAATAAGAAGGAAAATTTAATTGGTAATGGAGATGTACCTAAATTGTTAATGGTTTTGAATGAACTAATTTTGGTTAATAAAATTGAAATGCAATGAAACTGAGAATATATGGATTGTGAATAAATCCAAAATGGAATAGAATTAAGTATAAATTGAGTTGGAGTCAATTTAAATTGGTTATAAACATAAATACTTATTTATTCACATAAATCTCGTCAAATTGCAAAGAATAAATTGTCATTTGGTGTAAATAGAAGTAATTAAAAATGTTATGAGTTGATAGTAGTAAAATAAATTGATTTTGGAAGCAATTGAATTACATATGAGTTCAGTTTGCTTAGGAATAAATTGAAGGTAAACTATTTTGTTTTAAACCATTCAAATTTGATAAAGATGTATACGAATGGATTGAAAACCATTCGAATTAAATGAAAATGGTTATAAATAAATTGAAACGGTTGAGTTGGCATGGAAACTATGTAAATTGCTTAGGGAAAAATGTTTGGTGTGAATTTCTTTTAGAATTCATATGTTTTAACTATTGCAAATAAGTGATATGCTATTAAACTTCATATATTTGACACTTACGAGTTTAAACTGAGTAAGTACAGGTACCTGGAAGCCGTGAGGTTGGATCTGGTTGTGCTATTTGCTAAAATTAATAAGTTGCTTGCTTAAAATGCTAAATAAGGTACGCCTACGCAATATAAATAGGAAATATGAACTGTTTTTGGTTTTTCCGACCGTGTGGGTCGATGTATATATATTTATCTCTTTTGTCAAATTGCAAAAGCTCCTCCGTACAAAGGGGACTCTGCCAAAAATTTTCAGAAATTTTGGGAGTTAGAAAATTTTTGAAAATTTTGGAAAATTTTGTTAACGACAAAGCTGTTTAGAATTGGAAACTAAAATAAGTTAGTAAATGAAACTAATTAAAGTAATGACTTAAATTAGTTATAAATGAAGGATAAAATTTAAAAGTTCAAAGTTGAAAATAAATGAAATACATATGTAATGTGGAAATCGATTTGAATAGAAATAGATATAAACTAAAAGAGGTAAAGAGAAATAAGGATAAGAAACATATAAAATGTTTATACTAACTTAAGAAAGGAATGGTAAATTCTAGATTGGAAATTGATATTACAAATATAATCTAAGATAATATTGAAATGAATAGATATTGACATTTTGTGAAAAAGTCGATAAAATGTCTTGGGATATTGTGATTGGATATGAGTGCTAAGCAGGATATGCAGGTATTATAAAAAGGAAAAGGAAATTGGATTTGATTTCAAGAGATAAATTTGAATTTCCCGACAAAAGGTACGCATGTAAATTTTGGTATGGAATTTGATTTGGATTTGGATTGAGTCACTTGGCCTTTTTGTTTTCTTTTTGGATTTGGGAGGCCGCAGAGCCATTTTGTAGTTGTACCGAGCAAGCCGTGCAAAGGAGGCGCTGGCGAAATTTTTCGAAAATTTAGGGAGTTAGAAAAAATTTTGAGAAAATTTTGATAATTCAAAATTGGTTTTATGATTAAAACTTTGATGGTTGGGCAAATAGGATAATTTGCAAACTAGGGAAAGGTTTGGAAAGTTAATAAGAATAATAATGGGCCTTTTGTAAAAAGATAGTTGGTAAGATGTTGAATGGTTAGAAACCGTTTGGTTTTAGGAAAAAGTAAAAGGGTATTGGACCATTCTTCCTAACTAGTAATTTCGGGGACGAAATTCTTTTAAGGGGGGAGGAATGCGACGACCCGAAATTTTGAAAGCATTTGTAATCAAAATATTTAATTGATTTTAATTATTTAAAAGTTTATTATCAACTTAAAATACAAATAGCATAATTTATTTAACAATTAAATTGTTGAGTTAAATAATTTGAATTGGATAAAATATGAAATCTGAGATTTTAAGCCTATTAAAAATAAGTTGAAGGCTTGTAAAATTTATATTGACAATACTGAAGACAATAAAGTGACAGAATTGAATTTAAAGGCGTTTTGTTTAGTTTTGAAAATTTATATTGTTTAATTGAATTTAAAAATAGCCTTCCGAGGCACAGTCTCGGATTTTGACGAAACCAGTGCAGTTGGATCCGTAATATTTAATTATTGCTGGATTTCAAATTTCATAATTTTTGGAGTCTTCATGTGAGCGTACGAGATATAAACGTTTCGAGAATAATTATCCGTTTTAATTCAAAATATCCTACATCTAATCACTGCCGTACCATCCTTCTTTCTTAGCTTCTCGAGTACACTTCCTTTCCTAACATAACTTCCCTCTTTCTTCCCTTATTTCTACTGCAGACATTCATAACTAAAAAAAAAGGGCGGCAGTCTTCTTCTTTTCCCCTCTTTTAATAAATCGAAACCGATTACACAAAAAAAAAAGAGAAAGGCAGTCGCGCTCGAACGCGAGACTCGAAGGCGACTAGCAGAGGTTGGCGACGCGCCTCCCTGTATCTCGAAATCGAGATCAATTGGCTTGTGGATGGAAGGGGGAGCAAGCTCGGTTTCTTCGGCATTTAGGGGTTAGGGTTTGTTACGATTTGGGGTGATGCTCAAGCAAGTTTCGAACGAGTGGTTCTCGTGTGGACGCGTGGATAGCCGAAGCTCGAATTCGAAGTAGAGGGGAGGTGTTCGCGTGTGGAAGTCGTGCGTGGTGGCTCGCAGGTGGGACGAAGCAGAGGAGATGTGAAGGCAGTCGCGGATCGTTGCGAGGTTGAGGGCAGGTTAGTAATCTCTTGAACTTATTTCTGTGTTTGGTTTTGCTAATTAAATCTTATTCTCAGAATCATATAAAACAGTTTTTTTTGTTCTTAAATGCATAAATAAACAAAAATATATATATATATTTGCAGGATAATATAACAGCAAGATTTATAAAACAGGGTTTTAAAACATTTATGTACATATGTGTGTATATACAGTACAATACACTGCTGTAGTTATTATATAAAAGTAACAATAATAAAATATGGAAATGTAGGGATTTTAAATTGTTTAAGAAATTTATAAAAGTTGGTTTTTTGAAAATTTATAATTTATTTTTATTAGTGAATATGTATTTGTATACTGTCAATAAATGTATAAATTGGTTGAAAAAAATAATAATAATAAAGTTGTAAAGGAAGTTGGGTTTTAAATCAAATTTCTAGTTAAATAAATTTATCAAAAGAAAGTTGATTAAAACAAAATCATTAGTTTCAAAATTTACATATTAGTTGAATTAAAATATAGAAAAAGGGGAATTTATTATCCGATTTTATTTCGAATATTGATGAATCATATATTTATTATTTTAGTCTCTGAAGATGTTTTAAAGGGGGGATTTATTTAGTCGGAATTAAACTGTTAACCGGTTAAATTTATCGAAAGAAATTAAATATCAGATTAGTTCAAGTGTTAATAAATCATGTAAATGTTTATTCAAGGTTTGAAATCTGAAAAGAAAACAAGCCGGATTGGAATGGGTGCATGCGTAGCAAAGGTGAGTTAATCTCACTCAGTATAATTTAAAATTTAAATGATTATATTTAAATAATTGCTTGAATGGTTGGATTGATTGATGTGCTTTCGTCTGGTATATTTTGGAATGGATATTATGGTGTGCTAACATCTGTGGATGCAGGAAAACAGTTTGGAGGGATCCAACTGGACCCCTCACATTTATTTAAATTATTCAATATGCTCTGTTTTGATTATTTGATATCCTATAATGAGCTATATCGGAATATTGAATGTATGATTTGATTGGATATTTGGGTATAATGAATTACAAAAATATATGAATTGGATTGTTGAAAGGAAATTAAAAGAAAGTAAATTTGTAAGAGAAATAATTGTAGAAAGTTTGAATAAATTAAGAATGAATTGAAAAGAAATAGAAGTAATATGAAAATAATAATAAATAATTTCGAGTATGAAGAGAAATGGAATTTTGAATAAAATGAAATTGATGAATTGTAACTTAAGTTACATCAATTAAAGAAATAATGAATTATTTTAAAATGCAAGGTTTAAATTTATTTAAAATAAAATAAAGAAGTAATTGAGAAATCTAAAAAAAATTTGAAATCAAGAAATGAGATCTAAAATTAATAGATTCTGGATTTAAAGGGAATAAATTGGAAATCAATTTGGGAAATTGATGTAAGTGATTGAAGTTGGGATTTTTCTCTGGATAACCAAGTACATTTTTTTTAAAGTAAATTCTTAAATAAATTTAAAGGTTTTAAAATTGTTGTAAAAAGCAAGTTTTAGAAATTTATTATTTCTACTATTTCAATTCAAAAGTAAGTATTTCTTTCAAACCTATTATAGTGGTAATTACTTAAAAAGTGTCCTAGTATTTTGTTTTCAAAGGTGAAAATCTAGATTTATATTCTATTAAGTAACTTTATTTTCAAATACTCATATAGTATGTATTTTTAACAAATATTGAAGTAATATAACTTAAATGTTTAAAAGTATATTTTCAAAATAGAGTTTTTTTTTAAATTATTTTAAAAATCTATTTTTGTGCTTGGTGATTTCAGAGGAAATATAGAATAATTGAAAAGTTTATTCTGGAAAGAAAGATGGTTTTGAAACTGTTTTCAAAGGATTGAAAATAGAAAATATATCTTGGGAAGATATTTTGAGGTTAATAAATAATTTGGGAAATTATTTACTGTTGGATGGTTGTTTGTGAATATTAATTGATAGTTAAACAACCGACTATCAATATTGGCCAACTGCGTTGATCGTTTCGAAGAGACCGGGATCGAGATTTATTTCTCGAAAACCACTTCGATCCGGTTTGTACGTTTTCGTGCGAAAAACGATTTTTGGATTCGAAAATGGAGCAGTGAAGTGCAAGGGCTAGTCGCTACTAATCCTGAGGATATTTCCAAAATGGATGTAGTAGGAATAGTGCCTTCGGTTCCGTTCGAACCCGGGACGGACTTGTATGGACGATGCTTGCGAAACATCGTCAGGTGGGCGATGGGCATTCTAAGTGAAAACGTTCTAAAGGTAACGCTTAGCCTCAAGCCTCATCAAATAGGAATGACTGAAAATCTGGGGATATGCAGCAAGGTTAGGTGGGTCATGCCCAAGCAGGACAAGATAATTCTCCTGTCTAGATGTCCCTTATATATTTCGGCTTAGTGGGTGGTTGGTCGCGCCAACCACGGGGTTTATCTTGTTCGGGACTGTTCAGTAAGGAATGGTTCCGGCCTTGTGTTGCAGGGGATGAAGGGAGTAATCCTCGGTACGGTGATCTAGGCCCCGTACTGTGACAGGTGGTACCCCAGTGCCTAGTCATTGTTGGAAATCCATTCTCCCTACGAGCCTTGTACGAGTTTTGTTTGTATTACCCACTCTGTGGCTAGTAGCTGGAATTTAATCATGTAACAATTTCGGCTATTTTATAAGTATTTGTATATAGACCCTATTATAATATCAGAGGATTTCTATAAAAAAATTGTTTTAGCTATCGTAAGGTAAAAACCCGACATGTTTATTTGTGGCGTGGTCTTACGAGATGCTTTTGTTTTCAAAGTATTTTTGAAACTTTAAAAATCAATTGGGTGTGATTTTCTCACGCTGGTATTCCAGGCTGACTCGGGTGTTATTTAACTATAATGCTCGGGTCAGACCGAGTATTATAGGATACAGGATATGATGCTGTGGAGCTCAGGAGACGAGCTGGATGACGATTACGTATTCTCGTACTTATATATATTTATATTTCCGCTGCGTTTGAGTTGTTGTGTACCTTGAGTTGTTGTGTATCCATTGTATTGTATTGATGTGAGCTGTGACTGATTAATTCTGATGATGTAATGTATATAAACAGATATATTTGATTTTGAGTAAAGATTATTTATTATCTATTATATTTTATTGCGCTGCGATGGTTAGATTCTGTTGTTGTTTTCAATTCTCTTCTTCTACCTCTTCTTCTTAAATCCAAATGGTTCGTATTTCTGTGCAACTTGAGTTGATTGTTGTAGACTAGTGTTAACTCAAGGGGTACGGATTTGCGGGTCGTTACAGTGTGACTACTTAATTTCTAGTAGAGACCTTGGGGGCAGCACGTAGGCAGGGTTTTGCCGAAGCTGGGTAAATTCTGTGTCGTTCTATTTCTGCTTTTATTATTCTGCTATTATCTGTGCTGCTATTATTTTGGTATATTTGTTGAAATAATTTTATAAGCTTCCGCAATTAGTTTTTATAATTAATAGCATCACCCTATTCACCCCCCTCTAGGGTGAAATCGATCCAACAAGTGGTATCGGAGCTAGGTGCAAAAGCCGTTTTTGATTTAAAATTTTTACTTTTTTAAAAAACCAATTTTTGTTTTAAAAATTTGAATTTTTAAAATGGCTACTTTTGTTGTAGGACGTTCCAATATTATTCCTTCTATTTTTGATGGAACAGATTTTTTGAATTGGAAATTGAAAATGGAATATTATTTAAAATCTGTTAATGTTAAATGTTGGGATATTATTGAAAATGGGTGTGATATAACAGATAAGAAAATTATCTTGATTAATGCTCTGGCTATGCATTTATTATATTCTCATATTAATCAAGATAATTTTAATTTCATCTCTCATTGTGAAAATGCACAGGAAATTTGGAATACTTTTGATGCAATATATGGTGTATAAGTCAACAACAATGAGAAATCCTCCACAACCAACTCAGTTAAAGAAATATGCTTAACAGGATTGGTAAAAGGCAGTTGTGATGAGAATGATGATAATGGAGCTGCTGAGCTGGCACTACTAATAAAGAGATTCAAAAAGTGGAGCCAAAAATACGGAAATCCAGCTTCAAATCAATAATTGAAAAGTAGAATAATCAAAGCACTAGACAACTCAGAAGAACACGGGATCATCTGTCATAAGTGCAACCAACCCGGACACATCAAGCCCAATTGTCCTCGACTTCAACACGACCAAGAAAAGAAATTAAAAAGGAAAATTTTTGCAACCACATGGAATACAAATGATGAAGATAATCAAAGTACTAGCAGCGAGAGTGAGAAAGCAGATATGTGCCTTCAAGAGAATATAACTGATAGCGACGATGACGAGCCAAGCTAGGTATCAAAACTCACTCACTCAGAATTGCTTATATATTTTCACGAAGTAAATGGATGTTTTGAATGACTTAGGGAGAAGTACGCCAAATTTGAGTCACAAAAAGACACTTTGATAGATTTAAATAAACAACTTGATCAATTAGTTAAAAACTATCAACATAGGATCCCTAAGTGTGATAAGTGTCCATCATTCGAAGAAGAAATTAAAAAATCAGAAATTAATATAAAATCACTTGAAAATGAAATTTTGATTTTGAAAGAAAGTGAAAGTACTAGGACACAATTGTTGAACGAAAATGAATCTCTCAAAACACAAGTCTAACAATTGTCAATGACTTTAGATAAATTTTCAAAAGGTGAAAAATCGTTGAATATGCTATTAGGAAAGCGAACTGTTAATAGGGTTAGACAAGGACTTGGATATAATCAATCTGAAAATGTTGAAAGCAATATTAATCAAGTTAATTCTATATGCACAATTTGTAGAAAATATGGACACAATCACAATAATTGTTGGTATAGACCCAAACACGTAAAAACCATTCCAATTTGGGTTCCAAAAGGCACAAATACAAAATATCTCAAAGTTAAACAACTCTGGGTGCCAAAAGAAACATACATAAATAGTTATGGGTCTTCACAAAATTACTTTTCGAAATATTCTGCCACTAACAATCATGGACCTATAAAAACAAATAGGTCACAAAAATCTTTCAACGTGTAGGTGTGGTGGTAGGCTAAGGAACAACAATAGTGCCACTTGGATTCTGGCTGTTCCAAGGGCACAACGAGTGAAAAAGAAAAGTTCCTTAGCCTAGTATAAAGGTGACAGAATCACAATGGACAACAACAAAAAATATCGTAAAGGTAAAACAGGTAATGGTATAGTTATTTGAATGATATATTAAATGTGATAATCTGCACCGTAATCTAAGTTAAATCAGCCAATAATGTGATGATGAAATAATGATGATTTTTGATTCTGACTTATACAAAATTGTTGGCCAATTATACTCTTATGCCAAAAACACTATAAAAATCTCTAGATTCTTTGAATTACTTCATATATATTAGTTTGGATTAAAAATAGTGTTTTGTTGGATGATAATACATTTGGTTATAATACGCTAACTCTATATTAACGGTTTCTGATTGTTTAACGGCTTCAATTCAAATTCAAGAGAATGTCACTTAAAAAGCTGTTAAAATTGATTTTGAAATTTTTTGGTGCACACTTCATGGTCTATCAAATTCAATTAGTGATAGTTTGGAGTGAAAGAGAAATTCAGATGCAGATTCCACTGGTAATCTAGTTGATAGAAAACTTACTAGTTGAACGTGGTTTTTGTAGAGACATTTAGTAACTGAATTGTTTTTTTAAGAAAATATCTGCTTATTTTTCAATTCAAATAATTTTCAAATAGAAGAAATTTTACTCATATAACCCCTTCGAGAAAATCATTTTGACCCTGTTTTCTAATTGGCCTTTTTAGAAAAATTAATTTTATAATTATTTTTGAATTTGATTTTAAATGATTACATTGACTAATCTGACTCCCTAATGATTATCAAAAAGATGAATAGTGATTGAAAAAGTGACGAGTGTTAATATTAATCATGCATTATAACTCGAGACGGTATAATTAGGAAATTTCTTTAGAAATTTAAACAAGAGTTATAAAACTTTTTGTTGGTAAAAATTCCATGACCATCTATTTCTATCATATTTCTAACGATCATCACTCATCAAAATTCTATATAGGTTGTCAATATGTGGTACTTTAAACAGGAATCATTCGTTTTTCATTTTACATTTTTTTAAAAATAATAGAAACATTTATACAGTAAAAAAATTAAAAAAATAAATACCAAAGTATTCACTCTCATTTAAAAGTCCTCATGGTAATGCATGGGCGAATTACTTGGAATTTGTTATGTGCTTCCATGCTCATTTAAAAGTCCTCACGGTTATGCATGTATGGAATGCATATCAAAATTGATTTTTAAAATAAATAAGTTGATTCTAATACCATTTAAAAGTCCTCACAATTATGCGTGGTTAGAAGATACTTGAATTCATTTTTTTAAAAATAAAATTGAAATACTACAAATCTCATTTAAAAGTCCTAACGGTTATGCATGGTTAGTAGATATTCAAATTCTTGATATAAATATACCACAAATAGACATTACTGTATGGTTTTATATGATGACATCATTCCCATCGTTCTAAAAGTGGAATATGCGCCTAACAAAGCATTTATGATTATTTTTTTTGATTTTTTTATTGAAATTTAATATTTATATTCAATTGAGTTTTAATGTTGGATTAATATCGATTACTTTATCTCTATTTTCTCTAACACGATTACTCTTTTGCTGATAACAAAAGGGGGAGAGAAAAGTTAAGATTTTGTCAAATAAAATCAAGCAAATGTCAAATATTTTCCATTTGCATCTAGGCTCATTTGCATATTTTCAATTGTATGCATATATGTAGGGGAAGCTTTGTGTAGAGAGGAAACATTTAAATAGGGGGAGAAATTAGAGTATATCAATGATCAAATACATTTAACATATTCAAAATCTTAAATATATGTTTGTTATCATCAAAAGGGGGAGATTGTTGAATAAGCGATTATATGATTTTTGTTTGATGATAATAAACATATATATATATATATATTCGTGTAAATGTATTTGTTAATGTACTATTTTATTTTCATAGATTAAATAAATATTTGCTGAATAAAAAATAAATAACACAGAATTTGAATTCAAACAGAAATTTTATTCAAACAAATATTTATTACAATTTTTGAATAGTACAAAGTTCAAGCTCTCACTATATTCAATTTCAATTACAGTACAACTTTGATTACACCACAATTTCACATTTACAGTTGACCTTACTATACGTCACTCATTCACTCAACTTGTAATTTATCTTCAACTTCATTCTAGATTGAATCCAACATCTGAGCAATCTGCTAAAATAAATATTGACGCAGTAAAATTGAAAAGAAAATATTTTTGCAGTATAAAACAATATGTGAATTTTGAAAATAATATTTGCCTCAGTTATTTGGGTTGTTCGTCATTATTTAATTTTCAATTCATCATACACGAACAGCTTGTGACATACACGGTGTATCACTGTATATGCCACAAGGCCATGCACACCGATATATACACTTGATAAATTTACAGGGACAGGTGAGCACAGGTCAAATCCAAATTATCGGATTCAACTCAAGTGCAATAAAATAATGGCACAACTTTCAGCACAAGGTCAAATCCGAGCTACAAGCTGGATTCAACTCAAGTGTAATGCACAGTCCAACTATAAGTTAACACGCTCACAAAAGACTGCACAATTCAAGAAGGCACCAATGCAAAGGTCAAGTCATTGCAACCATGACTCAACCCAAATGTGAATGTTTAAAACATGAAGGTCACAATAAAGCATGAAGCAACTCATATATGCAAAAAATATCCAAACTGCCTCGAAATGGACAAGACTGAAGTGATAACAAATAGACCAGTGCACAGCAACCATCAAGTGAACAAGACTAATGAATTGCAGGTGACATCAGCTATGGCCGGAGGAAAGAATGGTCCATACTGCAATGGCTTACAAAGGATACCCAAACATTGATTCAAATACAAGCTCAACAGTCAAGTATAACAACAGTGCACAAGGGCTGTTACACCAAAACAAGTCAATGCAAACATTCATGAACACACATATATGATCTGAAACTCCAAGACAGCTAGTCAATTACAAATGCACAGCATACAACATACATATGAATCAAGCTCATATATACTACAACACAGAGCAACATAAATGACCAAACTCAATGAAACGACAACTTGACACAGTTACAAGTCAAAATACACAAGCAAGGCTACTGCATAGTGCAGCAGCAATATCAGTGCAACAACGATACTAAGACCAAGTCCAGCTACCAACTGTGTGTACATGAATCAAGCTACAGCATGGCAAAAATGCACAGATCACACTCGAGTGCACATACTCGAAGCACAGTGGGTCATCAACAAAATAATACAACATGATTATTAAAGTGTATACACGATGAAGCAACCAAGTAAAGTGGCCGAAATCAACAATTGACAGAGATTCAACTATTACCAAAATCGTCACAGCATAATCATCAAGCCGTAGAAAACGAGATCAAATAGTTTCAAGTTAAAGCCGCAAGTCAGTCAAGTGTTCAAAACCGTGATAACCAAGTAAACAAACCAAGTCAGAAATCAACACCGCGATAATCAAGCAACGAAAAGAACGAATTGAATAAGTCAGGTCATCTCAAGCATCTAAACGAAATCGAATGGCCGAAGCTAAAATTTTGAAAAAAATCAAACGAACGCACATAAAGGAGATCAAACTTCTATATAATTCGGCAACGAAAATTATCGAGTTCAATCAAGCATAACAGAAAAGCAAAAAGGAATAAATTACATACCAAAACCATCTCGAACTCGATCAAATTCGAAGCAGTCGAAGCAAACCCAAGAGACCATCGATTGACAAAAGGGAACGCTGAATCATATATTCAATCGAATATTTCATGTTGGCATCCTTCGAATTTTCGAAAAGCCCTAATTTTTTAAAGGAAGAAGAATGAACGAAGAAACAAGATCTGCCATCACAAACAAAGGAAAGGGTCGATAAAAGATATAGAGAAAGACTAATTATTGGGCCGGCCGATATTTTAGTTTTCGAGTTTTAAAATTATATAAGGATCTTAATTACAATTAGGGTTTATTTTGTTTATTAATTGTGTTTTAATTGTATTTTCAATTTTAAATCGTTGTAAATTCTAGTCGTGTGACTAGGGGACAAACTACGTAGCGTAGTTTGAGAATTCGCAACTCAGTGGCTGAGTTGTGGCAGGGTTTTGAGCGTAGAGTTAGGTTAGTCAGTAGCGGGTGTCGTGAGTTTACGTGTGTAAGTGTGTGACTACTTAATTTCTAGTAGAAACCTTGGGTGCGGCACGTAGGCAGGGTTTTGCCGAAGCTGGGTAAATTCTGCATCGTTCTATTTCTGCATTTATTATTCTGCTATTATCTATGCTGCTATTATTTTGATATATTTGTTGAAATAATTTTATAAGCTTTCGCAATTAATTTTTATAATTAATAGCATCACCCTATTCACCCCCCTCTAGGGTGAAATTGATCCTACAATATCGATATGCACGGCCTTGTGGCATGTACAATGGTACACTGTGCATATCACAAGTTGTTTGTGTATGATGATTTAAAAGAATATGATGACGAACAACCGAAAGAACCGAGGCAAATGATATTTTCAAACACACATTTTTAGTGTACACCGAAAAATATTTCTTTTTCAATTTTACTGCATCAGTATTTATTTTGTAGATAGCTTAGATGATGAATTCAAGCTGGGAAAAAGTTGAAGATAAAAATACGAGTGTTTAGTGAATACGTAGTGAGGTCAAAATTGTAAATTTAAATTTGTGATGTAATGGAAATTGTAATGTAATTGAAAATGTATTTATGTAGTGAGAGCTCAAATTTGTACTGATTGAGTTTATAGAAAAATATTTGTTTGAATAAAATATTTGTTTGAATTTGAATTCTGAGTTATTTGTTTTATCCATCAAATATTTATATAATTATGTGGAAAAAAATAGTACAATAACAAATACATTTAAATGAATATATATATATACACACATACTTATATATATGTTTATTATCATCAAACAAAAATCATATACTAGAATGTTCAACAATCTTCCCCTTTTGATGATAACAAACATATATTAAGATTTTGAATTTATTAGATGTATTTGGTCATTGATGAATTCTATTTGCTCCTCCTATTTAAATGCGCCCCTTTACAACAAAACTCCACCTTCATATATGCATGAAAATAAATATAAATATGAAAATGAACCTAGATGAGAATATGCAAATAAAAAATAAAATATTTGAACTTTATTTGCCAAAATCTTAACTTTTCTCTCCCCCTTTTGTTATCAGCAAAAGAGTAATAGTGTTAGAGAAATAGGGATAAGGTGATAGACAATAATACAACATTAATACCCAATCGAGTATAAATATTAAATTTCAACAAAAAAATCAAACAAAAATCATAAATACTCTGTTAGGTGCATATTTCACTTTAGAGTGATAGGGGTGATGTCGGCATATAAAACCATATAGTTGTGTCTATTTGTTGTATTATCAAGAATTTGAATACTTACTAACCATGCATAACCGTTAGGACTTTTAAATGAGATTAGTAGTATTCTCAAATTTTATAAAAAAAATGAATTTCAAGCATCTTCTAACCACGCATAACCGTGTGAACTTTTAAATGGGATCGGAATCAGCTCATCAATTTAATGTCAATTTTGATATGTGCTCCATACATGTATAACCGTGAGGACTTTTAAATGAGCATGAAAGCACATAATCAAAATTCCAAGTAATTCACCCATGCATAACCACTAGGAATTTTAAATGAGAGTGAATACTTTGGATGTTTTTATTGCTAATTAAATAAAAAAATTGAATAATTTTCGTTTAAAATAAAACAATTTGACATACTATATTGGATTTTGATGAGTGATGGTCGTTATAAATATAATTGAAATAGAGACGGTCAAGGATTTTTTACCAACAAAAGTTATTATAATTCTCGTTTAAATTTTTAAAGAAATTTACTAAATATACCGTCTCAAGTCATAATATATGATTAATATCAACACTCGTCACTTTTTCAATCACTATTTGTCTTTTCAATAATCAGTAGGGAGTCTGATTAGTTAATGTAGTCATTAAGATCAAATCCAAAAATAAATATAAAATTAAATTTCTAAAATGTCTAATATGAAACGAAGTCAACAAAAACTATTTTCTAGAAGGGGTTTTATAAAAAAATGTCTGCTAATTGAAAATCAGTTGAAATAAAAAAAATATGCAGATATTTTCTTTGAAAATGTGATGCAACTAATGAATGTCTCTGCATAAAACATGTTCCACTAGTACTTTTTCTATCAACTAGGCTACCAGTGTAATCTTCATCTGAATTCCCCTTTGGCTCAAAGTTATCGTTCGATAGATATCATATCCCAAACCATGAAGTGTGCAACAAATACCTTATAATCATTTTACAACTTTTAAAATGTGATTCCTTAAGGATTTGATTCAAAACGTGTACATAAACAACTAGTGAACATAGTGTCAGATCTAGAAGTAGTAAGATAAACAAAAATATCCACATGTACCTAGAGTAATCATCAACTAACACAAAACAACATTTCTTACCACCTAAACTTGTAATATCATTAGTCCAAAAAAATTAATATGAACTAGTTCAAAGACTCTAGAGGTACTCATAGTGTCATGAAAAGGTGATTGGTCAATATTTATGCATAAATCAGAATCAAAATCAACATTCATTTCCTTATCATATAACTGGCTGATTTTAAATCTGATTATGGTGCAGATTTCCAACATATAATATATCGTTCAAAATAAATGTATCGTCGCCTATTTTACCTTTACCGATAATTTTTTATTGTTACCCATTGTGGCTCTGCCACCTTTTTACTAGCTAAGGAACTTTGATTTGTCGCCCATCATGTGCCAGAAACAGCTAGAATCTAGGTAACACTGTTGTTGTTCCTTAGCCTGCCATCACACCTACGAGAAAAGATCTTTGTGACCTATTTGTTTTTATAGGTCTATGATTGTTAGTGACAAAAGATTTTGAAAAACATGTTGTGTAGACCCAAGACAATCTATATATGTCCCATTTGGCACCCAGATTTGTTTGACTTTAAGGGATTTTATATACGTGCCTTTTGGAACCCAAATTGGTAATATTTTCACATGTTTGGTCTATATTAGCAATTATTATGATTGTGTCCAATTTTTCCAAAAATTGGGCGCTTGGAATTGACTTGATTAATTTTGCTTCTAATACATTCAGTTTGAGTATATCCAAGTCCTTATCTAATAGAATTAACAGTTTGTTTCCCTAATAACATATTAAGTGATTTTTCTCCTTTGGAAAATTTCCCTATAGTTGTAGACAATTATTGGACTTGTGTTTTAAGAGATTCATTTTCATTCAATAACAAAGTGTACATTTTAATAGAATTTTCTCTCCTAGTGTTTTTACTTTGTTTCAAAATCAGAATTTCATTTTCAAGTGATTTCATTTTAATTTTGGATTTTTTTAATTTCTTCTTCATGTGATGGACACTTATCACACTTAGGGCTCTTATTTCGATATTTTTTACCAACTGATCAAGCTATTTATTTAATTCTATCAAAATATCTCTTTGTGATTCAATTTTGCATACTTCTCCATATATCCTTCAAAAAATCCATTTACTTAATGAAAATATATAAGTAATTTCAAATGAGTAAGTTTTGATGCCTTGCTTGGCTCGTCGTCATCATTGTCAGTTGTTTTCTTTGAAGACACAGATTTCCTTTTTCACTCTCACAGCCAGTGCTTTTATCATATTCACCAGTTTCATCCTAAGTAGCTGGAAAACTTCTCCTTTTCGGTTTCTTTCCTTGGCTTAGTCGATTCTGAGGACAATTTGGCTTGATATGACTGGGTTTGTTGCACTTATGACATATGATCTCCTGCTCTTCTAAGTCGTCTAGTACTTTGACTATTCTGCATTTAAATTGTTGATTTTTGGCTGGATTTCCATATTTGCGGTTCCACCTTTTGAATCTCTTTTTTATTAGTGCCAGTTCTGCTGCACCACCACCATCATCATCTTTACTTTTAGTTGTTCCATTGAGAGCTATTGATTTCTTTCGAGTATCACTTCCTTCATGTTCTTCCTTGAATTTCATTTCTAACTCACAAGTGGTGAGATTTACAATGAGTTATTCAACTTTAACTTGTTTCAAATCCTTTGATTCTTAAACTATAGTTACTTTCGCTTTAAAATTTTGTGAAAGGACTCAAAGGATTTTTAGGACTATTTCCAATTATGTGTATGGTTTTCTGAAAGCTTTGGATTTGTATGAGAAATTAGAAAGTCATCCATACAACTCTCTGACACTCTTTTCCTTGGCCATTATGAAGTTCTCGTATTCGCTACTAAGCATGGCAAGGTGAGATTCTTTGAATTGGGAGGTTCCTTCGTGAGTAACTTCATGTGTGTGCCAAATTTTTTGTGCAGTTAGACAATATAAGACATGATTAAATTTAATTTGATCTAATGAACAAATAATAGAATTCATAGCTTTAGCGTTAGTATTCTGCAGTTTATTTTCAAGATATGTCCATTGATCCATTGATTTTTTAGTTTCTTGATTATCTACCACTATAGCTGGGGTCCTATATCCTGTCTCAAAAATATTCCATGCATATATGGTTTTCAAAAAAAAAAATTCATTCTATTTTTCCAGTAAGCATATTCACCAATGAACGTGGGTGGTCTAACTATGGACTGACCCTCAGCAAAGCATTATTAAAAGAAGCCGTTTAAAAATCAAAATTTTAAAACAAAAATTAGTTTTTGAAAAATCAAAATTTTAAAACAAAAAATGGTTTTTGTTTCTAGCTCCGGTACCACTTGTAGGATCGATTTCACCCAATAGGGGAGGGGTGAATAGGGTGATACTAATAATAATAAAAATTAATGCTGAAATATATATAATTATTGCATCACAGATAATGGAAGAATATAAAAACATAGATTTACCCAGCTTCGGCAATAACCTGCCTAAGTGATGCCCCCAAGGTTTCTACTAGAAATTAAGTAGTCAAACGCTTACACACATAAACATGCAACACTCGCTAATGACTAACCTAACTCTATGCTCAAAACACTGCCAGAACTCAACCACTAAGTTGCGAATTCTCGAACTACACCACCTTAGTTCGTAACCTAGTCACACGACTAGAGAGTTATACAATTTTAAAAGAAAAATTCAAAATAAAATAAATAAATAAAACCCTAGTTATAAAATTTAAAGCCCAAATAAATAATAAATGACTGGACTAATTTGTAAATAAAAGAAAAGTGTTCCTCTTTATTTTTACTTCTATGCAAAGCTTCGGTTGATCCTTTTTTCCTCTTTTAAAAATTAGGTTTTTGCTGCGATTTGAGGCACCACTTCACAATTGAATGATTATAGTAATGAATCCACTTCAATTAGCTTCGTCAATTGATTCTCTGGTTTAGTCAAGTTGCGACTGCTTCAATATGTCGAATTCAATGATGATAAACTGGTATGTGATTTTTACACTTTTAGTTCTCAACTTTGATTCAAGTAATAAATTTGTTCGTGATTTAATCGCTTGCTTCCTTATTTCGCACGAACTCGAATACACATTTTCTAATGATGATGTTTGGGTTATATAGAGATCGAATTCCCTAAATGTCAGTTCGTATATTTTTCGTGTGATTTAAGAACTTGTGTTGATTTACAATCGCATGGCTCCAGTGCTTCTTGACTCATTCATGTATTCAAATATTTTTCTGATGTACCGAAATACTTCGCTTGGTCACCATGGCTTGTTTGGTTTTCTGATTTTATGAATTTTTGATGCTTGTTCATTAAGCTCTTTCCATCTTCAAATATTTTTGACATTTGTTGAATTTGTTCGTATCGATCTTGACTTGGTTTGAATTCCTTCGAATTTACTAACGCAACTTAATCTGCTTTGCGTTTTGCTTCCTAGTCCTTGTTCACACTACTGCTTGTCTTATTTGATTTTTCTGTAAACTGCCTTGAGTCATTTTAATTATGAACTGACATGTTTACTCATGTACGTATGCTCATTTGCACATTGGACTTGAAGTGTTCTCTTGATGACCCACGGCTTCTGACCATTTCATTATTCATTGACTTTGTACCAGTGATTGTATGTGTGTCACTATGTATATACATACATACATACGTACGTACATATGTATGTGTGTATATATGTGTTGTGCTAAAACTTTATACTTGGTTGTGGTTGATCTAGTTGTACTGGTCTTCATGTTACATATTTTTGGACTTGAGTCATTGTTATTGTATTGCTTCATTGATTCACCGGAAAACTGGTTTTTGGTTCACTTACATGTTGAAATTTGAAGTGGTCTTGTATTTGAAACTGCTTTTGATCTAATATGTGCATGTGCCCTTGTTCTGTTCTTGTATCATTGTAGAGTCTACATTCATATTGATCTTGTAGTCTAGGTCTGCTGCTTTGTACATGTCTCTCAAACCATGTCTATGTTCTCTGGCATCACTCTAAGTCAGGTAGTCTTGATTTATGCCATTGCTTTGAGTCTGGAGGCTGTTGGCCTTGTTTGTGTTCTTGTAGTCATGTTCATGCCTGAACATTTGACCGTGTTGATTTAGAGAGCTAGTTGATATGTTTTGTTGAATTTTGGAAACTTGCATCAAATCTGTCCTTATCCACACATGTATATGATTTCCTTGCATTCATGTACATATAGGCATGCACATACGAAGCTTGTTGCTTTGAGTCCAATATTATCAGGGTCGAAATCATTGTATGTGTGGTCGTGTCCTCTTGAAGTCTGATTGCTTTGACATTACGGTCTCATTGGAATGTGGTCTGGTGCTCTTTGGTATGAATGTATTGAATAAACTAATCTTTGGTTTATGTCTAATGATGTTGCATGCTCCATTGCTCGAAGCTATTTTATTGGATATTTCTATGTATATACATATAAACATATATGTATGTGTGTGAGATTGGCATCAATTCTGGTTTTATGTATATGCATACATCTCTGTTTCATATGCAGTTTTGATCGAGTCACTTGTTCACTTGAGTCTATAGCCACTGGCTGTTTTGAGTACTGGTTTTATTGATTGTTCACGATTGTTGCTTTTTATACATTTGCTGTCTAGACTTGTTGTTTTGATTCTTTGAGCTTATCCAGTTCATGTTACCCTTGTGACTTTTAGCTTCTGTCTTGTTGCCCATCACCTAAGTCTTGATTGTTGCATCATGGAGTTTTGATGTGTGTCGAAACTAAAATGTTGTATGCACCACTTTATGCATATGCGCTGCCCCATACTTGCGCCTTAATTCTATGATGTTTTTCTTTGTATTGCCACCTGAGTTAAATCCAGCTTTTTCTTGTGTTTGACCTTGTGCTCACATGTCCCTGTGATTTTACTAAGCAAGTGTATATAGGTGTGCACGACCTTGTGACACGTACACAGGTATATTGTGCATGTCACAAGTTGTTTGTGTATGATGATTTAAAAGAATATGATGACAAATAACCCAAATAATCAAGGCAAACGATATTTGGGAACACACACTTTTATTGTACACCGCAAACTATTTCTTTTTCAATTTTACCGCGTCAGTATTTATTTTGCAAATAGCTCCGATGCTGAATTCAAATGGAACAAAGTTAAAGATAAAAATATGAGTGTTAAGTGAATATGTAGTGAGGCTAAAATTGTAAATTGAAATTTGTGATGTAATTGAAATTGTAATGTAATTGAAAATATATACATGCAGTGAGAGCTCAAATTTTACCGATTGAATTTGTAATAAAATATTTGTTTGAATAAAATATTTGTTTGAATTCGTATTCTGTTTTATTTTTTTTATCCTTCAAATATTTATTTAATTATGTTGAAAATAAAATAGTACAATAACAAATACATTTAAATGAATATATATATATATATATATATATATATGTTTATTATCATCAAACAAAAATCATATACTAGCATATTCAATTAAACGGAAGTCGGTGGGAACCCAGGGTTCTCAAGAGAAGAAGATGATGTACTTTAAAAAGAAGGGAACCCCAAAGGAAGATACTGCTAAGAAGTCAAAGGCTGAAGTAGTTTTCTATAAGTGTGACAAAGAAGGGTCACTTTGCTAATGAATGCCTGTCCGGAAATAAGAAGAAAGCTGCAAGTAAGAAACATGTGAAATGCTTCAACTGTGATCAAATTGGGTAGAATCGGTGTCCAGAGCCAGTTAGGGAGGACAAAGGAATTTTTTTGCCATAGGACAAGCTAGGAAACTGCAGTAGGTAAAGAAAAGAATATGATGGAAGTTATGCTTTTGATTCAAAGTATTCCAGTTGGAGTACTTTTTTATACCGGTGCATCACATTCATTTATATCTCAATGTTTAGTTGATAGATTATGTTTAGAACCCTCCTACCTTATTACTTCCTTAAGGGTTGTATGCAACTCTAGGACTAAGATGTTACCAGTTAAAACTTAATTTGTTAGGTCATAAATTTGCATGCAGCTTGTATGTTATTAATTTCATAGATTTCGAGACCATTTTGGGTATGGATTGGTTGAGTAGGTATGAGGCTAGAATATTTTGTCGGGATATGGAAATATCACTAGGACACCCTGATAGTCATAACCGACTGATATTCTCCGTGGAGAATACTGACCGGAGTGTTTGTACTATGCTTAATGCTATGGAGGTAGGAAATGAGTTAAGTCAGGTTCGGGTAGCAAGAGAGTTTGCAGATGTCTTTGAGAACTACCCCTGAAAAGAGATTTTGAGTTTAGAATAGATCTTGTGTAAGGAGCTGAACCTGTAAGTAGACCACCTAGCAGGATGACACCAACTAAGATGTGAAGGTGTAACTGGTGGTTCTAGAAGGAAGGAGTTTTATTAGACCAAGAAGTTTGCCTTGGGGAGTCGCCGCGGTGTTCATAAAGAAACCGGATGGGTCGTTAAGGATGCGCATTGACTATCGAAATTTAAATGAAAGGACAATTAAGAATAAGTACCCACTGCCGAGAATACATGATCTATTTTATCAATTGAGCAGAGCCAGAGTGTTTTTCCAGTTGGACTTGGCAACGGGTTTACATCAGTTAAGAGTGGCGAAGGACAGCATTTCGAACTAGGTATGGTTAATGTGAGTGGTTGGTGATGCCATTAGGATTAACGAATGCACCCACATTCTTTATGGATTTGATGAACCAAATTTTTCGAGTGTATTTGGATAGGTTTGTGTTGGTGTTTATAGATGACATTCTAGCCTACTCTAGGGATGAGAGAGAGCATGAAGTTCATCTTAGAGTGGTACTTGAGACGCTGAGGCAGAATGTGCTAAATGCAAAATTTACCAAGTGTCATTCCTGGAAGAAGGAGGAAGATTTCTTGGTCATATGGTTTCGAATAAAGGATTGTCAGTCGATCCAAATAAGATCAAAGCCATAAATAATTGGAAGAGACCAGAGACAGTAACTGATATCAGGAGTTTTCTAGGATTTATTGGCTACTACCGGAGATTTATTAAGTATTGCTCACGGATAGCTGCACCCTTGACTAAGCTAACCAGGAAGGAAGCGAGATTTGTTTGGTCCAATAAATATGAGGAGGTGTTCCTTAAGTTAAAGCATGTGTTAACCAATGCACCCATGTTAGTAGTTCCGGACGGAAACCAAATATTGGTGGTGCATACTGATGCATGTGGAACAGGATTAGGAGTAGTGATGATGTAGAATGGTAAAGTAATTGCCTACGCATCTAAGCAGCTTAGACCGCAAGAAGTTAGATATCCTGCTCATGATTAGGAGTTGGCAGCTGTGACCTTCGCATTGAAGATTTGGAGAAATTATCTCTTAAGGGAGAGATTTGAGTTGTATACCGATCATAAGTCTTTACGGTATTTATTCTATCAGAAGGGGTTGAATATGAGATAGCAAAGCTAGCTGGAGTTTTTGATTCCATATGATTTTGGTATTGAATATACACCAGGAAAAAGTAATAAAGTGTCTGATGCTCTTAGCAGGAAACATCAGAATGTGATGTTAGCTATGTTGGCGGAATGGAAGGATATAAAAGCTTTAGTCAGTTGCGATGTGCAGTTAAGATCGACTGCTTGTTCTAGTCAGAGTACCGCTAGGTTGTCTTGTTTAGAAATTTGACTAGTATTGATTGAAAAATTGCTTCTAAACAAAAGGTGGATCTCTTATTAGCCGAAAGGATCAGAAGACTGGTGGTTGAAATAGAGATCGATGATTTAAAGGATTTTAACCTTGACCGGAAAGGATGGCTAACAAAGAAGGGATGGTTGTGTGTTTCGAATGTGGAGGACTTGAGGAAGGAAGTTCTTGGAGAATGTCATCAATCCAAGTTTACGATTCATCCTGGAGGAAGCAAGATGTATTAGGTTATGAAAAGGATCTTCTATTGGGAAGGCATGAAGAGGGATGCTGGCTTGTGGTTAGGCCATGTGCAAACTGTCAACAAGTCAAAGCTGAACATCAGAAACCGAGTGGGCTGGAAATAGGATTCGATATCTATGGGTTTTATAGTTGATTGCCAAGGTGAAATAGAGGTAATGAAAATATATGGGTTACAATGGACAGGTTGACTAAAAGTGCCTATTTCATTCCAGTTAAGTCAACCAGAACGGGACCTGTTTTTAGCTAAGTTGTTTCTGAGGAACATAATTAGACTGCATGGAGTTCATAGTAGTATAGTCAGTGACAGAGATGCTTTGTTCACTTGTGAATTCTTGAAGAGTCTACAAGAAGTGACGGGTACCAAGCTTAATATGAGTACTGCATATCTCCCTCAGACAGATGGGCAGACAAAGAGAGTCAATAAAGTACTCAAGGATCTACTGAGAGCTTGTGTATTAGACTTTAGTGAATCTTGGGAGAATCACCTACATTTGGTTGAGTTTTCATATAATAATAGTTAGCAGACTAGTATAGGAATTGCACCATTTGAATCTTTGTATGGAAGACCATGCAAATCACCAGCATGTTGGTTGGAGATTGGAGACAGATTAGTCTTAGGTCCAGATTTGGTTAGAGAGGCGTTAGAAATGGTTGAGTTATTCCAAGGGAGGATGAAGAAAGCTCAGTCTAGACAAAAGAGTTACTTAGATAAGAGGCGTAAGGACCTAGAATTCTTAGTTGGAGATAGGGTTTTCATTAAAGTATCACCTATGAAAGGTGTAGTACGATTTGAAAAGTCAGGAAAGTTATCCCTAAGATATGTAGGTTCATTCCAGATTATAAAGAGGATTGGAAAGCATGCATACAGAATAGAGTTTTCGAGTAGTTTGGCAGGTGTCCATAATGTATTTCATGTGTCTCATCTTCGCAAGTATGTGCATGATCCAGATACTACTATTCCTCCAACGGGATTGGATGACTTTGTGGTAGAGCCTAATTTGACTTTTGTTAGACAACCGATTGGGTTGTAGCTGGAGATGAGAAAAGACTAAGAAGCAAGACATAAGGTTGGTGGAAGTTCAATGAAGCGACAACAAAAAGGACTATACTTGGGAGATAGAGGACAGGATTAGAGATACTTATCCTGATCTGCTTAGAGGGTATGTCTATATTAGATTTATATAGGTAGAACCATGCTAGTCAGTTAGACTAGCAAGGTTGTTAGGTGTTGTTACAAATGATTGCTATGTTTAGTATTTAGTCCTTAATGAATTTCAAGGACGAAATTCTTTAGGGGAGAAGCCTGTGATACACCTAATTTTCAATAACATTATTCAGAAAATTTAGTTAGATAAATTAAATAGAATAATAATAATAAGGGGATTGAGTATTGAATAAATATAACATAAGCCATGCTTAATAATAAAACTTAATGGTCTTCAATTTGTTTAAAGGAAAATTAGTTCATACATAGGCATATTAGTAAAAATAGCCTCTTTATTTTACATGGTTATACATTTCTCACTATTGTCCATTCACGTTCATTTTTCTCAAATCAAAAATAAAACACAAAAACCCTAAGATAGTCAGCCATTAACAAGGAGGAAGAGAGGAATTTTAATCTAAAGCTAAAGATCAAAAGCTTGGGAAGATTAATCAATAATAAATCTCAAATTCCTTATCATATCTAAGGTGAATAATAATTCATTATCTCTTTTTGATTTTATAATCATATGATTTCGTATTTGGGTATTTATTATGCTTCTATGATATATCGGATGATGATATGCTTAATTTATGAATTGTTTGATTTAAACAATAGTTTTGTACATGAAATCTGTACCGTTTTAGGGGTAAAACTGTGGATAATTTATTTTAGAATGGCCTGGAAAATTTTCATGCTAAGTAAAACATGATTTTGAAGATGGGTTTTAATTTTCAGAATTTTCCAAGCTATGGAAATTTTATTATGATTTTTTGATGACAAACGTGTTGTAATTGGGTTTAAAATTTATCTAAACATTTTAGAAAGAAACTAGGTCCAAATTTATAATATGTTTGATTACATGATGAAATTGAATTCCTTGTTATTTTGGGGGATTTTTCCTAATTGATTTATTAGGGAAAATAAATTATTTTAAAAGAGGGACTTGTCTACAAATTTTACTTTTTTATATGGAATGGTTTAACGTTATAAAGTTTTGATTTCGATCTAATTAATGCGGCAGCTTTTACTTGCAAAGTATTTGAAAAGTATTGTGGCAGCCAATCAAATCTTTACAAATAGGCAAGTTGTTATAAAACAATTACTAAAAGAAGCAACATTTCAGCCTTTAACTCAGAAAAAGGTGTTCCGCCTCAATTAACACCTCTTTCGACTCCAATGATTCCACCCTATCCTAGTCAAATCCTACTTGATTGAAACCATCATAGTCAAAACCAATATACAAGGCATCACCTAGTGGTGCGTTGTGGATTGGAAGGATGGCAGAAGCCTTGGTATCTAAGGATAAGCTTCCAATGGAGTCGAAACCCTACCTTGTTTTCAAAAGTTAAAGCCTTTCCTTATTTAACTTAAAGCTTTCGACATAGTCAAAACATATGCTTTCAAGAGGGTTTTGTAAATTGCTATTGAAGAAGGTTGTTACATTGTGTTAAGATATTAGCTTTCGAAGAGGTACCTTTTTATTTATATAAGGGCTTTCGAAAGGGCTGGTTCCCACGTAGTCGAAACCCAATAGCTATTTTCCTTCCGAATTATCGAAGTCATCAATCCCTTCAAAAGGTTATCTTTGCTTTTACCTAAGTTAAGTTGCTACCTAATTCCTTTCGAAAGGGGCTGAGGGTTTCAAAGGGGATGGGGTTGAAAAGGTGTTCCGACTTTGTTCTTTGAAGTTTTAACTTTTACAAGTCTTTGCTTTCGATTGGATGGTTCCGGCACCATCAACTTTTCCCCAAATTATTTTTAGGTGGGTTCGAAAGAGATACTTTAGTATATAACATTTTGATCCAAATGATGTTTTAAAGAGTAAACCCATTGCTTTCAAAAGGGTACTTTATTTGTTTCGAAGCTACGTTTTAAAGAATGTTTTCTTGATACCATCAAAAGGTATCATTGGTATCGAAAGGTATATACTTAGAGTTTTAAAAAGAGGTATATATGCTTTCGAAGGAGGTCATCCAATGGTTTCGAAAGAGATGTTTTAAAGTTTCAAAACAAATAATACATTCTCATTTTTAAAGTAAAAAACCATGGCATAAATAAAGATTTTGTTAATGTTATTCACATTGTTATTAACTTACAAATGTATTTTGGAAAATGGGCATAATAACCTGTTAGGTTGACCCAGTAGTGAATATAACTAAACAGATGTTGAAATCTTAACTAAAGATATTGAAAGGGGCTAATAGGTTTATAGTGAGCGCATGAAAACTGTATGATATTGGCAAGAGCCAATAGGTTCATAGTCAGCCCATCAAAACTATGATATGATACTAGTAGGGGCCAGTAGGTTTGTAGCGATCGCATGAAAACCAAGTAATTGGACAGATAGTCCATAAACGTTTAATAGGCTAATAGTAACCCTAGAAACTATAATTGAGACAGATAGTCAGAATGAAGGAGGATGCGTAAATCCAGATTTGATTTATTTGTTTTTCATATTATTATAATGTTTTGAATTACTATGTCTTAACCATTGTGGATGCATGAGCACGGTATATGGTTTTATAAATATTTTAGGATACTAGTGAGGGGAAAACCCATTTTGCTAAGCAGCATTGTCTCACTAGATTTCTAAATGGTTTAAGATGGTAAATTATTATTCATATTGGGCTTTATGTCTAACTTGAAGTTTTTGTTTTCACCTTAAACTCTAGGGTACTCAATTAATTTTGAGTAGGTTGAGATTTAAGGTTTCCAGGTGTTATTTTAGACGAATAAAGCTTCTAAGGACGTAGATGAGGCATGTTTTTGATTAGAGTTCTTTTATTTCTGGTGTATGCTTTGTTTGTAAAGGAAAATCATTTTCTTGTCTATCTATATACTCCGATCTACCAAAGGGGCATCTTTATATGTCGCTCTTGGCGTATTTTGTAATAATTATATGTTATCTGAATGTGATATGCTAATTAGGATTATGTAATCAATTTCGAATATTTTGAAATGGAATGTTGAATTTGTTTGTTGTTTATTTTTTATATTCTTGTGTTTCTGTGTATCAACGTATCTAATGTCGCCATATTTGGTCGTCGAGGATTAATAACTATGGATGACTGCAGCATCCATTGCTCTTAGTTTTGGGCCTCTAAGTTGGGGGATTTTGCATCTGATCCAGGTGTTATTTTAATGCTCGGGTTAGGCCAAGACTTTTCAGGTTATAGCGCAAATTGACCTTTTGATGGTTCTGCTGGCAAGGAGATAAACTTTTTCGACTTTTAGTTTATCTCATTTAGGATTCATGTTTGTCTATGAGATGTTTAATTGAGATAGAGATTTGCATTAGTTGCATATTATGTGGGTCTAGTGTCATATTTGATAAACTATCACTTTTGTATACGTATATGATGTTTATTATTCCACTATGATCTGTGACTGTTTTTATATGATATACTATTCTGATTCTGAGAAACAGGTGCGATTATCGTTCTGAACTGAGACTTTACACGTCAAATTTTATTCTAGAGATTAAATAGACCATAATTATAACATGTCTATATTGGTTTAAAGATATATTCACATTCAGTCACCATTATCAAGCCGTATTCTTCATATTATTAGATGATATTATTTATAATGTTCTTTAATAATATGGGTATTGCAATGGGGTCATTATAGTTTGGTATTAGAGCTGAGTTAAAACATTATAGAATACAATATCACAGATCTAGACCTGGTAAGACTTAGAGTCATGTCCCTTGGGTGGGTAATATATGTTATATTGATTATCTATTTAGGGATAGGAATATAAATTGATTATTTGGATAGTCAATTGGGACTTATTTTTGATTTAAAATTTTAATTAGATAAGTCGGATTTTGTGATATTAAACTTTTGAAAAGTAATGTGTTAAAATCCGTTAGAATTTCGAAAGTTAATTTTAGATTATTGGGAAATTAATTTTAAAAAGAGATATATTAGAGTCAAATGATTTAAGTGAACAAATTTCTTTTAGGAGAGAATTTGGGAAATTTGAGTAAATAAATTAAAAATTCAAATTATCTTAAAATTGATTAGAGTTGCGTAGTGGAATTTTACAAATTAAATTGTTCATTGTTGGTGAGTATTTATTTTTGGTTGATTGGCTGTTAGGAATTAGTTGCTTGGGTGTATTTATTTATACTGAATGCTTGGATGCTTATGATAATAAAATAAATATTACTAAGGAAAACTTGTGACTATTTATTGTGTTGACTTGTCCGTAAATTATTTAAGGATTCTGATCGATATGTGGGATACCATGTTACCGATAGAAGTTGCTAGACATCGAAAGAGACATTTTGACATAAGAAGTAATTAATTTGGGAATTTGGAATAAAATAATATTGTAGTCGTCGAATAAATCATGAGAAGTGGAAAGCATGGCGAGACGATGTAGATACTCCTTGTAATCAACTTTGCAGCCAAGTGACGAAATGAATCACTAAATTTCATGGCTTAATATTATTTTATATAATGAGATAATTTAAGGAAACTATTTTAAATTTTGAATTGGTTTATAATAAAATTTAAATAGTAGTTAATTGGAAAGTGTGAAAAGAGAATAATTAAAAATCTACTTTCATTTATGAGTTTGACTTTCGAATTCTTTAATTATGTGTTGTGAATTGATTATAAAGGACAAATTATAAAGGATTAATTATAAAGGTATTAGATTAGAATATTTTCTTTAGTTTCTAAATTCCAAATTAAAATGAACTTGAGTTAAATAGAATAGCCATTTCGAATGAGAATTTCAAGATTACGAGAAGTCATCTTTTACATTTTTCGAAAATTTTGGTTTTAAGTTGATAATTTTAAAAATTTGTTAAATAATAAACCCTTTGGATATTGCAATATAGCAGTAAAGGTTAAAAGATAAATTTTCATTTAAAATGGTTTTCTTTTATTTTAAACTTTGGGTTAGTAAAGTTAAGAATATCTTGGGAATATATATGTGATAAAAAATTTCTAAAGAGAAGTTAATAATAAATAAAAACAACTTTGATGATATACCTTTTGAGGAAAATTTTATCTAGTAGAATTATGTTATAGGTTCTTTTCGTTAAGGAAATTGCGGGGACACAATTTTCTTAAGAGGGGAGTCTGTAACAGCCTAGTTGTTAATTTACTAATTAATTAAATTTAATTATGGATAATTAATTTTTAATTGTGCTTTTTGAAATTTAACTATGAAACCAAATCTAATTTTTGAGAATAGTTGATTTGATTTATTTTAATTAATCTTAAGCTAAAATTGGAAATTTTATAAAATATCTTAATATTAATAGAAATGGGATTATTTTTAACTTATTGCATTGGTTTGGGAATTTTTGGGAAAATCAAAGTATGATAAGTAAAGCATTTTTTAGTGTAAATTGGTATTTTATAAGTGATAAAACAAAACATAAAATTAGTAACCCTTCTCTTAGAAAATATGTAACACCTTACTATTGGATCCATATCTCAACCCTCTTGGCCCATGTTGGTGTTACTAGTGTGCGAGAAATGAGAAGTACATATATTTCTTTTCTCATTTTACTTCAACCAAAAATATGTAACTTCTTCCTCTTCACAATCAAACCCTAGAAACTAAATTAATCCTCAAATCTAAATCGAATCAAAGGGCTTTCGGCTAATTATAGTAGAAATCATAAGAAGGTAATCTCTTCTATCATATAGTGCATCTATTAGAGATTTAGTTTTAGATTTCACTTTGGTTAGTAATTTCATTGTTGGAATTTTTTTTGTTTAAACTAGGTCTAAATGATGAGAGAAGCTAACTTAGGAGAATCTGGGTTTTTCTCATCAAATTCAAGCTTACAAAGTGAGCTTACCTCATACTACTATATCTAAACATAGTGCATGTTATTGTTTGTTGGTTTAGATGAATCTATGATTGATTTGATCTCATTTCTTTTGATGTTTCAACCTCAGTTTCATTTTATGTTTTTTGAAAATTTGGGTAATATATAATTAGTAAATATGCTAATCAAATTGATGTTTTAATGCCTTGAAATCACTTGAAAGGCTAGCTTTAATACCTCCAAATAAACACCGAAACTGAACACCGTCATCAGGGACCAACCGAAGGACGGCCTATAGCTGAAATAACTCTAGGTCACGACCACACCGGTCTATCAGTGGGCTTCACCGGTTGTAACGAAACGACTTTTCGACGCTCGAAAACCGACATCAATACGTCTACTATATCAAATGCCGAGCAATCGAATGCCGGAAAACCGTACCGTTATGGTTAAAGAAGAAGAAAAAGGTAGAAAAAGAGAGAAAAAGATAGAACAGAACAGAAAGAAATAACAGAAAAATATTAGAATCTCACAATCGCAACGGAACAACATATAATAGATAAATGAATAATCTTTAAAAAAAGAACTATATCAGTTATTACATTACATCATCAGAGTATACAACAACAAACAGCGGAAAAGAAATACAACATATACTAGAAATGTACGCCATGCCATCCAGCTTGCCTTCAGCAACTCCTGAATTTCAGAATATCCTGATAACCTGACTCTAGACTGCCCGTGTGGAAATTAGTGGGCACCCAGAGTTTAGAAAGGAAAACAATAAACTCCGAGTCAGTCATGTGACTGGTGTAAGAACTCAAAACTGTTTATTTCTAAAACAAAGTACAGGATAATTTTAAAATAGATTCGCAATGCTTTTTAGAAAATGAGACTACCATAAAGCCTCCTGCACACACACACACAATGCAAACGCAGAATCGAAGGAGATTTCTCCTTATGATAGTCAAAGACGCTTGATACGCGTTAAAAAGAACATTTGATATTATTATTAGTGCATAGTGTAGGAAAAATCATTTCGAAAGTAAAGATATAAATCTTGGCCAGCATAGGCATTCGCACTTATGCCTACTATAGCTACCATGTTCAATAGCAGGTTACCGTCACATTCCATGGCAGGTTATACAACTAAAACCGTACAAGGTTCGTATTGTTTCTTTGGATTTCCAACAAATGGTCAGGCCAAGGAACTTCCCATTGACACATAGGTACACCTTTGGAAAGACGACCCGAGAACCTAATCGGATCTCTGCCAACACAAGGCTGGGTTAGCTTTCAAACTAGGTAACTACTGACACGAATATGTCATTCCCCGATCGTAACCGATCTATCTCCGAGGATCCTCGATTTCCAACAACCACAAAGCAATAAATTTGCAGCAACAACATAGGTTAAGTATCTGGGCTCCATACCATGATACCACCTCAATCCAGAAGGAATGACATACACTAAAGGGGCGCTACCCCCTAATAACATTGCTGCATCCTTCCTGTTTTGACCATTTCCGGGGTGTGAGGTCCGACGTAGTCTCGTCCACAAAGCCACACTTTATCTAAAAGCTGTGCTTTGATCATCAAATGCTCAACAGCATTTCGTATGCCACATTACCAATTTGAGAATGTATCACTAGTAACCATCAACTACATAACCTCTAGGGTGTTAAGCTAAGAGAATAAATTCTCCGCCACCAACGGAAATATATTTGATAGAAACCAGCTTTACATCTCAAATTGTAACGTCAGACACACATCCATCCAAGTCCGTTCCGGGATTGAACGAAACCGAAGGCACTTCCAAAGAAGTCCTTGCAATCCGGATATTCACTAATCACGACCGGACTTCCCATCAAAAAGGATAATAGATTTCTATATCGGAGATCAGCCGATGCAGAAATATTCCGTTTTTACAAATATCCGGTCTTCAACACCGGTCATCAAATGCAATCCATAACGACGTATCACATATTCCGAATGGGTTGTACGACCCCAAGGTCCTTTCCCGGCTAACCCGAATAGTGCGCGCTTATTTTAAAAATAAGCATGGCATTCAAATTCAAGCAAATCACAACAAATACATATATAAAGGTAAATATTGATAGTCGGTTATTTAACTATCAATAGACATGCGCAACATCACTAGATTCCAAATAATTTCCCAAATTATTTATTTTCCAAAAATATCTTTACAAGCTATATAATTTCCACACTTCAACCATTTGAAAACAATTTTCAAATCACTTTTCACCTTTACCACTTTTGAAAACAAATTTCAAACATTTTCCTTACGCGGAAATACTTTCATTTCGACATGGTTCATTTAAACCAATTAAATAAATCCTTACCGATTTACTTTATATTTACTTTCCAAATCCGTAAATTAATTTCCACACTTCAAAAATAAATCAACATTTATTTTTAAACAACTTCCCCTTTCTTTTATAAATTCCATAGTGAATTTACATTTCCAAAATATCTATGAATATACGATTTCCAAATTGATTTCTAATATTCATTTTCAATTTATCTTTAAAACATAGATTCTAAAACGATCATTTCATATTGGGAAAATATTTCCATACTTATTTAATAATAAGTAATTCACAAATCTATTTATTTTCAACATTTGGAAAATATTCGATATACTTAAATCACAGTTAAGTATAGATTTCATTCTTTAAGGAAACATTCTCTTAAACACATTTATTTGGGTCAAAACGAATGTTGTGTAAAACATCGTTACGACAACCCAAAATCACTAGTATAGGGATTCAGAATTAAGATAGATATATAAATCCCAATACTATATAAAACATTTCCTTTCGGAAACCATTTACTATAACAACAGTGTTATAGTCCATCATTTCCTTATTTCTCGAAAACGTCTGTTTCAACAATGAATGTTGAAATCTATGGTTTCGATATTTAACACGTTTTAAAACATCGTTAAAACAATTAACTTCATTTTTAATGTCACTTTCCCAAAACATATCCATTTTACTTAATTAATATATTCACTGTCCAAAATCGTGAATATACTTCACTAACCAAATTTCAACATTTCTACATATTTTATTTCAAGAATTTATCCACTACCCAAAATCGTGGATATAATTCCCTTAATAACCTTCTATATTAAGTTCATCAAATTTGATTGATTTCGGATTTATAAAACAACATTTAAAATTTCCATCCCTATTTATAAAAACTTCTATTTATAAATCTCCTTTAATGAACAATTCAATTTATAACTCAATTTACATACCAAAAGTCCATATTATAAGTTAAGTACTTATAATTCATTTATTTACCAAATCGTTCCTTTAAAACTTCACAAATTTAAAATCTTATTACTTATAAGATTCATTTATATTTTATAACGACTTCAACTTAAAAAATCTCCTTTATTAACAATTTCTATTAATATCCCATTTAAATCCCCAAAATCCAGTTTATAAGTTAATTACTTATAAATCTTTTATTTTACAACATCTATTCATTTTATAATCTTCACAATTTATAAATCTATAATTTTCAATGAAATCCATTTTATACTTCATTTTAACACTTAATAAACTCGTTTTATAATTCCAATATTTTCAATTTATAAATATCAATTTTTAAAAATCTTTTGTATACATCCTTTATAATGATTCAAAATTCCAAATTAAACCATTTTATAAATTAATCACTATTTATTTCAAAAATTTTAATTTGGTTATATTTTACAAAAATCATAATTTTTATAACTTTAAAATTTTAACATTTATTTTATTTAAGATGAATCAATTCAAAATTTTAATAAAATGTATACTTCAAAAATCTCTTTAAAACCCTTTTAAATTCAAAATCGTTATTTTAATATTTTTAAAACTCCAAAAATGGATCTGATGATGCAACACACCAAATAGTCAATCAATAACATCCAAACATCATATATCGATATGATAATCAATCAAATATCACAATATATGAAATAAATTAAATACTGGTGAGGAATCCAGTTGGATCCCTCCAACCTGTTTCCCTGCATTCAAAAATGTTTGCACAATACCAATTATGTTCCAATACGGAATATCGCGGTATATTGGATTTATAAAATATTATCCGCTTTTATACGGCGCAATAAGGTCTCATCCGCTATATAATGCGGGAAATCAACTCCAAGTACATATATAATACCAATTCCAATCAAGGTGGAATTATCGCGGTATATGTTTTTAATAAATAACATCCGCTTACTAACGGCGTATAATGTCTATTTTAACAATCAATAGATAATAATTTATCATTCAATCGTACAATCAAGAAATTTTAAATCTAGCTATTTAAAATTTAAGTCGAAACAATTCGATTGAGTAAGAAGTTCTCATCTTGATTCCAATTTCGGTTTCAGCGTTTTATTTCGAATAAAATTAAACAAGCGTTTAATTTTACCTGAAATTTTCACTAGCTCCAAATGACTCCAATCCAGTTCCATAGCGTAGTGCTCGACGAAACGAAGACAACGCAACTTGTTTCGTAATTTTTCGACCTCGTATAAAAGAGTTATGATATTTTGAAGTTAATACAAATTTTAAATACAATAATTTACACTTTATTTTTTTAATTAAAACCCTAATCTACATCATCACCGTCCATCTCAGCAAAGCAAATCCTGGCAGCCATCCCTTCTTCTCCTTCTATCGTGAAAACATGCACCCCCTCTACACATAGCCGCCCATACATCTCGAATTAAAGCGACCACCTCCATCATCTTGAAGACGATCAGACACCGCCAACATGCTCGCTTGCTCGAGCTCTATCCACGGCCAAGGCAGCACAAAGCTCGGCCCCTATTTCCTCCTCGAATTTCGTGTGCAGCCCTAGGTGAACGCGAGCAGATTCTGGCCACCACAACGACTCAAACACGATCTCCACCGTTGGATATGTCGTACTTATAGAGCTCTACACTTTTCTAGTTGGAGGTTTCTTGTAATTGTTGATAGATTTAAAAATAATTGAGGGAGAAGGAGGTTGGATTTCGGCCATTCATCTTTGAAGTGGCGGCTGGCTTCAGAAAATTAGGGTTTCTCAAAATAATGAAGAGGATGGGTTGCTTTATAGAAATTTCAACGAAAACACTATTCATCCCGGTTTTCCGAACTCCAAATCTCGCGCGGTGACCGACGTTTTCTAGGGTTTACCTCGCGTTCCGGACACAATAGAACATGTTTCGGAAGCTTATTCGATCATCTGTGCGAGATATGGCAATAAACGATCGATTTTAAATTAATTCGGCTAATCAAATTTCTGTGCGTTTTAGCTCGCCCCGGGCAAACGGTAAATCCGATTGACACGAAATTTGAAACCTTACAATAATATCACAATATGGATCCAATGAAACTAGTTTCGTCGAAATCCGAGACTGTTTGAAAAATGACTATTTTTCAGTCGATAATTAAATATTAAAATATTCAATTTTCACAAATTAACTTTAAATTCAATTTTAAAAGTTCTATAACATCATTATAACTTCAATATGATCAAATAAAATTTTACAAATCATTTTCAATTACATTAAACCCGATTTTCAAATATTTCTGTAATTTCCAATATTAAATTATCAATTTAATCACCTAGTTAAATCCATATATTCGAAAAATAAATTTTTCGACTTAAAAATTTCACTTATTAATGTTTAAAATTAATTAAATATTAAATTTTAAATTATCAGAAATTCTAGGTCGTTACAAACTTCCCTCTTAAAAGAATTTCGTCCTCGAAATTACCAAGTAAGAAAAATTCACAAAATCCATTAACCTTCCAAAACAAACCGTTCAAATTAGATTTGCAAATCTCTTAAGTGTTTAACTCTTCCAAATTTCAATAGTTAAACTTCTTACAACAACTTTACTAAGTTTTCAAAATTTTCCAATTTTCTCAAAAATATTCTAACGCCTTAAATTTTCGAAAAATTTCGCCATAACTTCCTTTGCGCGACTCGATCCAAAAAAAATGACAGTATATATATACACCACAAATATACATCTCATCAAGTGATGAGGCATCCCGTAGGGAAAAAAGTGTAAAAGTACGATATTTAATCCGAGATATGTACCTTATTTATTATTAGCGAGCGTATACGGCTAATATAGCGCAAAAGCGAGCTCCAAATGCGAAGCAAACACCATCCGCACCTACTAAACACTCAACCAAACAAATGAGAACATGTATATATGAAAATAACATCAATATACATCATATAGCAACATAGCAACTACATGTGCCAACATAGCAAATGCAACAAAAGCAACAAATGCAACCATCAAACAACTATCATCCAACAAATTCATAACCAAATCAATATACATTCATTTCTCATTAATATTCAATGATTTTGGTTTTCAATTTAAATCATGATTCATTAACGTTGGATTTTATCAACATTCATTCATATTCAAATTAAATTAGTTTACATTCACTAATTTACATTAGTTCGCTTTTAATCCAAATCAAATTCAATTACTTTACTTTCAATTTGAATTCAATTACATAGCTTTTAATTTCGCTAATTCAACTTCTTTAACACTTGATGAATTATACTCAATCAATTAACAATCAAATAATAACCAATGTATATTCAACATAACCAAACTATTCATTTTACATTCAATTTGGTTCAACACGTTTAATTTCCAATTGGTTTGATATTCTATTGATTTTCATTCAATCTTCCAATTTGTTCAATTAGCTTCTAATGAATTAACACTTATATTCATTATTCCATCTCAATTTATTTACATTAGATTGATTAACATTCAATCCATTCATTAATTTAATTGCTACTTCATTTTTACAAATAAAGTTGAATTTTATTTATATAGCTCAAGTTCACATCCATTACTTTATTATTTTACTTCGATACCAAAATCCACCTTATTCAATATTACTTAATTTATATTTTCATTCCAAATTTTCACTTACAAGTCCAATTCAGATTTCCAATTCTATTTAACTTTTACCAAAGTCAAATTCCTTCACCTAATCAAAATCACATTTTATTTTGCTTAACAAAATTTGTCTAACCATTTTAACAATTTGTTTCACTTCTATCTTCACATTCCATAAGTTATACAACTTATATTCACTTCCAAACCTGATTTAATTTATTTAACTTCCTTTAGTTAAATTTCACATCACACATCTCATATTATAAGTTCAAAACTCATTTCACTTATATTTATCAACTTTAACTTGGATTTTTAGTTTCAAATTTGTTTATCGCAACGAACTTCAATTTTTCTATTTACTATGGTAGAAAATTAATCACATAGAAACTCGAAAATGGTACTAATGATGCTGCAGTCATCACCCTTATTATTTCCCAGTAACAATAGTGAAATCAGTGCTAAATATTCTTTCAAAATTTCTTTTCATTATTTATAAATCACATTCATAAATCCTTTTTTACTTATATAATTTCACTTCTTATATATAAGATCATTTTACAATTATAAATCATTTTAATTATAATTCCATAATTATAATTAATCGCTTATACAATTTATTTTTTTAAAATTGGTGTTTTATTTAACTTATTCAACAACTTCGATTCACTTATATATTTATATTTTCAAAAATCAATTATATACTTTAATAATTATGAAAAATTATTCCTTTATATACAAAATATATTCGAGGTAAAATTATTTCATTTACCCAATTTAAAACAATACTGTGTCGAATTGTTCTATTCAAGTGTTTAGAAACCCCTTCGATACAGTTGCGCAGACTGTACCGACGAAGGTTCATATGCCACTCAACAAACCAATCATCACAATATAAAACCATTTAATATTCACTACAAATACGCTCTCATATCTATTATTACACTCAACTCATTCTAGAGTACTACTGACTCCATCTCTAATGAGTAACACCCAACAGAGCAGGGTTGTCGCTTAACCATATGCTCTGATACCAAATGTAACGAAACGACTTTTCGACGCTCGAAAACCGACATCAATACGTCCACTGTATCAACTGCCGAGCAATCGAATGCGGGAAAACCGTACCGTTATGGTTAAAGAAGAAGAAAAAGGTAGAAGAAGAGAGAAAAAGATAGAACAAAACAGAAAGAAATAACAGAACAATATCAGAATCTCACAATCACAGCGGAACAACATATAATAAATAAATGAATAATCTTTAAACAAAGAACTATATCAGTTATTACATTACATCATCAGAGTATACAATAACAAACAGCGGAAAAGAAATACAACATATACTAGTAATATACGCCATGCCATCCAGCTTGCCTTCAGCAACTCCTGAATTCCAGAAAATCCTGATAACCTAACTCTAGACTGCCCGTGTGGAAATTGGTGGGCACCCAGAGTTTAGGAAGGAAAACAATAAACTCCGAGTCAGTCATGTGGCTGGTGTGAGAACTCAAAACTGTTTATTTTTAAAACAAAGTACAGGATAATTTTAAAATAGATTTGCAATCCTTTTTAGAAAATGAGACTACCATAAGGCCTCCCGCACATACACACAATGCAAACACAGAATCGGAGGAGATTTCTCCTTATGATAGTCAAAGATGCTTGATACGCATTAAAAAGAACATTTGATATTATTATTAGTGCATAGTGTAGGAAAAATCATTTCGAAAGTAAAGATATAAATCTTAGCCAGCATAGACATTTCGCAATTATGCCTACTATAGCTACCATGTTCAATAGCAGGTTACCACCACATTCCATGGTAGGTTATACAACTAAAACCGTACAAGGTTCGTATTGTTTCTTTGGATTTCCAACAAATGGTCAGGCCAAGGAACTTTACATTGCCACATGGGTACGCCTCTGGAAAGATGACCCGAGAACCTAACCGGATCTCTGCCAACACAAGGCCGGGTTACCTTTCAAACTAGGTAACTACTGACACAATATGTCATTCCCCGATCGTAACCGATCTATATCCGAGGATCCTCGATTTCCAACAACCACAAAGCAATAAATTTGCAGCAACAACATAGGTTAAGTATCTGGGCTCCATACCATGATACCCCCTAATAACCTTGCTGCATCCTTCCTGTTTTGACCATTTCCGGGGTGTGAGGTCCGACAAAGTCTCGTCCACAAAGCCACGCTTTATATAAAAGCTGTGCTTTGATCATCAAATGCTCAACAGCACTTCATATGCCACATTACCAATTTGGGAACGTATCACGAGTAACCATCAACTACATAACCTCTGGGGTGTTAAGCTAAGAGAATAAATTCTCCACCACCAACGGAAATATATTTGATAGAAACCAGCTTTACATCTCAAATTGTAACGTCAGACACACATCCATCCAAGTCCATTCCGAGATCGAACGGAACTGAAGGCACTTCCAAGGAAGTCCTTGCAATCCGGATATTCACTAATCACGACCGGACTTCCCGTCACAAAGGGTAATAAATTTCTATATCGGAGATTAGCCGATGCAGAAATATTCGACGGTAATCCTTCCGTTTTCACAAATATTCGGTCTTCAACACCGGTCATCAAATGCAATCCATAACGACGTATCACATATTCAGAATGGGTTGTACGACCCCAAGGTCCTTTCCCGGCTAACCCGAATAGTGCGCGCTTATTTTAAAAATAAGCATGGCATTCAAATTCAAGCAAATCACAACAAATACATATATAAAGGTAAATATTGATAGTCGGTTATTTAACTATCAATAGACATGCGCAACATCACTAGATTCCAAATAATTTCCCAAATTATTTATTTTCCAAAAATATCTTTACAAGCTATATAATTTCCACACTTCAACCATTTGAAAACAATTTTCAAATCACTTTTCACCTTTACCACTTTTGAAAACAAATTTCAAACATTTTCCTTACGCGGAAATACTTTCATTTCGACATGGTTCATTTAAACCAATTAAATAAATCCTTACCGATTTACTTTATATTTACTTTCCAAATCCGTAAATTAATTTCCACACTTCAAAAATAAATCAACGTTTATTTTTAAACAACTTCCCCTTTCTTTTATAAATTCCATAATGAATTTACATTTCGAAAATATCTATGAATATACGATTTCCAAATCAATTTCTAATATTCATTTTCGATTTATCTTCAAAATATAGATTCTAAAACGTTCATTTCATATTGGGAAAATATTTCCATACTTATTTAATAGTAAGTAATTCACAAATCTATTTATTTTCAACATTTGGAAAATACTCGATATACTTAAATCACAGTTAAGTATAGATTTCATTCTTTAAGGAAACATTCTCTTAAACACATTTATTTGGGTCAAAACGAATGTTGCGTAAAACATCGTTACGACAACCCAAAATCACTAGTATAGGGATTCGGAATTAAGACAGATATATAAATCCCAATACTACATAAAACATTTCCTTTCAGAAACCATTTACTATAACAACAGTGTTATAGTCCATCATTTCCTTATTTCTCGAAAACGTCTATTTCAACAATGAATGTTGAAATCTACGGTTTCGATATTTAACACATTTTAAAGCATCGTTAAAACAATTAACTTCATTTTTAATGTCACTTTCCCAAAACATATCCGTTTTACTTAATTAATATATTCACTGTCCAAAATCGTGAATATACTTCACTAACCAAATTTCAACATTTCTACATATTTTATTTCAAGAATTTATCCACTACCCAAAATCGTGGATATAATTCCCTTAATAACCTTCTATATTAAGTTCATCAAATTTGATTGATTTCGGATTTATAAAACAACATTTAAAATTTCCATCCCTATTTATAAAAACTTCGATTTATAAATCTCCTTTAGTGACCAATTCAATTTATAACTCAATTCACATACCAAAAGTCCATATTATAAGTTAAGTACTTATAATTCATTTATTTACCAAATCGTTCCTTTAAAACTTCACAAATTTTAAATCTTATTACTTATAAGATTTATTTATATTTTATAACAACTTCAACTTAAAAAATCTCCTTTATTAAAATTTCTATTAATATCCCATTTAAATGCCCAAAATCCAGTTTATAAGTTAATTACTTATAAATCTTTTATTTTACAACATCGATTCATTTTATAATCTTCACAATTTATAAATCTATAATTTTCAATGAAATCCATTTTATACTTCATTTTAACACTTAATGAACTCGTTTTATAATTCCAATATTTTTAATTTCTAAATATCAATTTTGAAAAATCTTTTATATACATCCTTTATAATGATTCAAAATTCCAAATTAAACCATTTTATAAATTAATCACTATTTATTTCAGAAATTTTAATTTGGTTATATTTTACAAAAAATCATAATTTTTATAACTTTAAAATTTTAATGTTTATTTTATTTAAGATGAATCAATTCAAAATTTTAATAGAATGTATACTTCAAAAATCTCTTTAAAACCCTTTTAAATTCAAAATCGTTATTTTAATATTTTTAAAACTCCAAAAATGGATCCGATGATACAACACACCAAATAGTCAATCAATGACATCCAAACATCATATATCGATATGATAATCAATCAAATATCACAATATCTGAAATAAATTAAATACTGGTGAGGAATCCAGTTGGATCCCTCCAACCTGTTTCCCTGCATCCAAAAATGTTAGCACAATACCAATTCCGTTCCAATACGGAATATCGCGGTATATAGGATTTATAAAATATTATCCGCTGTTATACGGCGCAATAAGGTTTCATCCGCTATATAATGCGCGAAATCAACTCCAAGTACATATATAATACCAATTCCAATCAAGGTGGAATTATCGCGGTATATGTTTTTAATAAATAACATCCGCTTACTAACGGCGTATAATGTCTATTTTAACAATCAATAGATAATAATTTATCATTCAATCGTACAATCAAGCAATTTTAAATCTAACTATTTAAAATTTAAATCGAAACAATTCGATTGAGTGAGAGGTTCTCTCCTTGATTCCAATTTTGGTTTCAGCATTTTATTTCGAATAAAATTAAACAAGCATTTAATTTTACCCAAAATTTTCACTAGCTCCAAATGACTCCAATCCAGTTCCATAGCGTAGTGCTCGACGAAACGAAGACAACGCAACTTGTTTCGTAATTTTTCGACCTCGTATGAAAGAGTTATGGTATTTTGAAGTTAATACAAATTTTAAATACAATAATTCACACTTTATTTTTAATTAAAACCCTAATCTACATCATCACCGTCCATCTCAGCAAAGAAAATCCTGGCCGGCCATCCCTTCTTCTCCTTCTATCGTGAAAACACGCACACCCTCTACCCATAGCCGCCCATACATCTCGAATTAAAGCAACCACCTCCATCATCTTGAAGACGATCAGACACCGCCAACATGATCGCCTGCTCGAGCTCTATCCACGGCCAAGGAAGCACCATGCTCGGCCCCCATTTCCTCCTCGAATTTCGTGCGCAACCTTAGGTGAACGCGAGCAGATTCTGGCCACCACAACGACTCAAACACGATCTCCACCGTTGGATATGTCGTACTCATCGAGCTCTACACTTTTCTAGTTGGAGGTTTCTTGTAATTGTTGATAGATTTGAAGATAATTGAGGGAGAAGGAGGTTAGATTTCGGCCATTCATCTTTGAAGTGGCGGCTGGTTTCAGAAAATTAGGGTTTCTCAAAATAATGAAGAGGATGGGTTGCTTTTATAGAAATTTCAACGAAAACACTATTCATCCCGATTTTCCGAACTTCAAATCTCGCGCGGTGACCAGCGTTTCTAGGGTTTACCCCGCGTTCCGGACACAATGGAACATGTTTCGAAAGCTAATTCGATCATCTGTGTGAGATATGGCAGTAAACGATCGATTCTAAATTAATTCGGTTAATCAAATTTCTGTGCGTTTTAGCTCGCCTCGGACAAACGGTAAATCCGATTGACACGAAATTTGAAACCTTACAATAATATCACATTATGGATCCGATGAAACTGGTTTCGTCGAAATCCGAGACTGTTTTAAAATGACTATTTTTCAGTCGATAATTAAATATTAAAATATTCAATTTTCACAAGTTAACTTTAAATTCAATTTTAAAAGTTCTATAACATCATTATAACTTCAATATGATTAAATAAAATTTTACAAATCATTTTCAATCACATTAAACCCGATTTTCAAATATTTCTGTAATTTCTAATATTAAATTATCAATTTAATCACCCAGTTAAATCGAGATATTCGAAAAAAAAATTATTCGACTTAAAAGTTTCACTTATTAATATTTAAAATTAATTAAATTTTAAATTTTAAATTATCAAAAATTCTAGGTCGTTACACCGGTGCACCGATAGCATGAACGCTTGGGGCTATTTCAGCTCTAGGAGACATCCTCTGACCCGTAGTTACTCGCTTGTCCATCGCCTTGTTTGTTATTGTTGTTTCTTATGATCCGTGTGTTCATTTGTGAACCTTCTAGAGTTCATTTCCAATAATTTCTAAATTATATATTATATTCAGAAATAATATAAAGTTAGAACCCTATGGAATTAATTCATGGCTATAATATTGTGATGACCTAGTATTTGTTATAATGAATTCTCTTGTATTCTTTGGACTTTGAATCACTTTGATTCAAAGGTTTGGAATTTTATAAACTTATATCTATTTAATTTCTAAATAAGAATATACATAATTTTGTATAAATAATTTTTCAAAAGAGAGTTTATTAAGTTTACAAATGTCAACTTGATTCTAAATTAATCTTGTTTCTTTTTATAAGTGACTTTTAAAAATAGTTGTATAAATAGTATTGGTATTAAAATTGTTATGGGTTTTGGAAATATGGTTTTAGAAATATAATACTAATTTATTTCTAAATAAAATGGTTACATATATACGTATCAAATTTTGTTTGAAAGAGCAATAAATAAAGTTTTATAAATAGATGGTTATTTATATATAAATATGGCCTTTGGAATATGGTTTACGAATAATATAATCTTTGTGGAATTGGAGACAACTGCATCTGTATGTATATTGAGAACAAATGAAATATATGGTTTAATTTACCTTATGATAAATAAAATATTTGGAAATTACTTCCTACATGGAAAATATAATATTGGATTTCTTAATTATAAACTCTTATAAGAAAAATGTTTTGGGAACCTTAGTTCTATAGTGTGGGGAGTACTAATAATCGACTTATGTTACCAATTAGATTAAATAATTTCGAACAATGCTTCAATGAATATAGTATAACTCATGAAATTGAATGTTTGAGTGGAACTTTGTGGCGACCCTGACTCGACCTTCGAAAATCGGCACCGAATACGACACGTGTATTCCAATGCCGCAGATCCAAACGTCGAATCTGGTTCACCAGAGCTTATAACATAATTAACTAATAACAACACAGCGGAAGAAAAAGAATGAATATCATTGATATACAACATTCAATACAACAATGATACAAGATGAATAAATATCAGAGATACAAGATAATAATGCTACAGCGGAATAACAAATGAACTAGCAGTGGAAAACAAAAAAACTCCAAAACAGCAACAGCAACTCTAACTCCAAAGCACCAATCCAAAAATAGCTCGAACCACCATCAAGTTGCACCAAGATAAGCAAGTCTCGCCGATGAATCCAAAGACTACAATATCCAAGATCTCCAAAGAATACGGAAGAGAAAACTGAAAGCTACCGAATCGATATCTACTATCTACTATCTGAAAAACCCAACTCTAGATTGCCCGTGTGGAAAATAGTGGGCACCCAGAGTTTAGGAAAGGAACAATAAACTCCGGGTCAGTCGTGGGACTGGTATGAGCAAACGAAAACAGTTATATCTTTAAAACAACAAAAGAAATTTTAAGTGGAAAACCGCAATGCTTTTTGAAAAATGAAACTACCATAAGACCTCCCGCCACCACACACAATGCAAACGCAGAATTGGAGGAGATTTCTCCTTATGATAGTCAAATATGCTTGATAGCGAAATCCATTTTATATTATTATTGGTGCATAGTGCAGAAAACCTTTCTAAAGTATAATATTAATCTTAGCCAGCATAGGTACCATTATATTATGCCTCCTATAGCTACCATTTTAAATGGCAGGTTCTACAACTAAAACCGTACATGGCTCATATTGTTTTGTTTGGATACCAACAAATGGTCAGGCTAAGGAACTTCCTAGGTTACATGGGTGAGCCTCTGGAGGGACGTCCCGAGAAGCTAACCGGATCTCTTCCAACACAAGGTCGGGTTACGTCTGTAACTAGGTAACTACTACACGAGTATGCCATCCCCGGTCGTAACCAACCTTTATCCTGGGATTCACCAACTACCACAAAGTAATAAATTTGCAGCAACCACATAGATTAAGTATCTGGGCTCCATACCATGATACCACCTCTATCCAGAAGGAAATGAACATACCCTCAGGGGGCGCTACCCCTAAATAACCTTGCCACATTCTTCCTGTTTCGACTATTCCGGGCTGAGAAGTTCGACGAAGTCTCGTCCACAAAGCTATGCTTTTCACAAAAGCCATGCATTGATCAACAAATGATCAGCAACACTTCATATGCCACATTACCAAATTGGGAATGTATCACTGGTAACCATCAACTACATAACCTCTGAGCTCGTACGTCTCAGAGAAGGGTGTTAAGCTAAGAGAATAAATCTCTGCCACCAAACAGAAATGTATTTGATAGAAACTGGTTTTACATCTCAAGGTGTAATGTCAGACACACAATCCATACAAGTCTGTTTCGGGTTCAAACAGAACCGAAGGCACTTCCAAAGAAGTCCTTGCAAATCCGGATAATTTCTAATCACGTCCGGACTTCCCATCACAATGGGTGCTTGAATCCCTATATCGGGGATCAGCCGGTGCAGAGACATTCGACAAGAAACCCTTCCGTTTTCGAAAGTATTCGGTCTTCACCGCCGGTCTTCAAATGCTATCCATATACGTCGTATCACTATTCGGAATGGGTTATATGACACAAAGGTCCTTTCCCGGCTAAACCGAATAGTGAGCGCAATATTTAGAAACATATGGATATGGGATCTCAGTTAAGTCACAACTTATTACCCAAAACTTTTCATTCAAATGGTTAAACAAATTACCATTTACAAATATTTTAAACAAAAAGATTCAATTCTATTTCAAACATGAAATCTTTTCATCATAATTGGGAAATTCTTTCCTTATATAAAAGCTATTATTATTCGAAAACCACTTGTTCCGTTTCGGAAAACTCGGTTATATTTGCACGAGTTAAGGCCTTTAAATATGAACTTGGGTTAAATTCAAATTCTCAAAGTAATACTTTTAAAATGGTTTAAAATCCAACACATTTATAACTTTGTATAACATTTTTACGTCATAAATACCAGATATAGAATTCAATATCAGATATTGAATTCAATTTAAATCAAAATTTTCAATTTTCAAATCTTTATTAAGTTATTCAAAATAACTTTTAATTTTTTTTAAAACACTGTTTCAAAAGTTTCTCACTTTAAACCCAATTCATTTTCAAAACCAAAAATTCAAATTCAAAACTATATTTTTTAAAATCCGTGACTTAACCGATTTCCACGTGCAATCCATATTTGTGTGTGTGTAGTATAGTCTAGGGGCTTTACACAATAGTGCACAACATCAATCATTACAGATACAAACACAAAAATATTGATAAGCAGTATAATCTACAACGCTTATCCTTATTCACAGATAAAGTACATTTATCAATTACAATTATTCATCATTTACGATTCGATGTGGGTTTCGGATAACCAACTGGAATCTGACTCCCTGTCGCATCGAAGTCCAAATGTCGTTTAACGGGTCAACAGTATATTCATCACAAATATAACAGCTCAGTACGAAGCATTACATAGCATCACATCACATATCAAATATATCAATCCATCTCATAGCATTTAATAGAAATCAAACATCTACAACTAAGATGAATAAATTGTGGGGTTTTAAATTATTATCTACATAATTACTTTCATTAGTAATTTTAAACCAATGATTAATTATTATTAACTACGATTGATTATATTTCAATCACCTGCATAATCTATCATTCTTTTAATTAGTTATCTTAATTAATTAACCCTAAATTGTAATTAATTGGATCTTAATTACTTTTATTAATTAAACCTTTACTAATTACTTTAATTAATAAACCCCTAATTATTAATTAATCTTCTTTAATACAAAGTAATTTATCCTTAATTACTTTCATAATCAATTAATATACCTTTAATTAACTGATTAATTTATCCATCAGTTATCGATTAATAAGCTTAATTATAAATCAATATCTCTTAATACAAATTAATTAATCCATAATTACTTTTATAACTAATTAATTAACCTTTAATTAACTAATTAATTATCTCTTAATCAATTACAATGACTAATTAATCACTCCTTGATAAATAATGATTTCTTAATAACTTTAAGTTAATTAACCTTTAATTATCTATTCTTGATTTAATTACCTTAATTAATCAACCACATTTCTTAATTTTTCTTTATAGTAATTAACTCTTAATATTGATAAATCAGTCTTTAATTATCTTCCCTTAATTACTTTGACTAAGTAATTATTATTTCTTATTAATGATCAAATTATCATCAAAATTATTTAAAAACAATTTACTTTAAACTTTTCTTCCAAATTCCATTTTAAATTTTAGATTTTAAAAATGAATACAAACTGACTTTAAAGAAAGCTTAAAGACAATTCAAAAATGTTTAATGCACATGTTAAAGAAATATTCATTTTATAAAGAAGTTTAAAAGAAATTTAAAACCAAATTTATGTTTAAATTCAAACCATAATTAAAAATACACTTTAATATTCCATTTAATTAAAACATTTTAAATTTGAAAACTTCTTTTTATTTCAAAATTGAAATGCATATTAAATTTTGATTCCAGATAAATCTTTAGATTTTAAAACCTATTTTCAATTTAAAACTTCATTTTTAAAATACAACTCCTTAACCCCTTTTTAAAGTAGTTAAATCAATTTAAATTTAAAAATTTAACCTTATTTGAGAACTGAGATTTTAAACTTAACTCCAGCTTGAAAAGTCTAGATTTAAAACTTATCTTAAACTTTATTTTTTTATATTTTAAACTCAGCTTTAAAATTTGATTTTAAAATTTAAAAACTGATCATCAGGTTTCTATCAAAACCTATTATAGTTAATTAACCCGAGGCACAACCTTTTTACTTCGAGTCCAAACCCCACCTCCCCGAGACATCTACCAATAACTTCGAGTCAAAACGATATTTACTCGAGTGTCCCCCTCTGCTTTCAAAACCCAAACATCACCAGTACAATCTCTTCACCGTGCATATGTACGGTGGCTCCGGCCACCACTGATCATCAGCGATGATCGCTACACACCAAAAAGTGACCCAGCAACCCACCACGATCATCCAATCTTGTCCATCACTCAGAAAACAAAATCGAGCACCAATTCCCAAACCCGGAACAAACTTATCATCAACAACCCCAAAACCTAGAAATCCTTCGCCGTTCATCCTCCGATCACCAGAAGAACTACATTTCCGGCCCTGACCTCGTCAACTCCCAAGCTACCATTACCCAAATTCTTATGCAATTCGATCAATCAGGGGAAGAGAACAAATCAAAATACTTAACCTAGTAAAAACTTGGGTTACAGACCCAAATCCACTTCGCTCTCCTCCAAAATGATTTGATAAATTTTCTTAGAATTTTTCCCCTAATCTACGATCATTCAACTATCTCCAGTGATGATCGGATCCACCATGGCCACTTAGTTCACCAGAAAACCCCCAACTTCTATTTTCTGGTCAAACCAGAAATGTACAACCATCTCATTATTAAATTTTATAAATTCAGTTCTAAAAAAATCATGGTTTGGTTCAAGGATTCAATCTATATTCTTGAATTTATGAATTGAGATGTTTGAATTTTTTTCACTTTATACAATTTTTTTTTTGCTCTGTTGTTTTATTCCCATGGCTATTACTAATTTTTTTAACTTATATAACTTTTTAAAACCTACTTTATGATCAAATAAACAAGTTTTTTTGTTTGACACTTAAATCATAATAGTGTTTAGATCCAGAGGTAATGATTTTAACAAGATAACACTGATACATGCATTCACCTATACATTCACATATTTTGATCACATGCAAACATAGATAGATATGGATTCAAAGTTTGCTCAGCAACATTTCAATGTATCAACCAAAATTAGGCTTTAAAGAAACAGTTTGCTCACCTGTTTAAAATGCAGAGAGCCTGCAAATGACTTTGAAAACTGATCTTTGTTTTTGAGTTGCTCCGCCTTTTGATCTTTTGCATTGAATCTGTATTGTCTTAAATTTCCTAAAGCTTAAATCCTGATTTTGATCTGTTCTTTACTTTAATAAACTTGACGTTGCAGACTCTCTTCTATCTTTGCTTTGTTTGATTGCTTCTTGTTGCTTCAGATTTCAGGTTGAAGTTTTGAACCTGCTAAGACGATCCTTTCTCTTGTCTGTTTTTTTGTCTTTCATTAATTTTTTCCAGATTTGTTTCTTGAATCCATCCCAAAGAGTCAAATGCAGACATCATTTCCAGATTTTAAACTCGCATGCTTTTGCTTTGATAAATTCTCAGATTGAAGATAATGTTGCAAGCTTAACTTTTGATCTAGTTTTGATAAAATTTGTTTTTTTATCTGAGTTTTGTCTATGTTTTGATCTGAGAATTTTACCTTGAATTTGGAACATCCACAAAAAAAATGTCTTCAAGTTTTCAAATGTTTGCAAGAAAATGGCCTGATTTCTTTTTCTTTTGTACTTTATTCACATTTTAATTTAAGAGAAAATAAATTTAAAATGCCACGTGTTCATTATGTTTACATTTGTTAGTTTCCTATATTTGTCTTTCAACACTTGTTACCATATAGTTATTTTTATGTTTTTAACCTTGCTTAAAAACTAATTTACAACTTTGTTAACATTTTATGTTGAAAGAAACATATTTTTGCCACTTGTTGTTTTGTATTAACACTTGTTAGTTTACCATTTTCTTTAATTTACACTTGTTGATTGTTTAAGTTAATATTTTTACAAATGTCATTTGTTACTTAAATTATGTTTAAGTCTTTTAGTTTAAAATTTTAGTTTAAACCTTATTTTATTTAAATTTATGAAACATATTTATCTATTTTTTTTCTTTACATTCATATATTCTTATATATATATATATATATACAAATCTAATTTTACATCTTAAATTCAAATTCAAAATTTGATATAAAATCAATTTATACTCATAAATGAATAAATAATCAAATACCTTTTTGTGAATATATTATTATATTCCATTTATCATCTATTTCTTTTAAAGTTCAAATTAAATTCTTATTTATAACAAATGATTTGAAAAATTATTCATTACAAATAAATTTTTATATGTTAGTTAATATAATTTTTATTGAATTCAAATTTAAATCTCAAATTATAATCTATTTATAAAATATTCACTTTTGAATTCCAAATCGTTAATCTTTATTTATTTTAAACATAAAAACATTTTTTCTTATTAATGAATCATGTTATCAATCTTTATATATATATATATATATATATATATATATATATATATATTCAAATCTCTAAATAAATTCACAATTAAATTTGTAATTAAAATATTATTCAAAATATTTATTTCAGAATTCCCAATTAAAAATTCTATTTAAAAGTCATATTTATATTCATTTATATTAATAAAAAAATAAACATCTATTTATTTAGAAAACCCCAATTTATTCATCACTTAACCAAATTTTAAAATTAATTACCAATAATTTCATAATTAAATTCCAAAAATTAAATTAACTACCAATTTAAATATTTATTAAATTTTTGGAAAACACCAGTTTAAATCATAATTAAATTCCAAAAATTAAATTTATCCCCAATTTCAATTTGATTTAAAAACGGGAATGTTACAAACTTACTAGCCCATTAGTGAATACTTGAATTTTACTGGAAAGTATGTGATGCCTTGGTTAAGTTCTTATTTTTGCAATTAGGAAGTATTTAACAATTCAGAGTTGTATTCTCTTTGGTGTTTGGTGGGATTGATAGATCCTTGAGAGAATATAGTTTAGGTTTATTATGGTATCTGTAATGAGTGAGATTTACTAGATTTTAGTAAATACTTGAATACCATAATGTATGGGACATTTTTATTAAGTGGAAATGATTACAAAAGGTGATAGTATTTAGCACATTGGAGTATATTTCATTTTGGTGTTTGGTGGGACAGATAGATCCTTAAGAGATATACTAATGGATTTCTTTGTGATTATAAATTTATAAAGATGAATAATCTATAGCCTTTGATTCAAGGTTGCTATGATCGTCTTGATCGGTATGGACTATCCTTAGGATCATTTGTGATTCTATATTCTCGGTATGAGTACTATCATTTGTATTGGATCGATATGAGTGATACCTTTATTTGCTTGTTTTCCATGATCTGAGTACAATCATTGCGATTGATATGGACGATCATTAAGATTAGTACTATTACACTGGGAAACTCATGTATAGAGTAGAGTTACCGAATAGTTTGGCAGGAGCCCATAATGTTTTTCATATTTCTCGTCTAAGAAAGTGTATTCGAGATCTAGAAACTACTATTACCGCGACTATGTTAGATGATCTAGTAATGGAACCGGATATGACTATAGTTAGAAAACTAGTTCATATAGTTGCGAGGGATGTGAAAAGACTAAGGAACAAGATAGTCACATTACTCAAAGTCTAGTCGAGTGAAGATAAGAGAGGCTGTACTTGGGAAACTAAGAGCAGAATTAGAGATACTTATCCTAACTTGTTTCATGGTATGTTTTACCTTTATGTTTGATTTTTGAGTACCTTATCGTAATTTCGAGAATAAAATTCTTTAAGGATGGGAGTCTATAATGACCTTAATTTTGACTAACATTACTTAAAACAGTTCATTAGATAAATTAAATGAAATAATGTAGATGGTTAAGGGATTGAGATTTGTAAATTAATAAAGAAGCCATGTCTTAATGAATATATAAGAAAAAGAGAATTAAAGATAAGTAAGTAGGACAAATATGATAAGGGAAAAATAGGAATAGACTTTGTTATTATACCCTAAACCCTTCTATCATTCACTTCTCATTCATCTCAACATTCATAATCAAAACTAAAACCCCAAGTGCTTGGTCGACCACCATTAAGAAGAATCAAAGGAATATAAGCTAGGAATCAAGTAGAAAGCTTGATAAAATAGATCAAAGAGCAAATCTCAACCTTCTTAACACAAAGCTAAGGTGAATAATTCGATTTACATTTCACTTTGTTAAAGATTTCGGTTTTAAGGTTGGATCTGAATTAATTCTACAAATAATATGCCACATTGTGTTTGTTTATATTTATAAACATATATATATATATATATATATATATAAATGTTTATGTGTGTGTGTATATATGCTTGTTGATGATTTATGATGTTTCATATAGATTTTATGATAAGTGTAGACTGGAAAACCAACTAAGTGACATCCAAATGATTTGCGTTTTGATATATGGTCAAAAGCATTATTTTAGAAGTGGATTTGAAGTTTCATAATGTTCTAGGTTATTGTGATTTTATTATGAATTTTCTATGAAAGAAAATAGTTAATACCGGGTTTAAATTATTTAAAGCAATTATATAACGATTTTCAGTCTGAATTTAAATATGTTAGAAAACATAAAAGTGAATCATGGTGATTTTTGGGGAATTTTCCTAAGTATTTTATTATGGTTATAAAATTATTTGAGTTAAGGGACTTAAATATTTTATATGTTTTATCAAGGACAAGGGCGTATTTATTAAAACATTTTAATTGATAATCTTGAATTCGACAGCTTTTTTAGAAAAAGATTTTGATAAAGAAATGGCAACCAATTACATTTTGAAAAAATAAGGCAGGTTAGGTAAAATGAAATTTCTTTGAAAGGCTAAAAATCAGTTTTTCTTGAAATTACCACTTCGCCACTTCCATCTGTTTGCTTTTGAGACCATACCTTCGCTTATAAACCCATTTGAAACCAATGCACGTGGTATCAAGCAATTGATATATAGTGCATTGGATAAAGGTGGAGGGGGCCGTGTCGAAATCATGCTTTCGAAGGGTTAGAAGTTTTCGTTATAAGCTTTTGAATCCATTACCTATCTTCTTTTAAAGATGCTTTCGAAGGGTTGCTTTCAACTTGTCTTTGTTTTAAAAGGATTGCCCTTGTTTAGAAAAGAGCTTTCGAATGAGTTGTTGCTTATTTATATTCTAAAAGAAACTTTGAAAGGATAGCCGCTGTTGAACTCATTCGTCACCTATGCTGCTGCATTCTTACATTTCAAACTAGTTAAGACCGCTTTACTTTAAAGACTTAAAGCAATGTATTCGAAAAGGTGCTCTCACCTTTTACTTTGAAGTCGCCTTCTCAATGTTTTGAAAGGATCGTGTAGCCACTTTCAAATGGTTTTGGAGGCAATGGCTTCAAAAGAGTGGGCTTTGAAACTATCCTCTTTCTTTTACTTAGGATTAATGCTTTCGAAAGAAATGCTTTCACCTTGCTTTTCTATGGCCTTATAGTTATATTATATGTTAAACCCAAAGGTTTCAAAAGGAATGAGTTTAAATGGTCTCGAAGCAATGTTTCCATAAACCCTTACTTGAACCCAAAAGCCTTCGAAAGGTATGTTATAATTATTTCAAAGGGGAGGTCCCCAATGTTTTCGAAATGAATATTTTAAGTGTTTTAATGGAAGATTTCCAATGCTTTTGAAAAATAAGTTTTAATGCTTTGAAAGGGGATGTCTAAGTTTTTATAGAAATGATTTCGAGAAGCATATTTTTAATAGAATCAAAAGGTATGTTTTGCATATTCATAGAAAACATTTTGATATACTCTAAGGATAAGAAAGAGCATGAAGTTCATCCTAGAGTGGTGCTTAAGACATTGAAACAACATCAAGTATAAGCGAAATTTTCGAAATGTCACTTCTGGAAGAAGGATGTGAAGTTTGTTTAGTCATGTAGTCTCGAAGAAAGGGTTGTTAATAGATCCGGCTAAGATCGAAGTAGTGAATAGTTAGAAGAGACCCGAGACAGTGATCGAGACAAAGAGTTTTCTTTGATTAGCCGGTTACTGTCGGAGATTCATTAAGGATTTTTCGCGGATCGCAACACCGATGACTAAGCTAACTCGAAAAGACGTGAAGTTTATCTGGACTGATAAGTGTGAGGAGGCATTCCAGAAACTGAAACAATTATTTATTAATGCACATGTGTTAGTTGTTCTAGAGGGGAATTGAGACTTTGTGATGTACACGAATGCATGTGGATGGGATTAGGAGCCGTGTTAATGCAAATTTGTGAAGTGATTGCCTATGCTTCTCGACAGCTTAGACCGCATAAAGTTAGATATCAAACTCATGATTTGAAATTAGCTACAGTAATTTTCGCATTGAGGTATTGAGACATTACCTTGTATAAATATTATAAGTCACTGAGATATTTATTCTGTTTGAAGGAGTTGAATATGAGACAATGAAGGTGGTTAGAGTTTTAGCCGCTTATAACTTTGGAATTGAGTATACACCAGGAAAAGGCAACAAGGTTGCAGATGCACTTAGTAGGAAACATCAGAATGTAGGCAATGATAGATGAATGAAAATATTTAGAAGCATTGACTATATGCAGAATACAATTGAGGTCTAAGGCTAGTTTTAGTAAAGAAACTGCTATATTATCGTGTTTAGAAGTTCGATCGGTGAAGATCGAAAGAATTGTTTCTAAGCAAGGGGAGGATCCATTATTAGCCGAATTGATTAGGAAGTCGAGGAATGGAAAAAAGTGCGAAGATTTAAAAGATTTTAGCTTTGACTAGAATGGGTGGTTGAGGAAGAAATGATGACTATGTGTTTCAAATGTGGGAAACATTAGGGAGGAAGTTCTTGGAGAATTCCATCGTTCGAAGTTCACTATTCATCCGAGATGTACTAAGATGTATCGGGATATGAAAAGGAGTTTCTTATGGGAAGGTGTGAAGAGAGATGTGGGCTTATGGGCGAGGTAGTGTTTAAACTATCAACGAGTAAAAGCTGAACATTGGAAACCGAGTGGGTTACTTCAGCCTTTGGATGTTCCAGTCTGGAAATGGGATTCTATCTCACTGGATTTCATGGATGGGTTGCCAAGTTCGAATCGAAAAATGTAAGCATATGGGTCATAGTGGACAGGTTGACCAAGAGTGCCCATTTCATTCCAATTTGGTTGACCGGGATAGCACTAGACTCAGCTAAGTTATTCATGAAAAATATCCATTAATCTGGATAGAATTCCTGGTAATATAGTAAGTGATAGAGATTCCTTATTTACTAGTGAGTTCTGGAAGATTCTATAGGATACTTTTGGTACCAAGCTCAATTTGAGTACCACTTACCCTCCACAGACAGATGGGCAAACAGAGGGAGTTAACAAAGTCTTAGAGGATTTGTTAAGTGCTTGTGTGCTAAATTTCGGAGGATCATTGGAAGATCATCTACACTTAGTCAAGTTTTCATATAACAACGATTATCAAACTGATATAGGGATGACATCATTTGAAGCTTTGTATGGAAGGCCATGCAAATCTCCCATTTGTTGGTTAGAGACCGGGATAGGTTAGTTCTTGGTCTAGATTTGGTCAGGGAAGGTGCAGAGAAGGTTGAATTAATTTGAGCTATGATAAAGGAAGCTTAGTCTAGGCAAAAGGCTTATGTCGATAAGAGATGAAAAGACATAGAATTCTCATTTGGAGATCATATCTTCGTCAAGGTGTCACCAATGAAAGGAGTAATCAGATTTGGAAAGTGAAGAAAATTGATACCAAGAATTGTTGGACCATTTCCTATTATAGAAAGAATTGGGAAACTCATGTATAAAGTACAGTTATCGAATAGTTTGGTAGGAGTCCATAATGTTTTCATATCTCTCATCTAAGAAAGTGTATTTGAGATCTAGAAACTACTTTTACACTGACTATGTTAGATGATCTAGCAGTGGAACCAGATATGACTGCATTTAAAAAACCAATTGGTATAGTTGCATGGGATGAGAAAAGACTAAGGAAGAAGACAGTCAGATTACTCAAAGTCTAGTGGAGTGACGACGAGAGAGACTGTACTTGGAAAATTGAGAGCAGAATTAGAGATACTTATCCTGACTTGTTTCATGGCATGTTTTACCTTTATGCTTGATTACTACGAGTACCTTATCGTAGTTTCAAGGATGAAATTCTTTAAGGATGGGAGTCCGTAATGACCCAGATTTTGGCTAACATTATTTAGAACATTTATTAGATAAATTAAATGAAATAATGCAGATGGATAAGGGATTAAGATTTTTAAATTAATAAAGGAGTCATGCCTTAATGAATATGTAACAACCTGCATATTTTACGATTGTGTATTTAAATATTTTATTTAAATATAGAATCGTTAGTCGGATTATAGTTTGCAATGCTACATTTTGCAAACAGTCAAATTAGGACTCGAGACCACTTCCATTGAGTTCAAAACGCCGTTTGCGACCTTTTTGAGCATAAACTTCGATATCTTTGGAGCTGGCTAAAATTTGACCTTTGCAATTTGGACTTTGGGTTTGGGTTAGCCTAAACTATTAACTCTAGCTCAACCCCCACTTCTCTTCATTCACTTTCATTTCCTAACACTCCAAGCATTCATAAAAATGGGGGAAGAGAAAAAGAATTAGAATTCCTAAGCCCCAATTCCATTGCAAATCCAAGTTCTAACTCCAATCCAAAGAGAAACCATTGGTAAGCATCCTCTTCTTCTTCTCCAACTCATTCTCCCTTCAATTTCAGAAATTCCTAAAGTCTAATTTAGGAAATGTTTTTCTTTTAAGCTTAGATTCAAGCTTCTTAGGTTGGAATTGAAGAGTGATTGTTCTTGCCTTGCTCTATAGCTCTCCATCCTTGTTTGTGAAAAAGGTGAGTTTTTGAACTCACATCTATTTCTATAGTTATCAGTGATGTTAGGTATGAATTCCTAACACTTATTTATGTTCATTTGCATTGGATTTGGATTTAATTGGTGAATATTCCAATTTTTGGTGTTTTGAGGTCAAATCTTTAAAAATCCAACCCGAACACATCAGTGAGGTGTTTCGGAAAGCCATACAAGGCTGGGTTGTCGCTAGGCGTAAATCCCTAGTCGTCGTCGCTTGCTCGTTCACTTCCGTTCCGTATTTCGGGTTTTGCCCCACAAGGGTCTAGGCTGAAACTGCTGACGAAGCAGGTTCCGTCGACTGAACTAGGGGGTCAGTCGATTGAACTAGAGGGCAGAAAATGTTATGTCCCCATATCAATCGACTGACTTGATGGTCCATTTGACTGACCTAGGACCCAAAGGTTTCCAGGTTCTGTGTCAGTCGACTGACCAACTGGTCCAGTCGACTGACCTGCTTGCTTCAGTCCAATGTGCCTATTTTGCTTGAGATTCCAATTTTTATCGATTCGTGATTATCCGATTTGTTGTTATCATTTATTATCGACTTTGATGACTTCTACTTCGGAATTTTGGGGAATATACATATTAATGAATTTGGTACCGATTTATTTGGATTTGATTCACGTCTTCGGATGTGAATTTGTGGTGATTGATTGTTTCTACAACCATTTTTGTGACTTGTCACTTTGAATACAAAGGTTTCTATACTAGTAGTAAATATCAAAGCTCTTTCACTAAAATGATTTCAACTCTACTTTTAATACAAAGCTCTTTATAAAACTGTTTTCCAATCTATTAGTATATACAAACCTTTTCCTCATTCGTTTGAGAAATCTAATTAAATGGCTTAGTAAAACAAGTGGTATGAAACGTTTGCGTTTTACTTCGTCGGTTAATTTTTGGACTTGTTCGATTGAAACTCTTGTGACAACTTTCGAGTGGAGATTTACAATTTGTTCGTAAATACTTAAGTTAAGCCAGTGGTTATGGGACATGAAGCTAAACTCATTTATTTACTAGCTTAGTGTAATTGACACTTCTTGACGATCATTGATGATCATTTATGCGATTTAGACTAGCGATAGGCTATGTTTCTTTGTCCACATCGGGGACGGTACCTCGTTTTATTGAGTTTCGTCTCATTTTTTATAGGCTAACGACCTATGTATTATTTGGAGTTTCGACCTAATTTTTGTGGGCTAGCGATCCATATTCTTTTATGGAGTTCGGTTCACCGGACGTACCTTTGTACTACATCGTTGTTTCGGCTTATCAGGATCAGCGGGCGTACCGTTGTACTACGTCGTTGTTCCGAATTAATTAATTTTGCGGTTCCTCGGCATGCCGATGTTGTACTACGTCGTTGCACCGGCTCTATGGTTGGCGACCATGGGATAGCGTTCCATTGTGATACACGTGTTGGTGAGTTTTCACGCTCCCGTTTGTGATAGGCCTCCCTCTTTTGTGATTTCTGGATTTCTAATTGATGATTTCTAGAATTTATGTTTCACCGGCTTTTATGATTCGCAGCGATATGATGTCAATATTTGTGGATTGGTGAATAAAATAAAGAATACGACATTCTTTTTGGTGCTTGAAATTATTGAGATATTGTATGATTTTCATTGTTGTCAAATGTATACTTTTCATAGTATGGCATTATTGTTATCATACGTTCTTGTCATATCTCTTATCCTACCTCATTTTATATGATATTTATAGATAGACTGATCCGTTTATTATTTTCTTAATCAATAATACTCGAGTCAGACCAAGATGTTACAGGTGCTTCTACTTGACTCCTCATCTGGAAATGTTATCTGACTTTCGGCTAACTACGTTAGATTGGTAGTGTTTTTTGTTATACACTCGAGATATAGACTCGTTGATGCATACTTATTCTTTTGACTAGCACTTGTATCTATTCTTTTGTGATATAGTGGATCTTTTTGACCACTACTCTGATGTACACTTTCATGTGTTTTATTCATATCAGTTTCCGCCTTTGAGATATGAATATCTGTGACTGATTATGTTATGTTTATCTCTATATTTGTTTCCGAAGACCACATAGCCACTGTGTAGTAGCTTTGAGTTTGCATCAGCATGTCGGATTTCCTCTTGAAATGAAATACATGTTATACTATCTGACATATCGGTGCTCGCACAAAGCAATTACATGGATGGTCGCTCCTCAACAGCCTTATTCTTCGCGCTAGTTGACGGCATTACTCCGTAGTGTCCTTGGCTAGCGAGAGTATAGAGCTAGGGCGTCACAGCTTGGTATCAGAGCCAAACTTCGGAACAATGTAGAATAATTTAACAAGGATCGTCGTCCTAAGTCCATCTTAACAATCGTTCCTTAGGATTTTATTCGAGTCATTGGACCCGTTCTATCCTATTTTCTTTGGTATGCCTTGTTTTATCAATCAAGTTTGTTTGATATTCATTCTGAGAATAACTTTTTCTTCTTTCTTTATTAAAGAGGAGAAATGGTTAGATCTAACCGACCCAGTACCGTTCAATCCAGTGCTACTCCCCAAGATGGAGTATTTATGTCTGCACAACAACTTCTTGATCCTTTGAAGAATGCTTAGCCTACCGGACCCATTCCAGAGCCTACTCACCCTAAATCCGAGTTTGCACGCTTGTGCACTGACTATACCAACTTAGTTGGAAAGCCATTCAAGGGTTTCGAAAGTGCCATTCAAGTCCAAGCTTGGCTTAGAACATGTAATCGCATCTTTACTCGCATGAATCTTATCGATCTTCATCGAGTCCAAGTGGCTTCTAGTATGCTCCAAGAAAGAGCATTAGATTGGTATGAACTTCTTATTTCTGAAATTATTGAAGTGGATCTTACTTGGGAGCAATTCCGGGAAAGATTCGAATCAAAGTTTGTGCCGGAAGCTGAAAAAGTGACTTTGGCCCGTCGTTTTATTGACCTTGTTCAAGATGAATCATCTGTGGCAGAGTACGTCGCATCTTTCGAATCTCTTTCTAAATACGGGGTTGAATACATTAATACCCCATTGAAGAAGAATCATATATTTTTCTATGGCTTGAATAAAAATCTCAAGAAGCCATTACTTCTAAAATTAGAAGTTGATTTCGATCAACTTATTGATATCTCTCTTCGACTTGAAGAGGCAGATAAGGAAAGTGATGTTGAAGTTGTGGGTTCAAAACCAAACTTCAACAACAACAAGAAAAGGCCTATTAAATTCAAAGGCCCCAATCTCAACAAGAAAGGAAAACAAGCAGCTTCGGTAGCTAAGACTCCTACCCCTAGTAGTTGGCAATGCTACAATTGTTGTTCTAAGGACCATTATACCAATAAATGTCCGAAACCTCTTTTTTGTCGTTATTGCAAAAGTTTGGGTCATCTTTTATCTTCATGTCCCAAACTTAAAGGCAAGAAGGAGGGAAGGTTAAATGTTGTGCAAGCCCCTAGTAACACTTCTCGTGGTCAAGGTATTTCTCATTCTATCCTTGACGGCATTATTATGTTTCGTGATCAACCTATACGAGTTCTTTTTGATACAGGTGCGTCCTATTCTTTTATATCAAAAGATCTTGTTGATACTTTTTCTTTGAGTGTTATGGCTTTAATGACTTCTTTGAGAATTGTGAATCTGGTTGGTGGATCCGCAACAATTAGCTTGCTTTGTAAAGATCGAGATTATTTTGTGTGATTTTTCTTTTCGAGCCGATTTGCATGTCATGCGTTACTTAGGTTTCGGAATGATTTTGGGAATGGATTGGCTTAACCATTATGAAGACCATATCCTATGTCCTGAGCGAAATATTTATCTTCAACACCCTCTATCTGTTAAGCAGATTTCTGTTGTTCTTCTAGATTTGGATTCCAACTTGGCGGCATCTTTATATTCTTTAAATCCTCATGATGATGATAATGATGACGAGGAAGATGTCATTTGTCTTATTCACGTTGTTCGTGAATTTTCTGACATATTTGAGCCCGTTTTAAGATTACCACCTAAGCGAGCGATTGAGTTTAGAATTAATTTAATTCCTGGAGCTTTACCTATTACTCTACCTCCTTATCGTATGTCCAATAAAGAAAACGAGGAAATGGGCAAACCATTATCCGAATTGGAAGGGAAGCAATTTATTCGTTCTAGTTCCTCTCCTTGAGGAGCTTCTGCTATTTTTGTGAACAAATCCGATGATACACTTAGGCTTTGCGTTGATTATCGCAAGCTTAATGATCTTACTATCAAGAATAAATATCCTTTACCTCGGATTGACGATTTATTTGACCAACTTTGCGGTGCTAGAGTCTTTTCACAATTAGATTTAGCAACCGGTTTCCATCAGCTTCGTATTGCAGAGGATAGCGCTCCTTTGACATCATTCCATACTCGTTATGGATCTTATGAATGGCTTGTTATGCCATTTGGTTTAACGAATGCTCCGGCTTATTTCGTTGACCTTATAAATCGAGTTTTCAAAGACTTCCTCAATCGATTTGTTCTCGTCTTTATTGATGATATTCTTGTTTATTCTAAAACCGAGGAAGAGCATGAAAAGCATCTTTGGATTGTGTTGGAAACTCTTAGGAGCAATCAATTGAAAGCAAAATTTACCAAGTGCCATTTTTGGCAATCTCGTGTGAAATTTCTCCGTCATATTATTTCCGAATCCGGAATTTCCATAGAACCTTCAAAGATTGAAGCGATTCAAAATTGGAATAGACCGGAGAGTGTAACAGAGATTCGTAGCTTTCTTGGATTGGCAGGTTATTACCCCGTTTTATAAAAGACTTTTCTATAATTTCCGTGCCTCTTACTAGCTTGACAAAGAAAGGAGTTAAATACATTTGGTCAGACAAATGTGAAGCCTCTTTTCATAAATTAAAAGAACTCCTTTCCGATGCTCCTATTCTTGTGATTCCTGAAGGAAACCAAGATTTAGTTGTTTATACCGACGCTAGTCGTGTTGGTTTGGGAGCCGTTCTTATGCAAAGAGAACGTGTTATTGCTTATGCTTCTAGGAAATTGAAGCCAGCCGAGACTAGCTATGCCACTCATGATTTAGAGCTCGCGGCTATTGTTTTCGCCCTTCGAATTTGGCGTCATTTCCTTTTGGGAGAGAAATTTATTTTCTATACCGATCATAAATCTTTGAAGTATTTATTTTCACAAAAGGAACTTAATTTGCGTCAACAACGTTGGCTCGAATTTCTTGCATCTTATGATCTTGATATTCTTTATACTCCCGGAAAGGGAAATCATGTTGCCGATGCACTTAGCCGTAAGCAACCAGCGGTTGTATCTATGATAATATCCGAATAGAATGATGTCGAGACTTTGTCCACTTGTGAGAGTCGAGATGGTGGATCCGATTTATGTTCATCTCTTGTTTTATGTAGCCTTGAGGCTCATCCATCTCTTTTAGACCGCATTCTTTAAGCTCAAAGGCTAGATCCCGAAGTGGCTCTTCTTAGCCAAAGTTGTAGGGATAAAATTGATATTGAAGTTTCGAAAGACTTTGATATTGATTCTTGTTGCGGTGTTCGAAAATTTGGTAGACTTATCATGCCAAATATTGTTGGTCTTCGTAAATACAGTTTAGAAGATTCTCATCGTTCTAAATTTACCATTCATCTCGGCAGTAGCAAAATGTATGCAGATATGAAGCGACTTTATTATTGGGATGGAATGAAATCTGATATTGCTAACTTTACTAAGCGTTGCATGACTTGCCAACTTGTCAAGGTTGTGCATCAAAGGCCCAGTGGGTTATTGCAACCTTTGGATATTCCAATTTGGAAGTGGGATCAAATTTCCATTGATTTTATTGTCGGACTTCCCGTTCTCATTCGGGTCATGATAGCCTATGGGTGATAGTTGATAGACTTACTAAATCCGCCCATTTTATTCCCGTTCGGTCCTACCGGACCGTACCTCTTTTGGCCAAACTCTTTATTAAAGAAATTGTTAAATTGCATGGAGTTCCTACTTCTATTGTTAGTGATCGTGATCCATTGTTTACTAGTGGATTTTGGAAGTGTCTTCAAAAGGCTTTGGGAACGAAGCTTAATTTTAGCACTGCTTATCATCCTCAGTCCGATGGACAAACCCAGCGTGTGAACCAAACACTTGAAGGTCTTCTTCGTGCATGTGTTCTTGATTTTGGTGGAAGTTGGGAAGATCATATTTCTCTTGTTGAGTTTTTCTATAATAATAGCTTCCAATCTAGTATTGGTATGGCACCTTTTGAGGCGCTCTACGGAAGGCCATGCCGATCTCCTTCTTGTTGGCTTGAGGCCGGTGAGAAGCTGGTTTTAGGTCCAGATTTTATTCGTGATTCCACAGAAAAGATTGACCTTATTCGTCATAGGATGAAAGAAGCTCAATGTAGGCAAAAGTCCTATGCCGATAACCGAAGAAGGAAGTTATAATTTTCTATAAGAGATTTCGTGTTGATTCGTGTTTCACCTATGAAGGGTGTTGTGCATTTCAAACCATCGGGAAAGTTAGCACCTCGATATATTGGTCAATTTCCCATCATTGAACGTATTGGTTCCGTGACTTATCACCTTTTATTACCGGCTCAATTTTCTGCTATTCTTGACATGTTTCACGTTTCTCAACTACGGAAATGCCTTTGAGATTCCGATTCTATTCTTGAGTTCGGTATTGTTGAAGAAATTGAAGTTTCGTCTAAGTTAACTTGTGAGCAACATCCTATTTGTATCATTGCTTCGGAGGTTAAACACCTTCGAAATAAAGATGTTCCTCTTGTGAAAGTCCAATGGTCTACACATCCTAAGGATTTCTCTTAGGAATCTTGAGAATTCATCGATCGAACACATCCGATCTTACTCTCTCGTGCTCCTTAGAGGTGAACTTCTTATTTCAAATTTCTTTTGTGTTGATATGCTTTTATGGTTGTTACTTTTATTTTTCTTCTTAAGTATTGCGAGGACGCAATTTCTTTAAGGAGGGGAGTCTGTAACAACCCGCATATTTTACGATTGTGTATTTAAATATTTTATTTAAATATAGCATCGTTAGTCGGATTATAATCCGCTATGCTACTTTTTGCAAACAGTCAAATTAGGACTCGAGACCACTTCCATTGAGTTCAAAACGCCATTTGCGACCTTTTTGAGTATAAACTTCGATATGTTTGAAGCTAGCTAAAATTTGACCTTTGCAATTTGGACTTTAGGTTTGGGTTAGCCTAAACTATTAGCTCTAGCTCAACCCCCACTTCTCTTCATTCACTTTCATTTCCTAACACTCCAAGCTTTTATAAAAATGGGGGAAGAGAAAAAGAATTAGAATTCCTAAGCCCCGGTTCCATTGCAAATCCAAGTTCTAACTCCAATCCAAAGAGAAGCCATTGGTAAGCATCCTCTTCTTCTTCTCCAACTCATTCTCCCTTCAATTTCAGAAATTCCTAAAGTCTAATTTAGGAAATGTTTTTCTTTTAAGCTTAGATTCAAGCTTCTTAGGTTGGAATCGAAGAGTGATTGTTCTTGCCTTGCTCTATAGCTCTCCATCCTTGTTTTTGTGAAAAAGGTGATTTTTTGAACTCACATCTATTTCTATAGTTATCAGTGATGTTAGGAATGAATTCCAAACACTTATTTATGTTCATTTGCTTTGGATTTGGATTTAATTGGTGAATATTCCAATTTTTGGTGTTTTGGGGTCAAATCTTTAAAAATCCAACCTTTGATGTTCGAGCACATTATTGAGGTGTTTCGAAGAGCCATATAAGGCTGGGTTGTCACTAGGCGTAAATCCCTAGTCGTCGTCGCTTGCTCGTTCACTTTCGTTCCGTATTTTGGGTTTTGCCCCACAAGGGGCTAGGCTGAAACTGCTGATGAAGCAGGTTCCGTCGACTGAACCAGAGGGCAGAAAATTCTCTGACCCCATATCAGTCGACTGACCTGATGGTCTAGTCGACTGACCTAGAAACCCAAAGGTTTCTAGGTTCTCTGTCAGTCGACTGACCAACTGGTCCAGTCGACTGACCTGCTTGCTTCAGTCCAATGTGCCTATTTTGCTTGAGATTCCAATTTTTATTAATTCGTGATTATCCGGTTTGTTGTTATCATTTATTATCGACTTTGATGACTTCTACTTCGGAATTTTGGGGAATCCACATTAATGGATTTGGTACCGATTTCTTTGGATTTGATTTACGTCTTCAGATGTGAATTTGTGGTGATTGATTGTTTCTACAATCATTTTTATGACTTGTCACTTTGAATACAAAGGTTTCTATACTAATAGTAAATATCAAAACTCTTTCACTAAAATGATTTCAACTCTACTTTTAATACAAAGCTCTTTATAAAACTGTTTTCCAATCTATTAGTATATACAAACCTTTTCCTCATTCGTTTGAGAAAATTAATTAAATGGCTTAGTAAAACAAGTGGTATGAAACGTTTGCGTTTACTTTGTCGGTTAATTTTTGGACTTGTTTGATTGAAACTCTTGTGACAATTTTCGAGTGGAGATTTACAATTTGTTCGTAAATACTGAAGTTAAGCCAGTGGTTATGGGACATGAAGCTAAACTAATTTATTTACTAGCTTAGTGTAGTTGACACTTCTTGACGATCATTGATGATCACTTATGTGATTTAGACTAGCGATAGGCTATGCTTCTTTGTCCACGTAGGGGACGGTACCTAGTTTTATTGAGTTTCGTCTCATTTTTTTTTATAAGCTAACGACCTATGTATTATTTGGAGTTTCGACCCAATTTTTATGGGCTAGTGACCCATAATCTTTTATGGAGTTCGGTTCACCAGACGTACCTTTGTACTACGTCGTTGTTTCGGCTTATCAGGATCAGCGGGCGTACCGTTGTACTACGTCGTTGTTCCGAATTATTTGAGTTTTCGGTTCCTCGGCATACCGATGTTGTACTACGTCGTTGCACCGGCTCTATGGTTGGCGACCATGGGATAGCGTCCCATTTGTGATACACGTGTTGGTGAGTTTTCACGCTCCCGTTTGTGACGGGCCTCCCTCTTTTGTGATTTCTGGATTTCTAATTGATGATTTCTAGAATTTGTGTTTCACCAGCTTTTATGATTCGCAGCGATATGATGTCAATATTTGTGGATTGGTGAATAAAATAATGAATACGACATTCTTTTTGGTGCTTGAAATTATTGAGATATTGTATGATTTTCGTTGTTGTCAAATGTATACTTTTCATAGTAAGGCATTATTGTTATCATACGTTCTTGTCATATCTCTTATCCTACCTCATTTTATATGATATTTATAGATAGACTGATCCGTTTATTATTTTCTTAATCAATAATACTCGGGTCAGACCAAGATGTTACAGGTGCTTCTACTTGACTCCTCATCTGGAAATGTTATCTAACTTTTGGCTAACTACGTTAGATTGGTAGTTTTTTTGTTATACACTCGAGATATAGACTCATTGATGTATACTTATTCTTTTGACTGGCACTTGTATCTATTCTTTTGTGATATAGTGGATCTTTTTGACCACTACTCTGATGTACACTTTCATGTGTTTTATTCATATCAGTTTCCGCCTTTGAGATATGAATATCTGTAACTGATTATGTTATGTTTATCTCTATATTTGTTTCTGAAGACCACATAGCCACTGTGTAGCAGCTTTGAGTTTGCATCGGCATGTCGTATTTCCTCTTGAAATGAAATACATGTTATACTATCTGACATATCGGTGCTCGCACAAAGCAATTACATGGATGGTCGCTCCTCAACTGCCATATTCTTCGCGCTAGTTGAGGCATTACTCCGTAGTGCCCTTGGCTAGCGAGAGTATAGAGGTGGGGCGTCACAGAATATATAAGCAAAAGAGAATTAAAGATGAGTAAGTAGGAGAAATACGATAAGGGAAAAATAGGAATAGACTTTGTTCTTATATCCTAAACCCTTCTGTCTTTTATTTTCAACATTTATAAAAAAACTTAAACCCCAAGATCTTGGCGGACACCATTATTAAGAATCAAAGGAACACAAGCTAGGAATCAAGTAGAAAGCTTGAAGAAATAAATCAAAGATAAAATCTTAGCCTTCTTAACACCAAACTAAGGTGAATAATTTGATTTACATTTCACTTCGTTAAAGATTTCAGTTTCAAGGTTGGTTCCGAATTAATTATGCAAATAATATGTCATGTTGTGTTTGTTTAAATGGATATATATATATATATATATATATGCTTATTGATGATATATGATGTTTTATATAAATTTTATGATAAGTTTAGATTGGAAAACCTATTAAATGACATCTAAATGATATGTGTTTTTGATATATGGTCCAAAACATGATTTTAGAAGTGGGTTTGAAGTTTCATAATTTTTTAAGTTGTTGTGCATTTATTATGAATTTTCTAAGAAAGGAAATAATTAATATTGGCTTTAAATTATTTAAAGCAATTATACAATGATTTTGGGTCTAAAATTTAAATATGTTAGAAAACATACTAAAATTGAATCACGGTGAATTTTGGTGAATTATCCTAAGTATCTTATTATGGTTAAATTATTTAAGTTAAGAAACTTAAATGTTTTATATATTTTATCAAGGAGACAGGCTTATTTATTAAAACGTTTTAATTGATAATCTTGAATTCGGCATCCTTTTCAGAAGAAAAAAATTGGTAAAGAAATGGCAACCAATTACATTTTGACAAATAAGGCAAGTTAGGTAAAAAGAAATTTCTTTGAAAGGCTAAAAGTAGTTTTTCTTGAAATTACCACTTCGTCAATTCCATATTCTAGCTTTTGACACCATACCTTGGCTTATGAACCATTTGAAACCAATGCACTGGTATCAAGTAATTGACACATAGTGCATTGGAGAAAGGTGGAGGGAACCTTGTCAAAACTATGCTTTCGATGGGGTAGAAGTTTCTCTTATAAGCTTTCGAATCCACTAACTATCTTTGCTTTTAAAGATGCTTTCGAAGGGGTGCTTTCAACTTGTCTTTGTTTTGAAAGGATTACCTTAGTTTAGAAAAGAGCTTTCGAATGAGTTGCCGCTTATTTATATTTTAAAAGAAGCTTTCGAAAGGATAGCCATCGTTGAACTTATTCATAACCCATGCTGCCGCATTCTTACCTTTCAAACTAGTAATGGCCGCTTTTCTTTATAGCCTTAAAGCAATGTATTTGAAAGGGTGCTTTCGTCTTTTACTTTTAGGTCGCCTTCTCAATGTTTTTGAAAGGGTCTTATAGTCGCTTTCAAATGGTTTCGGAGGCAATGGTTTCGAAAGAGTGGGTTTCGAAACAATCCACTTTCTTTGACTTGGGATTATGCTTTCGAAACAATGCTTTCACCCCAGTTTACTATGACCCTATATTTATATTATATGTTAAAACCAAAAGTTTCGAAAGGAATGAGTTTAAATGGTTTCATAGCAATGTTTCCACAAACTCTTACTTGAACCCAAATGCTTTTGAAAGGTATGATATAATTGTTTTGAAGGGGAGGTCCCTAATGTTTTCGAAAGGAATATATTATGTGTTTGATTGGAAGATTTTCAACGCTTTTGAAAAACAAGTTTAAATGGTATTGAAAGGGGATGTCTAATGTTCTAAATAAATGGTTTCAAAATGCATATTTTTAACACATTCCAAAGGTATGTTTCCGCCTTTCGGCCTTGTAACGACCCGCCTTTTTGGACAGTTTAAACCGACGATCAAATACACATGGCGATTCCAAACCATTCAAAAGGGCAGATGGTTATTGGGGTAAATAAGAAAAGAAAAGAAAGAGAAATAAAGGAAATGAAACAACACAGAATCTCGTAGCGGAACGATAAAATATAATAGTCAAATAAACAGTTCATGAACCTGTTTACTATACTTTGACAATTATTTATACAACATTTATCAGAGTTATACATATACAACAGAACAATTAAAATAATGCAGCAGATAGCATGATGCAAGGGTAATAATAGTAATAGTATACCAAATCTTCGTCTTGATCCTCCAGAATAGATCTTCAAAAATCTGAAAAACTCAGGACTGACCCGAGCGTAATGAAAAGACAAAACATTCGAGTCAGGACTAAAATATCCTTATGAAAGTTAAATCAATCGTAAATAAATATGAGTGTAACGGCGTCATAGATGTTTACGGGGTTTGACATCTCATATCCAGTGTCAACGTGTGTGCAATAACTCAAGAGATGTCACGGGATTTTCCATCTCTTAAGGACCCGATAAACTATCTACTATGTAGTGTACGCTAAGTAGATAATGCCTATCAGTAATATAAAGTATCAAAATAGCGTTAAGGCGTTACCATAATCCTCCTTAACACATTTTTATAATACCATAGTCTATACAGCACCGTAAGCCCCACCGTAAACTGGTGGTTATCAGAGGGTACCCCATAGGTATAACAAAAAACATAACGTAGTGGTCGCGAATAGGATAATCGGTATGACAAGGTACATGAGGCGATACCAACTAGGATACTAGTAGTTGCGTGATCCGGACTGATGTTGAGCATAGCCAGCAGCTACCTCAACACCACGAAACAACACTCCCAAATCAAGGGGTGCACCCAATCGAATCACAAATGTAATAGATATGGTATCGAAGAAGTGTGTTCGCTAGAGGTGGCGAACCTCAATGGCCCGGCGCGGCTCCTGTTTTAGTCATGTCAGGGGTCATCCAATATCGTTCTCTTTCTTCAATCAACGCGTTCACCAAACCATCCACTTCATTCTGGATCAACACTCAGCGTATAATAGTTATTAAAGTGGTGTTCGGTATCGACAGAGAGTATGTCCATATCTGATCCCGGTCTCTTTAATAACTACGTATTACACCGTTGGCTCTTTTATATTTCAAGTCGATTCATAATTGATCTCAAAATATCATATTCGCTTCAAAATATCCAGTTCAAATATCATTATATCTATTCAAAATGTAAGATTCCGTTTCAAAAATCATTTTCCACATCAATATCTCATTTCGATTTCAAAATCATTTCGAATTTCAATTTAGGTTGCAACTTCATTTAATCCAATCCGTATTCAAATTCAAAACATAAACATTTCACCTTATTAATCAGCTTGAAATTTTAAGAAAATAGTTTAAGTAGTTTAAAAGTGGTTTTAAATAATTAAGATAGTAAAAGATACTTAAAATCAAAAATTGGATTTAAAATAGATGATTAGTTTAAAATAATTTAAATTGGGTAAAGTGGATTTAAAATAGATTAAAATAATTTAAGTATTCAAAAATGGTTTATATAACCGAGTTATTTGGAAAACAAATAAAAACAGCTTCAAACGAACCATTTCAATTATAACTTCCCAATTCAAAACAATTTCGATTTCCCCTTTACCGATTCAATTTCAATTTTGATTCAATCAATGCCAACATTGACTTCAAATTATATGCACTTTCAATTAATTCAATTTCAATTTATATCGATTTGGAGCTTGATGTTCAAAATATCCATTTATAACACTTAACAAAATTTTCCAGCGATATTCAAGTTTAAAACCAAATTTCAAATATGATTCAATTCCAAGCTCGATTTCAAAATATCATTTTTATATCAGTTCTACTTAGTAATACTCAAAGCTCGAATTAAGGTTCAATCTTTAAAACAAATCAAAATTTGAAATTCAATTATATTCCGATATTAAAATTCCAAAGTCTTCACTTTAAATTTTAACAATTTCTTTTAACCAAAATTTATTTCAACATTCCAAACTCAATTTTTCGATAAATTCGATTTTTATAAATTGATTTCCATTTATAACTTTTAAATCAAAACATTTAAATAAATTTCAAATCGGCGATTTTAAAAATTATTAATTTAGCCAATTCGGTATCCGTATATAATTTTCTATCCTATGGCCAAGTAATTATTTATTTCAATTAAATGTCAGGGATGAATATATATCACTTAAACCAAATCACAGTGTCATATGTATGCATAATAGTGTATATATAAGCAAATAAACAACCAAACATTTAAATATCAACCAATAACATCCATCGAAATACATCATCCAATAGACAATACAATTCATGGCAATTTCATAGTTATCAATGTCAGGTAATTTAATCGTAGTTCAATTTCAATTTCGATTTGACTGTCAATTTAAATTTTAACGGTTAATTCAAATGACAATCTATATGACAATTAAATTTTATCAAACAACGACAAATAAAACTCATAACACTTCATAATGTCAAATTTAACTAGCATAAAGATATTCAGTACGTTGTGAGCATTATAAAACACTCGCCTTGATTTTTTACGCTTTTAAATCAAATCGAACGACGTTCGATTTAACTTAAAATTTTCTCTAGCTCCAAATGATTCCAATCCAGTTGCATTGCGTAGTGCTCGACAAAACGATTGCAACGCAATTTGTTTCGTCAAAATCCAACCTCGTATGATCAAGATATAGCATTACAAAGTTTGAACGATTTAAAATATAACTAAATTTACAAATTTTCTTTTTATATTTTACTTTAATCATCCTGGCCGTTGGATCTGCCCTGCACGCATCAAGGCCGATGCCCCCCCCCCCTTCTTCCATCACGCGTTGCTCCAGCCCATGAAGAAAAACACATGAAGCCGTTCGAAACCATCATCACCGCATCCCCCCCCCCAACGTCGACGAAACCCTATCACTCCACCACCGTTCAACAGCACGTCGCCTCCCCTACCCACGCCGGCCGACCGCACCCCCCCGGTGCCTCCATCGCTCCGTAAAATGTGCACGAACGGCCAGCCTTCACAACCCTATTGTGGCTTCAAACGGCGACGATAAACAAAATCTGCCGTTGGATGGAGAGATCTCACCTAGCTCTACGATATTCGGGTTGGAGGTTTAGGCTAAAGCGGAATGGATGAGGAGAGATTGAGGGTGGAAGGTCGTAAATTTTCGGCCATTAAAGTTTTCAAGTGGCGGCTCTGAAGATGAAAATTAGGGTTTGAGAATTTATGAAGAGTATGGTGCTTATAGAAAATATTCAAAACACTATCCATTCCGGGTTTTCTGAACTCCAATTTACGCACGGTAACCGGCGTTTCTAAGGTTTATCCCGCGTTCCGGACATAATAGAACAGGTTTTGGAAGCTAATTCGATCATCTGTGCGAGTTACAGAAATAAACGATCAAATTTAAATTAAACCGATTAAACGAAATTCTATGCGTTTTAGCTTGCTCCGGACAAACGGTAAATCCGGTTGACACGAAATTTGAAACCTTACAATAATATCACGTTACGGATCCAATGAAACTAGTTTCGTCGAAATCCGAGACTGTTTGAAAAATGACTATTTTAACTCGTCAATTAAATATTAAAATATTCAATTTTCATAAATTTACTTTTAATTCGATTTTAAAAGTTCCACAACATCATTCTAAATTTAATATGATAAAATAAAATTTTACAAATCATTTTTAATCATATTAAACCGGTTATTCAATTATCCAATAAATTCCAATTTTAAAATCTTATTAACTCTATTATAATCCCGATTTAACTTACATTCACTTTGGAAACCAATTTGAATCATATTAAATCAAATTTCAATTATTCACTCTATTTTCATATATTAAATTTCAATATCAAATTAATCATATCAAATTCGAAATTTAATTATTCAAACATTTGTAATATTAAATTCAAACAAATTTGATTATTCTTAAATCACTAGCTCTTGAAATATTCAAAACGAACTTATAAAATTTAACAAATTCAAATTATAGAACAACCATTTTCATTAAAACAGTTATTCAATTCCCATTATTCAATTATTCAATAAATTTCAAATATTAAATTTAAACAATTTAACTGTTCAATATTTGATGGATTTCAATATTGGATTTTTAAATAAAAATTTCATTATCAGTCGATTTACTATATTACATCAAATGTATTCCACATTATTATTTAACTACAGCTAGAGATAATGCACTCAACTAATATATAAACTTTCATTTCAATTGCAGTTGGTTCACAAATTCAATTCGACTAACTAAATGAATAGGTAACTTAAATAATTATCACCGTTAACTTTTAATCACTTACAAGTTTATTATTTACAAACAAGCGTCACAATTACCTATACAATACAATTTCATTCAATTACCTTCGACTACATATTATTTCAATTGATTTGGGATTTCATTCAATTCATAAATAATTAACTTAGATAAAATTTGTTGCTTTCATTCTAGTTATTATTATTCCAAACGACTTCCAAAAAAAAAATTCTAACACTAAATCACGAAATCTTTTAAATTAGCTATTTTAATTATCGAAAATTTACGGGTCGTTACACTCTCCCCCACTCAAAACTTTTCATCCCTGAAAAGGAAAAAGAAGGGAAAAGGAATTAAGTATAGAATTCAACATTAGATATATTTTATTCAAAGTTACCAACTTATAAATAATGAAATTCCATTTATAAAGTCATAACTACGCTTCCACTAAGTTACTCCGAACGGTTTCCAATTTTAAAAGTTAGTTATCAAAACAAGTTATACAAAAAAAAAATTAAAACTTGAAAATTTTTCTAACACCCGGATTTACGGAAAATTTCGGCAGAGTCTCCTTTGCGCGGCTCGATCGAAAAAAAATGACAGTATATATATCACGAATATACATCTCATCAAGTGATGAGGCATCCCGCAGGGAAAAAGTGCAAAAGTACGGTATGTAATCTGAGATATGTACCTTATATATTATTAGCGAGCATATACGGCCAATATAGCGCGAAAGGGAGCTCCAAATGCGAAGCAAGCGCAATCCGCACCTACTAAACACTCAACAAACCATGAGTAACATGCATATATGAAAATAATATCAATATACATCATATAGCAACATAACAACTACATATGCCAACATAGCAAATGCAACAAAACAACAAATGCAACCATCAAATCAATTATCATCCAACTATCATCCAACGAATCCATAACAAATCAATATAAATTCACTTCTCATTAATATTTATTGACTTGGATTTCAATTTTAATCACAGTTGATTCATTAACGTTGGATTTTACTAACATTCATTCAATTAGTTAACATTCACTAATTTATATTTACATTAGTTCACTTCCAATTTGAATCAAATTAAATTCTATTTAATTTCATTTAACTTCCAATTTGATTTCAATGATTTATAGCTTTCAATTTCATTAACACTTAATGAATTATATACAATCAACTAACAATCATATAACAACCAAATCATACCCAACATAACCAAATTATTAATTTTACATTCAATTTGGTTTATCTCTTTTATATATATATCATGTTATATAATTTTTAAAAGAATCATTTTATATTTGGCATCTTAAATTTCCAATATTAACTTTAATTAAGTCCGTAAGTCGTACATATATCATCCGTGAGCAATATCAAATCTAATCACTTATTCGATCACACAATTTCACTTCCAACTAGTATCGTTCACCCGACTCTCTAGTGCGGACTCAGATTTGGTTCCTTGATTAGAAACTGTTACTCTCCTTGCATAGCCATAAACTATGATAGAGAATTCCAGAATCAAACCAAAAATCCATAACCAGGGTTCGCAGTCGAGAATCGAGTGGAAAATTCTAACTTGGATCGATATAAATCATCTTGAAATTTTATGCTCGAATTTGGATCAAATCGTTATGCGAACAAATAATATACGTACAACTCACGTATTACCTTCCAATGGATTTCTATCCAATTTATCTATACTAAATTATTTTATTGGCTTTCATTTTTTTATTTACAATTAATTATTCACAATCCATTATTCAGTTAATATATTCATTTCTTTACATAACATGTTCTTTAACATTATCTTTTCTTAAACATCATATCATTGAATTTGCTTACTCAAGTTCATTTTAAACATTATATAATTTAATTTAATTCAATTTCATTTTCCAATTGATTCTTAGCTATAAGAAATTCCTTTGTTTACATTTATTGCATTTTCATAATTTCAGTTAATAACGAATTCATTTGTGGAACATTTTATTAACCGGCACTTTAGTTTATTAATCATCCTATAAAAGCCTAACCTCTCATAAATGACTTTTCTTAGTTTATAGTTATCTTAAAGGTTACAAATTCAGAAAAATTTTACAACCCCTTTGCAATTTATATTTGTTTTCTATAACCAATTTACAAAGATATAATACGATTCATTTATCTTCTTTCTTAAGTTCACTTACTTGTTTCATTTATCCATTCATCATTTCATGCTATATTTAAGTATATAACATTTTTATCACAACCAAAATTTTCATTTATATATATTTTAATTCCTTTTGTGTTTTCCTTACTTGTATACTTCAATTATTTTCAGGTTCTGTTTATTTGTACAACATCTCATTACATATCCAAAACATCATTTCAACTTCTTAATATTTGGTAAGTCATATTATATGTTATTAGAATGCAAATTTGGTATTATACAAATTTATAGAATTTCATTTTACTTAATTAGAATGTTCACAAATTTGATTTATTTAAATCCTCTTTACCTTTCAACTTTAAAGGTACACTACAACTCTAAAGTTTTCCCAAAACATAAGCTTAGATATCTTAATCCTCCTATTTTATAAATTTTGGCTATTCACATTTCATTCAAATAATTTGAAAATTACTAATTAACATAACTTAGAAAATTAAATGCCCGGTTCTTTTCAAATCGTTTGAAATAAAAATATACACTTATATCTTTAATATATATCAAATCATACATTTGGAGTTTAAACCAAAACCCATTTACCCAAAATAATTTCGAAGAAAAGCAAAGCTTCTTAGAAGTCTCCCCCACTTTGAGACTCGAAAATGAACGTCGATGATGCTGCACAGTCATCACTGAAATTATTTTCCAGCGACACAAGAGAGGAGTACTGAATTCATTCCTTCCTTTAAAAATCCTTTCAAAAATTTCCATAAACAATTTCCAACTAATATACTATATATTTCTTCAAAATTTTGAGAACCATTTTTCAAAATCTCCGGGTCTTAAATCCAATATTTTCCAATTTAAATCTATTTTAATTCATAAGTCACCTTTATAAAATATTCTTATAGGATTTTTTTTCTCCAAACAATCCACAAGTGTTTTATCATTGTTCATTTTATAATTCGCCTTATTTATTAAATTACAATATCCAATTAATGATAATAACCAATATATTATTTCTAAAAACCAAATAAGCTAGATAGATCACAATAATTTTTGAAAATAAATTCTTTATATACAAATATAATTAGGGCAAAATTATTTCATTTACCCAATCTCAAAACAATACTATGTCAAATTGTTCTGTTTAAGTGTTTGGAGATCCCTATCAATGACGTTAATTACTCGTATTGACCAGAATCCATAAGCCACTCAACAAATCAACCGACACAATATAAAACATTTTATATCACTAACAAATACGCTCTCTCATATATATACACTCAGCGACTCATCATAGGGTATAACTACCCTATTTATAAAGAGTCAGACCCCTCAAAGATAAGGTTATCGCTAAACCAAAGCTCTGATACCAACTATAACGACCCGCCTTTTTGGACAGTTTAAACTGACGATCAAATACACATGTCGGTTCCAAACCATTCAAAAGGGCAGATGGTTATCGGGGTAAATAAGAAAAGAAAAGAAAGAGAAATAAAGGAAATGAAACAACACAGAATCTCGCAGCGGAACGATAAAATATAATAGTCAAATAAACAGTTCATGAAGCTGTTTACTATACTTTGACAATTATTTATACAACATTTATCAGAGTTATACATATACAACAGAACAAATAAAATAATGCAGCAGATAGCATAATGCAAGGGTAATAATAGTAATAGTATACCAAATCTTCGTCTTCATCCTCCAGAATAGATCTTCAAAAATCTTAAAAACTCAGGACTGACCCGAGCGTAATGAAAAGACAAAACACTCGAGTCAGGACTAAAATATCCTTATGAAAGTTAAATCAATCGTAAATAAATATGAGCGTAACGACGTCAGAGATGTTTACGGGGTTTGACATCTCATATCCAGTGTCAACGTGCATGTAATAACTCAAGAGATGTTACGGGGCTTTCCATCTCTTAAGGATCCGTTAAACTATCTACTATGTAGTAATGTACGCTAAGTAGATAATGCCTATCGGTAATATAAAGTATCAAAATAGCGTTAAGGCGTTACCATAATCCCCCTTAACACATTTTTATAATGTCATACTCTATACAGCACCGTAAACCCCACCGTAAACTAGTGGTTATCAGAGGGTACCCTATAGGTATAACACAAAACATAACGTAGTGGTCGCGAATAGGATAATCGGTATGACAAGGTACATGAGGCGATACCAACTAGAATACTAGTAGTTGTGTGATCCGGACTGATGTTGAGCATAGCCAGCAGCTACCTCAACACCGTGAAACAACACTCCCAAATAAAGGGGTGCACCCAATCGAATCACAAATGTAATAGATATGGTATCGAAGAAGTGTGTCCGCTAGAGGTGGCGAACCTCAATGGCCCGGCGCGGCTCTTGTTTTAGTCATGTCAGGGGTCATCCAATATGGTTCTCTTTCTTCAATCGCGTTCACCAAACCATCCACTTCATTCTGGATCAACACTCCGCGTATAATAGTTATTAAAGTGGTGTTCGGTATCGACAGAGAGTATGTCCATATTCGATCCCGGTCTCTTTAATAACTACGTATTATCACACCGTTGGCTCTTTTATATTTCAAATCGATTCATAATTGATCTCAAAATATCATATTCGCTTCAAAATCAAATCCAGTTCAAATATCATCGTATCTATTCAAAATGTAAGATTCCGTTTCAAAAATCATTTTCCGCATCAATATCTCATTTCGATTTCAAAATCATTTCGAATTTCAATTTAGGTTGCAACTTCATTTAATCCAATCGGTATTCAAATTCAAGATTTAAACATAAACATTTCACCTTATTAATCAGCTTGAAATTTTAAGAAAATAGTTTAAGTAGTTTAAAAGTGGTTTTAAATAATTAAGATAGTAAAAGATACTTAAAATCAAAAATTGGATTTAAAATAGATAAATTAGTTTAAAATAATTTAAATTGGGTTAAGTAGATTTAAAATAGATTAAAATAATTTAAGTATTCAAAAATGGTTTATATAACCGAGTAATTTGAAAAACAAATAAAAACAGCTTCAAACGAACCATTTCAATTATAACTTCCCAATTCAAAACAATTCTGATTTCCCCTCTACCGATTCAATCAATGCCAACATTGACTTCAAATTTATTAAATTTTATATTCACTTTCAATTAATTCAATTTCAATTTATATCGATTTGGAGCTTGATTTTCAAAATATCATTTATAACACTTAACAAAATTTTCCGTCGATATTCAAGTTTGAAACCAAATTTCAAATATGATTCAATTCCAAGCTCGATTTCAAAATATCATTTTTATATCAGTTCTACTTAGTAATATTCAAAGCTCGAATTAAGGTTCAATCTTTAAAACAAACAAATTTTGAAATTCAATTATATCCCGATTTTAAAATTCCAAAGTCTCCACTTTAAATTTTAACAATTTCTTTTAACCAAAATTTATTTCAACATTCCAAACTCAATTTTTCGATAAATTCGATTTTTATAAATTGATTTCCATTTATAACTTTTAAATCAAAACATTTAAATAAATTTCAAATCAACGATTTTAAAAATTATTAATTTAGCCAATTCGGTGTCCGTATATAATTTTCTATCCTATGGCAAAGTAATTATTTATTTCAATTAAATGTCAGGGATGAATATATATCACTTAAACCAAATCACTGTGTCATATGTATGCATAACAGTGTATATATAAGCAAATAAACATCCAAACATTTAAATATCAACCAATAACATCCATCGAAATACATCATCCAATAGACAATACAATTCATGGCAATTTCATAGTTATCAATGTCAGGTAATTTAATCACGGTTCAATTTCAATTTCGATTTGACTGTCAATTTAAATTTTAACGGTTAATTCAAATGACAATCTATATGATAATTAAATTTTATCAAATAACGACAAATAAAATTCATAACACTTCATAATGCCAAATTTAAGTAGCATAAAGATATTCAGTACGTTGTGAGCGTTATAAAACACTCACCTTGATTTTTTACGCTTTTAAATCAAATCGAACGACATTCGATTTAACTCAAAATTTTCTCTAGCTCCAAATGATTCCAATCCAGTTACATTGCGCAGTGTTCGATAAAACGATTGCAACGCAATTTGTTTCGTCAAAATCCAACCTCGTATGATCAAGATATAGCATTACAAAGTTTGAACGATTTAAAATATAATTAAATTTACAAATTTTCTTTTTATATTTTACTTTAATCATCCTGGCCGTTGGATCTGCCCTGCATGCATCAGGGCCGATGCTCCCCTTTATTCCATCACGCGTTGCTCCAACCCATGAAGCCGTTCGAAACCATCATCACCGCACCCCCCCCCCAACGTCGACGAAACCCTATCACTCCACCACCGTTCAACAGCACGTCGCCTCCCCTACCCACGCCGGCCGACCGCACCACCCCCCCCGGTGCCTCCATCGCTCCGTAAAACGTGCACGAACGGCCAGCCTTCACAACCCCATTGTGGCTTCAAACGGCGACGATAAACAAAATATGTCGTTGGATGGAGAGATCTCACCTAGCTCTACGATATTCGCGTTGGAGGTTTAGCCTAAAGCGGCACGGATGAGGAGAGATTGAGGGTGGAAGGTCGTAAATTTTCGGCCATTAAAGTTTTCAAGTGGCGGCTTTGAAGATGAAAATTAGGGTTTGGGAATTTATGAAGAGTATGGTGCTTATAGAAAATATTCAAAACACTATCCATTCCCGGTTTTCTGAACTCCGATTTACGCATGGTAACTGGCGTTTCTAGGGTTTATCCCACGTTCCGGACACAATGGAACAGGTTTCGAAAGCTAATTCGATCATCTGTGCGAGTTACGGAAATAAACGATCAAATTTAAATTAAACCGATTAAACGAAATTCTATGCGTTTTAGCTTGCTCCGGACAAACGGTAAATCCGGTTGACACGAAATTTGAAACCTTACAATAATATCACGTTACGGATCCAATGAAACTAGTTTCATCGAAATCCGAGACTGTTTGAAAAATGGCTATTTTAACTCGTCAATTAAATATTAAAATATTCAATTTTCACAAATTTACTTTTAATTCGATTTTAAAAGTTCCACAACATCATTCTAACTTTAATATGATAAAATAAAATTTTACAAATCATTTTTAATCATATTAAACCCGTTATTCAATTATTCAATAAATTTCAGTTTTAAAATCTTATTAACTCTATTATAATCCCGATATAACTTACATTCACTTTGGAAACCAATTTGAATCATATTAAATCAAATTTCAATTATTCACTCTATTTTCATTTATTAAATTTCAATATCAAATTAATCATATCAAATTCGAAATTTAATTATTCAAACATTTCTAATATTAAATTCAAACAAATTTGATTATTCTTAAATCATTAGCTTTTGAAATATTCAAAACGAACTTATAACATTTAACAAATTCAAATTATAGAACAACCATTTTCATTAAAACAGTTATTCAATTCCCGTTATTCAATTATTCAATAAATTTCAAATATTAAATTTAAACAATTTAATTGTTCAATATTTGACGGATTTCAATATTGGATTTTTAAATAAAAATTTCATTATCAGTCGATTTACTATATTGCATCAAATGTATTCCACATTATTATTTAACTACAGCTAGAGATAATGCACTCAACTAATATATAAACTTTCATTTCAATTGCAATTGGTTCACAAATTCAATTCGACTAACTAAATGAATAGGTAACTTAAATAATTATCACCATTAACTTTTAATCACTTACAAGTTTATTATTTACAAACAAGTGTCACAATTACCTATACGATACAAATTCATTCAATTACCTTTGACTACATATTATTTCAATTGATTTGGGATTTCATTTAATTGATAAATAATTAACTTAGATAAATTTTGTTGCTTTCATTCTAGTTATTATTATTCCAAACGACTTACATTTTTTTTTTCTAACACTAAATCACGAAATCTTTTAAATTAGTTATTTTAATTATCGAAAATTTACGGGTCGTTACAGGCCCAGTGTTTCATGGTTAAAGTAGTTAACTTACTTTAAATAGGGTACTTTCATGAATTAAAAAGGGATTATTTAAGGTTTTAAACAAAAGTTTTGAAAGGTATTGTCTTGGCCTTGTAGCCTAAAGCTTTCTAAGTTAAAAAGAGGTTTTAACTTATTTGAAGGGATAGACAATCCCATTGATAAGGTTTCATAAACATTGTTTCGTATAAAGCATATGTCATGGAATGAGTACTTTGAGTGAAGCAAAGAGTATAATTTCCTTGTTTTATATAGTTATAATTTCATGGGTAAAACATTTAAAAAGAATGTTTATAAGGAAATGAAATTTGAATAGGGTAGTCAACCCTAAGTATATGACAGGAAATGAAAATTTAATAGGGCAGTTAACCTTAAGTTTATGACTCAGATATTAAAAGACTAGATGAGACTGATGTAGGGTCGCGCCCTATACTTTAGCTAATAGGCCCTAGCTAACATAAGTCCAAAATTCTAATGTATAGGGCTTTGTCAAAGAAGGCACTAAAATAGTGTTACACACAAAAGGGAATATACAAAGCAAAGATAGGTTATTAGTAAGCCCGCAAAACCATTAGGTTTTGCTGACCCTAGAAGAAGATAATTAAGGGTAGATAGCCCAGTTTTGTGTCTAACTGAAGTTAGATTATTGATTATATCCGGTAGGCCCGAATCATCCAATGGTTAATAGTTAGCCAAATAAAACTATATTGTGGTTAGATAGTCCAATGATTTCTCTATTATGCATATATGTATTTTCTAGTATTGTTATAGTTAGTTTGATTGCGGGATTTGATTTGCAAAAGATATGTTGTGAAAAGAATATTAGTAAGGGGAAACCCATTCTGCTAAGCAACGTAGTCTCACTTAATATAATTAAATCGAGATGTAATAGTATTATTCACACCAGGCTTTATGTCTGACTCAAAGTTTATGTATTCCCCTTAAACTGTTGGTGTTCAAAATTTTGTTTGAGTAGACTGAGAGTTAAGGTTTTTTTAAGTTTAGTAGTTTGGACAAATAAGATTTCGAAGACATGTCGGAGGCAAAGCTGGCTATGTAGGAGCTTTTTAGTATTAATTCTGCTATGATGTATTTATGACTTATATGTCCATTTAGTACTCTGATCATCCAAGGGGCATCTTGATATAGTGTATTTATTTAAGAAAATTGTCATATATACAATTTATCATACTTATTTACATTATGATGTTTCTATTGTGTCTAATCCTCTTTCTCAAGCACATACTCAGGTACATGGAAGTAAGTGTGGGTTATTTGGATGCTTACTCACTTATATCCGCGTCTAAATAAAATTCTCTTGCTATAAAAGAGGTATATAACATATGTTTTGTAGATTTGGTGATATATGTTTGGTTGTCCTTAAAAAGAATATGCTTCAGATATGAGATGCCTTTGATATAAGATGCCTTAGAAATGAGATGTATATATATCTACGTTGTAATGAGATTTTTCCTAGACCTCGGCACGCAAAGGAGATGCAGTCGAAATTTTCCATGAAATAAGCCAAAATTGAGAGCAAAGTCAATACATATGATATTAGACATTGTCGATAGCTGAAAGAGTCGGTAATGTATGATATCTAATTGACTTGCCTTTCAATAAGTGAGTTCGCGCTTTTGTTTTCCATTATCCGTTTCTTTGGAAATAAGTATGTAACTAGATGTTTGGTTTAACCATATTGATTTTGGATTTGATACTGATTGTACTTAGGGATGAGGATGATGGCTCCAACTGATTCAGAGTCTATTCCCTTTGTGGTGATCCCTTTAAGTGATTTGATAAGTAACGATTTCTCTTGTGTCGTTGCTTATGTGAGGAAGTTGGGTCATGTGGCTTCATCCTTGGGATTTCGAGGACAAAATCCTTTCAAGAAGGAGAGAATGTAACCATCTATATGTTTAACGATCGAATAATTAAACAATTTATTTTAATATTGAATCGTTAATTAGTTAAAGATCCTAAAAAACTGATTGTTCGCAAACGATTGAATAAGGACTCAAGATCACTTCCGTTGAGTTCGTATTGACGTTACGAATTAAAATAAGTATAAGGATTGCTATATTTGAAGATCGGACAATCCAATGGCTGAAATGGTCTCGAAAAGCACGAAATTATCATCCCAGGGCACTATCTCGGATAGTGATGAAATTTATACCATCGGGACTGGAAAAATGAGATAACGTATGCAGATGAGTTTTGTTGTGATCGGACGCACCGTTTAATCGTGCGAGATCGAAACACATGATCGTTGAGAATTCAAATAAAATACATAAAATGCTATTATTTAAGTGAGCCAATAGTGAACCCTCCTCTTTATTTCCAGGTTATTGTTACATTATTATGACCAAAAAAATATGGCCGCCTCCTTATTCTCTCTTCAAAAAATAATAACCATCAATCCTCTTAACTAAAAATCATGAAACAAGTTTCATTGAGCTCGTATCGAAGAGATCCTCACTTTGACCTTGGCGGAATTCGATATGGTGATGGTTTTGGGGATGGCCGTAGAAATGGATGATTTAGGGTTCAACTTCCCATTAATTAAGTCAACGATATGCGAAACGGAGGCCACCATCATTTTTCTCTCGTCGAGGTTCACATTCCCACCGAGTTTTGAAATCCCTGACCCTCTCTATCAAATCACGTCCGTATGGTGGTGGAGCATGACCCATCAAGTCACTTTTGCATAGGGAGGCAATGCCTTGTCTTGTTGGGTCTGTGGCGTAGTGGTCGCATAGTGGAATGTTTCGGCGAAACCCGTTCGTTGACTCGTCGAGAAATGAAGGTGTAGGGAGGAAAGAAGGTACTGAACAGGTGGTTTTATGCATATCAAGATATGGCCTGTAGATGTAATTGGGTAGGAAAGCTTATGAGGAGGGATTAGTGTTAATGAAGGTAATTAAAACGTTAATTAATCAATTTAATAGTTTATTTAATCCATTATCTTATAAACGCCATATCTTTTGCATATGAGGTCCATTTTGGACGTCGTTTCTTGTATTGCGCTCGTGGTGAAGAGTTCTACGACTTGGAGATGGTTTAGACATATTTGGCTGAGGTAAGTGATATTGTCTTTCATCATACTACGATTGTTAGTATAGTATTAAAACGACGTTTTTAAATGTTTTCTAACTTTAAAACGTAACTTTAAAAATACCTATATCTTATTTTATAAAAGAATTTAAAAGTATTTTAAAATGGTTTTAAATTAAATACAATATTTTTCCCGTTGACGCACTATTTTGAAGATATTAATAGATTTAGGCTATTTTTGATATTGGTCCTACATTGTTTGCTTGGATGTATTGTATTGTGTTATTATAGATGTATGTAGGCTATTATAAACACTTCTATGCTTGTTGGTTGCATGTCTGCTTGTGTTTTAGTCAGTTGAAAACGCCGTTTGAAGCGATATGGACTATAATATATCCCATAGGATAGGATTTCATGCATAGAGTTTTGTGCACATCGACTGATTAGAAGACCGAAGATGGACTTGAGTATATGCTATGGATTCCGAGATGGATGCCAGATGTTTTCATTTAGTTCGTACTTAGTTATATTTTGCTAAGTACACGACTAAAACAGTCGTTATTGACTACTTTAGAGTGGTCGATATCTATCACTATTGATGTTGGCCGATTTGGCCAATTTTGACATGGACGATGGAGAGATTTCAAGGAGCATGATGCGATGGTTCGATCGTTCATTCACGTTCAATTTTGATGATATGGCTCTTCAACGAGTGGTTTTGGTAGTGAAGCAAAAGTGTGACACTTTGACACGATGACTTCACGATTCGATGATGATTTCATGAAGGGAAGTGACGGCTTCGATGATGGATAAACATACTTCATGATGCAGAGTAATCGACGACAAGTCAGATTGATGGTACTATCAGAGGATGGTTATGGAACGCTTGTGGGCACTCTATGACTTATGATGGTTGTCGAAAGTAGTTCCTAATCGTAATAAATTCAGAGAGGAGTTGGAAGGGCAGTTGTAGGATGAAATCTTCTATGGATGATGTGTACAAAGGGATCAATGATATTCGTAGTTTTCGTTGTATGCTCGTAAAGCAGGTTATGTGAGAACGCTCACTTGGGTGATGATGACCCTTGGACCACATGATGTTTAGGTCCGTTATGCCCTAGACTATATGTCAGGCAGTCTAGTTCCTAACCTACTAAGTGGCATGGATTCGAGTACCGAGATACCAAGACATTGAGTAGTCTTTGACCTGATAATGGGGGTCATATGTGAATCATATATCTAATGCACTGAGTGAGTGAATTTGAGGATGGATAAATGGGTGCTATGTTTGCTTAATTATTTATCATCTTAGGGATGTCACATGATGTAGATATTACTGATGTCGATATCTGGTACTTTGATGTATAGTATACCCATAACGACTATGATATAGAGTAGCATATATCATATGTTATGTGCTAACTGTATGGATGCAGGGACAGGTCAGGTATGATTTTCCGTGCCCTCTATTCCATATACTATGCCGACTTTTATAATATTTTGAGATTATTTATCGCTCACACCAGGCTGTTATCTGACTTGACGTTTTATGCTTTGCTTCTTACTATCTTGGGTACTCTTAAATGAGAAGACTAGATAGCAAGTGTAAACAACAATTGGAGTTGTGCAGATGGACTAGTAGAAGGCGACACTTTCTCATATTTATATTCTATGTCTGTTATTGTTTATTCCACTGTGTGACACCGTGGAGCCTTTAAAGTGTTGACTTACTATTAATTAGAGATGGTTTATCGGTTGAGTTTATTTATCAGTTCTATAAACTCTATTACGGTTTTATATAATTGTGAGCCTGTGTACTCTAATTATGTGGTTCATGTAGTAATTACGGTCTCGCCTGTTTTATATCTGCGATGTCATTTTGCATCTAATGCATAGTGAGATATACGTTAGGTTATGTGATTGTGTGATGTTTTATTTCATTCTCTTCTATTCTCTTCTCTTCTTTTGTATTCATATTCTTCACTTCTTTTTTCTTCCTTTGACAAGTGTCCTACATTAACAGATGCTCCAGGAGCACACTATGGTTATACTAGCATCAGAGGTGTAGGGCGGTTGTCACACTTATGGCTTCTGTTTCCACTAGATTCGCCTCTATTCTCCATGCACTCACAAAGTATCTAGGAAATTTCTTTAGCTGAATTGCATATGTACACTTTAGTTGGCTCAATTTCATGCCATGTTGCCTTACGGTGACAAAAGCCTCTTCCAAATTCTGCACATGGTTAGAAACTGCTTTGGATTTTACCAACATGTCACTAGTGTAAACTTTGATGTGCTTTCTAATACGATCTATGAATATAATTTTAATTAGCCTCTAATATGTTTCCTCCACATTCTTTAATCCAAATGGCATTACATTGTAGCATTACAATCCTATATTGGTGATGAACCATGTGTGTTCCTGATCTGGCTCAAACATGGCTATCTGGTTGTATCTAGAATTCACATCCACGAATGTTAGTAGTCCACGCCCATATTACAAGAAATGGATCCATTACGAGATATGGATTTGCTTCCTACTTCCCTTTCGACTTCTTTACCAGAAATCTACGCAAATTGACCGCTTCTCTTTCAACTTCTTTACCAAAATGGATTCGCTACCCACTTTTGGTTGTATACTTCATAGATGAACTCGTTTTCCTTCAAATGTTTAACATGTTAACAAAGAGCATTATATCTCTCCTAATCCAAGGTGCACTGTTTTTGCCCCATGGGGTGTGCATCGAGATCTATGTTGAGTGCATGGCATATTATGGTTAAATCGATACCCTTTATATTTATGTAAGCACAAGCTAAATGGTCACGGGACCTCTTTAAGAAATCAATCAACTCTTAACGCAATTCACTACTAAGGTTTTTTAGAATTTTCATAGCCTTGGTAAGATCTAAGGGACTTACTTGTACATCTTCCAAATCATTCACTAGTTTCAAATCTTTCTATTCAATTCCTAATCATGGATCCGCTTCATCCTCCACTTTGTGTGACATTAATGAAACTGCATTTTCCTGATTTGAAGGTGCATTAGATATACACTACGAAAATGCCGAGTTGCATTCCCCTACTCTTATCATGTTTAGATAGTCACTTTTTGTTTTTCATATAGATATTATGGTCATGGATTGACCTGTTTCATTACATGCCTTAGAACCGGGTTTTGGTGTAGTTCTTTTAACTAGCATATTAGTTATATGTACATTTTACATAAATTAGAGGAGACAATGGTATAATATGGACAATCTTATTGCAAGGACTTAATTTTACATTGTATATTTCTCTAGCTAATAACCGCTCTCCTCTCATGAGTCCTACTACTATGGGGGTATGAAACTTCATCGGCAAGTCTTTCTACGAGATAACATCCCTAAGCTCTATCAACATAGTTCTCTCTATGAAAGCATTGTGTAAGGATTATTTACATATAACCAGAAAATTCACATAAAAGGATTTATGAGGTTGTGATATTTCTATAGTAACTAGGGGTCTGGCTATTCCTATTAGAACAGTTATTGTATTGTTGAAACCGTAAATAGGTACCAAACTTACTTTTTGGACTTCGACTAGAAGTCCCATCTTGTCGTACACAACTTAAAATATGACATTCACAGAATTTCTTGAATCAACGAAAAATATTTATAGTGCAATTTGAGATTGTATAGTTATCACCAGGTAATCCTGATGTGGGAAAGTAATTCATGTTGAATTTATTAAAGTAAACGTGATGTCTAACATAGGCTTCTATTTGATATGGAACAAGGTCCTTCACCGAATGCAAAATTTCTGGATGTGTTTCTCCCATGCTTTCTTGCTCTTGCCTACAAGGTGGGGTTCGCCATGAATGGAAGCAATAAGAGTATTAAAGTTCCCCACTAAACCTTCGTGAGGGTCGGGTAATTGATTCTGCATAGGAGTAAATGAATTATCCTTCTGAAAAGGCCTGAGTATCCCTTTTGTATTATCCATTAAATTTTATTTTTCAAATAGTGAAAGTTGTCATTGTGGTGGCCATTCACCATATGGATTCTACTGTATACACAACCTTTATTTTGCTCAAGCTTCTTTCCTTTACTCGGGACATCATAGCCTAATTCTATTTTGGTTATTTCATAAATCTATCCTAGATTATGGGTTAATGGAGGTTTTCTCACATAATTGAACACTCTTTGCCCTTTTACGGGTGGATTATCATAATTTTCTACCCTTGCTTTCGCTTATTATAAGTTGGAGAGATTCTTCCATTGATATCCCTTCGGCTGCTCTTGCCTCCTTAGCACGTGTATGTTCACTATCACTTTCATAAAATGCTTTCATAATCTGATGTGGTTTTCTACTATTCCCGTCCTATAATCTATGTCTTTTCACCATATAAGAGCCGCCTTAAACAATACCTCCTCACTGGTCACTCTTATTCTCATTGCTTCTGACGTAAAGCATTTGATGTAACTACATAAGCTTTCATTATGCCTTTATTTGATGCATGATAGGGTGTTGAGGTCTGGAAAGACTTTCTTTCCTGCATTAAATTATCTAGGGAAATTTGTCAATTGCTACACCCAAGAGTGAATTTCTCCTAACAAGTACCTTCGAAACAGTCTAAAGGATGCCCTTGCGAGATATACTAGGAATAACTTACAGTAGGGCAGCCTTTCAACCATTAGTATGTTCATATGGTATTAAAATGTGCATAGATAGTTGTCTACATTAGACGATCCATCATATCTTTCAATCACCAAGACTCTGATACTATTGGGGAAGTCGTGCTTCGCTGAATGGAAAAGAGCACTCCTCGCGTATTCCCTCCTTTTTATTATGCTTACATATTTTAGCTATCTATTACCCGGTTACCTAGCCCGGCTACAAGGTGATAATTACATAGGCTTTGATCGAATCTAGACAAGACTCGAGCCAGTGAGAGATTGGAGATATAAGGAATTGATCTGATTTGAGTAGTTCAGCATATATATGGTTCGGCCCATAAATATGGCTTGGCCTATATTTATAGTTCGGCCATTAAACGTGGCTCGACCGAGGAAAGGAGATCATATGTGGCTCGGTCTTGTAGGATGACGTGTGCCGTTGGGCCAAGAAAGGGAGCTATAGGAATTCAACACATATTTCTCGGACAAGGAAAGGAAAATAAGATGGCTCGACCGAGACGACCAAGGAGAGATCGCTCGGCAAGGGTGGCTTGGCACTTGGTGGATCGACCCTAGAGGAATTGGTTCATTTGGTTCGGTATTTGGTGGTTCGGCATTGGAGGGTTTAGCATGAATGCCTTCGCCATGATAGTTCGGCCTTGTTGGATCAATCAAGTTAGTCGCTGTTGAAGTGCTCCGTCCGGCCTCCCTTTGCTACGACTTGTGCCACAGCTTCCTCCGAGTTATGTAAGGACACACTTCGAATTACTAACAAGAAGACCGAAGGTCAGCCAAGGTAGGCCAAGGGTCGTTCGGCAACCATCGTTCGACATTGGTGGCTCGCATTGCATGGCTCAGTCAATGCAAGTTGCTTACTGTAGGTTGAAGTACCTTTTTCTTGGGCATGCGTTGGGAAGCCAACCTATCTTCATCTATAAATAGAGAGGTAGGGGTATAGTGGAAGGGACCTTTTTTGGGCGAACTCCAGAGAGACTCTGCCATTTTCTGTACTCAACCTCTTCTTACTCAAACTTTTATTCGAGCTGTTTGTTTACGGATTGAATCTGTATTCAATTATTTGGAAAAAAAAATAAAGACTACATTCAAAGTGGACGTAGGCGGATATGCCGGACCACTATGAATCTGGCGTTCTTGTTTCTATTGTTGTTTTTACATTCTACTGTGATATTCCTCTGTTTTAATTTACTATCTTCATTAATCTCTCTACACAAATCTATTATAGGGTGTTAGTGGCCAATTACGGTGCTAACATTTTGGTGCCTTCGCTGAGAACGATACATTCTTAGGCTGTTAGGATCTACTTTGTCGCTACTGGATTAAAGAAATCCCCCGAAGCAGATCTAGGTTCATTCTCAGGTGTTCATAGATTCTATTCAAAGTTCAGATAGGTAACTCTAAAATGGGAAGACCATGTACCAGATTAGCCTTCTACGATGCAGATGTCAATGAGATTGCCAACGTCCAGCAAATGGGACCCAGAAATCAAAAAGCTAATTCGGGTGTAGGGACTGCCACCGTCATACACCAACCGGAAGTTGTCACCAGAGCAAAGTTCAATGAGGTAATGAGAGAACTCATGGAAAACAGGAGACACTTAACGAGCAAATTCAAGCCAACACCAAACTCATGACCCAGATTACTCAACAATAGCATCAGAATGCAGGAGGAAGCCCTGCTTCATACTCATCATCCAACAGCTCCGCTTCGTCTGATTGGCATCATAGGCATATACGCCATAGAATTAAAGCAGCGCAAACAGGCACGATAGATCAATCCAACATGAATGGTCCAGGTTCTTTACTCAGAACCATGGCCCTTGCCTGTACCTAGGAAATCGCACCCAAGCTGGAATGGAAAACTTAGGATCTGGAGCATGAGTGGAAGCTGACCGACTGGCTCATTAGGGATGCAATGTAGCAGGTCCCCAGGACACTTGTTCAGGAGATCATCAACCAAGGAGGCACCAAACGGAACGATCACGCAGGATGGAGTCCAACTTGTCACCTCCCATCCATACCCAGCATTTGTCAGCTATGGTCAGACAGCTGACGATGGAAAATCAGGGCTTATCCAACGATGATTGGAACATAGCTAGGAGTCATACTCCGTTCACGGATGCTATCCTACAAGCTGAGTACACTTGGAAGTTCAGCTTGTCGACTACTCCAGCCTATGAAGGGAAGACTGATCCCCGACACCATGTAATGAGATACGAATGGATAATGGACTCGGCCAAGGAAAATGATGCAACAAAATGTAGATGTTTCCTAATAACCTTAACCAAAATCGCCACCATGTGGTTCACCAGACTTCCACCACGATCGATCCCCAGGTTTGATGAGTTAGCAACGAAATTTGTGGAGCAGTTTAGGATCCATGCCAATCGCCTAATGGACGTGATGTCTTTATCCAGTGTAACCCAGGTTCCAGGGGAGTCGTTGAAGAAATATTCACAGAGATTTCATGTTGCTGCAACCGAAGTTAGCAACACAAATGACTATGCTATTCTTATAGCCACGATGTGAGGAGTAGATCCAAATTCCGAGTTCGGTGATTAGCTGGCAGGAAAACCTCCGGCTACCCTGGAATGTTTTTATTTAAAGGTGCACCAATTCATGAGAAGGGAGGAAGCCAGGTGTATGAGGCGAGGCAGTGCGTTAGGGCCTGGCAAGGAGACGGTGCAAAGCAACATTGTGGTAAAAAAGACTGGCGAAAATTCTGAAGAAGTCCAGATCAACGTTCAAAACAAGCCCGAGCAGTCTAAAGGATCTGAAGGAGGAAATTCCGTAAGGAAGAGGGAAGCAGGAAAATGGAAACTGCGGATCTCAACCTATAAAGAGTACACTCTTCCGAGCACGTCTCTGGAAAATATTTATTTATTAACTTGTAATACATTCCATTATCTAAATCCATACCCAAAGGAATCCATTGACGAATAAAAACAGACTGGGGAGTACTACCAATTCCACGAGACCTGCCGGCACAACACTAAGGAATGTAGGTACCTCCATGATGCTATTGAAAAACTGGTTCAGCAAAAGAAGTTACAGCGGTTTGTTAAGAATCCACAGGAAGGCGAACATGGAACATCCGACCCAAGTCGCGGGCAAGTTCTACGTCAATCGGAGGAACCCGCTCGGGTCGTAGGTAGACCGATCATTCAAATGAAGGTCGGTGGACCTCATCCACCAGACAAAGTTGGCAAGAAATGGAACGCAATGCTAATTCCCTAAAGCATGCGGATTTTGAATGCTGCTCGAACTTGAAAAATGGGACTCTAGCAAAGCAGCCGCGAATGATGACGGATGATATAGTATTCAGGAGCAGGGATGTCGATTGGGTGGAAGCACCTACCATCGACCCGATGGTTATTTCAGCCACGATTGGACCAGCGTTTGTGAGAAGGATACTGATTGATTATGGGAGTTATGTGCATATTATTTTCAAAAAGATGTATGACCAAATGAAGATGGCCACGAAGGATCTAAAACCATCTAAAGCACGCATTCACAGTTTTAATGGTGCAGCAACTGATGCGATAGGTTTTGTAGAATTTCCAGTTGAGTTAGGAAAAGGTGAACGTAAGAGGGTATAGATCCTATCGTTCATTTTTTTGGATGTTAATTCCCCGAATAATGTGTTTTTGGGCCGACCGGCCCTGGCGAAGTTTAGGGCAGCTTTGGCCCCGTGGTGTTTAACCTAGAAATTTTCGATGGATAGAGGAGTTGGTTTTGTGCATGGCGATCAAGTGAATGGTCGTGCATGTTATGTGGCCGAGCTGAGAGAGGTCCAGCGAAGAGAGAAGGGCAAGGTTGTGGATATCTCTGTTCGCATCCATGTTGCTGAAAATTGACAAATGATGCCTGAGCCTTGGCTCGAGCAACAGGGTCAGATCTAGAAAAACATAGATCCAAGAGATGATGATGAAGAACCCAAGGATTCTAAAATAGCACCGGTTGAATTGATGATTGGCATTCCAACCAGCCATGATGACCCATCGTGGATGATTAAGATTGGATCAAAACTCACCCCCTCGAAAACTGAGGATCTTACTTATTTCCTCCGAGCGAACCTAGATGTTTTTTCTTGGACCCACTCTGATATTTGTGGGATTTCTCCCTCCATTGTGTGTCATATATTGAACATTGACCCAAAGTATGTGCCAGTGAAACAAAAAAGGAGAGGTATGGACCCGAAGAGGTTTGCTGCTCTCAGAGAGGTGGTGGACAAGCTCAAAGCCAATGGGTTCATCTACGATGCCCTATACCCTAAATGGGTATCTACCTCGTACTAGTGGGAAAAGAAAATGGAAAATGGAGGACCTGTGTTGATTACTCGGACCTAAACAAAGCATGCCCTAAGGATAGTTTCCCTTTACCTAGAATTGATCAACTGGTCAACTCAACAGCAGGACACGAATTATTGTCATTCATGGATGCATGTACAAGGGTACAATCAAATCTCGATGCACATCCCAGACCAGGAACATACTAGTTTTGTCACGGATGCTGGACTGTACTGTTATGTAGTGATTCCCTTTGGGTTGAAGTACGCAGGAGCGACTTATCAAAGTTTGGTAAATCGAATGTTAAAGACCAAATTGGTAGAACAATGGAAGTCTATGTGGATGATATGCTCGTGAAGTCAAGGTAGTCAAACGACCATATTCGAGACTTAGCGGAGATGATTGATGTACTCAGATACTATGGAATGAAAATCAATCCACTGAAGTGTTCTTTTGGTGTCGCATCGGGAAAGTTTTTGGTTTTTTTTTAGAATGCACGAGGAATCGAAGCTAACCTAGAAAAGATTCAGGCTATCCGAGACATATAATTGCCTAGAACTATAAAGCAAGTACAAAACCTGAATGGAAAAGTTACCGCGTTGAGTCAATTCATATCCAGCGCGACCAACAAATGCATTCCTTTCTTCGATGTGATAAGGAAAGGGATGGGAAATTTTGAATGGACACCGGACTGTGAGGATGTGTTCCGAGCTCTGGTGAGACACTTGAAGCTTACCCCGGGTATGTCAAAGCCAATAGACCATGAGGAGTAATATGTTTACTTGGTCGTGTCCTAGCATGCCATCAGTACAGTCTTGGTTAGCGAGGAGGATCGAATTCAAAAGCCAGTGCTATTTTAGTAAACGTTTAACAGGGGCAGAAAGAAATTATCCTAAGATTGAAAAGCTAGCATACTTCTTGGTGCTTGCATCACGCAAGCTCCTTCCATACTTTCAGGCACATTCGATCAATGTTTATACTGATCAACCTTTGCAACAGGTGCTCCAACGACCAAAAACCTCTAGGAGGTTACTCAAGTGGAACATTAAGTTAAGTCAATTCGATATCACTTACTTGCCCCAGAGGGCGATTCAAGGGCAAGCGCTAGCAGATTTCATTGCAGAATTCACCATATCATATTATCCAAGTGGTAGTGATATAATTCACCCCACTCGATGAAAACTATACACCGATGGGGCATCCAATGACCGTTTTTCTGGGGCTGGTATTATTCTTGTAACTGCCGTAAACCGGTCAATTTGTTATGCTTTGAAACTCGACTTTCCAGCTACGAATAATGAAGCTGAATTTGAAGCATTGATTGCTGGCTTGAAACTTACCAGGGAAGTCGAAGTAAAACCGGTTGAAATCTTTTGTGACTCATAATTGGTGGTATATCAAGTATGCGGAGACTATCAAGCAATGGGGCAGAGACTTGCCCCGTACCTTACTTGGGTCCAAGAACTATTGACAGACTTTAAATATAACGATATTTCACATATCCCACGTGAACAAAATGGGGAAGCCAATTCATTGGCAAAATTTACAAGTTTTGGTGAGGCATAGCAATGGTCTTTGTTCCCATCAAAATTTTACATACCCCACGTATAAACGGAATGTAAGTGGATGTTGTGTTTAGGACAGAAACTGAAAGGGAGTCATCGATGACCCCATTCAAAGAATGAAAGACGACAAGTCATTCGCAAAGCCTCGCGGTATATAATGCAGGAATGGAGTCATGTATCGAAATGGATTCTCGGTTCCCTTACTTTGGTAAATCGCCAATGATGAGATAAAGAGGGTCTTGAAAGAGGTTCATGAAGGAGAATGTAGTGACCATACTGGAGGATAGATATTAGCCATAAAGATCCTCCGATATGGATACTATTGGCCAATCGTGAATCGAGACGCCGCAGACTATGTAAGAAGATGCGATAAATGTCAAAAGTATGCAAAGATCCCAAGAGCTTTGGCGATGGTGCTCACACAAATGGTTAGTCCCTGGCTATTTGCAATATGGGGATCGATATAATCGACTCCTTGCCGATCTTCAAAGGTAGTGCAAAATATGCAATTTTTGCTGTTGATTATTTTACCAAGTGGGCGGAAGTAGAGCCCTTAGGTACGATCATCATGAAGAAGGTCATCAATTTCATTGTACGAAACATTATATGCCGTTTTAGCCTCCCACGAACTATCATCACTGACAACAGAACTCAGTTTGAGAGTAGGGAGTTCAAAGAATTCTGCCAAAAATATTGCAATGAAAAAAAGGTTTGCGGCAGTCGCTCACCCAAAAGCCAATGGACAAATTGAAGCCATAAATAAAATAATCAAGTCCATATTGAAAAATCATTTGGAGAAGGCTAGATGTAGGTGGGTGGATGAGCTTCCGACGGCACTCTAGGCTTACAGAACCACCCATAAGTCCGCGACTGGCCACACTCCATTCACCTTATCATACAGCACTGAATAGTTATAACCATGGAACTTGAAGTTTCCTCTCACCGGGTAACTCATTATGATCCTAAGACGAACCAGGATCTCTTACTGGAATCGCTGGACTTTGTTGATGAATAATGTGAAGAAGCTGATTTAAAGGAGGCAGTATATAGGCACCGAGTCGCTATATATTATAATGAAAAAGTTCAACCGAGGATCTTTGATGTGGGTGATCTTGTTTGGAAGCGAATTTTTCCAATTCCATCACATATGAATCCCATATGGGAAGGTCCGTACATCATCGAACGGAAGCTTGGAGAAGGAACCTTCTAACTAGTGACTGTTGATGGCGTGACACCCTCCCCAGAGCATAGAATAACGAGCACTTGCATCCTTATTAAAATTAGCCTATTTCCTTTTCATTTGAGTAGAAGTTGTTTCTAGTGTATATTTCCTTTTGTGTTCTTTATTTCCAATATGTAATAAGACAATTAAGCTTGTCCCTATTTTGTACAATCAATAAAGGCTTGAAATCGTTTTTCGTATGAACTATTGATGTCTTAAATGCTACAATTACATGATGGAAAGTTAAAATTTGTTATTCTTTCTAGCGTATGAACGCGTATACAAAATTAGAAGTCAATAAAAGATTAAAAAAATCTCTAAGTCCCCGGAGCGCGGAATAGAGTATTTTGAGTCCCCAGAGTGCGGACAAGAGTATAAACGATTTAAAAAATCTCTAAGTCCCTAAAACGTGGACTAGAGTACTTTGAGTCCTTGGAGTGCGGACTAGAGTATAAAAAATTAAAAAAAAATCTCTAAGTCCTTCGAGCACGGACTAGAGTATAAACGATTCATAAAAACTCTAAGTCCCCGGAGCACAGACAAGAGTACTCCGAGTCCCCGGAGTGCGGACTAGAGTATAAACGATTCAAAAAGTCTCTTAGTCCCCGAAGCGTGGACTGGAGTACCCTGAGTCCCTAGAATGCGAACTAGAGTATAAACAATTCAAATATCTCATAGTCCCCGGAGCATGGACTAGAGTACTCTAAGTCCTCGAAGTGCGGACTAAAGTATAAACGATTTAAAAAATCTCCAAGTCCCCGGAGCGTGGACTAGAGTACTCTGAGTCCCCGTAGTGCGGACTAGAGTATAAATGATTCAAAAAAATCTCTAAGTCCTCGAAGCACGGACTAGAGTACTCTAAGTCCTCGGAGTGTGGACTAGAGTATTGTTATCCCATTTTTGGTCAAAACTGGAATATCAACAAATTGAAAAGGAATGATGGAGATCAGTTGGAATCCAGGCTACGATCGATGTCGCCAAAATTTGGTTTAGCTCCGATCAGGACGAAATTGATTGGAGATGATGATGAGGATTAGGAAGGCTATGTTTCAAATTTCAGGTTAATCAGAGTTCGTATGAAGGAGATATGATCGATGCAAGGTAGGAAGGACATACTGTTCGAAGCCACCTTCCTCAAACTGCCGAACCATTCCCTGCTCCACTTCCTACCGAACCAAACCCAAAGTAACTCCTAGCCGAACCAACCTTCTCCCTGTTCCTACAGAACCATCCATTTCCCCTCACTACCGAACAAACTCCTAGCCGAACCAGCCTCCACCGGACCACACTACTACCGAACCAAACCCTCTCCAAACAAGGCCGGTCCAAAGCATAGCCGAACCAGGCTCCATCAACTCGCCACCGAATCACCTTCACCGAATCAACCTACTCACCACTTCCTATGCACCACCGAACCAACCCTTCTCCTAGGTATCACCGGACCAACGTGCTACCGGACCAAGGCACCAACGTGCTACCAGACCAAGGCACATCAAGACTCTACTCACCGCCGAACCAAGGCGCGACCGGACCAACTCTGCCAAGCCATATTGCTTCTGCCCAAGCCCTCCAGCAGCTATATACATCAAAGACCTCTGCCCCCAACCTCACTCTATAAATAGAGGGGCAGGGGTACAACAATGGCAGACAAGTTTGAGAGCTCAAGCACGGAAGGAACTTTCAAACAACCTTCATATACTTGTATGCAAAGCTTTGTACATGTAATCTGAAAGAAAAAGGAGAATAACATATAAAGTGGATGTAGGCACGTTCTGGCCGAACCACTATAAATCTGTGTGTATTTTACAGTTTAGTCCCTGCTTTTCATATATTTGCATAAATCACCCAAATCACTAAAAACAACATAAAATCAACTAACTCATACGACTTGGAGGTGTTTGCCCCTTTTTTGCGCAAACATTTTGGTGCTTTCACTGAGAACTGAACTCAAGGACCTACCGCTTGGAAGTTGAATTTGAGAGTTTAGAGATTCAGATTGGAAGAGTCATAGCGAGACAATCAAACAGAAGGCCAAGGCCAGAGCAGAGTCAACAGGAAGGGAGTCAAGAGGCTTCCTCCGGAGCAAACCAAGCTTCAGCCTTCATCACCAGGGATGAGATGGAGGCTATGATGAGAAGACAAGAAGAGATGATCCAGAACTTGCTTCAACAAATTGGGCAACTTGGAGCACAAAACCAAGGAGCAACTGGAGTTCAGAATGGAGAAGGACCATCTGGCGTAGCACCAGAGCTAGGGGGCACTCACGCAGAGCATGTTGATCCGACCCCGGGAAGAGAGATGGGGGCATCCGAGCCACCTGGTAGCAATAGAGGAATGAACGTTCAGCCAGGGAGGTATACACATGAAAACTCCCGCGGACTCGCGGGGCAGGTCGAAGGTAGTGAACGAGGACTATAGCTTGGGGACAATGAAAGATTAGCAGAGATGGTTAGAAGAGCTATGAGAGGCGGTTTAGTAAACAGAGACTTGGAAGATGTAAACAGGAGTCCTTTTTCTTCTACGATTAGGATGGCTAGAAATCCACCAGAGTTCAAGCTACCATCAGTAGAAATGTACGATGGGAGGACAGACCCTGCGGTCCATCTTACTAAGTATATGAGGCACATGGAAGTGCTGGGGGCATCATAGGAGATCATGGCCCGGTGCTTTCCACTGTATTTGACGGACATTGCAGCGTTATGGTTTAGGCAACTGGAGAGCGGCTCCATAGGAACGTGGGCAGATTTAACTGAGAGATTCATGAGGCAATTCAGGGTTCATATTGCGAGACCCAAGAATGTGATGACTTTGGCAACCTTGAAGCAGAAAACTGGAGAGACTTTGAGGAGCTTTCTAACGCGATTTAATGCGGCGGCAGCATATGTGGATCGACCAGATCCATCTATGGTCATGATGGCAGCTGTATCTGGGATAGCTGATAGTACAGAGTTCAAAAATTCATTAACCAAGGACCCGCCTATGAATCTGGGAGAGTTCTATCATGAGGCTGAAAAGTTTCTGCGTTTGGAAGATGCTAGTGCAGAAAGAGAGGAAGAAGATGACGTTTACGCAATCAAGAGCGGAAACCCACCTGGAAAGGGTGCGGAGACTAGCAAAGAAAAGAGAAAGGCTGAGGATAATGATGACAGGACAAAGCGGCAACGGAGGGAGCCGTGATTCACCACTCACACTGAGTTGAATGAGAGTGTAACGACCCGCCTTTTTGGACAGTTTAAAACCGACGATCAATTACACATGTCGATTCCAAACCATTAAAAGAGCAGATAGTTATTGGGGTAATTAAGAAAAGAAAAGGAAGGGAAATAAAGGAAATGAAACAACACAGAATCTCACAGCGGAAGGCTAAAGTATAATAATAAAATAACAGTTCATGAAGCTGTTAATTAAATGAATACATTTGAAATGAATACATTTGATTATTATTATACAACATTTATCAGAGTTACATACACAGCAAATATCATACAACAATGCAGCGGAATGGAATGAATATAATAGTAGTAGATCATATACCAAATCTTCGTCTCCGTTCTCCAAGGAAATGATCTTCAACCTAAACTGAAAACTCAGGACTGACCCGAGCGTAATGAAAAGACAAACACTCGAGTCAGGACTAAATATCCTTATGAAAGTTAAATAAATCGTAAATAAATATGAGTGTAACGGCGTCGGAGATGTTTACGGGGTTTGACATCTCCTATCCAGTGTCATCGTGCGTGCAATAACTTAAGAGATGTTACGGGATTTTCCATCTCTCAAGGATCCGTTAAACTATCTACTATGTAGTAATATACGCGAAGTAGATAATGTCTATCAGTAATATAAAGTATCAAAATAGCGTTAAGGCGTTACCATAATCCCCCTTAACACATTTTTATATTCCCAAAAGCATATACAAGACCGTAGTTTCCCCAAAACCGGAAGTCACCAGAGGGAAATCCATATACTCAAGGTACAAATCAAAACGTAGTGGTCGCGAATAGGATAATCAGTATGACAAGGTACATGAGGCAATACCAACTAGGATACTAGTAGTTGCGTGATCCGGACTGATGTTGGGCATAGCCAGCAGCTACCCCAACACCGCGAAACAACACTCCCAAATCAAGGGGTGCACCCAAATCGCATCACAAATGTAATAGATATGGTATCGAAGAAGTGTGTCCGCTAGAGGTGGCGAACCTCAATGGCCCGGCGCGGCTCCTGTTTTAGTCATGTCAGGGGTCATCCAATAATCGTTCTCTTTCTTCAGTCAACGCGTTCACCAAACCATCCACTTCATTCTGGATCATCACTCCGCGTATAATAGTTATTAAAGTGGTTTTCGGTATCGACAGAGAGTATGTCCATATCCGATCCCGGTCTCTTTAATAACTACGTATTATTACACCTTTGGCTCTTTATATTTCAAATCGATTTATAATTGATATCAAAATATCATATTCGCTTCAAAATCAAATCCATTCAAATATCATCGTATCTTTCAAAATATCAGATTTCATATTTAAATTCAAGATTTAAATATAAACATTTCACCTTATTGACCAGCTTAGGATTTTAGAAAAATAATTTTAAGTAGTTTAAAAGTAGTTTTAAATAATTAAAATAGTTAAAAACACTTAAAATCTTTAAAATGGATTAAAATAGATAAATTAGTTTAAAATAATTTAAATTGGGTTAAGTAGATTTAAAATAGATTAAAATAGTTTAAGTATTCAAAATGGTTTATATAACAGAGTAATTTGGAAAACAAATTAAAACAGCTTCAAAATCAATCCATTTCAATTATAACTTACCAATTCAAATAAATTTCAATTTCCATTCTACCGATTCAATTTCGATTTCAATTCAAACGATGTCAACTTTTACTTCAAATCAATTCAATTCTACATTCACCTTTAATTAATTCAATTTCAATTTATATCGATTTGGAACTTGATTTCTCAAAATATCAATTTATAACACTTAACAAAATTTCCAACAATATTCAAGTTTAAATCCAAATTCCAAATATGATTCAATTCCAAACTCGATTTCAAAATATCATTTTCATATCACTTTTACTTAGTAATATTCAAAGCTCGAAAAAATGTTCAATCTTTAAAATAAATAGATTTTCGAAATTCAATCATATCCAAAAAAAATTTTTTTTTAAAGTCACAACTTAAATTATTTACCAATTTCTTTTAACCAAAATTTATTTCAACATTCCAACTCAATTTTTCGACAAATTCGATTTCTATAAATTGATTTCTATTTATAACTTTTAAATCAAAACATTTAAATAAATTTTAAATCGACGATTTCAAAAATTATTTATTTAGCCAATTCGGTGTCCGTATATAATTTTCTATCCTATGGCCAAGTATTTTTTTTTTATTTCAATTAAATGTCAGGAATGAGTATACATTACTTAAATTAATCTCAGTATCATATGTATGCATAACAGGATCTATATAAGCAAATAAACATCCAAACATTCAATTATCAACCAATAGCATCCATCAAAATACATCATCCAATAACAATACAATTCATGGCAGTTTCATAGTTATCAATGTCAGGTAATTTAATCGCAATTCAATTTTAATTTCAATTTAACTGTCAATTTAATTTTTCAACGGTTAATGCAAATGACAAGCTATATGACAATTAAATTTTTACCAAACAACGACAAATAAAATCATAACACTTCATAATATCAAATTTAACTAGCATAAAAATATTTAGTACGGTGTGAGCGTTATAAAACACTCACATTGATTTTACGATTTCAAATCAAATCGAACGACGTTCGATTTAACCCAAAATTTTCTCTAGCTCCAAATGATTCCAATCCAGTTCCATTACATAGTGCTCGTCAATACGATTCCAACGCAAAAAGTCTCGTGCGTTTTCGACCTCGTATGAAGAAGTTATGAAATTTATAAGTTTACACGAATTTTAAATATAAACTAATATACCATTTTCTATTTTAATTATTTACCTAGCCCTAATCTGGTCCGTAGATTTTCATCATGCAATCAAGGCCGCAACTCCCTTTCGTTCAACTCCGCCAGGTGAGAAAACGTACGCGAACCCATTCGTTCGTTCGAAATATTTTGCGCCGCAACCACCAAGTTCGACGAGAGTCCATCACTCCACTCCCATTCGAAGCGCCTCGGCCACCACTACCCACGGCCAGAAACCGCATGCACTCGGTTGCCTCACCGCGTTGAAAAGCGTGCGTGAACTTTGTGTCTTCAAGCTCGATTTGCCGTCACTCTACCATCTCGATGTTGATCATAGCCGTTGGATTTGAAGTTCGCAACGTGCTCAACAATTTACCAGTTGGAAGTTTCTTGACACGATTGAAGGATTTGAAGATAATTGAGGAAGAAAGCGATTAAATTTCGGCCATTAATCAGAAAGAGGCGGCCACGAAACCCCCTAGGGTTTCACTGTGCAAACGTTTATATAAGATTTTATATATTATTTTATTATTAGTTCCAAAATTTACATGCTCTTTCAAACGATCTCCAAACGAAACGCGGTGACCGGCGTTTCTAGGGTTTACCCCGCGTTCCGGACACAATGGAATAGGTTTCGGAGGCTAATTCGATCATATGCGCGAGTTACGGCAATAAACGATCAAATTTAAATTAAACCGATTCAACTAATTTCTATGCGTTTTGGCTTCCCCCGGACAAACGGTAAATCCGATTGACACGAAATTTGAAACCTTATAATAATATCACATTACGGATCCGATGAAACTAGTTTCGTCGAAATCCGAGACCGTTTGAAAAATGACTATTTTAACTCGCCAAATTAATATTAAAACAATTTCAACGCGTTTCGAGCTGCCACGGTCAAACGACAACTCCGATTGCTACGAAAATTGAAATCCGATAATAACTAACTATTACGGATCCAATGGAACTAGTTTCGTCCAATTCTGAGACTGTTCAAAAATTAGCTATTTTACAGTCGATAATTAAATATTAAAATATTCAATTTTCACAAATTAACTCAAAATTTAATTTTAAAATTTCTATAACATTCTTATAACTCCAATATGATAAGATAAAATTTTACAAATCATTTCAATCATATTCAACTCGATTTTCAATTATTTCTGAAATTTAACTTATTAAATTATCGATTTAATTACCTAATTAAATCCAATATTCGAAAAGTAAATTATTCGACTGTTTAATTTCAATATAAAATTCCCAATTTTATATTATTAACTTTTAAATCAAATTTCAATTGTTCACAAATCCTATTTTTAATTTCACAGTAATTAACAATCTTTTACAAGGCAGTTTTCCATTATAGATCCAATATAAAAGATTAGATTAGATTCAGCGTTCAATTATATTGTAATTCAAATTCAAGTTATTTAATTTCAGATGAATTCTTTTATTTCGATTTACACTTTCATAAATGAATCAACCATTTACTTATGCATTATTATCAATGGTTTATAATTCATTTACTTTCATTTTCTTCAGCAATCATCTTATTTAAATTCACAATAATATTAAATTATATTCATTTACGTTGATTTCCATATTATAACTTCAATATTAAATGTAACATTTTATTTATCCTTTGTTTACAATCATAACCAATTTGGTTTACAATCACATTCAATTCATTATCTATATTCACTATAAGTTAACATCCATATTTCATTTACAAATAAGTTATTTCAGAATTCAGTTTTGTATTTTAACTTGTAATTCACATTTAACAACACAAAATTTTATTTCCTTCGGGTTTTTTTTTCTCTATCAAAATTTTTTTTTTTTTTTATTTTAATTCGTATTTTTAAAGTGTTAAAAATACGGGTCGTTACATCCTCCCCCACTTAAAACTTTTCGTCCTCGAAAAGGAACGGAGAAGGGAAAAGAACTAAGTATAGAATTCAACATTAGATGTATTATATTCGAAATTATCTACTTATAAAATAATGAAATTCCATTTATAAAGTCATTACTACGCTTTTACTAAGTTATTCCAAACGCCTTTTAACTTTAAAAGTTAGTTATCAAAACAAGTTATAAAAAAAAAATTTAAATCTTGAAAAATTTTCTAACACCCGGATTTACGGAAAATTTCGGCAGCACCTCCTTTGCGCGGCTAGGACCGAAAAAATTTCACAGTGGTAAAATTGCATGATGTACATCTCATTACAAGAATGAGGCATCCCAAAACATGGGGAACACAATAATATACCAAAACATAAACCGAAATCCGAGAACGTACCTTTTATTAAGCGTTTATTAGCAATTTAACTTACATTTTGCATTTTAGCGCAGAAGCGAGCTCCACAAGCGAAGCGCAACCCCTTTGCTACCTACTAAAATGCTCAATAACCAAGTTAGAACCATGCATATAAAGATAGATCGCTATACTTAGCCTACACAACATATATATAACATATTTAGCTTCAAAACTGAGATTTCAATTTCTGGACAGCAAACAAATCTTAGCTTTAGGTCACCTAAACGGTAAAATTTGACAATAGAATCTAAACAAAAGTTGTTGAATTCATTTCAGGCTTTCCGGAATGTCCAAAATCATCGAATTCGGATCATCCGTTCAAAAGTTATGGCCGTTTTACTTAGGGGAAACGCTTCAGCCTGGGCAATGCATTGTGCAGGCCAGCGACGTTCACCCACGTTTCCGACCTTCTAAACGACATCAAAACACAGAACACTTAAAACAAAAGTTTTAGGTTAAGTTCTTAGCTTTCCATAAAGGGCAAGATCATCAAAATCCGATAGACCAGTCAAAAGATATGGCGACAATACTAAGGTTGTATGCTTCAGATTTTTCTTATTTTTTACACAGAACAGCGAGTAACATTCAAGTTTTTAACCTAGTAGACGAAGGAATTTCTCAAGACACTCTAAATAAAAGTTGTGCTATAGTTTCTATGCTTTCCGAAAAGTTCAAGATCGTCGAATTCCGTTCAGCCATTTAAAAGTTATGGTTGTTTTCGTTTCAGCATATATTGGACAGTGTTGGATTTCTTTTTTTTTTCCAAGAATTTGCTTTTATTATTTCAAAGTGCAAACCATCAAAACTTCAAATTTTCTAAAGAACAATCATAAACACAAAGTCATTTATTTTCTTATTCATCCATGCAATAGGTTTACATTCAGTTTGTTTCTGATTTATTCAAGTTTGTTTCATTCACATTTTAAATTCAAGTCAATTTGCTTCAATTTAAATTTTATTATTTTAAAATTTTATTCCGTTTATTCAATTCCATTAACACCAATGAATTCTACTTAATCAATTATCATCCATCTAACAACCAACGCATATCAAACATTGACATCCATCCAAAATCTACACTAAATCAATTATACATTTCCAAGTCAATTTTAATTTCATACACTTCCAAGCTTATAGACATTTAGTTATATTCAAATTTAATTAGTTTCCATTTACCAATTCTATATTTCATTAAGTTTAAATTTTATTCATTCGCTTATATATATCATTAATTTTACCGCTTAAATTTCTTTTATATTTACAACTATCAAATAGATCTTCACATTTTATTTTTCACTCTCTCACTGGTATATTATTTCTCTACTATCCTTATTAGCATTTTAAACCTTTTAAGTATTTGGTAAGTTATAGTTATGCAAATAGAATGTAGTTAAACAACATACAACTTCTTTTCATTTAAAGTTGAATTTTCAATTAATTAATTCTTAAGTCATTACTTAAATTTCACTATAATTTAATTTCACATTTACATTCACATATAGTATTTCCATTTTATATTAACATAATTGTGAATCACCTTTAAATGTTAATTTAAATTCCAATTATTTACTAACAATTTTATTTATATTTGCAAACCATTGATTAAATTCATATTCCATTATTCAAACCTATACTTGTATATTATCCAATTAACAATTCATATAACATTTTCGAACTTCTTACATATTTTGGTAAGTTATATCTATGCTATAGAATGAATTTTAATACTACGCGAGTTTACAGTTTCACTTTTATTTTAAGTTCATAATTTCCTAATTCTAAGGATTTCTACTTCAATTGATATTTTCACTTAGCTCTTAGGTTCATTTCTCATTTCACAATTCAGAAGTTCCTTAATGATTCAAGTCTAAATTCATTTCAATCATAAAAAAAAATCATTAATTATTAAAGGACTTAAGAATTCCAATCCCGGTTTCATTTCAAATCAAGTTTTGGAATAATATATACTTATATAATTTATACATCAAATCGTACTATAGAGAATACAAAATAAAATAAAAGTTGAATTAAAACAAGGTTTAGACAAGCTATTAAGTGGTCTCCCCCACTCGGACTCTCGAAAATAAACGCCGATGATGCGTGCACTCATCACCGAAATCATTTTCTAGCGTCAAGAGAAGGGAATATAACACTTATCATTAAAAATAAAATCCTTCGAAAACAATTTCAACCCAAATATACTATCATATAATACTCATATTATATTTTCCAATTCCTTGTAAATCAATTTCAAACACCGGAATTTAAATTCCCAAATCTAAGTAAAATTCATTTATATTCATTATCAATTGTGCTTATAAGATTTCATTTTCATGAACCCATTGTTATTTAATCAATTGTTGTAAATGTTGAATGATCAACAATATCGATAATAATCTAATATTATCATCTCCTAAAAATCAATTCAATCAAAATGAATAAATATTCGAATAATTCTTTTATATAAAATATATTCCAAAACGATATTGTGTTGGTTTGTCCTATTCGAGTGTTTAGAAATTCCTATCGACGCCTTGGCGTCCCAAGTATCGACCAAAATTCATAAATACTCAACGGAACAAATTAACACAATATAAAACCAATTTATATCAAATAACAAGTACGCTCTCTCATATACACTCAACTCATTCGTATAGTTTACCTCTATTTCAATGAGTTATTCCCCACTAGAGCCAAGGTTTATCGCTAAACCAAAGCTCTGATACCAACTGTAACGACCCGCCTTTTTGGACAGTTTAAAACCGACGATCAATTACACATGTCGATTCCAAACCATTAAAAGAGCAGATAGTTATTGGGGTAATTAAGAAAAGAAAAGGAAGGGAAATAAAGGAAATGAAACAACACAGAATCTCACAGCGGAAGGCTAAAGTATAATAATAAAATAACAGTTCATGAAGCTGTTAATTAAATGAATACATTTGAAATGAATACATTTGATTATTATTATACAACATTTATCAGAGTTACATACACAGCAAATATCATACAACAATGCAGCGGAATGGAATGAATATAATAGTAGTAGATCATATACCAAATCTTCGTCTCCGTTCTCCAAGGAAATGATCTTCAACCTAAACTGAAAACTCAGGACTGACCCGAGCGTAATGAAAAGACAAACACTCGAGTCAGGACTAAATATCCTTATGAAAGTTAAATAAATCGTAAATAAATATGAGTGTAACGGCGTCGGAGATGTTTACGGGGTTTGACATCTCCTATCCAGTGTCATCGTGCGTGCAATAACTTAAGAGATGTTACGGGATTTTCCATCTCTCAAGGATCCGTTAAACTATCTACTATGTAGTAATATACGCGAAGTAGATAATGTCTATCAGTAATATAAAGTATCAAAATAGCGTTAAGGCGTTACCATAATCCCCCTTAACACATTTTTATATTCCCAAAAGCATATACAAGACCGTAGTTTCCCCAAAACCGGAAGTCACCAGAGGGAAATCCATATACTCAAGGTACAAATCAAAACGTAGTGGTCGCGAATAGGATAATCAGTATGACAAGGTACATGAGGCAATACCAACTAGGATACTAGTAGTTGCGTGATCCGGACTGATGTTGGGCATAGCCAGCAGCTACCCCAACACCGCGAAACAACACTCCCAAATCAAGGGGTGCACCCAAATCGCATCACAAATGTAATAGATATGGTATCGAAGAAGTGTGTCCGCTAGAGGTGGCGAACCTCAATGGCCCGGCGCGGCTCCTGTTTTAGTCATGTCAGGGGTCATCCAATAATCGTTCTCTTTCTTCAGTCAACGCGTTCACCAAACCATCCACTTCATTCTGGATCATCACTCCGCGTATAATAGTTATTAAAGTGGTTTTCGGTATCGACAGAGAGTATGTCCATATCCGATCCCGGTCTCTTTAATAACTACGTATTATTACACCTTTGGCTCTTTATATTTCAAATCGATTTATAATTGATATCAAAATATCATATTCGCTTCAAAATCAAATCCATTCAAATATCATCGTATCTTTCAAAATATCAGATTTCATATTTAAATTCAAGATTTAAATATAAACATTTCACCTTATTGACCAGCTTAGGATTTTAGAAAAATAATTTTAAGTAGTTTAAAAGTAGTTTTAAATAATTAAAATAGTTAAAAACACTTAAAATCTTTAAAATGGATTAAAATAGATAAATTAGTTTAAAATAATTTAAATTGGGTTAAGTAGATTTAAAATAGATTAAAATAGTTTAAGTATTCAAAATGGTTTATATAACAGAGTAATTTGGAAAACAAATTAAAACAGCTTCAAAATCAATCCATTTCAATTATAACTTACCAATTCAAATAAATTTCAATTTCCATTCTACCGATTCAATTTCGATTTCAATTCAAACGATGTCAACTTTTACTTCAAATCAATTCAATTCTACATTCACCTTTAATTAATTCAATTTCAATTTATATCGATTTGGAACTTGATTTCTCAAAATATCAATTTATAACACTTAACAAAATTTCCAACAATATTCAAGTTTAAATCCAAATTCCAAATATGATTCAATTCCAAACTCGATTTCAAAATATCATTTTCATATCACTTTTACTTAGTAATATTCAAAGCTCGAAAAAATGTTCAATCTTTAAAATAAATAGATTTTCGAAATTCAATCATATCCAAAAAAATTTTTTTTTTAAAGTCACAACTTAAATTATTTACCAATTTCTTTTAACCAAAATTTATTTCAACATTCCAACTCAATTTTTCGACAAATTCGATTTCTATAAATTGATTTCTATTTATAACTTTTAAATCAAAACATTTAAATAAATTTTAAATCGACGATTTCAAAAATTATTTATTTAGCCAATTCGGTGTCCGTATATAATTTTCTATCCTATGGCCAAGTATTTTTTTTTTATTTCAATTAAATGTCAGGAATGAGTATACATTACTTAAATTAATCTCAGTATCATATGTATGCATAACAGGATCTATATAAGCAAATAAACATCCAAACATTCAATTATCAACCAATAGCATCCATCAAAATACATCATCCAATAACAATACAATTCATGGCAGTTTCATAGTTATCAATGTCAGGTAATTTAATCGCAATTCAATTTTAATTTCAATTTAACTGTCAATTTAATTTTTCAACGGTTAATGCAAATGACAAGCTATATGACAATTAAATTTTTACCAAACAACGACAAATAAAATCATAACACTTCATAATATCAAATTTAACTAGCATAAAAATATTTAGTACGGTGTGAGCGTTATAAAACACTCACATTGATTTTACGATTTCAAATCAAATCGAACGACGTTCGATTTAACCCAAAATTTTCTCTAGCTCCAAATGATTCCAATCCAGTTCCATTACATAGTGCTCGTCAATACGATTCCAACGCAAAAAGTCTCGTGCGTTTTCGACCTCGTATGAAGAAGTTATGAAATTTATAAGTTTACACGAATTTTAAATATAAACTAATATACCATTTTCTATTTTAATTATTTACCTAGCCCTAATCTGGTCCGTAGATTTTCATCATGCAATCAAGGCCGCAACTCCCTTTCGTTCAACTCCGCCAGGTGAGAAAACGTACGCGAACCCATTCGTTCGTTCGAAATATTTTGCGCCGCAACCACCAAGTTCGACGAGAGTCCATCACTCCACTCCCATTCGAAGCGCCTCGGCCACCACTACCCACGGCCAGAAACCGCATGCACTCGGTTGCCTCACCGCGTTGAAAAGCGTGCGTGAACTTTGTGTCTTCAAGCTCGATTTGCCGTCACTCTACCATCTCGATGTTGATCATAGCCGTTGGATTTGAAGTTCGCAACGTGCTCAACAATTTACCAGTTGGAAGTTTCTTGACACGATTGAAGGATTTGAAGATAATTGAGGAAGAAAGCGATTAAATTTCGGCCATTAATCAGAAAGAGGCGGCCACGAAACCCCCTAGGGTTTCACTGTGCAAACGTTTATATAAGATTTTATATATTATTTTATTATTAGTTCCAAAATTTACATGCTCTTTCAAACGATCTCCAAACGAAACGCGGTGACCGGCGTTTCTAGGGTTTACCCCGCGTTCCGGACACAATGGAATAGGTTTCGGAGGCTAATTCGATCATATGCGCGAGTTACGGCAATAAACGATCAAATTTAAATTAAACCGATTCAACTAATTTCTATGCGTTTTGGCTTCCCCCGGACAAACGGTAAATCCGATTGACACGAAATTTGAAACCTTATAATAATATCACATTACGGATCCGATGAAACTAGTTTCGTCGAAATCCGAGACCGTTTGAAAAATGACTATTTTAACTCGCCAAATTAATATTAAAACAATTTCAACGCGTTTCGAGCTGCCACGGTCAAACGACAACTCCGATTGCTACGAAAATTGAAATCCGATAATAACTAACTATTACGGATCCAATGGAACTAGTTTCGTCCAATTCTGAGACTGTTCAAAAATTAGCTATTTTACAGTCGATAATTAAATATTAAAATATTCAATTTTCACAAATTAACTCAAAATTTAATTTTAAAATTTCTATAACATTCTTATAACTCCAATATGATAAGATAAAATTTTACAAATCATTTCAATCATATTCAACTCGATTTTCAATTATTTCTGAAATTTAACTTATTAAATTATCGATTTAATTACCTAATTAAATCCAATATTCGAAAAGTAAATTATTCGACTGTTTAATTTCAATATAAAATTCCCAATTTTATATTATTAACTTTTAAATCAAATTTCAATTGTTCACAAATCCTATTTTTAATTTCACAGTAATTAACAATCTTTTACAAGGCAGTTTTCCATTATAGATCCAATATAAAAGATTAGATTAGATTCAGCGTTCAATTATATTGTAATTCAAATTCAAGTTATTTAATTTCAGATGAATTCTTTTATTTCGATTTACACTTTCATAAATGAATCAACCATTTACTTATGCATTATTATCAATGGTTTATAATTCATTTACTTTCATTTTCTTCAGCAATCATCTTATTTAAATTCACAATAATATTAAATTATATTCATTTACGTTGATTTCCATATTATAACTTCAATATTAAATGTAACATTTTATTTATCCTTTGTTTACAATCATAACCAATTTGGTTTACAATCACATTCAATTCATTATCTATATTCACTATAAGTTAACATCCATATTTCATTTACAAATAAGTTATTTCAGAATTCAGTTTTGTATTTTAACTTGTAATTCACATTTAACAACACAAAATTTTATTTCCTTCGGGTTTTTTTTTCTCTATCAAAATTTTTTTTTTTTTTTTATTTTAATTCGTATTTTTAAAGTGTTAAAAATACGGGTCGTTACAGAGAGTCTGGAACGAATTTATCAGGATACCAAGGATCGTGTTCCGTATCGTAGACCAATACGAAGGGATCCAACCTCTAACGGAAGAAAATCAGATAAGTTTTTTGTATTCCATGGATTAAACGGTCATAACACTAATGATTATAGGCATTTGAAGGACGAGGTGGAAGGGCATATCAGGAACGGTATGCTCCTTCAGTATGTGAGGAGACGAACTCCAACGGTGGAGCCAGAGCGACCACCGTCTACATCGGCTAGAGGTGATCCTGGATCGGGGCACCGTTTGATTATCCATTGATTGCTTGATTAAAATAACGATGAACAAGTTATAAACCTCTCACTAACGCGGTTAAATCATTTACACATGTGAGCGATCGCGCACGATCCATAGGCATGCTCTGAATGACTACCAACCGCGTTATAGTAAGAGTTTGCGCTTTGACATCTTCATTCTGCTTTTTGCTTTGATTTTGATTTGAACATTTAAATTCTTCCTGTTTGGACATTTCTGCCGTAAGGTTCATATGATTATTGCTTTAACATTTACAATTCTATGGAAAAATTTACTTGTATGCCCGTTGGATCGCGAACGGTCCACGAGCACCTCTTGCATGGCAGCGAACTGCCGAAGTCTTTGATTCGGAGACTCCCCCAAACAATAACTCCGACACTGATAATATTAAGTTCCCCCCGGGCACATACAATTTGCCTCGAACGGCACCCGACTTCGAACAGTCACAATTCGCCTCGAACGGCACCCGACTACGAACGGTCACAATTCGCCTCGAACGGCACCCGATCGTGAACGATCACAACTCGCCCCGAACGGCACCCAACCTCGAACGGTCACAATTCGCCTCGAACGGCACCCGACTTCGAACAGTCACAAACTTGCCTCGAACGGCACAACTCATCTCGCCACAAATGGCTCGATCGCGAAAGGTCGCCATTTGAGGTCCACCCCCTGACCGCCAACAGTCGCACCTTACCACGAATGGCTCAATCTCGAACGATCGTCATCCGAAGTAAGGCGCTTGACCGCGAACGGTCCCATTCCATCTTTTGCCGTGAACGGCACCGACCGTGGACGGTCACATTTCACCCCAAGTGGCTTGATCGCGAACGGTCGCCATTTGAGGTCCGCCCTCTGACCGGGCTCGGTCGCACTTTACCTCGAATGGCTCGATCCCGAACGATCGTCATTTGAAGTAAAGCGCTTGACCGTGAACGATCACATTCCACCGCAAATGACTCGATCTCGAACGATCGACGCATGGATTTAGACGCTTGACCGCGAACGGTCGCACTTCACCTCAAATGACTCGATCGCGAACGGTCGTCATTTGAAGTTAGGCGCTTGACCATGAACGGCCGCGCTTCATCCCAAATAGCTCGATCCCGAACGGTCGTCATTTGGGGGCCATATAAAATATCAAGCTCTTTACAGGTTGTCAACAGGATATGAACATCCAGCTCATGGCATTACAAAACGCGCCTTCCTACCGCAAGGACATCAACAGGATATGGACATCCAGCTCATGGCATTACAAAACACGCCTTCCTATCGCAAGGCATGTTTTGGGGGGCAAAGTGTTATCCCATTTTTGGTCAAAACTGGAATATCAACAAATTGACAAGGAATGATGGAGATTAGTTGGAATCCAGGCTACGATCGATGTCGCCAAAATTTGGTTTAGCTCCGATCAGGACGAAATTGATTGGAGATGATGATGAGGATTAGGAGAGGCTATGTTTCAAATTTCAGGTTAATCAGAGTTCGTATGAAGGAGATATGATCGATGCAAGGTAGGAAGGACATACTGTTCGAAGCCACCTTCCTCTCACTGCCGAACCATTCCCTGCTCCACTTCCTACCGAACCAAACCCAAAGCAACTCCTAGCCGAACCAACCTTCTCCCTATGCCTACCGAACCATCCAATTCCCCTCACTACCGAACAAACTCCTAGCCGAACCAGCCTCCACCGGACCACACTACTACCGAACCAAACCCTCTCCAAACAAGGCCGGTCCAAAGCATAGCCGAACCAGGCTCCATCAACTCGCCACCGAATCACCTTCACCGAATCAACGTACTCACCACTTCCTATGCACCACCGAACCAACCCTTCTCCTAGGTATCACCGGACCAACGTGCTACCGGACCAAGGCACATCAAGACTCTACTCACCGCCGAACCAAGGCGCGACCGGACCAACTCTGCCAGGCCAAATTTCTTCTGCCCAAGCCCTCCAGCAGCTATATACATCCAAGACCTCTGCCCCCAACCTCACGCTATAAATAGAGGGGCAGGGGTACAACAATGGCAGACAAGTTTGAGAGCTCAAGCGCGGAAGGAACTTTCAAACAACCTTCATATACTTGTATGCAAAGCTTTGTACTTGTAATCTGAAAGAAAAAGGAGAATAACATATAAAGTGGACGTAGGCACGTTCTGGCCGAACCACTATAAATCTGTGTGTATTTTATAGTTTAGTCCCTGCTTTTCATATATTTGCATAAATCACTCAAATCACTAAAAACAACATAAAATCAACTAACTCATACGACTTGGAGGTGTTTTCCCATTTTTTGCGCAAACAAGTATAAACGATTCAAAAAATCTCTAAGTCCCCGTAGCGTGGACTAGAGTACTCTAAGTCCCCATAGTGCGGACTGGAGTATGAACGATTCACAAAATCTCTAAGTCCCCGGAGCACGAACTAGAGTACTCTGAGTCTCCAAAATGTGGACTGGAGTATAAACAATTCAATAAATCTCTAAGTCCCCGGAGCGTGGACTAGAATCTCTGAATCCTCGGAGTGCGGACTAGAGTATAAACGATTCAAAAAATTTCCATGTCATGTGGAGGCGGACCGGAGCTTATGCAACTCATAAGATTTCAAATTTCAACTACAAGTTAGACAAAGAAACAAAAATTTATTTACCAATCCAAAATTAAGTTCCATTACAACTTTTTGGTGTTTGGAGAAAAAGACTATTCACAACGATTATAAAAATAAATAGAAACAACTACATGGTTCAGGTTTATTCGAGATGAATGAGGCATGGCCGGATAACTACCTTTTTGACTTTTTCTCCTTCTTCAGTCTCTCCAAAGTCTCCTCACCCGAGCGTTTTCTCTTAGATGCCTTGCTTCCTAATGCGATGGTATCCAAGGAAGGAAGAGGGACCTCGAAAGGTGTGCTTCCATTCGAGAGAATTACCTACAGGGGTCTGTTTAGAGGTTCATAGAGCTTCACCACCTGAGGTTCATCCTTAACTTTAGCTTTCTTTTTCTCCTATTTCGCGATTCGTACCTCCATGCTAAGTTTTGAAGTAGGTCCAGAAGCACTTGTGATTTCAACCTCATTATGTTCATCTACAGGTGAGGGATTCTCGAGCTTGTCCTCATCGAGCACCCCGATTACTTGATAATCGGGTCCAGGAGTATCCCCAATGTGAAGTTCTTCCGCTATTTTCTTTTCCTTCTCCGTGGCGATATCGCTACTTGGAGTTGGTTTAGGATCAGAATGGCCTACATCAAATCATAGAAGACAAATGTTAGAATACATCTATTATTCGTCAAAAGCGATGGTTCTTTGGATCTAAGAAGGAAGAATTACATACCCGCTTCTAGCTAACTCTCAGTTGTTTTGGGAGTCTCACCCTCTGGAATAGTGGATAGAACACGAACATCAAGCTCGGGTTTTTCTAGGTCATAGCCAACATGCTCCTCGAAAGGATCGAGTGATGAGCAACCAGCCAGCTGGGCGGAAGGAGGGACTGGAGACTCGGTTCTGATAGGCCAACAATGTCATCTTTCCCCTTCGATGAGGAAGAGTCTCTTCAGAAGTGGGCTTTTACTGCAGATAAGTCAGAAGGCTTGTTCCCTCGAAGCACTTCCTTCGCGAGAGTTTCTACATCAACCTCTTTGATGCCCAGCTCAACTCTTTTGATTTTTATTAAAGTATCCCATGCTTCGACCAATGATTCGAGGTAACCCTCGCCCAGAAAAGATAGATCTCGATGAATGAGAACTCGAGCATTATATTCAGCAATAAGCGGATCAAATATGCATTTAATTTCATCTCTACCTGCTTCGACAGCTGGCTCTAGGTGAGAATCGATTTCCATCAATGCCATTCTTTTACCCTCCTCATGAGCTGCATCCTTTAACGCTTCAGCATTAGAAAGTTCCTCATCAAGCTTCGCCTTTAAGAGTCGTGTTGCGATGATTTCATCGCAATATCGTTTTAACCTTCTTGTGCAGCATTTTTCTCTTCTTTCTCTTTAAGGAGCAGCCCCTCCAATTCTTTAACTCGTCGAGCGAGGATATCGTTTTCTTTCTGAATGGAGTCTTCCTCCAAGGCTAGAGCACCACTACGTTGGATTGCCTCATCAAGTTCCTTTTTGTGAGTGGCCTCCTAACGACTAACTGCCTCAGCTGTATCCTTGGCGTTTTTCTATGCGGCCTCAAGTTGAGATTTGTACGAGGATAGTTCTTCATCCTGGGCCTTAATGATATCTTTGTCATGAATGGCTTCAAGTTTTAGGTGATCGGTTTCGTATTCACATTCCATAGAAACCTCTGAAACTTTATCCGCCAGATGAACAAACGGTCATGCTGGACATAGACATCATTATTGAAGGCATTGGCTCTTTGTTTGACATGCCCTGGATGGGATGAATCGTAGGAAGAAACTTTAATCCGTTGAAGAATATCTTTGGAAATGTGGTCGTAAGTTCGGCCAATATTTCCACTGTTGATGGATCATGTGTGGAGATTGGGGGAGTTGGGGGAGTTTTCTTGGTCGAGATCACAGACTTTTTATGGGGCTTACGAGATTGTTTGGTGCTAGACGAGCGAGCGTGTTGGTCAAGGGGAGCTTCAAATTGAGATCCCTTCTGAGCAGGTTTCTCCCTACTATGTTCTGAATGATGGGGAGGATCGTTGGGATATGAAGATTGGCTGTAAGTTTTTCCTCGAGAAGACGAAGAATCTCTAGGGCAGTAGTCCATATCACCGCTGTCATCCCTGTCTCAGAGTCTACCTAATCCTGAAACCCAACTAGAGTGGTGGAAGATAGAGGACTCGTGAAGGCGGTCGAAGCCGTGAGTGTTCCCCATATCACCAGCACAGAAACCAAGTAAGGACAAGTTAGTGAGAATCGTATAATGGCTAAAATCTAAGTGTAGGCTGAGGTGTGGGTGTTTGCATGTGTCCTAGTGTTTCCCCCTGACGGACCAGTTTCTTTTGCTTTACTTATTGGATTTCTCTCCCCTTGATGATGAGCTTGATCACCTTCACCATTTTTCACTGGCGAATTGAGTCCCATATCCCCTTGGTCATTGAAGCCATAGTTCAATAAGTCATCTGGGATGGTCAGGTCTGATAGACCTTTTAATAAACCCTCTAAATGTTGGGGAGACGACTCTTTCTCAACCGGAATAATTGTAACTTTAGAAGTTCCACCTACTTTTTTCTTTTTCAACTTATAAGTTACGCTCTTTTGTCTCTTTGAAGGGGCAAGCGATTTGTCGACGCCGGGTGCGTCAGTTACTGGTCCAACACCAGAACCTAATTTCTCATCGGTCGCTTCTGGCCCCTCGGCCTCTTTTATTTCCCCTTCCTCAGATATATCGAGGGCCCCTCCTATAGGGGACACCGAAGGCCTGGCCTGCCCTTTGCCTTTTTCCGCAGCAGATCTGGTTATAGGGGAGCCAATTGGAAGGCTAGTTCATCGACCCTCCACTAGTAATCCAAACTTCGAAAGCGACTCATTCGAGATAACAGATTTGATATCCCGGTCTCTCACGGGAATAGCTCGAATGGCCTCCATGGCCTTAGAATACCAAGCGCCTTTGGGTCGTGGGCGGATACCTGTAAAAGTTGAAAGAAGTTTAGAAAGGATGCACTTCGAGCCTTAGACAAATATTAGCCTAGGAATGAAAATTACTCTCTTCCAGCCATCTCCTCGCAAAACCAGAGGGTAGTGTATATAAAACCACTCTTGCTTGTACTGGGAAAATTTAGTCCACGCCCTCGTTAGAATTTGACATTTGGAATATCGCTCAAGAAATATAAAGGATGGACTGTCGGACCGCCATTTGAATCGGTAAATACAACGAATGCCCTCGGGAGTTGGAGTCTGGATAAAGTGCTCATGAAGAGAATACAAGTGCCATGAATAAATGCGTGACTATTGGGGTGTAGCCGTGCTGGAGCAATCCCGATATACCATAACACTTCGCAGAGAAAAGCGTTAAAGGGTGGCACGCTACCGACACAGCACATAAATTTGTTGCACGCTGTATACCCGGTGGGGGGGCAGATGAGGTCGATCTTGTCCTGATAGAGCTAAAACATTTTCAAAAGGGATTCCATGAATTGAGCACAACCGACGAAGAGGGGCTTCGTCAATTTTTGAAGCTTGTGAAACAATAGGATTATCCAAAATAATGGCTCCATCTATGACATTAGGAGCCGGGTCTATAACTGTCGTAGATGGATTCGAAGTACCCTTTGTAGAGGTTGTCGATGGATTCGAAGTTCCTACTACCACTTGTTGAGAACCTAGCTCAGGCTTATCAGAAACTATAGCAAATCTCGATTTTCTGGACATCTTTAAAGAACGATGAATGTGGACAGATACCTGTTTGAACTATACTCGAAAGACAATCGATATCGGATATAACGATGAAATTATCTCCCATGTGGTGTGTGGACTAGTGCAATCCTTCAAATATGAGTATAAAAAAATCGCAGATTTAAAGCATTAAACTATCATTTTCGAAGACTGTCATTGCTGACCGTCTCCAAGAGCTTGTCTTATGTTCGGTAGTAGGGATCTCGGAATCAAAAATTGACATCATATTTTGAAAGCTGTTATTTTCTTTTGTTGAGCTGAATTCACATTTGTGATTGTTAAAACTACGAAGTTATTCGTCCGAACCAGTTCCATATGCTCATTTGCTTTAGTTCTTGTCATTATTCATTGTTCTATGATCATGCGTAGGAACATGTGGACTTGACATAGGTTGTGTTCAAGTTGAGGATATTTTTATTATCAATGCTGATTCCAAGGCCTGAAGTCAAACATCTCTCTAGACCATGACCACCGAACCACTCATTCTCCTCCCTATCACTCTCTCATCATCGAACGGCTTCGCTTAGCCTATACCTACCAAACTTACAAATTCCTACCGATCCACATCACCTCACTAAATGCCGAGCCACACTCGCTACATTCTTTCTCCTCACTCACTCTCTAATCATCTAACAACCCACCAGGTCTTTACCGACCCACCTTCCTAATTTCCTACCGTCCCGCGTTCTCCCTCAAGGCCGAACGACTCCCTCACTCGGCATACCGAACTGCCTTTATGGACTCTCATCGGTTCGTAATGTCATAATTAAATGACCGACCCACACTTATTCACATGTCATCGGACATCATCACCATAATAAGTGTCAAGACACTCCTCCTTAGAACATAGACTCACTCTATTACCCAATCCAGGCCGACCCATGGCCATTCAGAGTATCGAAATCCATCTCCTCACAAAACCAAAAACTCTCTTGCTCTCTCTCAAACCCTCTGCTCTCCTCACACATGTTGTCGCTATCCTTACCACTCTCCTCTCATTCCCATCAAGAAAGAGAGACTACGCATATAGCTCAGATCCAGGACAGGTTTGGAGGGACGGGGGAAAGGAAATTATGCTAAATCTGGATCCTTACCTATGAAGTCAGTTAGAGTTGAGGCACGTGCACTCTAAGTTCCGAAGTCGAGAGGATATTGGAAGGTATTTGAGAGGATAGTGGAAAAGTGAGAGGAAAAAGTGATCGAGGTTTTGAGGAAGGTTTTTTTTTGTTTGAGTAAAGCCAAAGAAGATAAGTTGAGGAGTAAAAGTGGGAAGAAAGAGAGGAAGTTTAGGCATTTATATATGAGAAAGGGGAGGCGAACAGGTCTTACCCTGTGGAACCTGTCAACACTTGTTTATCAGCTCGATGAAGTAAGCACGATCGCATGGTTCAGTATTGGTATGCCGATCCATATTTTGTCTTAAAAATATATAAAAGTAAAAGTAATAGTAATGAATAATAATAAATAAATGAAAATATATGCATATATGAATGTATAAATATGTGCATGTATAATGCTCAGAAAATCCACTATGATTCAGCCTTCAAGAGGTTATATTCACCCAACTTTTGAAAAGTTAGAGACGTGATTTAAATGACAGATGATTATCATTCCAAGTGAGCTAGCTTCTAAAAGCAAGGTCTGACAGTTGATTCAAAGTGCGTCATGTTGGTTCACACGATGCACTTTGGAGGGTACATGTTACCCGGTTACTTGGCCTGTCTACAAGGTGATTATTACAGAGGCTTCAATTGAATCTAGATAAGACTTGAGCCAGAAAGAGATTGGAGATATAAGGGATTGTTCTGATTTGAGTAGTTCAACATATATATAGTTCGGCCTATAAATATGGTTCGGCCTATATCTATGGTTCGGCCTTTACATGGCTCGACCGAGGAAGAGAGATCATGTGTGGCTTGGTCTTGTAGGATGGAGTGTGTCGTTCGGCCAAGAATATGAGCTATAGCACTTCAGCACATATCGCTTGGTCAAGGAAAGGAAAACAAGATGGCTCGGTCGAGACGTCCAAGGAGAGATCGCTCAACAAGGGTGGCTTGGCACTTGGTGGACGGCCCTAAAGGAATTGATTCATTTAGTTCGGTATTTGGTGGATCGGCATTGGAGGGTTCGACACGAATGCCTCGGCCTTGTTGGATCAGTCAAGGTAGTCGCTGTTGAAGTGCTACGTCTGGCCTCCTTGTGCTACGACTCGTGTCGTAGCTTCCTTCGAGTTATGTGAGGACACACTTCGAATTACTAATGAGAAGGCCCGAGGTCGGCCAGGGTTGTTCGAAAACCATCATTCGGCATTGGTAGCTTGGAATGCATGGCTCGGTCAACGCGAGTTGCTTATTGTGGGCTGAAGTACCTTGTTCTTGGGCCTGCGCTAGGAGACCAACCTATCTTCGTCTATAAATAGAGAGACAGAGGTACAGTGGAAGGGATCTTTTTTGAAAGAACTCCAGAGAGACTCTGCTATTTTCTATACCCAGCCTCTTCTTATTCAAACTTGTATTCGAACTGTTTGTTTATAGATTGCATCTGTATTCAATTATTTAGAAAAAGCAATAAAGATTACATTCAAAGTGGACATAGACATATACGCCGAACCACTATAAATCTTGTGTTCTTGTTTCTATTGTTGTTTTCGCATTCTACTATGATATTCCTCTATTTTAATTTACTATCTTCATTTATCTCTCTACACAAATCTATTTTAGGATGTTAGTGCCCAATTTCGGTGTTAAAACTATCTACTCACAAGTTTTGAGTTACCATATCTCCTCATCCTTAGCACTCCTTCGCGATGATTCGCCTTTATAGACTGAGGTGGCCTCATCAACATCTTACGCAGTAAGGATACTGTGCTTTTCCAATAACCATGGGTTAATATTGGATGATTTAATTTTTATTTTTTGGTTCATTTGGGCCTTGATTTTAGCTCTTGTCCCAAGCTTAATAGTCCAACATCTTCGATTGTATTAGCAAGATTGTTGTTTATGTTCCCTGTTCACCTTGTTGCGCAACAAGAGAATGTTAGCGGTGGGTTATGAACCTGTGGGAATTTGATAGTTTGGATGGAGGAATGTGGGTCACCAGCTTCTCTATCCCAATCATTCTATTATTGATCTTGGTTATGAATGCATTGAGGGCCTCAAGTATAGGGTCAGAAGCTAATTTTATGATGGAAAGATGGGTTCGCATGAGGAGGTTCACGGTCTATTAATAATTTTCATAGCTAGTTGTTATTTTATTGTTAAGGAGGGGTAGAAGTGTTCTAGGTAACATTGTTAAAATTTTAGGAAGTTGCGGGAACAAAAGAAGTAGGTAATTCGAGTCAAGTTGTCGGGGACTCGACCCTCCTAGCACCAAAATGTTAATATATTTTTCATCTTACAACACCAATTTTATTATGAAATAATTACGATATTGTATGTTTCCGTAATTAGGAATCAATAAACTTAAGTAGTTGTATTTAGGAGTAGTAATCATGTTACCGATGCCTACATAATCAAGTAGTTGTTCTCTAACTATTTATTAAAATGTTAAGTCCAACTTATATCAAATTAAAGTTAAATTAAAAAAAATTGTAATACTAAAAACTATGGAATAAAGTGTGAAAAAGTATAAGATGTAGGAATTTATGTGTTTCAAATTTTAGGGAATCCCACATCCATAGGTTAATACTTTCTTATATTCATTTTGGTATGTATAAGCTATTAATGGAAGAAAATACAGGAACTTCCGGTATTTAATTCAAAGAAACTAAAAGCTTCCCTTTTTTCTACATTGTTCCTATATTTATAATACCACGACATCACATGGATCACTGACATCATCCTCTTGCATTTCTTTTCAACCGTATGATCCTTCCACGTGTCATTCATTGCGTTGCTTGCTGATGTGTGCATATATCGCTTGCATTGAAAGAGGCAAGTGAAATTTCTTTAGGCTGGGAAATTTAACCATTGGTGGGAACTTTGAATTTTATATTGGTTAGGAATTTAAATTTTTCTCATGCGAAGATAACTCCTAATATTTACCTAGGAGTTGTATTTGGCCTACAGGCCTTTAAAACATCTTTTTATCCGACTACTATTGCTGGGTTAGCATATAGAATTTTTGTTGATGTTGGATATAGCTGTGCAATTGTGGTTTGGGTTGCAGGTTTGGTTTTGTTATTATAAATGCGGTGCAATCTACTTCAAGGTGACGACACAGTCTGCTTTTAAGAGGCAATGCAGTTAGCTTTGGAGTGGTGGCACAGTAGTTCTTGAGGTAGAAGCATGGTTTTGAGATAGCAGCGTAGCCTGATCATTGATTTATTATTGGTGAAATGTCTCTTAATTAAACTGAATAGTCATGGCCATATAAACATGTGTCGTTGACCCATATTATTCTTGTTTGTCTTGTTTGGTGAAATTTGGTAAAGTCATGGCTATTTGACTTTGTTGAATAATGTAATAGTTGGAGGAGAGTATAATTTGTGTGTGTCGAGAATTATGTCTTTCTTTGAATATTGTGATGTTATTGACACTGATTGCATTAGATCTACGAAATTTATCTCATTTGCTTGTACTATCTCTCGTAGCATGCTTAGTCTAAAACAAGTTCAGCACTAAAGGCTTTGCATGAGTCGTTGGCTGCTTAGATATATTGAATAATGCTTATTGGGCTTACATGTGACTTTGTGAGACATGTGTAGTTCCTCGACTTGTTATAGTCTTATTATTTAACGTAGTCAACAGGATTTTAAACTATACGGCATGAATTTTAGGAGAAAATGGGTGCAATAATCATGTATTGAAGACTCATCTTAGATGGAATCGAATTTTGAAAAACGAATTTCACCAAAGTGTTCACGTCATCACGTCGTGTTGAAAGACATATCATAAGGAATATTTTCAAGTTGATTTGTGGTTGTCATATTTTTTTTCTTTTATAACTAGTGAAGATAATTAGAGATAATCTCCATTAGAAGGAGATTATAGAGGATTTTAAAACTAGTGATAAAACATATGGATAGAGGTGATGGTTGGGGTTCTGTAACTTCATATTTATAGGTAAAATGGGTCGTGTAAGGCTAAAGTGGCCATTGTTAGCGAGAATTTTCGTCCTCATAACCAGAACTTAGTTTTTAAGCAATTATGACGTCGGATGCTTTCGTAATAAAGAATTAACAAATTTAGTGAATATTATATTTCATTTCGAAGAAATAATCATGTTGTTAAATCTCATCACTTTATCTATTTTTTGAAATGTCGATTTTGATTTGACATCCATTTGAAGTCAAATCGAACAAAATCTAGCACTAAAAAACAAGACAATAGAAAAAAAATAGAGTAAAGAGATAAAGATTTATTATGGTTCATACTTTTAGAAAATCCAACTTCAACTTGGTAAATCCTTCTTCATATTATTTATCATAAATTTTTTACATGATTTCCTTGAAGAGAATATGTTTTTTTACAGCAAAATGCTTGGAGAAAACTTTTGCTGCTACAGTGCCTTTCCTTTTATAGCTAAGATTTTTTCATGTGGATTGTCAACGTCACATCTTTACATTCTTCTTTTGCCATTAGATGTTGCCGTAGGTCCTTCAACTATTGATTGCTGTTATGTGCACGAACTGCTAATGTGGCTTTGGACGAGAAAGTGTTCCTTTGGCGGGAAGGTTTGAGTTTAGGCCGGATCGTTTAAATTTTTAACGTTGTGCTGAAGTTGATGAAGTGGTTTGTAGCATCCCGCCTTTTTGTACGTTTTAAATCGACGATAAACCACACACGTCAGACTCAAACCATACAAAAGGGCGAATTGTTATTGGGGTGAATAAGAAAAGCAGAGAAAGAAATAAAACAAAAACAGAATCTCACAGCGGAATGAAAAAATATAATAGTCAAATAACAATTCATGAAGCTATTTTACAAAACATTTGATTATACTTATACAACACACATCAGAGTTACACATACAAGAGAATAATTAATAATGCAGCAGAATAGTATGAATGCAGTGGACAATATAATAAATAATAGTAATAAATCTTCGTCTTTATCCTCCAGAATAAAGTCTCCAAATCCTGTAATGCTCAGACCGACCCAAGCGAATTGAAAAGACAAAACACTCGAGTTAGAACTAAAAGATCTTATGTAAGTTAAGTCAACTGTAAATAATATGAGTGAAACGGCGTCCGAGATGTTTATGGGATTTGACATCTCCTATCCAATGTCTAACGTGAGTGTAGTAACTTAAGAGATGCTCCGGATTCACATCTTCTAAGGATCCGTTAAACTATTTACTATGTAGTAATATACGCTATTATAATAATGTCTAATAGTAAAATAAACTTACTTTAAAATAACGTTAAGGGGTGACCCAATATTCCCCTTAACACATAAATAGTGCCAATAGTCTACAAAGTACCGTAATACCTCTTGATCTGGAGGCAACCAGAGGATACTTCATAGGTACGACACAAATCAAACTCGTACAAGGCGCGCTAGGGTAGGTAACACGGCACACAAGGCAATATCAGGGTAGATATACCAATTACACACACAGGCTGGTGGTAATGCATAGCAGCTACTACCGCCCACCTCGAGCCACACCCCCAAATAAAAAATGTAACAACCCAAAATTTTCAGCCATTCGCATTCACACATGCTGGACTTGAATTGCTCAAAATACCGCATTGTAAAGAAATTTGTAGCAAATGAAATACAATCACAAAATCGCAGACACAGAAATATCAGAATAACTCGCAGCGGAAATAAAAATACATAGTAGTTCATGAAGCTACTATAACAAACTCTCAAAGCATAATACATAATATCAGTCTGAAAACATATACAATAGAAATCTCAAATACATAGAAGTTTATAAATACCAGAGCTGAATTAGAAGAACTGAAATTTAAAGGGAATAGATAACTAGACAAGCAGAATCTCCAGCAATTCCTAGATCCAGAAAAAGAAATCCAAAGCTAAGCTGTAAATACTCAGGCTGACCCGAGCGTGAAGTAAAACACAAAACACTCGAGTCAGGACATATATACTTATACAATGTAAATCAACTCAAATGAACTCTAATAGTAATGCACTATAACTTAAAGAATGCTTGAGATCGTCCATCCTCTAAGGATCAGTTAAACTATAAATTAAATACATCCCGTTGTTAAAATTTCAAAATGGTATTTTATACATCGAAATCAAATATCATTTCAAAATTAAATATCATTCAAAAATCCATTTTAAAATATCAAAATATCATATCTTCCAAATCACATTAATTTATTTAAAATACCATTTCAACACACATTTCAAATAGTTTATATTTCAAACAAATTACTTCATTTTAAATCCTAAAATGAAGTTACTATATTTAATTATTAAATTTCCAAAATTTTAATCCTTCAAAATTCATTTATTCACTTAGATTTATTAAAACAATGAAAATTCGACTTTCGCAGCATTTAGAAAAATGCTACGGAAAGTTACGTTTGAAACAATTCAATTTAACAAAAGAAAGCATTCAAAATGTTGCAATAGGGTTACATTAATTCAAATAAAACCTTAGTTAAATTCAACAATTATAGCACTTACAAAGTTCTATAATAGCCTCTAATTCAATTTAGCCCTTTAGTTCATTTATATTAACTGCAGCATTTACAAATGCGGTAATATCCTTTACTTTAGAAATAATATCATTTAAAAATGCTGTTAATTAAATTCTAAATATTCACTATACTTCCACAAACCATTAAATTTTTATTTAAACCATTTCAAACTTACAAAATCATATATTTTTCATTTTCACTTTTATAACCATCATTTAATTTTCCTTAAAATCATGATTTTATAAAGTTAAATTTCCATTCAAAAATCAATATTTAATAATAATTCACTTATTAAATTCCAACATTCAATTTCAATTCATATAATTAAATTTTTAAGTTTACCCTTAAGTTTAAATTTCAAAATATAACTTATTTTTCATTTTACTTACTTAACTTCAAACTTCACTTTAAACAAAATTCACAATTTTCCAATGTAAGTTATATTTCAAAATTCAACTCAATATTCATTTATTTCACATTTTAACTTATAAAAAATCCATTAATATATTATAAAATCATTTTAAATTCATTTAATTCAAAATATCATAAATTTATCATGTTTAATTAAAATTCCATTTATAATTAAATCAAAATTTCCAAAATAACTTATATTTTAAATTTCCACTTTGTCATTAATTTATTTCACTTATAAATTCTCAGAAAAATCAAAATACTTTACAAAAATCATTTTTAACTAAGTTTCAATCAAAATATTATAATATTTACATTTCTAAAATATTTTAAAAATTTTAGAAAAATATATTTTAACCACGAGTCTGTATATCATTTTCTACACTAGGTGAAGTGATACGGATAATATATCATTTCAATCCGTAATTTACAAGGAAAACCCAGGTTCTATCATTTCAAACCCGCAATCCCAAGTAAAATGAAATAATTGAAAATCGTTCAGGCCTATCATTTCAGCCCATAACGATTTTCCCCTATTCTAAAGTCTGTTCGGGTGTGTATCATTTCAACCCATAGTGGTACAAATCTAAAGGGAACTTGCAGTGTGATAAACTGATATAAATAACAGAACATCATAAAATAATAGAAATATATGATATGACAAATAAATAAGCATGGGTGAACATCATATGATCATAGCATAGTAGATATAACATGGTGATGCAATTTACAGATTCAAATGTGATCGATTTACTAGTTATATAAGTATAAAACTGCCTGGTGAGAATAACTCACTGGTATAAGATGAAGACAACAAATGAATGCACAACTGAGATCCACAAAAGCACGATAGCATGATAAAGATTCGAGTATGGGAGAGACAAAGCTAATAAACTTGCAAACATTCAAACAAAACAATATAACTAACATAAGTTTTCAACCCAAATTCAATTAAACAAAGCTAGAAATGAATGCACAAAACATCACCAAAGTGTTTACACTTGCTTTCTACCACTTTTGTTTCAGTTATAGGCTGGAAAGGCACAGCTAAGGAGTGTCTTTGGGTCTGGTTGTGGGTTCATGGGGTCGGCCAAACATGAGAAGATGATGGTGCAAAGTTTGGTGAGCATGAAGCAACAACACAAAGGCACATAACAATGTTTCAAGGCACAAAGGGTTCGGCCAAAGCACAGGTGGGAACAACCAACTTCAGGTGGGGTCAATTCAGGTAGGGGCTGGAGATGGTGGTGTAGATGGCGGCCAAGGGGGTGTTTGTGGGGGTGGAAGACTAGTGTGCTCGGCTATGCTCATATAGTTGGAGTTTGATGCATTTGTGCGGTGGATCTTCAACCTAAGATCCACGGCATGGCTTGGTTAGTGAGAAGGAGGTGGTGGTGACTGGTTCAGGTGGTGGAGGAGGTAGAAAGGTGGCTGGAGTGGTGAGGGCTGAGCTACAAAGGTGACGGCAAGCGCAACATAGAATAGAAAACAAGAAGAAATTGCATAGAAAAGAAGAAGAAGTTTACCAACACTTTGCTTCAAGAAATGACCGTGAATTTTAGGGTTGAGAAACCTTGTGATATGCATGAAAATGAAACTAGGAAGTCGGCTGAAGATAGGATAAGGAACGGCCAAAAATTAAAGTGGTGTTGGTTGAAAATGAAAAGGCAAGAGTACAAAAGGTCTTAGTATATAAAAGGTCACCTAACTCTTCAATTTACCATATTTCTTTTGGAATTTTTAAATAACTGAAAAATATTTATAAATTCAGATAAAACACGAAAATTTAGTAAATAAATAAATATTAATTATATATAATTAAATTAAGAAAATAGCAAAGAAAATGTAAACTAGGCTAGAAAATTTGAAAATAAATGCAATGAACTTTGAAATTTTTTTATGTACTTGAAAAATATTTATAAATAAAGATAAGAACACAAAATAAAAATGCATTCACAAAAATAAATAAATAAGTTTTAATTAAATATAATTTAAATGAAGAAAATAGCAGAAAATGGAAACTAGCCTTTAAAAATAGAAAATAAATGCAATAAACTTTGGAAAATGATAACATCACTTTAAAATTTTTTTAAAACAAAATATATATCTAACATGTCATATAACACATATTATAACATGATTTGACAAATAAAAATATTATTTATATAAATTAAAATAGATAATTTTATTAAATAAATCAATTTACACCCAATATTGGAAAAAGCACAACTTTCACAATATAAATCGATTTCAATGAAACGAAAAGTAGTATTATTGAAATTTAATATACTTTCATAATAAATGATAAAATTCAAAAATTCAAAAATTTAAATTTTAAATTTATAAATTTTAAATTTAAAAGTCAAAGTTTGACCAAATTGACCAAATCCACTTTTCTGGAAATATCCTATTTATTCAGGTTTGAAATTATAATTCACACAAAATCAAAATATACTTTTAAAATAACAAAATTTATTAATTTTAATAAATAAAATGAAGTTTTTAAATCATGAGTTTCAATTTAAATAACTAAAATAAGCAATTAAAATAATCACAAAATACTGGGTTGTTACACTCTCCCTCACTCAAATCTTTTCGTCCTCGAAAAGAATGAACAAGGAAAATAAGGAAAAACACAATAGACAACAAATAGTACCTGGAAAAATAATTTCGAATTCGAAGCACAATGCTCTTCTCCATTTCCCAGGTACAATCTCGATCATCAGTACCACATCGTACTTCGATCAAACTAACAGATTTCCTTCTTAGATGCTTCATACCTCTATCGACAATACGAAGTGGCTTACTCTCGACAGTCAGTTTAGGCTCACTATCCCAACCATCAAGAGCAGAAGGCTGAACAAAAGAGATATGACAAGAAGATATAGAGAAGATGTGAGACGTGGAATACATCATGCACTCCAGATTGCTTCTTGGGCAAATCCAAACGATAAGCCAAAGAACCAACTCTTCCCATAATGCAGAAAGAACCCCGAAGAGGAAAAAGGTAGGAATAGCTAGGAGGAAAAATAGGTTGGAACACAAGGATGGACCATTATTTTAAAACCATATACATTTCAATTTAAAAAAAATTATATTTACAACATTTTAAACATTTTATAATATGATAAATAGTCATTTGATTCAAATCTGATAGTTCGAAGTAAAATATATTTTAAAGCATTTTAAATTATTTAGGAAAGTAAAATAAATTATCAAAATATCCTGTATACAATACTTTATCAACATACTTCTTTAACTCGATGCCTTAACAAGTTTACTTTCGTTCCTGTAGGCTCTGGCTATGCGTTGATCAGGCGCAAAGCTAGAATTCTTCAGGAACTTGGTAGACTTGTTTCAACACTCAGTGAAAATACTGGAAAACCTTTTAAAACAGCAGATGTGGAAAGTACAATCCAAACAAATCAACCAAACCAAACATTTGTCTAACCATGGATCGCAGATACACAATGGTTACGCTTGGATCCCCCAGGAAACATCTGTATACGTAAGCTATCTCAGCCCTACGAATTACGCCATGATGACTAGTAGGCAACAGATACACAATGGTTACGCCTGGATCCCCCAGGAAACATCCATACCCTTAAGCTATCTCAGCCAGCGGATTTCGCTACTACTACGACCTACATACATCGCAGGATACACAATGGTTACGCCTGGCTCCCCCAGAAAATATCCGTACCCCCAGGCCATCTCAACCAGGCGAATTACGCTATGTAGTCGTAAACATAAGACCATGGAGATTTATATGGAATTCGATGGACACTCGAGTATCATATCTAGAAAACCCAAATCAGAGAGAGAATAATATCGGTAGAATGAATGCACAATGTGGCCACAAAGAGGATATCAAGCAGAAGGCACTTTCCATATCTTTAGTTCGAAAATATGTATCATATAGTACCTTTCAAAATCACTTTCAAATATCATACTTATATAAAGTCCATTATATATAAGATTTCATTTTCAAATCAAATACTTCCCAAAATCAATAGTATATCAAATCACACTTATATAAACTTCGATTATATAAGATTTCATTTTACAAGTTAAGTACCTTTACAAATCAATAGTTTTCAAATCACTTCATACTTACACAAATCAATTTTATGTAAGTTCGCTAACTCCCAAATCAAAGTTTTTAAATAAACAAGGTTCTCAATTTCAAACCATTTCAGTATCAATTCAGTTTCAACATCATATATGATTTCGCCAAATCAATTCTTCCTAATTACATATATTCATTTTCAAAGTTTCTTAAAACCATAGATTTAGAAAATAATCCAAATTTCGAAATCAACAAATCTTATGTCAAACAAATTCATTTCCATTTAAACATATATTCACTTTCAAAAATCATAATACTTTCAAAGTTATAAATCTTTCGAAACCAAAATACTCGAAATCATTACACTTTGATAATCATAACCTTTCGAAATCATATATTTGAAATCATAAAACATTCCTTTAATCCTTTACATTACACAAATTTATTCAATTTAAACCCAAATCTAAAATTTCCAACTTTAATTCAATTCAAACCATCAGTTTCAATTCAATTTAGTTTTCTAGCAAAACCATCTCAAATATAATCAAATTTCAAATAAAGATTTGATCCTTAAAATGAACTATTCAATCTCAAATATATTTTAAAGCTTAAATATACCATATTCTAAAACTAAATTTTATAATTTCATATATCTCAAATTTTACTTCATTATTACTTAGTTTTGAAATATTCATTTCATAAATCCATCATTTTTAAATAAACTCAAATTACTAGTAAACCAAATATCCTTTCATACAAATATAAACTTCAAATATTCATTTATCAAACTCAATTATCATTTCACATTCTTTATCAAAATAAAGATTAAATCATTTCTAAGCCATTTCAATCATCAAAATATCATAAATGGTTACTAAGTTTAAAACCATTCCTTTTTAAAACCTTCAAACTATTTATTTCTATATGAAAAATTCAATTTACCATTGGAAAGATTATTGTTCTATATATATACTTTATTCAAAACATTTCAAATCTATATTTCATACCAGTATAATTCAAAATATTCTTATTTATTTCACACAACGAATAGTTTCAAACTTATATAAATCATATAACTTTATACTTTAATCATACCAAACTAAATTATATTCTTTATCAAATACCTTATACCTTTCGAAATTAGTTAGTTTTGAAAAGTTAACCTTGATTTGGAAGTGCTTGAACCTTCAAAATAGTCGAAGAAATCATAATTTCAATCCAAGAATTGGAAATTACCAAGAAATCAGTAAACCAATTCCAAAAGATAGGGTTATACCAAAAAAATCTGATTCTTGAGGACTGAACACCGGCTTACTTTACATCATTTCAAATATATATATATATATAGACACACACACACACACACACACACATACATATATACATATATATATATATATCTTTTGAACATCAAACCATACTTCGAAATTTGAAATCAAAAATTTGTTTCACAAAATCACTCGCATAGCAAAGCTACTACTCTCGCCCACTAAGAAACTCTAAAATCAATGTCGATGGTGCATGAATTCATCACTGAAATTATTTTCTAGTGACATAAGTGGGTTGTGGACTTTTATTTTCTTGAAACTTCTTTGAAATCTCTTTGAAACCATTGAGATTAGTTCGAATACATTTGAAACATTTTTATTCGGAGAAATATCTTTAAATCATATCATTATTGTATATTTTCCAAAATCTTAAAACCGATTTCAAAACAACGGAGTTCGATTCCTCAAAATTCAAATTCAAAACTCTTCAGTTATAAATCATTTTATATAAGTCAAATTCTTATAAATTTTCAAAATTTCAAATCCTTTCGAAATTTCAAATTTTCAGTTAAAAGATATATAATCCTTATCGAAAACATTTCACCTTTATATACAAAATAGAATCATCCTTATCAAAATAATAATTTCGATGTTTGCAAAATTTCAAAATACAACCAAACAAAAATTTCCAAAGAATGATTCAAGGATAAATTTCAAACAAACAGAGATTCAAATTTAGAGGACTCTAATCAAATAGAATTCAGGTTCGAAGATATGCCGAAGATAAGATAATTTAATTACCAAATAGAAGATAGATAAGCCTTTATAAATCGCGGGTGACCTTAGCCGGTCGACCGTGACTTCAGGAATATAATCAGTTCGGAAATCTATGGCAAATCGACATTCGATCGCCAGAGGTAGAATCCGGGTAGAGCAGGAGATAAATAGCATTGTAAACTAAGGATACAGAAATCTTCAGTTAATCAATGCCAATTGTAAAGAAGTTTCACCCCTTTACAAATCATTCAAAGATTGGCGGAATCACCGATCTTTATAGAGGTCATTCCAAAGTGGAGTTATAGAACGCCCCAAAATAAAAAGGATAAAATAGGAAAGACAAGACTGGATTTCAGATCCAGTGGAAGCACTCCAAAGTTCAAGAAATCCTAATTGATAAGAATCCTAACCAAGAGATTTCTCAAAATAAGAAAATTTTATACCAATAATTTTTTTTTGAAAAAAAAAATCCTTTAAAATCATTTGAAAATCATTTTATACTTCAAAAAACGTTCTCTCACAAGGAAATGATTCTGAGATAGATTTCACTCATTCTAGGGTATTTCTACCCTATCTCTAATGAGTTTTTGCTCCGCAGGCTATGGTTTGCCTAAAACCAAAGCTCTGATACCAACTGTAACAACCCGATATTTTCAACCATTCGCATCTACACATGCCGGAGTTGAATTGCTCAAAATACCGCATTGTAAATAAATTTGGAGCAAATGAAATACAATCACAGAATCGCAGACACGGAAATGTCAGAATAACTCGCAACGGAAATTAAAATATATAGTAGTTCATGAAGCTACTATAACAAACTCTCAAAATATAATACATAATATCAGTCTGAAAACATATACAATAGAAATCTCAAATACGTAGAATTTTATAAATAACAGAGCTGAAATAGAACAATTGAAATTGAAAGGGAATATATAATTAGACAAGCAGAATCTCCAGCGATTCCTAGCTCCAGAAAAAGAAATCCAAAGCTAAGATGTAAATACTCAGGCTGACCCGAGCGTAAAGTAAAACACAAAACACTCGAGTCAGGACATATATACTTATATAATGTAAACCAACTCAAGTGAACTGTAATAGTAATGCACTATAACTTAAAGGATGCTTGGGATCGCCCATCCTTTAAGGATCAGTTAAACTATAAATTAAATACATCCCGTGGTTAAAATTTCAAAATGGTATTTATACTTCGAAATCAAATATCATTTCAAAATTCAATTTCATTCAAAAATGCATTTCAAAATATCGTATCTTCCGAACCACATTCATTTATTTAAAACACCATTTCAACACACATTTCAAATAGTTTATATTTCAAACAAATTACTTCATTTTAAATCATAAAAATGAAGTTATTATATTTAATAATTAAATTATTAAATTTTCAAAATTTTAATCTTTCAAAATTCATTTATTCACTTAGATTTATCAAAACAATGAAAATTCGCCTTTCGCGGCACTTAGAAAAATGCTACGGAAAGTTACTTTTAAAACAATTCAATTTAACAAAAGACAGCATTCAAAATGTTGTAATAGGGTAACATTAATTCAAATAAAACCTTAGTTAAATTCAACAATTATAGCACTTACAAAGTGCTATAATAGCCTTTAATTCAATTTAGCCCTGTAGTTCATTTATATTAACTGCAGCATTTACAAATGCTGTAATATCCTTTACTTTAGAAATAATAACATTTCAAAATGCTGTTAATTAAATTCCAAATCACTACACTTTCACAAACTATTAAATTTTTATTTAAACCATTTCAAACTTATAAAATCATATATTTTTCACTTTTATAACCATCATTAAATTCTTGATTTTATAAAGTTAAATTTCCATTCAAAAATCAATATTTAATAATAATTCACTTATTAAATTCCAACATTCAATTTCAATTCATATAATTAAATTTTTAACTTAACCCTTAAGTTTAAATTTCAAAATATAACTTACTTTTCATTTTACTTACTTAACTTCAAAATTCACTTTAAACAAAATTCACAATTTTCCAATTTAAGTTATATTTCAAAATTCAACTCAATATTCCTTTATTTCACATTTTAACTTATTCAAAATCCATTAATGTATTATAAAATCATTTTAATTCATTTAATTCAAAATATTATAAATTTATCATATTTTCATATTTAATTTAAATTCCATTTATAATTAAATCAAAATTTCGAAAATAACTCATATTTCAAATTTTCACTTTATCATTAATTTATTTCACTTATAAATTCTCATAAAAAACAAAATACTTTACAAAAATCATTTTTAATTAAGTTTAAATCAAAATATTATAATATTTATATTTCAAAAATATTTTAAAATTTTCCGAAAAATATATTTTAACCACCGGTATGTATATCATTTTCTACACTAGGTGAAGTGATACGGATAATATATCATTTCAATCCATAATTTACAAGAAAAACCCGGGTTCTATCATTTCAAACCCGCAATCCCAAGTAAAATGAAATAATTGAAAAATTTTCGGGCCTATCATTTCAGCCCATAACGATTTTTCCTATTCTAAAGTCTGTTTGGGTATGTATCATTTCAACCCATAGTGATACAAATCTAAATGAAACTTACAGTGTGATAAACTGATATAAATAACAGAACGTCATAAAATAACAGTAATATATGATATAACAAATAAATAATCATGGGTGAACATCATATGATCATAGCATAGCAGATATAACATGGTGATGCAATTTACAGATTCAAATGTGATCGATTTACTAGTTATATAAGTATAAAACTGTTTGGTGAGAATAACTCACTGGTATAAGCTGAAGACAACAAACAAATGCACAACTGAGATCCACAAAAGCACGATAACACGATAAAGATTTGAGTGTGGGAGAGACAAAGCTAATACCCTTGCAAACACAAACAAAACAATATAACTAACATAAGTTTTCAACCCAAATTCAATTAAACAAAGCTAGAAATGAATGCACAAAACATCACCAAAGTGTTTGCACTTTATTTTTGCCACTTGTGTTTCAATTATAGGCTGGAAAGGCTCGGCTAAGGAGTGTGTTTGGGTCTAGTTATGGGTTCATGGGGTCGTCCAAACATGAGAAGATGATGATGCAAGGTTTGGTGAGCATGAAACAACAACACAAAGGCACACAACAATGTTTCAAGGCACAAAGGGCTCGGCCAAAGCACAGGTGGGCACGACCAACTTCAGGTGGGGTCAAGGGATGACGTGGAAGAGGTGTCAGGTTAGGTAGGGGCTGGATATGGTGGTGTGGGTGGCGGCCAAGGGTGTGTTCGTGATGGTGGAAGACTAGCGTGCTCGGCTATGGTCATATAGATGCATTTGTGTGGTGGATCTTCAACCTAGGGTCCACAACATGGCTTGGTCAGTGAGAAGTAGGTGGTGGTGACTGGTTTAGGTAGTGGATGAGGCAGCAAGGTGGCTGGAGTGGTGAGGGCTGAGCTACAAAGGTGAAGGCAAGTGCAACATAGAATAGAAAACAAGAAGAAATTTCATAGAAAAGAAGAAGAAGTTTACCAACACTTTGCTTTAGGAAATGGCCATTAATTTTAGGGTTGAGAAACCTTATGATATGCATGAAAATGAAATGAGAAAGTCGGCTGAAGATAGGATAAGGAACGGCCAAAAATTAAAGTGGTGTTGGTTGAAAATAAAAAGGCAGGAATACAAAAGTTCATAGTATATAAAAGGTCACCAAACTCTTCAATTTACCATATTTCTTTTGGAATTTTTAAATAACTAAAAAATATTTATAAATTCAGATAAAACATAAAAATTTAGTAAGTAAACAAAAATAAATAAATAAATATTAATTATACGTAATTAAATTAAGAAAATAGTAAAGAAAATGTAAACTAGGCTTGAAAATTTGAAAATAAATGCAATGAACTTTGAAAAAAATTTATGTACTTGAAAAACATTTATAAATAAAGATAAGAACACAAAATAAAAATGCATTCACAAAAATAAATAAATTTTAATTAAATATAATTTAAATGAAGAAAATAGTAGAAAATGGAAACTAGCCTTTAAAAATAGAAAATAAATGCAATAAACTTTGGAAAAATGATAACATCACTTTAAAAATGTTTCAAAATGAAATATATATCTAACATGTCATATAAAACATATTAGAACATGATTTGACAAATAAAAATATTATTTATATAAATTAAAATAGATAATTTTATTAAATAAATCAATTTACACCCATTATTGTAAAAAGCACAACTTTCACAATATAAATTGGATTTCAACGAAACAAAAATTATTATTCTTGAAATTTAATATATTTTCATAATAAAAGATAAAATTCAAAAATTTAAATATTTAAATTTTAAATTTAAAAGTCAAAGTTTGACCAGATTGACCAAAATCCACTTTTCTGGAAATATCCTATTTATTCCGGTTTGAAATTATAATTCACACCAAATCAAAATATACTTTTAAAATAACAAAATTTATTCATTTTAATAAATAAAATAAAAAATTTAAATTAGGAGTTTCAATTTAAATAATTAAAATAAACTGTTAAAATAATCATAAAATACGGGGTTGTTACAAAAAAATCAAAAGTGGCCACCAAATCAATCTCAACGTCATAATATAATATCGATGGAGTGTGTCCAATAAGAGGGGCCACCTCCTTGGCCCGAGATCGCTGCTGTTTTAGCCACCTTAAGCCAATTCACGGGAGTCGGGTCCACGTATATACCTCAAAGGAACGCCGCGTACACGGTTGTTAAAGTGGTTTTCTGTATCGACAAAGAGTATGCCCATATCCGATCCTGGTCTCTTCAACAACCAACCGTTATTATAACACCGCGGTCATTTTCAAAATAGTTTATACTTTAAAACCAAATATCATCCCCTTTTCAAAACCAAATCAATACGATATCATTTTCATTTCAAATATATCCTTTTCAAAAATCTTAACACTTGATTATACCTTTTTGTAGCATCCCACCTTTTTTTATGTTTTCAATCGACGATAAACCACACATGTCAGACTCAAACCATACAAAAGGGAGAATTGTTATTGGGATGAATAAGAAAAGCAGAGAAAGAAATAAAACAAAAACAGAATCTCACAGCGGAATGACAAAATATAATAATCAAATAACAGTTCATGAAGCTGTTTTACAAAACATTTGATTATACTTATACAACACATACCAGAGTTACACATACCAGAGTTACACATACCAGAGAATAATTAATAATGCAGCAGAATAATATGAATGCAGTGGAATAATATAACAAATAATAGTAATAAATCTCCGTCTTCGTCCTCCAGAATAAAGTCTTCAGGTCCTGTAATACTCAGACTGACCCGAGCGAATTGAAAAGACAAAACACTCAAGTCAGAACTAAAAGAACTTACGTAAGTTAAATCAATAATAAATAATATGAGTGAAACGACATCAAGGATGTTTACATGATTTGACATCACCTATCCAGTGTCTAACGTGAGTGTAGTAACTTAAGAGATGCTCGGGATCACATCTCCTAAGGATCCGTTAAACTATTTACTATGTAGTAATATACGCCATTATAATAATGTCTAATAGTAAAATAAACTTACTCCCAATATTCCCCTTAACATATAAATAGTGCCAATAGTCTATACAGTACCGTAATACCTCCTATTCGGGAGGCAACCAGAGGATACTCCATAGGTATGACACAAATCAAACTCGTACAAGGTGCGCTAGGGTAGGTGACACGGCACATAAGGCAATGCTAGGGTAGATATACCAATTACGCACACGGGCTGGTGGTAACGCGTTGCAGCTACTACCTCCCACCTCGAGCCACACCCACAAATAAAAAAAATCAAAAGTGGCCACCAAATCAATCTCAAAATCATAATATAATATCGAAGGAGTGTGTCCAATAAGAGGGGCTACCTCCATGGTTCGAGATCGCTCCTGTTTTAGCCACCTTATGCGAACTCACGGGAGTCGGGTCCACGTATACACCTCAAAGGAACACCACTACCATCCTACTTCATTCTGAAATCTCCAGCTCGTACACGGTTGTTAAAGTGGTTTTCGGTATCGACAGAGAGTACGTCCATATCCGATCCCGGTCTCTTCAAGAACCAACCGTTATTATAATACCACGGTCATTTTCAAAATAGTTTATACTTTAAAACCAAATATCATCACCCTTTCAAAACCAAATCAATACGATATCATTTTCGTTTCAAATATATCCATTTCTAAAATCATAATACTTTCAAAGTTATAACATTTCGAAATCAAAACACTTGAATATAACACTTTCAAATTATAATACCTTGAAATTCATAAATTTGAAACATAACTTCCACCACTTAAATGGTTTAAATATCAAAATACTTTATATAACAAACTAGCTTGTTCAATTTCACAAACCAATTCCAATAATTCGAATTTCTAAATTTTAATTTTAACCAAATCCCAAATCATAAATTACAATACGATTTAGTTTCCCAATAAACTATTCCGAGTTATATCGATTTCAAACAGATTTGATCCATAGAATTAACCATTTCAGATTCGATATATTTCAAACTTTAAGTATTCAACAATTTCAAAACTAAGTTTGTTAATTGCATATATATATATATATATATATATATATATATATATATATATCAAATTCATTTCCTATTATTTAGTTTTGAAATATATTACTTAATAAATTCATTATCATTTAAATAAAACCTAAATTTTAGACAACGAAATATTTCCTTTAATTTATTTATACTTGAAATATTCATTTAATTCATCTTAAACCAAAACCAAGTTATAAAAATCATACCCTTTAAAATTTCAAATTTTATAAATTTCACATCAAGCTTATTTGAGTTTAATTCTTAAATAAATTCAATTTCAAATAAATCTAAAATTTATCTTCCAACCTTAATTTTATTTAAATCATTCTAAACTCTATATTAAAATATAATTTAAATACTAAACCATATTATCTTCAATAAAAATCAAACTTATTATTGAGCTTATTCTATACTAAAACAAATTATACATAGCCTAAGATTGAAGATAGAAATACATTTATATAATATCTAAAATCAATATTTATCTAAAACCATATATTTCTTTATAAAACCATAGAAATCATTTCAAAATATTTTTATTTATGGACCACGGTGTCTGTATATAATTTTCTATCCTATGTTCAAGTATACAGATATTTATCATTTCAATCCGTAATTTAAAATATAAATACAGTTATATATCATTTCAAACCGTAATCCCGAATGAAATAAACATCCATAAAAACTTGCGGTTTATAACAATATAAAATACAACATTCATTCTTCCAATATCAATCATCAAACATTTATCACAATCATCATCTAATTCGATCAATAACATCAATATAGAACAGATAATAAATAACAGGTATTTACTGGCAGTTTCTATTCAATAATAAATTAAATAACTATTTACCTAAATAAATTCAAATAAACTGAGATGATGATTCAAAATATGCCAAACATTCATAAATAAATTTCTAATCACTTCATAAATCAATTTAACAAACATAAGAAATTTTAGAAGTTGTGAGTAGGTTAAAACACTCACCTTTATAGGAATTTGAAAATAATAGACTTCTAATCAATAGCTCCGCTCTATGTTTCCTTAGTCTCCTTCTAGATTGCTAGTTTTGTTCCGTAATTTTTCTTTTATTTTGATTTACATTAATTTTCCTCCTTATTATATTAATGTATATGTGCATATATTTTGAAAAAAAAGATTTGAAAAAGAAGAGTTGAAAAAGAAAAGGATTAAAATAAGAAGAACTGAAAATGGAAGAGAACATCAAGATTTGAAAAGAAAGTAGAAAGTTTGAAATAGAAGAAAATTTGAGAAGAAGAATATTTGAAGAGGAAGGAAAAATTAAAATGAGAGATAATAAGGAGATTTGAACAAAAAAGAAAGAAGAACATTATCATGGAGGTTGGGGTTTCATTTGCATCACATCTTATTTATAAGGTTAAAGTTAGGTTTTGGGCCAGAGAGGTTTGAAAAGAGAGGCCGGTATTAATTAGAAATAAATGAGATGATGTTTCAGAAAAGGAAGTTGGAAAATGAACGAAAAAAAATAAAGTAAATATGAACAAACTTGGTATTGAAATATAGTAAATATGAACAGCCTTTTAAAAAGTAGCAGGTATTAAAAATTGGTAAAAGAAAGAATTAAAAATATGAAAAGCAGTTCATGTTTGCAAAATAGAAAAGCTTTGGACAATATAAACGGAATGGAGTAATAGAACAAATGGGGAAATAATGAAAAGAATATGGTAATTATTAATTAGAAAGGGAATGTATGAACCAACTCTATACTGTAAACAAACTTTTAGAATTCAAATTTCAAAAACAATCGTTCACTTAATTAATTTTGTTAACCCTAGACATACCAAAATTAACGTCCTTTAAAGAATTTAATTAACACACAGTAAATGAAAATAAATTCTCTACACAAATTTGTGTCATAAATTAAAAGAATATACAACATTAAGAAATTTTCATTTCTCTCTCTCGGTGATTAGATTGGGAATTAAATAAACATGTTAACATTTCGATTGAATGTTTTACAAGGAATGCATTAACATACATTCAAAAATATGATAGCATAAACAAGGTAATATAAACATGTGTATAATATATATGCACATCTTTATCGCCACTTATAGTTTACACTCATAAATAAAAGGTATGAAAATAATCCACATAAGGAGGCAGTGAATGTAAGAGTAAATTAGAAAAGTGAAGATGGAAAGGTAAGTTATGTCGCAATTAAGACCTAATAAGGTCTAATGGAAAAGGAAATAGTCAAGTGTAAATCTATTTTACCCCCTTTATCATCTCCTATTAACATTTAATTTAATAACGCATGAGATTTCAAACCTAATAGTCTTTTTCTAGTAATCTAGTTGGATCTAAAACATAAGTTTAAATTTAGGTATAAATATATATGTAGTAAACTAGCATTAAATTTTGAAACATAAACTGAATTAATTGGAAATAAATCATCCAATTTATTTCAAAATATGTTTACAATTAACGTCTTCCCACTTTTTAATTAAAAGATTCCAATCACATTAATTGTCATTGATTTCTACGGTAAAATTGAATGAAACAATTCAATTCCTTTTTATAGTAATTTAACATATTTATGGAGATATTGTATATAAACCAAATGCTATTAGTTTCTTATTTCTGTAATAAATTTTTCAGCTACCAACATTTCAAATAAATAAACATATGATTTTTTTATTTAGTAAAGAAACATATATTATTCCTTTTTTTGACATTTATTATTCCAATCAATAGGAATTTATTCATACGGTCATTTATTTTCTTTCTTATTAAACATTACAATTATTTCCAATTTAAGCTCTCTAATTACATTCCTAATTAGCTTTACCATTACAATTGATTGAAGTAACATTAACAATTGTCAATTTCATTCAATCAACATCAACAATCACATTCATACTTTATTATCAACCAACAAATATTATAATTACTGACCTATCATTGATTTTATCAACTTATAGTTTATCACGTATTATTTCATCAATTAATATAACTTTGAATTTATTTCCTAATTTACTATTTACAATCAATTATAACCTTACAATTGTTTCAATTAATGGGGATTGCAATAAATTAGTTATTTATTAACTTGCATTAACATTATTACCTTTCATCCCGGTTATTAATTCATAAAAAATTTTCTTTCGGATTTAATTACCAAAATCTTATTAAATTAACAAATTTAAACATCGAAAATTATGGGTCGTTACATGGTTGGTTTGTGCTCATTTGATACTCTACGCACTGTAAGGTGTTACATTCTGATCTTGTGCATCATCCTTGGATTGCTTGTGCGCTACTTTGATATGGGGATGGTGGCATAGTCCTCTACTATTAGAATAGTTTAGGTTAGTTTTTAGGGGTGTGACTAGACTTTAAAATGGCAAGCCAGTCTTACTTATTGTGATGTGCATTTTGGTGCCAACCATTCCTGACGTTGTGCTACGTCATTATTTTGGTTGTTCCAGTATGGTACAACTTCAGCAGTGTTGAGCTAGTTCAGATGTTGTGTAATATTATCATCATGTATAATTGCGACAATATGTGACACTCCTGCTGCTGATGATGGTGCGCCTCCTCCTTCGTTGATAGTCAGGCTGCCATTAAGGAAATTTAATGAATAAGTGTATGGTATCAGTCATATTTTTGTGCATGATGTAAACGAGCATGTTGTAATGGGCCGAGATGCTCAGTGTATGTGTCATGTATAAAACTATAAATATTGAAGTGGGCTGTAAACATTTTTTTAAGAGAAATGTTGAAATAAAGAATCTCCCTCCATTTCTGAAAACTTCTTCTTCCTTCTTGATTTCCTTCCTCTGTTCTCAATTTCCTGTTCGATCTACCACAATTATGCCATCCAAAACTCCTCGAGTGACTCCGCTGTCACAAGTGGTATCAGATTCATGCATCGACACTGTTGAAGATGAAGATTCACTTCGGACAACATTAATGAAGCTTCAGATCCAATTGCAGAAACAAGAAGCATTGAATTTACAATTTTCCAATCAGATCTTGTCAAATAGTGAGCGTACCAATTCAAGAATTTCAAACTTCCTTGCAACTAATTTTTCAGGAATTAAAAGATCTGAGGCAAGATCGAGATGATTCACATCACCAACCATCAACAATGAATCAATCGGCTGGAATCTTGGGTTCGAATCCAATGGAAGCTAATAGATCTAATTCGGTCAGTCAAGCACCAGTTCAAGAACCTCCAATATCTGATCAGGTGAAAACAAATAATCATTCACGTATTTTTCCTCCATTCCTGCATCAAAAATCAATGAAACTTGAATTCCATGTATACAATGGATCTGGTGACATATTGGCATGGTTGAAACAAACTGAACTGATTTTCAGATATTATAAATTGCCTGATAGTGACAAAGTACAAATATATTCATTTCATCTTAGAGATGAAGCCTTGCAGTGGTATCATTGGTTTTCAGTTAATATTGATAATTACTTTGAGTGGGAAGTATTTAAAGATGAAATACTTATTAGATTCAATTCCCTTGATTTACAAAGACCATTTGAAGCTCTTTCTAATGTCAAGCAAACTACTACAGTCAGAGATTACTTGAGTAGGTTCGAACAAATTTTGAGTCTATTGGTGAAGTTACCACCACAATATGTGCTAGATCGATTCATGGGAGGTTTAAAACATGACATTAAATATGAAGTATTGGCTGGTCAACCTAAATCTTTAAAAGATGCAATTACCTTAGCAAAAATTCAAGAAGAAAAATATCTCCACTTCAAAAAACCATTCAGATCTTCATCCTTTACCCCTCAAAATAACCAATTATCTTCTTACCCAGCAGCTAAACCCCTCTACCCCAAACCACCTTCAGATAATACTGCAAAAAAACTTACCCCCAATGAGATTATTCAAAGAAGGAGTCAAGAATTATGTTACACTTGTGATGACAAATGGTTTCCTGGTCACAAATGCAAAGGGAAACAAGTATTCATGTTAGAAGGATTTTTACAATGCTCGAGTTCATCAATTGCTGCTGAGATGAGGGAAGAAGAGAATCTTCAAGTAGAAGTAAATCCAGAACTTTCTTTAAGTGCTATGAGTGGTATTGATACAAACAATACAATCAGAGTTCAGGGGTATATTAAAGGATATCCCCTTTACATTTTGGTTGACTCATGCTCAACACATAATTTTCTCAATGAAGAGATGGCAAGGAAGCTTGGCATACCTATTGATTTTGGTAAAAGCTTCGAAGTTCATATTGCAAGTGGAGACAAATTAAAAGGTCAAGGCAGCTGTTCAAATGTCCTTATTACTTGTCAAGGATCAAAAGTCAGTGCTGATTTCTTACTATTACCAATGGGAAGATGTCAAATGGTTTTAGGAGTACAGTGGATGAAGCAGATTGAAGAAATTACTTTTAATTTTAGGAAATTGGAAGTTAAATTTGTTTTACATGGCAAACTGATTGTATGGAAAGGCATCCAACATAAAGATACTACAGTGGTATCTGCCAATGCTATAGCCAATGTATTGCTTACCACTGTTTGAGCTTTATGATTCATATCTCAACCCTTACAACTGAAGAAAAACCACTCAAGCTCTTGCATAGACAGACATCACCAACATCATTACAACTTCCTGCTGACTTACAAGCAGTATTAGACTCTTTTCCTGCTGTATTTTCGACATTACCTGGACTACCTCCACATAGACAGTGTGACCACAAAATTCCTCTGCTACCACATGCTAAACCAATATGTCTGAGGCCATACAAATATTCATATCATTTGAAAAACGAAATTGAAAAATTGATTCAGGAAATGCTTCACACAGGGATTATCAGACCTAGCTCTAGTTCGTATGCAGCACCAGTGGTGATGGTAAAAAAATCTGATGATTCATGGAGAATGTGCATTGATTATAGGGAGCTCAACAAAAACACAATCAAAGATAAATTTCCTATTCCTATAATTGATGAGCTGTTGGATGAACTTACTGGTTTAAAATATTTTTCTAAACTTGATTTGAAATCAGGATATCATCAAATAGGAATGTTTGAACATGATATTCATAAGACAGCTTTTCGAACTCATGAAGGTCATTATGATTTTATTGTGATGCCATTTGGTCTTACTAACGCCCCTTCTACCTTTCAAGCACTTATGAATACAATTTTCAAACCCTATCTACGAAAATTTATCCTCGTATTTTTTGACGACATTTTGATATATAGTAAAACATGGTCTGAGCATTTATCACATATATCTATAACATTAGAGATATTGCAGGATAATCAAATAGTTGTTAAAATATCAAAGTGTCAGTTTGCTCAAACAAGCATTTCTTATCTGGGTCACATTGTATCACACCAAGGCATTGCAGTTGATCAAGAGAAAACAAAAGCAGTAGCACAATGGCCGATTCCAAAAAACATTAAAGCACTCTGAGGATTTTTGGGATTATCAGGTTATTACAGGAGATTTATAAAAAACTATGAATAATAGCCAAACCACTTACTAACCTCCTTAAAAAGAATTCATTCCAGTGGACTACAGAAGCTCAAGTTGCATTTGATTCTCTTAAAGCATGTTTAACCTCTCCTCCTGTTCTAGCAATGCCAGATTTTGATCAAGAATTTGTTGTTGAATGTGATGCTTCAGGCGGAGGAATTGGAGCTGTATTACTTCAACAAAACCGACCTGTTGCAATCAGTAGTCAGGCATTGAAAGGTAACAGTTTACATTTGTCGGTATATGAAAAGGAGCTTTTAGCCCTGATGCTAGCAACAAAAAAATGGAGTCAATATTTGTTGGGAAGGAAATTCGTGATCAAAACAGGCCATAAAAGCTTAAAACACCTACTAGACCAGAATATACAATCAGGTATACAGAGTAAATGGTTAGCAAAGTTACATGGCTTTGATTATAGAGTTGAATACAAAGAGGGTAAAGAAAACATTGTTGCAGACTGTCTATCTAGACGAAATGAATATGATTCACCAAGTACTCAAGACAACTTATTGCTCAATGCTACTTCTGTACTACAAAATTCATGGTTAGATGATTTTAAGTTAAAAGTTAGGCAAGACTCATTTTTTACGGAATTGGAAACCAAAATTAGTAATGGTTCTATTGATACTTCAAAGTACAAAAAAGTGGATGGTCTGTTCTTTTATAAAGGCAAGATTATTGTTAATCATTCTGACCAACCACTTAAGCAGGTCTTACTGCAAGAATACCATGCAACTCCTTTGGCAGGCCATTCTGGAATTGACAAGACTTTAAAAAAATTAAAACAAGTTTTCTTATGCATGGTCAAAAAGCAGATGTTCAGAAATATGTACAAGCATGTGATATTTGTCAGAGAGCAAAGTATGAAAATGTCAAGTATCCTGGATTGTTGCAGCCTTTACCTACTCCAGAAAGGATATGGGAAGATATAAGTATGGATTTTATTATAGGATTGCCAAAATGTAATGGATTCACTGTCATCTATGTAGTGGTGGATAGATTAAGTAAATATGCTCATTTCTTTCCCTTATCTCATCCCTACACAGCAATTCAAGTAGCTAAAGTGTTTTTTGAAGGAGTATACAAATTACACGTCCTTCCAAGATCTATTGTAAGTAATAGAGATGCTATCTTTACAAGTAAATTTTGGATAGAATTATTCAAACTACAAGGGTCTATATTAGCAATGAGCTCTTCTTATCACCCTCAGTCAGATGGTCAATCTGAAATCACTAATAAAGCACTTGAATGTTATCTGAGATGATTTTGCAGTCATAAGTCACACGAGTGGGTTAAGCGGCTTAGCTTGGCTGAATTTTGGTTTAATACAACCTAGAAATTGCCTATAAACTGCACACGATTTGAGGCTGTTTATGGAAGAACTCCTCCCACCTTACTTTCCTATATTCCAAAATCAGCCAAAGTATATCAAGTAGATGAGGAATTATATACAAGAGACATTGCATTACAGTTCTTGAAAGACAGTATTCATAAAGCTAAGGAAAGAATGATTAAATATGCTAATGCATATAGATCAGAAAGAGAATTTCAAGTGGGTGAGTGGGTATATCTGAGATTACAACCCTATAGGCAGATTTCTGTAGGACTTCAGAAGACTACAAAACTTTCACCAAAGTTTTTCGGTCCTTATGAAGTTGAACAAAAGATTGGAAATGTTGCATACAAGCTGAAGTTACCTCCATCATCCAAATTACACCCAGTATTTCATGTTTCTCAATTAAAGAACAAAGTGGGCTCGAACGTTATTATTCAGAGAGACATACCTGCTGCAACGACTGAATTAATCTTGGAACCTGAATCGATTTTGGCACGAGGACCATCCAAAACAGCTCATGGAACTATTAGAGAGGTTTTGGTCAAATGGAAGCAATGTCCATTGGAAGATGCGAGTTGGGAGGATTATTGGAAATTGGTGGATCGTTTTCCTGCTTTTGACCTTGAGACAAGGTCAAAATTTGATGCGCGGGGCATATGTGACACTCCTGTTGCTGATGATGGTGCGCCTCCTCCTTCGTTGATAGTCAGGCTGCCATTAAGGAAAGTTAATGAATAAGTGTATGATATCAGTCATATTTTTGTGCATGATGTAAATGGGCATGTTGTAATGGGCCGAGATGCTCAATGTATGTGTCATGTATAAAACTATAAATATTGAAGTGGGCTGTAAACATTTTTTTTAAGAGAAATGTTGAAATAAAGAATCTCCCTCCATTTCTGAAAACTTCTTCTTCCTTCTTGATTTCCTTCCTCTGTTCTCAATTTCCTATTCGATCTACCACAATTATGCCACCCAAAACTCCTCGAGTGACTCCGCTGTCACACAATACAATTCTCAATGGTCCAATTAGGATAGCAAAGTTTTGGAGTGCTTATAACTATGTATTTCCTCTATGTTGGGATGTCTTTTATTTCTAGGTTTGCCTTGTGCATATGTGAGTTTATAGACTTGCTGCTTTGTGAAAGCATGACTTGTAGGCTTGCTTCTATCATGTATTTGAGAAGCACATTTTAGCTTACGGATGAAGCATAGTATCCTTTTTAACTCATGTTTTATGTATTTGATTTGACTTTGATGCTATGATGATAGTTATGTATGGATAGTGAGTTGTTCAGTTGTGTCGAGTTTGGTTTTCTAGGCTCCACACATTTCATCTTATGTAGTTTCTTTAAATTAAACATAGCTTATCTTATCTTCTCATTGATTTACGTAGTTTGTTGGTTCATACACCTGAACTTTAACCTTCACAATGCTTATTTGTAGGAGAAAAACAACATTTCACCTATGCTGTTGTACTACTAGGGCCGGCTAATTAACCCGTGTCCAGTTTTTGAAGTTGTCTGATCAATCATTTAACATTTAATACCATTTACATGTGTCTCCTCATGGTTTTCCGCTGTATTGATCGTTGATATATAGATAGCTTTGAATTCCAAGAGATATACTTAGTTTTATTTGAATGACAGTTATTATCGTCAGCGTCTAAAGTTTCTAGTCCTTTATGTCATTTGAGTTCTAGAGTGAATCTATATATATTTCCCTCTTTCCCTTTTTTTACTTATTCAAAAAAGGTAAACCCATATGAGATATTGTGATTTTGCATCATTTTCTTTTTTTTTGGGACTTTAATTAACCACAATTGTAAGTTAAACCATTTCTATTTTCTTCTTCTCCCTTTTCTGTTTGGTTTTGCCAGATTGGTTAGGCCAATTTATTTTTCTCTTTGTTTCAAGTGAAGGTAATTATATTGTGTACTTCTTTTAAGTTTATTAATGAAATTTTCGAGCGAAAATGTTTTGTTAATTCACCAATAAATTGTCGGACTTTTGTTTTTCGTCAAATCAAAGTTGATTTGTGAATTTCGATAGTAATTCATTCCCTCTTTTAGTTATCAATGGCCTTTGACAACCTGCCTAGTTCATCAGCCCGTAACTCATCTTTTTTAGAGTTAACCTTTGTAATTCAGTGAGGAAAATCAGGCAAAAGGTATTTTGACCAACTTTGGAATATGTGGTTATGAATTCATGATCCATGCACCCATTGGGCATATTCATCTGCCCTCGGAAGGGTATGTCTCTTTGACCTTAGAGCATATCGGATGTGGTCTTTACCTCACTCTTCACCTGCTTATTAAATAATGATTGGCTACTGTTGGTTTATCCCCAATCCAGTTGGCTCATGTGCCTTATTATCTTTTGACTTACACCTATATTCTATATGCTGATTGTTTAATCCCACCTTCTTGTGGTGAGCTGTTCTTCTTATGTTCAGTTAATAAGAGTGGTTCCTTAAGGGCTTAGTACTACATCGTCCTTACCTTTCTCCAGTTCCTTTGATTTTCTTTTCTACACTGACTTACATTTTCTTTTCCTTTTAGCCAACCTTTATGACTTCACCAATGATGAATAGGAGTTGTTTGTAAAATGTAGGGCATCGGCGCTTAGTTTTGATGATGACATTCGTAAGGGTTCGAACATTTTTATGGAAACTCAACTGTGTAGATATAACTTTCTATAGCAACATCAAAGTTTCTCCCGGTCTATTTTTGTTTATCATTTAGAAAGTTTTTCACTACAAAGTATATTTTAGTTATGCACTTCTTATTTAGATTCATTCGTGTATAAATTTCCACATATTAACTACATTGTTATTTGAACTGCATAGGCACCATGTCGAGACTACTCGTTGCTTGTAGTTTAAAGAAAAAGTATGAGAAGAAAAGGCCAGCGAAGGATCATACCATGATAGAAAATGCCAATAAACAGCTGAAGATAGATGCTCCGCCCCCTCCTTCACATTCTCTAATCGCTGCTTCAAATCCTGTGTCGCCCATCAGGATGCTTTCGGCTTCATTCCATTTTCTAGTTATCCTGGAAGAATGTGCCATTTCTGGTTTAGTAGAGAAAATGGCATATGTACCGATTGATGACCTTGTGGCACTTCCTTATACCTCATTAACTTCCCTTAGTTTACCAACTAATGAGATTTTCTCTAGCTTGCATCTTTTTATTTCTCAAGTTAGTTTTAGCTAGTTTTTTACGTTACATCACCTATACTTTCATGGTATTACCTTTGCAATGGAACCGTACAATCGATTTGAAGATTCAGAGTCGGTACCAACTAGTGCTAAGGTGGATAATTCAAAGTTAAAGTAGGATTTGATGTTGCCTCCCTTGATATCGAGATGAAGGATAAGAGAGAAGCAAGTTATAAGATAAAACCAGAGGAGGCTTCTAAAAAGATTGAAGAGGTGAATGCACAAGCCGCAAAGGAAAAAATACACCAAGAAATTAGAGAGGAGGGAGAAAATATTGGAAGGAAGGCTTTCTAAAGTAGAGAAGGATTTAGACTCTATTACCTATAATGTTCTTTACAAGCTTTACACCCAAGTGAAAAGATATTTCTATGCGGATCGCCTTGATGAGGTAGAAGCAGAAGTCAGTTTGGACTTTCTGGGAGAACCCAAATTGATCTAGGATGCACTGGGGTACTATAGCTAAAAGTGGGTTCAAAAATGTAGTGGCATTTCAGACTCCCCTTTAGAACCAACGTAGGTAGACGTTGTGCTAGATGACTTTGATGCTCTTGTGGATCCAACTAATGCAGGTTTGCAATGTAAGGGCACCTTACCAGGATTCATTACTACTGAAAAAGTAAATGTCTAAACTTTTTACTTTTAGGCTATTTTTCAGAATTTTGCACATTTTTACATTTTTTTATGATGTATCTTTTGATTTCAATTGCATCACTTTTGTCTTCTAAAAATTCTTTATGTCAAACGTGTGTTAATAGATGTCTTGTGCATGAAACAACCATCCTTCATCCTTTCAAGTATTGTTATTTTGTTTTTTATTTTATTTTTATTAATTGTAGTATTATCCTTTAAATGTGTATTCCTTTTAATTTTAGGTGAGAAAAATGAGCATTGGTAAACCTCTTTTGTTTATGTGTAGGAAGGGTTAGTTTAGCACAAAATTTAAGTGAGTTTATTGAGTGTCTTGAAAAGTAGGCTGAGGAGAGGTTAATGAAAAAAACCGCCTTTATCTGGGAAGGTTCACTTGAAAATTCCATTGCAAAACTAAAGAAGGATTCTTAAGGGCTCTTATTCAAAATCACACAAGTTATACATAAGACGGATGCTCTTATAATCTAGTGTTGCATATATAAGGCTTTTCATTAAAGAACGAGCCGCTTCCTTTAGGGCATCCCCATTTGTTATAGCTTAAACATAAACTTAGCCGAAGGTAAGAGTAGTGTCTTTTCATGTACTTTTGATTAAATAAAACATTTTCATGGTTTAAGTACCATTGTTGTTTTTATTCCTTGTTCATGCACTTTTCATACTATTTCGTAAGGATGCTCATCCATTTCTTACCTGGTTATTCTATACTTTTAGGCTACTTCCACTTTTCTAAACGAAACTTCTCATGAACGTAGAAGTCCTTCTCACTTTAGTTGTAGTTCTTGCCTCAAGGAGCAAGCTTCATCCAATGTCCTTGAGACTTATAAAGCTTAGATTAAAGAGCTCGAGGACGCCAGATCTTATTAGGGATAAAGAATTGATCACAGATGAGGCCCGAGAGGGATTGCATGTCAAATACAAAGAACAAATAAGAGAGTTTGAAGAATCTTGGCATGCTAACGTCCGGTGGTATAATTACATCATTAAACAAAGGGATGACATAGCATCTGCATGGCATGTAATACAAGAGTTGGAAAAGGAGCTTAATACTGGATGGAGGCATATTGCAGATTCGAGAAACTATATGCGGCATCTCATGGAGGAGAGATAAGATTTGAAAAGTTTAATCGAGGAATTAAATTTGCAAATAGAAAAGCAGGTTAGCAAAGAAGGTGATCCTCCTATGACTTTGCTTCTCATCTTGTATCGAGGCTAGGTGCTGCTTCTGCACCTCCACCAAGGGCGGATCCTGACATTGTATCCAAGTGGAAAGAGGATTTAAAAATTATTATGAGTCTTTTTTGAATTAAAAGACTACTATAAAAAGAGATTACCGACTTCTAAAGACATTAGTTCAAGGGGTACATCAACTACGAATGAGCTTTTTTGTTCTTTGTCTAAGGTACCAATAGAATAAAACTCAATTTTTTGACAAAACTGAACAAGTTCGATGGGTGGCTATGGAGCATGTGAATGCCCTTGAATTTTATTTTTTTTCTTTGCAGTCCTAACTTTTTTTGTAGGCCATAAAACGGGTATCTGCTGCTATGCCATCAAAGTATTCTAACCCTCCCCTTCACAATTTGGACAAGGTTTCCTTTGGCAAGGAGCTGCATAAGAAGAGAGTTAAGCAGGTTATGGCTAATATAGTTGTGAAAATCACAGTCGATATATTAAGTTACTTTTGGCTTGAACTTGACATAGCTTTTGTATATAACCGCGAGGATTCCCTTCCAACTATACAAGATGTAGGCAATGCTTGGACTGCCCCAAATAATGATCCCAGAGTCACATTTGGTAGCGTCTCACACTGTTTGTTAATTATTATTATTACCTAAGTATTTAATATCAACATCAAGTACGAATCAGTTAGGTACCGATATGAGATATTTTAAAATATCATGATAATATCGGTGAAATATCAAACATGTCTACAACATGTTATAGACGACATTGTATTATTTTATAATGTTATAATGATATTCATGTTTAAAATATTTCGAACAATATTGCTAAATTGACTAAAGACTGGCTACATATATTTTACATATTATAATCTATACGGGGATATTATATTAAATACGAGTTATAAAATCGGCTCATAAAAACTGGGATTTTTTATATAATTTGTATCTTTATTAATTTCTTCATTTTTATACTGTATTCTTTGTTTCTTTAATCATCTAATCATATCTGTTTTCTCATAAAAAATTCATATTTATAGTTTCATCCACCACACCAAAACAGGTGATTCCCAACGAGTATAACTGTCGCAAACAGTTTCAGCAATGCTTATTAGCGTCGCCGTAGGGGCGTCGCAATTTATTGCCAACGGTTATAAGCGTTGGGGAGTTTAGTTTCCCAACGCTAATAAGCGTTGAAAGGTTGTATTCGCCAACGCTTATAAACGTTGGTGTATATTATTTAGCAACGCTTATAAACGTTGGCAAATTAACCATCCAACATTGTTTAATTTTCTATGCTGACGCTTATAAGCGTTGATAAATTTTAATTGCCAACGCTTATAACGTTGAAATATTTTCATTCTCAATATAGTCAAGTATTTTAACATTAATAAACAATTAATAACTAACATGATATGCATTATTATACTACATCAATAGGAACTCAAAATTTACAATATTCATGATCAAATAACAACATAAATTTCATAGTCAACTACTTCATAACAATGTCAACTACTTCATAACAATTACAATACATAATTAAGTTGGTTAATTCAATACATAATCAAATTGGAATACAAAATATGTTGTATTAATAATGTCAAATTGGAATACAAAAGACAACGTAAATTTCATAGTGAAATTCTACAAATACCGAATACGAAACTTCGGTCATATAACGAAACCTCCATCTGAAAAACCACATAACTTGTACATTCCATTTTGAGGACCATCATAAATTGGTGCATCCGGTTCAAGAACATCAACCACCCAAATTACTTTCTCTACTTTCGATATCACCTTCCTAAAATGACAAATAGTTTGTGTTCCAACATATCCTTTAGCCACTTTCTTCTCTAAACCTTGTGACAATAGCATTACATATGTCTTTTCCATTGTAGATGACGGAATATCATTATTTGACACGGTTGGAGTAACAACTACATTATTGTTTGTATGAGAATCTCTTAAATTAGAAGCACCTTCCGTTTGTGGAGTCGTAGGACTTGCAACATATTTTTCTTACAAACTAGGCATAAATTTCATAAAAGTTGAAGTAATTGAATTGATGGCATTATTAACTTGATTAACTACTTACCTTTCTATCTCCAATTTCCAAATAGACAAATCCAAGGCTTGCTTCTTATCAGTTACAACTTTTACAGCTCGAGCCATCTTCACTTGTTTTATAGAAGAAGTAGAAGTAATTGCTCGACAATAATTTTTCTTCGTGTCGGAGCCAAAAACTTCCGCAATGGGGTCATCTTCAAGATCGTTGACTCCACCCTTAGAACTATCATCCAACTTCCTCTTTTTTTCCGCTTCCTCTAGAAGTGCCTGCATTTAATATCACGTTAAATTGAATTTGCAGTTCCTTTATAAAAATTAAATTGAACATTAAATTAAGTTGATAATTAATAATGCAACTGGGCTCAAACTGCGCCCGGGCTCAGTTTCGAAACTGCGCCCGGGCTCAGTTTCGAAACTGAGCCCAGCTCAGTTTTTGGCTCAGTTTCGAAACTGAGCCCGGCTCAGTTTCGGGCTCAGTTTCGAAACTGAGACGTTCCGACTCAGTTTCGAAACTGAGCCGTTTCGACTCAGTTTCGAAACTGAGCTGCGCTGCTATAATGCGCAAAGGGTCTGTTCAACTATAATGCGCAAAGTTATCTATCCTATTTTACTTGCAAAGGGTCTGTTCAGCTATAATGCGCAAAATATATTTGCATAAAATTTAATATGATGATGATAGTCCTATTAACATGTATGCACTGCTAACTCTTTGAATGCAATCTTACTCTCTCAGAAACCTGATGTGTACATATGTATCAGATATCATATCAACATTTATCACTACTTTCTTTTGACAGGAAAGCGGATCATTTGAAGCAAAGCATTTTGCACCTTGAATATATAAGAAAACTTCAGAATAATTGATGAGCACACCTTGTTTTCTCGACTAATACAGGTTGAACGATCGGCTATTGACTGTGAAGGATAGCCGAAGGCGATGTTAGATCTGAGGATATGACACCATGTGGATAAAGTTTCAACTTATAATCTATTTGATGTATTTCATATGAATTCATGTTGACGATCCATTGTGAGTTCCATGAACCATTTGAACTCGCAAAGAATTAAAGGACAAGCAAAAAACATGACCCACTAACAAAGTTCTCACCAAAATGTTCTTTCCTACAACTCAACTACAACTTAACACCTGTTCGTTGTTACTAAAATAGTGACAATTTTATCCATTTCCACATTAGAATCTAAATCCATTTTTTTTGCCATGCTAATACATCCTTGTCATTACTTATTACTTTTTTGTGTCCATGATATTGGATCTAAAAGGTTGTTAATGTGCCAAGAATGGTAGAATTTGAAATGGAAGCTATAATTCAATCTAACCATTAATTGTACCAGTTTGTATCAGAGCGTCGGAATTGTTCATCTTGCTGTTTTAATTCCAACAACATAAAAGGTTTGAAAGGCTAGTTCTTTTATTGACAGACTACTTAGAAAGTTAGGAACAATGTTCCATTTTAAATTGTTCCTAATTTTCATTTGTTTAGTTCAAATTTAAACTAAACACACAATGGAATAAGTTGAAATTTATTTTAAACTGACACTTACATATTTTTCCGCGGCACATGGTAGTATTTCTCCTGATTTTCTTTTATGTCCAGCCTTCCAAACCGTTGTTCGTGAAATATCTGCTTCTGGATTTGCTACTACCTACAAGAAAGATCAAAGTTGACAACACATAATTAATATAACATTTTATAAACTATTTACAAAAGATAATTTTAATACCATTTCATCATGCACTCTATGGTAAGGTTCCCTTCCTAGAGTATGAGCGATCGAGTTTTTTGCTCTATTTTTTGCATTTTCCTTACACTTCTCCATCTTTACATTTGTATACTCAATATCAAGGAATTTTTTCCACCACACTTTATCTATATCATTTGGGCATCTATCAATAGCAACACGTTTAGGAATCATAGTTTTATCAACTTTGAGAAGTTTGTTTCGTAATGTTGACTTCAATGATCTATAAAACGGTGGAAAATGTTTCTCTAATAATGGTCGAGCTATGGTAAGATCTACATCCTTGTCAAATTCTTCCTATCACAAAAAAGGAAAAAATAAAGAAATCATGAAATAGTTAAATATATCATAATTTAAACTTGATGGTGAAAAACAGAAAATGAACTTCTATGCAACTTAAAAGTTGTTTAATACTTTCACAGGTTGCAATGCATAAGAGGTTGTACGATGAAGAACGAAAAACCAGCTCTTCTACTAATATCTCCACCGAGGCTTCTTTAGGTATGTTTCAAACTGTTATTCCAGTTCTTGTCTTGCTATATTCAAATTTTTAATGATACTTATGGGAAAAAAAATTGATTTGTACCTTTCTTAAAGACTTTGCAGTTGTGCATACCAGAATTTTCTATAGAATGTTAATTTAAAATTTTCATATAATACCCATCAATAGTTATCATTCTCTTACATTTTCGTATTAAATTAAACAATAAGCATGCTTTTGCAGAAGAGAACAATAGGGAGCTCATGGTTACTATTGAAGGTTCTTAGGTGAGCCTTATTTGCCATCATAAGTCATATTATATTTTTAGTTTTCACCAGAGTATAAATAAATTAGAAAGCTAATAATCAGTACATGGACCAATAATATATCTATCTTTCAGGACACCACAATGAAATTGTATGAGCAACTTTCCGAGCGTACTAAAAATCTTGAACAAGAGTTGTCTACTTCCAGGCACTATTTGTTAAATTTTCACCATTTTATTGATTAGATGGGCTCTGTAATTGTATATGGTGATGATTGCTTTCATCGCTTACAATGCTTTGATTCTTGATTGTTCTTCATAATTTTCTTTAGTTCGGTCTTTTTTCCCATTTATTATTTATTGCTGTCCACATAGTACCCCCGTAGTAACTCCGAAACTAGGGAAAACACTTCAAATTTAATTAAACGTCATTCCTTGTTTGGAACGTAAAGGAAATAAATTCCTCAACTAGAAAAAATATATGTCATTGAGCATATTAACAACACTAAGGCTACTGTTATTACGTTGATAGAAAATAAACTATGGCTTACCAATTTTTTTGCTTTGTCAAAATTTATTATCCAAACTGGTCACATATCATAGTGAAGATAATGACATTAAATGCAGAATCTTTATCTTATATGGTCCCACATTTTAAAGCCTTACCCCAAAGCAAAAGATCAACAATACAATAATTGTTTACTCCAAAATGCTGGTGGTATCAAACTACTATTTATATGTGTTTATGGTTATCAAACTCAAATTCAAAGATTCAAACTTGGAACACATCAAAGACGTTGCGACACAACTAACATTCCTTGGATCATCTCATGAGACTTTAATTGTGATTTATTTGACCAGGACAAGATCCTAACGGTAACTCAAGAAATGTAGGTATAGACTTTTTAATACCATACAAAATGTAAGTCTCCACAAATAGATTACATTGATAATATATTCACATACAGAGAAGGTGAAAATTTCTCAACTCATAGCAAAATTGATAGAACTTTCTTTAATTTTGAAAGTAGTTCTATTTACCAACATGCACATGCTGCCAATATGAATCACTCAACTAACGACCACACTCCAGTCCTTTTAAGCTAATCCCTGACAATAGATTTGACAAACACATTCCTTTCAGATCTAACAATTCCTTGTGCAATTTCAAAGGGTACAATAAAGTAATTACTAGTGCATGGTAATGTGAAGTTTCAGATAACCCACTGTTTATCACGCTAAGAAAACCCAAACTGTCAAAAGAGGGATGAAGGAGTGGAAATATGACAAGAATAGAGTGAAAGTTTTACTAGATCAAATAAGGGAGATTATCAACAATCTCTATACCAAATTAGTCTAAAATCCTACCGATACTGCTACAATTCAGGCTTACAAAGACAACCTACTTCAGATTGAAATCATCATTCACAACCATGCTATTGAAAATTAACAAAAATCAAAGATAAAATGGTTAAATGATGGTGATCAATGTACTAACTTTCTTTATGCACATATGTCTTCAAACAAAAATAAACTAGTATCAAGAAAACCATTAATGTTCAACTAAAGAAATGGAGATACAACGTGCTACAATAGAAATTTTCATCCATAAGTACAATTTTTATTGATGGCTTACATAGCATATTATGACTGAAATGGGATTTCCTCACAAAATAATACATATTATTTATCAGTGTCTTAGCTCTCCAACTTCCTCAATTTTTATTGATGTCCCCCTTGTGGATTATTTATAGCAGCAGAGGGCTCAAACAAGGAGATCACCTTTCTCTATACTTATTTGCTTTTACGATTGAATATCTTTCTATGAAGTTTGACATAGGACACATAGAAGGCCATCTTACCCCGATATACAAGAACGAACCAGCCATAAATCACTTGGCGTATATGGATGACCTTCTAGTGTTCGCCAAAGCTAGTATAGATAATGCTACCTCTATCAAAAATGTGATGCAAAATTTGGACACACGTGCCATTAAAAATAAATGAGAAAAAATCAAAGCTTATTTTCAGCAAAGGGGTATCACTCAAAGCTGCCATCTCAAATACACTGGAAATTGGTACTACTAATTTACCAATTACATACCTAGGCATACCACCCAGTAGCTCCTCTCTCAAAAGAATAGATTATAATATATTAATTGAAAAAATCAGAAAGAAAATGAGTGGATGGAATGTTAGGCTTCTATCAATAACTGATTGACTAGAGTTAATCAAAACTGTTATTCACACTATGGTATCATATTGGCTGCAAATATGCCAAATCTCATAAAATGTCAAAAAGACGATTGAAAGTACTTGTGAAAATTTCCTATGGTAAGGTAAAAAATGCCCAGTTAACAGGAACATAGTTTGCACAACAAAAGAAGAGGAGGGCGTGGGACTACGCAGCTTACGTGATATCTCCAAAGCAATGTCCATAAACTACTTTGGAGATATTTACAAGGAGATAGCTTGTGGAAAAGTGGATATACAATAGATATTGTAAAAACAAAAACTTCTAGATAATTAGAAAAGATAACGCTTCAACTACCATATGATAATTACTGCTACGAACATGGGCATCATGCCATCGTCTTACTAAGAAACAAATAGCTGATGACACACATACAAGCATGTAGTTGACCCATGGATCAATGGCAGATCTCTCATTAACAAACTAGGGTGGCAATCATTAAGTTGTATAGTGAAACAAATTAGATGGTTTCTTCTCTTATTTAGAACTCAGAATGGAGCCACAACACTTCAAAATTGCCCTTATGTATTATCAAAACCATTAAATAAATAAGCATACACAACAAAGAACAAAAAGTTCTCTGGTGATGGAGACCTAACCAAAATGATCAATTCACCTTTAAGTTTTTTTGGGATAACTCTTGATCCAAAAATAACATTCATGTTATCATCATATATGGAACTAAAGTGTCGTTCCAAAAATATTAATAACTATATTTTTAGCACACATGAATAGGCTAAAAACATTAGACAAGATGCAACACTAGGGCATTAACACTACAGTGATATGCAAACTTTGTAAAAAAGAGGAGGAAAGCTCATCTCGTTTATTGTTGCAATGTGAATACTCATTACAAATATTGTAGCAAATAAAACAAATTATCTCTTTACAGCTGCCCAGTTTACTGATATTAATGAGTGTTTAGAGCTAACAGTAGATAAATTCTAAGAAAAGAATTTCCACAGAGATCTCATTGACATAGCACTTACATCAACTGTTTGACATATTTGGAAATAGACATCTTCCTACTATGATTCATCCAAAGCCACTTCTACAAGATTGTAGAATTCTCATTAAAAATTCAAAGTTATATGATCTAGCATGCAGTACGCAAGAAATATTATGCTACAAACTAAAGCTTATCTGATTAATGATATCCCTAGCAGCTTTATTTGCAAATAGACACTCCCAAAAATTTCATTCGCATGCAGTATGCACGAAGTCTTAGCTCTATCGGATCAATGAAATCCCCAGCGGCTCAAGAGCATACGAAATAGGCACCTAGTTCTATATGTTAAAGGTAACCAAACATCCTCAAATCTACTTGTTATGAATAATTCAGCATTAAAATCAATGCAAAGCCTAACACTGATATGGATCTAATCATCCTCTTTCTTTTGCAAATGATAAAGCTTTTTTAGACGTAGAGTGCAAAAAGATGCATCAACGTTTTGTTTTTAGTTCTAGAATCGATCAGAAGATGATGAAATGACAGGGAAAACAACAACAAATCAAATTGCCCTAGTCGAAAAAAGTATTAACCTGAAGCCGTGCCGTAGTCGATTGCGAACTGGAGCCTGCCGTCACCAAAAGTGGAGCCTGTCGTCGCCAAAGGTGGAGCCTGCGAATTGGAGAATGAACGCCAGAGCCTGCCGTCGCCAAAGGTGGAGCCTGCGAATTGGAGAATGAACGTCAGAGCCTGCCATCGCCAAAAGTGGAGCATGCGAATTGGAGAATGAACGTCAGAGAGGGAAACGATTTGGGGAAAATGCGGCCAGGGATAAGCGTGGCTAGGGTTAAGCGTGATATGTTATTCAATTACAATTTTGCCCTAGTATATTTCAATTAACTCCAATTAAACCAAGGCTTACAACGAAAATAAGTGTCGTCGTATTTAAAAGTGTAAAATTTTATTTTCAGTAACACTTATATTGGATAGTGATACTTATTAGCGAGACTAAAATGCAATCCATATAAGTGTCGCCAAATGAAAAAAAAAGTGTTGCCAATTGACTGTTTTAGTGTAGTGATCATTTTCATTTTCACTTAAGTTATCAAACAAATAATTTTGATTTAATAATGGTTATTACTTCTAGCCGTTCTTTATTGATATGTCAAATATACAACTTACCGCTCAGCAACTTTTAGTTCTTGGTGCATGATAATAATTAAAACTAAAAAAATGAATTTCCATAAGCTAACTTACCAATCATAACTTGCAAAGAAAGAAAATAACTAAAGAAAGAAGTAGCTCTTACATGACTTTAGTTTTAGTGGCAAAGTGTTCACGTAATATAAAACATGTAAAATAATGGAATATGTAGAATTTTCTTTGTTGAAAGACTAACGAAGAAGGTTAAATAATGTGGTTAAAATTGAAAAATAAATATATTAGGATTTCTAATATTATCTGTATACTGTTATTTACCTACACTAAAAACAAGCATTGAGAATGTGAAGATATTCATCTGCAATTTTGTTTTTTCCAACAATAAAAATAATGATCAGCCTATTAAAAATATTGGGTATTCTACATTAAATATCGAAGCTATAAATAAGCAAATATCGGACGATATGTTGATGATGAAATTTTAAGCGATATTTTCGAACAAATATCGACCAAGGGAGCGATATGACATAAATCGACGATGTATTAATGATATTGTTTGATATTAACTACTTAGATTACTACTGATGTGACTGATTCCCCTACTAACATACACCTTAGAGATGTTTTCTCTAACCAACCTGCGTTGAAGGCCAAAACTTCTTACCACCGTAAAAGAATCGTAATTAGCGATTCTCGCGAGTCTGAACCTGATTCGTAACATAGCTTGTACTATGATGACTATTAATTACACAAGTATATGTTTGTGATGTTTTTTAATTATAAAGTCAAAATTTTCTTTTAAATTGACCTATATGGTAAAGCTTTAATTTGTAAATGTATAAAGCATGTAAATAGAAGTAGATTAGAGTTTTTGTGCTTACCTTATGTGCTTTGTATAAATTCTTATGTCATACCTAGTTGCCTTTTTATACTGCATATGTATTTTTCCTTTTCTCTTTTCCGTATTTTTGTCCTTAGAAATTGCATTTGGTGCATCTAGCCCATGGTTTTTGGACTTTATCGTGCGCTTGGAATGATATTCTCTATTTGTAAAGCATATCATTTGAATTTTGTTTTGACTAAGAAGCGGGTTGTGTATTAACAACCCTTTCTTATTCATGCGCATGATTTTACGTCCAGTGCAGTTTGGCTGGAAAGCCAAGTTATGTACATTATAACTCTATGATTATTCAAATACACACACACACACACACATATATATATATATACATATATTTTTGTGTGTGTGCATGTGTGTGTTATTAGTAATTAGCATCATTTGATATCCCTACATCCAGTGTAGTGTTTTTGGCTAAATTGCGGAACTGCATTTTTGTAGTTCCACAATACGGTTGTGGTTACTGAATTTAGGTAGGTTTGGGAGGTTTCAAGATACCTAAGGTTTCTCCTTGGCATGCATGCCCATTCTTTTGTTCAGCTTTTTTTGCCGCGTTCTTAGGGCTTGGTTAGGATTGGATCTTTTTTGACTGGTTGTGAGCATTGTCCTGGTTTTTACTTAAGTTTTTCCCCTCATGCATCTTAGTCCACTATCACCATTCACAATATTGAGATTGACATTTTTTCTTACCAGCGGCATAGTTAGCTTAGCTAGTGAAAAATTTGGCGGTGATCTACGAAGCGATGGGAGATATTTCGCATCGATGGATATTGGATTCATCTCTTCAGGTCCAGTCTCTCTATAGTTAATATGGGTTTGTAATGTATTGAATGTATAAGGTCAACAGTGATTTTCTACATGATCCCACTAGTTTGGATAAAAGGACATTTGTTCTATTGGTATTTGGTAATTAGAAGATATATGTTAGGTAGAGAAGCAACTTGTAGGTTCCAACTTTTAGGATAAAGACGCGGTGTTTATAAAGTACAAGGGAGTTTTATGAGAAAGGAATTTTCTAGGGGATTGGAAGTACTTCTAGCGCCAAAATGTTCATGAAAATTTTGGTCCACATAACACAAACTAGTTTTTGAAGCGATTATAATGTTGGATGCTTTCGTAATGCAGAATTAGGAAATTTAATTGGTATTAGAATTGCCTTTTAAAGAAATAATCATGATGTTAAAGCTTATATAACCATGTAAATGCACGTTAACCATCTATTAAAACGTCAATTTCGGTTTTACATCCATTGATGTCAAATCAAATAAAATCTTGCATTAATAAAACAAGATTATAGGAACAAATAAAGTTAAGAGAAACACAGATTTACATGGTTTGGATTTTTGGAAGATTCTATGTCCATGTGGTAGCTCCACCTTCCTTTTATTTACATACCATTTTCGTATGAACTCCTCGAGGTGAATATCTTTTGTTCTACAATATAGTGCTTGGATTATCAAAGTGTGTTCCCTTTTTTCTACTACATACATTGCCATTCCTTTTATAGTTAAGGTTCTTTCATATAGATTTTCGATGTCACATTTTTACGTTCTTCCTCTAATGTCAGATGTTGCCATGTGTCCTTCACCTATTGATTTCTGTTACATGCATGAATTATCGATGTGGCTTTAGGTGAGAATGTTTTCCTTTAGTTAGAAGATTTGAATTAGGGCAAGAAGGTTTGTATTCAAAATAGCATTCTTAAATTTCATGAAATGGTTGGTTTGTGCTCGTTTTGATACTTAGCATATTGCAAGGTGTTGTGATCAGATGTTGCACTTCATCCTTTAATTTCTTGACTACTACTTTGACATGGCGGTGCAGTCCTCTATATTAAAGTAGTTTAGATAATGTTTTGGTGATGTGGCTAAGCTTCAAGATGGCAGCCTAGTCTTACTTATTAATTCATGCATTTTGGCTACAATCATTTCTGATGTTATGCTTTGTCTTTATTTTGGTTTATATGGTGCAACTTCAGGATTGTGGAAGCAGTTAAGATGCTATGTAACGTTTTCATCCTATATTATTAAGATGGCATGGTACTCAATTGTCCAGTTATGATAGAAAAATTCTGGAGTGCTTATAAATGTGTGGTTCCTTTATGTTAAGATGGCTTCTTATTTTGGATTTGCCTTGTGCTTTTGTGCAATTTACCGATTTGTTTCTTCATTTATTTGAGAAATATAGTTAAGCGTATAGATGTAAAGTAGAATTCCCTTTTTGACTATATTTTAGGTGCTTGACCTGAATTTGATACTGCGGTGATCGTTGTATATGGACTATTATCCATGCAGTTGAGTAGGATTTGTTTTGCTAGCTCCACACATTTTATCTTACGCAATTTCTTTAAATTAAGATGTAGCTTATCTTGTTTTCTCATTGATTTACATAGTCCATTCCTTCATACACATGAACCTTAACCATAATAGTCATTCGTAGGAAAAAAAATGGTTGTAACAGTCATAAAAGCCCCAAAAACCCATTTTTGAACATTAAAGAAACTATATCATACTATATTTCAAAATATAGGTTTTTGAAATTTCTAAACACAATGGATGCATCAAATCCCAAAAAAAACAACCCTTCTCAAAAATATCTTTTATTGCTTATTAAATTTAATCGGTTATTTAAAATTAGTTAACAACTAAGGTGGCAAATTTCTAGGTTGTTGTAATCGCTCGAACTTCTAAACAAGAAATTATTGCGGCAATCTCATTCTAACTCCATAAGAAGCCAACATCTCTAAATCATTCCATTCTATCAACATTGTAAAACCACATTCTGATGTTTTCTATTAAATGCATCAATAATTTTATTTCCTTTCCTTAGCATATACGTGAACCCAAAGTCATACACTGCCAAAAACTCCAGCCATGTTTGATGTCCCATATTCAACTCATTTTGAGAAAATATACACTTTAAGGAGTTATAATCCATAAATTACTTGAATCGTTCTCTAAAAAGAGAGTATCACCACACGTCTAATGCAAATGTTACTGCTGCCAACTCCAAATCATGAGTAGATATCAAACTTAATGTCATTGAAGCTGTTAAGAAGCAATGACAATAATTTGATTTCTTTACATCAAAATAGCACCTAACACTTTTTTGCATGCATTAGTATACACAATTAAATCTTGATTCCCATGTGGCATAACTAACATGGGCGCATTGGTCAATAAATGTTATAACTTCTAAAATGCTTCCTAACATTTATGGATTCAAACATAGTGTACATCCTTCCTTGTTAATTTATTCATCGGTGCTGCTATACGAGAGAAATCTTTAATAAATCTCTGGTAGTAGTCATCCAACCCAAAAAACTTCTCTTCTCTTTCCCATAAAAGATATATTAAAAATTTGACCTTTAAATGATGTTGCCTCGGCATATCTAGCACTACTCTTCGATGAACTTAAGGATCTCGTTCATTCTTAGAGTATATCAAGATGTCATAAATGAACACCAATATGAATCTGTCTAAATGTTCTCAGAAGATTCTATTCATCAATTATCCAAAGATAGCAGGCGCGTTGGTCAATCAGAAAGGTATGGCTAACCATTCGTATGAACCATATTTTGTTCGAAATACCGCTAACAGTATACTTTCCTCCGCCACTCTCAGTTGATAGAAACCTATTGCTAAGTCAAACTGTGAGAACACATGGCTTTACTCAATTGATCGAAAAATAATCTTTATAGGCAAAAAATATCGATCCTTCGCGATCTTCTCAGTTAGCTTTCTATAGTCAATACATAATCTCAGTGATCTATATGATTTCTTTACAAACACAGTTGTAGCTTGCTAATGAAAACTGCTTGGTCTTATATAATTCATTCCTTTCAAATCCACCAACTACACCTTTAACTCTTTCATATCCGTATGCATTATTCTGCTAGGGTTCTACTTACGGTTTCTACCCCTGTATGAGATCTATCTGAAACTCAATGGCACATTTCGATGGTAGTCCCATAACTAGCTAAAAAATAATTGCATATTCTCTTACCATAACAACCCAATTTATATCATCTTCCACGCCTTCCATATTACCCAACAATACACATGCATCGAAACTTGATTCTTCTAATGAGAAATAATTCGATCATGATAATCGGGGTATCTCAAGGATATTACTCTATATCGGTAAAATATCCTAGCATCATATAGGCTTAGTAAATCCATGTCCAAAATTAAACCAAAACCCATAAAATCAAACATATGAAAATTGCAGGTAAATTATGATCTAACCAATGAAATTCTTCATGGTCACGTTTCATTCCAAGGGTTGCATAATCCCCTATCAGATTGGCAACCCATAGAGGGTTATAAGGTTTATCGGTTCAGAGTTAAACTTATAAGCTAAAGATCTAGAGATTAAAAAAAATGCAATACTCCATTATCAAACAAGATTTTAACATTTGTGCTACATTTCCAAGTGTACCTCCCAACACAACCTTTCCCTTCACATTAGTAGTTGATCCAAAAGCTATAGGTTCCAGAGCATAAACCTTTTCTTTTACATATTTGACCGGTTCGGGACACTCACTATTGAAATGTCCCATCTTGTTGCTATTATAGTACCTCACTCCTTTCTTACCATCACCAAAATGGCACTTATTGGAAAGTGCCCTATCTTGCCAAACTTAATACAAGTCACCTCCGATTTCCCCTTTTGGGAAACTCTACATTTTTACTCCTTTCTTATTAAAGACTTAATTTTCTTGCCTTAGGAACTCATGGTCCTATCCTCCACTTTGATGGCACTCTCCTTACCCATAAATGGACTTCCTCTAATCAATCTAAATAGTACTCCATCTTGCATTATGTTGATAAAGAACCGATACACTGTTGCCACATCAACTGGTGTAGTTTCAATACCCACACTAGCATAGTGTTGGTATTTCGATTAGCATTACTAGCTTTATGTCGAACATGTCTGTTAGTTGTGGTGCTTC